>CM020178.1:7519322-7546694 GCA_009805545.1 Oryza longistaminata
CAAGTAACCGCACATTCAAAAGTCGTATAAATAATCAGCCCTTCTTCCTTTTGTTATGCACAGCATTAAACATTAATTTTACATTGTTTTATGTCTGTCAGGTCTAGGCGAGCCACACATTATGCAAAATTTGCAGTCCTTTGCAAGTGCCGTGGGCCGCAGGCTGCTCGGTGAAGTTGGCAATCTGCCTGCCCTTTCAGGGAATGATGCTAAATCTTCTGGCCCTGTAAATTCAGAAGAGATCCAAAGGGCTATTGATGTTCTCTCTTTAGGGAGTGGTTCATTCTCTGCATTCCCAAATTCAGAGGCCGAAGTTCTGGAATCAGCTGTAAATACTGATGCTCCCGCAATGCAGTTTGGAGCAGCAAATCAATCAACCGATGAAGTGTCTGGTTCAAAGCACAGCAAGTGGGCATATTTTATGATAATTCCAGCTGCAATATTGCTGATTAGCCTGATTGTGGCGCCGATCTTGGTCTGGCGGAAGCGAGGGCGTGCGGCAATAGGACCTTGGAAAACGGGTCTAAGTGGCCCGCTTCAGAAAGCATTTGTAACAGGTAAACATTCTTATTATCCTATCTGCTTTTATGGTTTGGGAAGTAGATACATTTCATGCAGAAAAACCCAGGAACTACTTGCCAAGTACAAATCTATCTCATTTTCACTTGCATAGTTGCATAGCTATTTTGCATTACTCTTATAGCCTGACAAATTTTCAAGGACCTGCTCACCTTTTGTGAACCAATTAATATTTAAGCTGCTCAATATTCATATTTGGAATTGGCCCATGGTCAGCTCAGGAAGTTATTTGCATTTCGGTTATATTTTTTTATATATTTCAGAGTCTCTAGGTAATGCAGTTAATCTTCTGTATGTAAATTGTTGCATTCAGGTGTTCCAAAGCTAAACAGACCTGAACTCGAAGCCGCTTGTGAGGATTTCAGCAACATAATCAACACTTACCCTAGCTGCACCGTGTTCAAAGGGACATTATCTAGCGGAGTTGAGATCAGTGTTGTTTCCACTGCCATTTTGTCGCTCAAAGAGTGGCCTAAGAGTTCAGAGACATGCTTCAGAAAAAAGGTCCATGACTTCTACATCTTCTAGTCGGAGCAGTAAATCTTTCAATGCTAGATCTTCGCTAATCCCCTGATTTGCTTGTGTAGATAGACACACTATCAAGAGTAAACCACAAGAATTTCATCAACCTCCTAGGCTATTGCCTGGAAAATCAACCCTTCATGAGAATGATGGTGTTCGAGTATGCTCCAAATGGCACTCTCTCTGAGCATCTCCACCGTAAGTTGTTTTATTTTTTCATGACTTCCTCGCACGTATGCATACTATTCTGCTGCTCATTGAATGTGCTTATTTTGCAGTCAAAGAATTTGAGCATCTGGACTGGGCTGCAAGGATGAGGATCATCATGGGTGTGGCATACTGCCTCCAATACATGCACCATGATCTCAATCCACCTGTTGCGATAACCGACATGCGCTCTGACACAATTTTCATGACAGATGATTATGCTGCCAAGGTACAGTTTCAATTAGCTGTAGTGTTGCCACTCATTTGAAGCAGCTGAATTGCGCATCTAATTTGTTGTGCAATAACATGCCATTTCGCATTACGACACAAGGTTGAATTGATTAAAATTGATGATTAACATGACCCTTCCCTTGAGCTAGTGTGATGCTATGTACTCTTCTTGTGCAGATTGCTGATGTTGGTATCTGGAAAGAAGTCGCCACAAAAGCAAAGACTGCAAAGGAGGATAGCAGCAGCCGTTCTGAGTGTCCTCCTGATATCGCGAACAACGTCTACTGCTTTGGCACGCTTCTGATAGAGATCATATCCGGAAAGCTCCCTGAAGCAGACGATCAAGAATCCATGTGCAACTGGGTAAAATCATGCAAACCCAAATCAACTCCAAAAAAACACCCCAGCTCTTCTTCTCTTTAACAAGGGAACTTAATTTCTAGCAAAACACAATTCCAAATTGAATCTCCCTTTGCCACAGGCCGCTGAGCATCTGAAGGGCAAGAACTACAGCAAGCTCGTCGACGCGTCGCTGAAGGAACACAACGCCAACGAGCTGGAGGCCGTCTGCGAGGTGATTCAGGAGTGCATTGATCCCGACTCAGATCAGAGGCCGACGATGAGAGACGCCACCCGCAAGCTGAGACAAGCTCTCAACATCTCGCCGGAGGCAGCGACGCCGCGGCTCTCGCCGCTCTGGTGGGCTGAGCTCGAGATACTCTCTGCAGAGGCAACCTAGTAGATTGATCAGTGATGTATACTGTTGCTGGTGAACCAATACTCGCGGCGGCATCCCTCTTCACAAGGCTAAAGGAAAAAGCCTGTTTATGTACAGAATTCATGTCCTTGATCCTATGAAAAAAATGTCGTGTGACAGATGTGCAACTATTGGGTCTAATGTGCATTGATCTTTACACAAGAATGGAATGTGATTTGTATGAATATTTATAAGTTTGATCAGTGTAAAAATCAAGCAAGTTCGCTGCTGTTATTCCATTAACTTGAAGCTAATCAGCAAGATAAGATAAAATGAAATTGTTGGAGATATGGCTCTTCACAATTGAAATAAAGTAAATCCGATAAAAAAAAGACCATAGATACAATAAAAACATAATTTATAGGGACATCTGTGTAATGTGCATAAATAGTGTGTATTATATAATTTAGCACTACCTGGATCAGGAAGTGGCATGAAAAGTGAAAGGTCACTATGTACTTAATGAAAGTACAGCATTTTCACAGCGGCATGATGCCATAGTTTAGGATTGTTTTGGTTGTGTACCCAGTGTGTTATATAAGATCATAAGATGTTCTTTTTATTTGATTATGTTCGTGCAATACACCCATAAAGTAGTTTAAATATACTTGATGCATTACGATTGCTTTTATGCCTGATTAATATAG
The DNA here is from genome assembly GCA_009805545.1 of Oryza longistaminata. NCBI lineage: Eukaryota > Viridiplantae > Streptophyta > Magnoliopsida > Poales > Poaceae > Oryza > Oryza longistaminata. Next base: position 7,522,266 of record CM020178.1, read on the forward strand.
GTACAAATTGATAGATAGATGCTGCCTGTTTTGTACATTAAAAATGCAAACTTAAAGCAAAAGCCAATCTTTTTGGACTTGAAAATTATTAGCTGGTCAACGAGATGCCTAAAAAATTTCACATGGGATATAGTCGTCCATGTCTGTATATCTATTCAATATATCATAGGGCATACAAGATACTACAAACTGTCTCCTAAAGAAGGCAAAAGCACTTTGACACCAATATTTGAAGTTTTTAAATTTCTGAATAACCAGCATACACTAGTATTTGCATGCTGCTCACGACTGTTTCACCAATACCAATAATGCTAATCCAGTGTCTGGCAAATTCCCTAACCAATGCATGGCTCCGGCTTTCTTACCTGTCTTTGTTGCTTATGGAAATCAGGTACAATTATTCAGAAAGCTACGTGGTTCCATCACAAAATTCATGTTAATTTTGAGAAATTTCAGATTTTTAGATGTCTGAGTTCAGGTACAACTTGTGACAGATCATATAAACCGCATGTTTGCCACATGGAACGACCCTGACGTATAACTGTAACAGATTAATGATTTTGTGTGATAAAAAAAGTAGAGATTTTAGAGGTTTGTAATCATCCGGTACATGATTGATAAAAAGTGTGCATACTGTTTTTTTTTTTAACTATTGAAGAACAAGTAGTTGTTGATTGGGTAATCAAAGAAAAGTTCAGCTACTTGTCCTAGCAAAGATGAAGTAATAGTAATAGTACAGTTTCAATTATTTGCATGACTTAACTGAATGAAGTTTACTCTGACAGAGATACCTGTTCCAATTCAAATTAATGCAATTTATATCTAACTGTTGCCAAATAAGATTGAACGCCTGTTCTTTTCTTATCCGTCTATCCCACATAATCATGTTAATCATATACCAATAATACATAATCTGCATCTGTCAAATTTAAACCGATCATGCCAAATCGATTTTCTTGATGTGACAGGTGTAATCTGTCAAACTTAAATTAAAAGCCTCCGAAAAGTCACATGCAGATGAGTATCTGGCTCCCTGTAAATTAGTCATGCAAATAGCCTGTGCTCTTGATATAAGTGGATTTAGCATTGCTTGAACTGTGGCCTTTGGCAAGCCAGCAAGCTGTGACATATTCTACGGCTAAAACTTGTTAATTATTTACTTAATTCATCTACCTATTTCTGAAGGTAACGAAGGGTCTCATGTACACGATAATCGTGTTCAGAGAACGCCAGAATGGGATGGATTGGAAGCTAGCTAAATATCTGAAGGTGACTAGTAGAAAGCTGCATTTTCTGAATTCATATGTGCCAATTTACAGCCAACCAAATGTCCCATTTTCGCTCACCGCGTGTATCCTGCGAGAACCTTGACGTTTGTGGCAAACTGGCAACCTAACCGTGAGGCCTACCTTGGCTCGTACACCCTGACGAGTTCTTCTCACAAAAAATGAAAAAAAAAAGTTTCGAATTCAGAACAGTGCATGATTGGTTTCAAATATGTACTCCCCCGTCCACGTTACAAGATGTTTTGGCATCTCCATCTTTCGTGTTAGATTCACTAACATCTATATGAATTTAGATACATTTGTAAAGTATATACGTAGATCTATATATAAATCTATTCAAAATCCAAAACATATTATAATATGAAACTTTGATAGACACAATATAATACAAATACACTGACAAAACTGAGTGAGCAAGGTTTGGTATTAGGTTTGGTATTAGTCATGTGCACATAACACTAGAGTTAGGCTAAGGTCTTAATGACAGCCAAACTCTGCAGAACTTTTTTTTTTTTGTTTCAAGAGGATGCAGAAACATATCTTGACACATGCAGCTCTTAAAAGAAAAATCTAAAAGTAACATGCAGGGTGATGCCATGTTATTAGGTTTGCCACATGCAGCTGAATGATACGGTGCCTGCAGATGCACCCAGAACACGCTGTCAATTGCCACAAGTAGATCGTAGAGATAACACCTCATCCATTTCATATCTGAAAGAAACCAATGATAGATGCAATTCAATCACAGTTCACATAATTCATTTTGCAGATCCCCATCATGAAAGACACATGTATTAACTACATAGAGGATGTAAAGGTGTAACATGGATGAATTTAGAGCGCACCACTGATCCTACAAATAGCTTGCAAAACTACAGCCGCTCAACACAAACACCTGGCCTATTTTTAGGCATCCTCTTCCATCTCCAGAGAAGTGAGCCCCAGCCTCATGTCACAAGGGAAGCACTAGCCACCATAGAACTATCTCTCTCTTTTTCTCCTTCCTCCTAGGAGGATCCCAAACACACCAATCGTGTCTTGGATTTTCCCAAACACAGCGCGCACTCTCGCCCTTCACCTCTCCTCCCTCTCGCCCTTCCATTACATGGATCAGGGAGGGAGGAAGGAGGCCTGAAGTGGCGCAGAGTAGGCGCTTGTAAACAAATCCCCCAATTTGCTTCTTTTGCACTGAAGAATCCCTGAAGAATCCAGCAGGATGGAGAAGAAGGCGTCCATCCTCATGAACCGGTATGAGCTCGGCCGCATGCTCGGGCAGGGCACCTTCGCCAAGGTGTACCATGCACGGAACCTTGCATCCAACCAGAGCGTCGCCATCAAGGTCATTGACAAGGAAAAGGTATTGCGTGTCGGCATGATTGACCAGATCAAGCGAGAGATCTCCATCATGCGCCTCGTTCGCCACCCCAACATCGTCCAGCTGCACGAGGTCATGGCCAGCAAGAGCAAGATATACTTTGCAATGGAGTATGTCCGGGGTGGTGAGCTCTTCAGCAGGGTAGCCAGGGGGCGACTCAAGGAGGATGCTGCGAGGAAGTACTTCCAGCAGTTGATAGGGGCTGTGGACTTCTGTCACAGCCGCGGTGTCTACCACCGAGACCTCAAGCCAGAGAACCTCCTCGTCGACGAGAATGGCAACCTCAAAGTGTCGGACTTTGGGCTGAGCGCCTTCAAGGAGTGTCAGAAGCAGGACGGGCTGCTCCACACGACGTGTGGCACACCTGCATATGTTGCACCAGAGATAATCAATAAGAGGGGCTATGATGGAGCAAAAGCAGACATATGGTCTTGCGGTGTCATACTCTTTGTTCTGCTTGCTGGCTACCTCCCATTCCATGACTCAAATCTAATGGAGATGTACCGGAAGATAAGCAAAGGTGATGTCAAGTTCCCACAGTGGTTCACTACTGATGTCCGAAGGCTTCTGTCCAGGCTGCTTGATCCAAATCCAAACACTAGGATCACCGTTGAGAAGCTAGTTGAGCATCCATGGTTCAAGAAGGGGTACAAACCAGCAGTGATGCTATCACAGCCAAATGAATCAAACAACCTCAAGGATGTCCAGACTGCTTTCAGTGCTGATCACAAGGACAATGAAGGCAAGGCAAAAGAACCAGCAAGCTCTTTGAAGCCAGTGAGCTTGAATGCATTTGACATCATCTCCCTCTCCAAAGGATTTGATCTGTCAGGCCTGTTTGAGAACGACAAAGAGCAGAAGGCAGACTCACGGTTCATGACACAAAAACCAGCATCAGCAATAGTGTCGAAGCTAGAGCAGATTGCTGAGACAGAGAGCTTCAAGGTGAAGAAGCAGGACGGACTGGTGAAGCTCCAGGGATCCAAAGAAGGGAGGAAAGGGCAGCTCACGATCGATGCAGAGATCTTTGAAGTGACACCATCCTTCTTTGTTGTTGAGGTGAAGAAGTCTGCAGGGGACACGTTGGAGTACGAAAAATTCTGCAACAAGGGCCTAAGACCTTCTCTCAGGGACATCTGCTGGGATGGTCAGTCAGAGCATCCATCACTGGCACAGTCATCAACTCTGACTCAGTCCTCTAAGTCAATCTCGAGACATGCCATTTAAGTGCAACCTCATAAGAGATGCAGTAACAATCCATTTTCCTCTCTCCTTTTCCCTTTCATCAAAGTGCTGAGCCTGAGAGTATTCTCACTTGAGCATCAGGCTTAGGGCTCTTTGATGATAATTTTTGCCAGTTTTCCTTGTATAGTATCAGTTTGTCTACATGGATCTCCTGTTCTTTCACCAATAGAAACAGGGAGATTGACAACAGCATTCTTTTAGTTTTTATTTGTTGCTTTGGGACAAACATACCATCACCTGCAGAAAACAGCATTTAGGAAATTGAAACTTAATAGGGTAAAGAAATCCATTAATGACAGTAAAGAAATCTGTTAATGACAAGAATGAAATGGTAACTGGCATGGGAAAATTGTCAGAGAGGACAAAATGAAGGATAAGTAAGACCCACCAAAGCATTCCAGGATGTCATCTTGTGAGTTGAGCACTTCCTAGTCGTTTTGATGTTCAAAATGGAATACTGACATATGAAAGAAAGAAAGAAAAAATATTGATGTGTAGAAAAGAATATTCCGAGGATGCTGGACTAATTATCTGGCTTTAACAATTACATGTTACTTCAGAATTCAGTAGAACCAAGATTAAACAAGAAAAGGATATAAAATGGTGCAATTTACCAAGTTGTTCACCTAAAATAAACAAAACCACTTAAGCTGACAAGATTATTTCCATTATCCTCTGAAATTCACCATAACTGCTGAAAGAATATACTAAAGCAAGGATCTGAAAGTTTCTTGCATCATGTGATTGATGCATAGTTAGATAAATTATGGAACCCTTACATATCAAGAACTCCCAGTTGCCTGAAAATTCAAGCCCTGTCATCATGGAATATGGTAATGATGAGCAAAGGGCAGACAAAAGGATATCCTACTTAGCAAATCTCTTCATACATATACAGATTATTAGGAGTAAACTCTTCAAATGCAGAATCCTTCTTTGAGATACCAAGTTACACCTTACCCATATAAGTGGCCCTGAGCTGAATGAAACCCAAGTATCTAACTAACTATCAGCCAACATGGATATACAAAAGGCCTAACTGCAAGAGCACCATAAATCAATTTTTATCAGTCAATATCAATGGTTTGATTAATTATCCTCCACATTGAAATAGCAGAACAGTGAATCAGAACACTGAATAAAACAGCACAGGCATTTTTTTTGTACCATTAAAAGCTAAAGAACAATGAATCGATGATCACAATTCATGACTGCGTAGGAAAGAGAAGTGCTAACATTATTCATCATACCACAGTCGAGTTAGCTAAATCTACCTCAGAGCATTGGCAGTATCAAATCAAATGGCAAAAGAAAATGTTATTCCTGACGAATTATGTTATCATAGATTCATAACACATTACAAACAGCAGAGCTATCATTTTCCCCCTATAGGAGTGTCCAGCATCACCCCAAAATCCCTAACCAGTTAAAAGCCTCCGAAAAGTCACATGCAGATGAGTATCTGGCTCCCTGTAAATTAGTCATGCAAATAGCCTGTGCTCTTGATATAAGTGGATTTAGCATTGCTTGAACTGTGGCCTTTGGCAAGCCAGCAAGCTGTGACATATTCTACGGCTAAAACTTGTTAATTATTTACTTAATTCATCTACCTATTTCTGAAGGTAATGAAGGGTCTCATGTACACGATAATCGTGTTCAGAGAACGCCAGAATGGGACGGATTGGAAGCTAGCTAAATATCTGAAGGTGACTAGTAGAAAGCTGCATTTTCTGAATTCATCTGTGCCAATTTACAGCCAACCAAATGTCCCATTTTCGCTCACCGCGTGTATCCTGCGAGAACCTTGACGTTTGTGGCAAACTGGCAACCTAACCGTGAGGCCTACCTTGGCTCGTACACCCTGACGAGTTCTTCTCACAAAAAATGAAAAAAAAAAGTTTCGAATTCAGAACAGTGCATGATTGGTTTCAAATATGTACTCCCCCGTCCACGTTACAAGATGTTTTGGCATCTCCATCTTTCGTGTTAGATTCACTAACATCTATATGAATTTAGATACATTTGTAAAGTATATACGTAGATCTATATATAAATCTATTCAAAATCCAAAACATATTATAATATGAAACAAAAGAAATATAAATCTATTCAAAATCCAAAACATATTATAATATGAAACTTTGATAGACACAATATAATACAAATACACTGACAAAACTGAGTGAGCAAGGTTTGGTATTAGGTTTGGTATTAGTCATGTGCACATAACACTAGAGTTAGGCTAAGGTCTTAATGACAGCCAAACTCTGCAGAACTTTTTTTTTTTTGTTTCAAGAGGATGCAGAAACATATCTTGACACATGCAGCTCTTAAAAGAAAAATCTAAAAGTAACATGCAGGGTGATGCCATGTTATTAGGTTTGCCACATGCAGCTGAATGATACGGTGCCTGCAGCTGCACCCAGAACACGCTGTCAATTGCCACAAGTAGATCGTAGAGATAACACCTCATCCATTTCATATCTGAAAGAAACCAATGATAGATGCAATTCAATCACAGTTCACATAATTCATTTTGCAGATCCCCATCATGAAAGACACATGTATTAACTACATAGAGGATGTAAAGGTGTAACATGGATGAATTTAGAGCGCACCACTGATCCTACAAATAGCTTGCAAAACTACAGCCGCTCAACACAAACACCTGGCCTATTTTTAGGCATCCTCTTCCATCTCCAGAGAAGTGAGCCCCAGCCTCATGTCACAAGGGAAGCACTAGCCACCATAGAACTATCTCTCTCTTTTTCTCCTTCCTCCTAGGAGGATCCCAAACACACCAATCGTGTCTTGGATTTTCCCAAACACAGCGCGCACTCTCGCCCTTCACCTCTCCTCCCTCTCGCCCTTCCATTACATGGATCAGGGAGGGAGGAAGGAGGCCTGAAGTGGCGCAGAGTAGGCGCTTGTAAACAAATCCCCCAATTTGCTTCTTTTGCACTGAAGAATCCCTGAAGAATCCAGCAGGATGGAGAAGAAGGCGTCCATCCTCATGAACCGGTATGAGCTCGGCCGCATGCTCGGGCAGGGCACCTTCGCCAAGGTGTACCATGCACGGAACCTTGCATCCAACCAGAGCGTCGCCATCAAGGTCATTGACAAGGAAAAGGTATTGCGTGTCGGCATGATTGACCAGATCAAGCGAGAGATCTCCATCATGCGCCTCGTTCGCCACCCCAACATCGTCCAGCTGCACGAGGTCATGGCCAGCAAGAGCAAGATATACTTTGCAATGGAGTATGTCCGGGGTGGTGAGCTCTTCAGCAGGGTAGCCAGGGGGCGACTCAAGGAGGATGCTGCGAGGAAGTACTTCCAGCAGTTGATAGGGGCTGTGGACTTCTGTCACAGCCGCGGTGTCTACCACCGAGACCTCAAGCCAGAGAACCTCCTCGTCGACGAGAATGGCAACCTCAAAGTGTCGGACTTTGGGCTGAGCGCCTTCAAGGAGTGTCAGAAGCAGGACGGGCTGCTCCACACGACGTGTGGCACACCTGCATATGTTGCACCAGAGATAATCAATAAGAGGGGCTATGATGGAGCAAAAGCAGACATATGGTCTTGCGGTGTCATACTCTTTGTTCTGCTTGCTGGCTACCTCCCATTCCATGACTCAAATCTAATGGAGATGTACCGGAAGATAAGCAAAGGTGATGTCAAGTTCCCACAGTGGTTCACTACTGATGTCCGAAGGCTTCTGTCCAGGCTGCTTGATCCAAATCCAAACACTAGGATCACCGTTGAGAAGCTAGTTGAGCATCCATGGTTCAAGAAGGGGTACAAACCAGCAGTGATGCTATCACAGCCAAATGAATCAAACAACCTCAAGGATGTCCAGACTGCTTTCAGTGCTGATCACAAGGACAATGAAGGCAAGGCAAAAGAACCAGCAAGCTCTTTGAAGCCAGTGAGCTTGAATGCATTTGACATCATCTCCCTCTCCAAAGGATTTGATCTGTCAGGCCTGTTTGAGAACGACAAAGAGCAGAAGGCAGACTCACGGTTCATGACACAAAAACCAGCATCAGCAATAGTGTCGAAGCTAGAGCAGATTGCTGAGACAGAGAGCTTCAAGGTGAAGAAGCAGGACGGACTGGTGAAGCTCCAGGGATCCAAAGAAGGGAGGAAAGGGCAGCTCACGATCGATGCAGAGATCTTTGAAGTGACACCATCCTTCTTTGTTGTTGAGGTGAAGAAGTCTGCAGGGGACACGTTGGAGTACGAAAAATTCTGCAACAAGGGCCTAAGACCTTCTCTCAGGGACATCTGCTGGGATGGTCAGTCAGAGCATCCATCACTGGCACAGTCATCAACTCTGACTCAGTCCTCTAAGTCAATCTCGAGACATGCCATTTAAGTGCAACCTCATAAGAGATGCAGTAACAATCCATTTTCCTCTCTCCTTTTCCCTTTCATCAAAGTGCTGAGCCTGATAGTATTCTCACTTGAGCATCAGGCTTAGGGCTCTTTGATGATAATTTTTGCCAGTTTTCCTTGTATAGTATCAGTTTGTCTACATGGATCTCCTGTTCTTTCACCAATAGAAACAGGGAGATTGACAACAGCATTCTTTTAGTTTTTATTTGTTGCTTTGGGACAAACATACCATCACCTGCAGAGAACAGCATTTAGGAAATTGAAACTTAATAGGGTAAAGAAATCCATTAATGACAGTAAAGAAATCTGTTAATGACAAGAATGAAATGGTAATTGGCATGGGAAAATTGTCAGAGAGGACAAAATGAAGGATAAGTAAGACCCACCAAAGCATTCCAGGATGTCATCTTGTGAGTTGAGCACTTCCTAGTCGTTTTGATGTTCAAAATGGAATACTGACATATGAAAGAAAGAAAGAAAAAATATTGATGTGTAGAAAAGAATATTCCGAGGATGCTGGACTAATTATCTGGCTTTAACAATTACATGTTACTTCAGAATTCAGTAGAACCAAGATTAAACAAGAAAAGGATATAAAATGGTGCAATTTACCAAGTTGTTCACCTAAAATAAACAAAACCACTCAAGCTGACAAGATTATTTCCATTATCCTCTGAAATTCACCATAGCTGCTGAAAGAATATACTAAAGCAAGGATCTGAAAGTTTCTTGCATCATGTGATTGATGCATAGTTAGATAAATTATGGAACCCTTACATATCAAGAACTCCCAGTTGCCTGAAAATTCAAGCCCTGTCATCATGGAATATGGTAATGATGAGCAAAGGGCAGACAAAAGGATATCCTACTTAGCAAATCTCTTCATACATATACAGATTATTAGGAGTAAACTCTTCAAATGCAGAATCCTTCTTTGAGACACCAAGTTACACCTTACCCATATAAGTGGCCCTGAGCTGAATGAAACCTAAGTATCTAACTAACTATCAGCCAACATGGATATACAAAAGGCCTAACTGCAAGAGCACTATAAATCAATTTTTATCAGTCAATATCAATGGTTTGATTAATTATCCTCCACATTGAAATAGCAGAACAGTGAATCAGAACACTGAAGAAAACAGCACTGGCATTTTTTTTTGTACCATTAAAAGCTAAAGAACAATGAATCGATGATCACAATTCATGACTGCGTAGGAAAGAGAAGTGCTAACATTATTCATCATACCACAGTCGAGTTAGCTAAATCTACCTCAGAGCATTGGCAGTATCAAATCAAATGGCAAAAGAAAATGTTATTCCTGACGAATTATGTTATCATAGATTCATAACACATTACAAACAGCAGAGCTATCATTTTCCCCCTATAGGAGTGTCCAGCATCACCCCAAAATCCCTAACCAGCGAAGACGGGGCCTCCTCAGGGCTTCGCGGCGGCGGCGGCGGTCGCCGGAGCAGGGTCGGCCGCTACCACCACCGCCGCCGCTGCGGCGGCCGCGGCGGAGGCCTCCTGCTTGCGCTCGTAGTCGCGGTATGTGTTGATGGCCTTGGTGCAGATCACTGGAGACGACGAAGAGACGCGACAGCAACCACCAAAAATGGTCAGAGCGTCTGATTAGCGCGCGCGAACGAACGCGGGAGAGGGGAAGGACGGCGGTACCTCCGGCGCCGACGAAGCAGAGGAAGCGGAGGAGCTTGGAGGAGGCCTCGCCGGCGGGGGCGGCCATGGTGGTCGGCGGCTCGCCGGAGTAGATGGATTCGGCCGAGGGGAATCTCAAACTGGGCTTCGTCTCTCGGCTCCTGTGGAAGTTGGAAGTAACCATCCGACTATGGCCATGTGGGCTTCAGGCCCATTAGTAGATACTACTAAGGAGACACGTGTTAAATTGGAATAAGTTCACTCTAGGTCCCTCAATTTGTCGCCCAGTCTGATTTTCATCCTCAGTCCAGAAAACCGATACAACACATCCCTCAACTTACAAACCGTGCACAAGAGGTCCCTCGCAGTATTGTGGCCGGTTTTGGATGACGTGGCACTAGTGCATTGACGTGGCGCTTACGTGTCAATTGGATCCCGAAAAAATAATTAAAACCGTGGGACCCACATGTCAGCTACACACAAAAATAAAAAAGTGGGGCCCATGTGGTCCTACATGTCATCCCTCTACCCCCCCTCTCTCTCTCTCTCTTTCTCTCTCTCTCTCTCTCTCTCCTCCCCTACACTGCAAAAGGGCAAGCGATGCGGGTGCCAAGTGCCGGGCAGAGCAGAGGGGCGACGGGTGGAAACGGAGCGTCAGCGGGGCGGTGGGCGGAGGGACGGCGGACGTAGGGTGCCGGGGAGCAGAGGGGCGGTGGGTGGAAGAGGAGTGTCGGTGGGAGGTGGGCAGAGCGACGCCGGGGCGTCGGGCGTCGGGGGAGCGCAGAGGGGCGGCGGGTGGAAGCGGAGGCGTCGGCGGGGGCTCTTTATCCCGGCAAGGGGTTGTCGCCGTTGCCGCCGCCGCCTGGCACGAGTCGATCAAGGCGGCGGCCATGGACACGAGTAGTAGGTGGTGCAATCAGGCGCTACCGTCGGCAACGGGTTTTCCCCAAATCCACCTCCGTCGTCCGCCATTACAAGCTCGAGCAGCGATTCACCGCCGCATTTTTCTTTTCCCTCCTTCCGGTGCACAGGCGAGGAGTTGTGGCGGTGGCCGGAACAAGAAGAGCGGGCACGGCAGGCGGTGAAAAGGAGGAGCGGCGGCCGGCGGGCGAGAGGAGCACACGCGGCCGGCTTCCCTGCGCCTCCTCCCCACCTCACCGAGGTTGCCGCCGCCGTCGATTTGAGGAGTGTGCCGCCGCCACGCCACCGGGCGGCGCCACCACCTTCACCATCTCCAAGTCCAGCCGGAGGCCGGTTGGGATGCGCGACGACGCCATCAACGCACCACCAAGATGACCGGGACCGGTGGCGGTGAGGGTGGGGAGGAGGGGAGAGGAAGGCGGCGGCTTTGGAGGTGGAGGGGGGCGGTGGCGCGCGAGGTGGCCGAGGGCGCCGCCTCGCCGAGGTCGGGGAGAGGAAAGAAGAGAGGGAGAGAGAAGAAGAGATGAGTGAGGATGAGGAAGAAGAGAGAGGGAAGAAGGGAGGTGAGACTGACATGTGAGGCGCCACGTGGGCCCCACCATTTTTAAATTATTTTTTTGTGTAGCTGACATGTGGGCCCATGGTTTTTATTATTTTTCCTACATATAATTGCCACGTAAGCGCCGTGTCAATGCCACGTGGGACGGAGACCTAGTCAAACTAGCCACGTAGGCACCACATCAGCCAAAACCGCTATCCAAACTGCCTTAGGACCTTATGTGTCCGGTTTTCGTAAGTTTGGGGACGGGTTGTACCAGGTTTTATGGTTCAGGGACGAAAATCGGACTGAGCGACAAATAGAGGGACCTAAAGTGAACTTATTCCTGTTAAATTTGGGTATTGGGCTTCCTAATGCATAGAGTAGTACATTGCTACATGGGCCTGAAAAGATATTACTCCCTCCTTTTTTTTAATTGCATGACATTGTTGGCTTTTTGGTGATAATGTTTGATTATTTATTTTGTTCAAAAAATAGTATAAATATATAAAATATAATTTAAAGTAAAAATTAAATGATACTTACGTAATTTTTGAATAAGATAAATGAGGAAATGCCATGTTCGAAAGTTAACAGCGTCGTACATTTAAAAGTCGTACATTTAAAAAAGAGATAACGTTATTATTACAAAATAGAGAAAATCATTGGTTTCATTATATTTAAAAACTTAATTTGATTTATTAAATTATTTATATAACTATCTTCTAAAGTAGTTTCAAAATTTGACAATGTCTCCTTAAAATTATAGGAATTTACATATAAATTTCTTCAATTCCCCAAAAATTTCCACAAAATTCCTCTATTCTTTCGATGCCTAAGTATAGCAATGTAAAATTGCAAGCTCACCCTTCAAATTCTTGAAGTAGAATCAACTCGAGCGGCATTCTCAGCGCAAAGTCCCGATGTGTGCGCAGTTTTCCCCTCTCTCTCTCTCTTTTTTTCTTTTTTGTAATATAAAAAACGCAGGCACCAACCTAACCTCATCTACTTCATCCAGTTCCAGAAGTTGCTACTACGAGTAGTAACCAAGTGACCAATCCATGAAAAATCAGAAAATGAACCCATTTAAAAATGCAACCCTGCTAGCTAGCCACTAGCCAAGAAACAAGGGCAGATCAAGCGTACTTGTTGGACAATACACCACTCCAGTGGGCAGTGGCAGCTCAAAGTCCGAACTGTATCTTAATTTTCCGTTAAAATATTTGAATCCCCGACGTAATTCGCCATATAATAGTGATTGGCCACGTTAAATGTTAACATCTGTCCTGTTTTTCTCGACAAATTACGTAACGGATTTCTCTTCTTCTGTGACAGTACGTACGTGTGCAGATGCAACAGGAGTTTAGCGGAGAATCAGGTAAACAAAGCTAAAAATATGGGAGAATTTGGTGACCAGAAATGTCAAATTTGAGCCAACGTGTAACGGACAAACATAAAGACAGTGATCTTCTGGCTGCTTCGTCAAAATTGTTTAATCAATGGACAGTTTGATAAGCTGAAAAATTAATTCTTGGTCCATATGCTTTGGCCTTGATGTGAAATTAAAAAAATATTGAAACTTTGAAATTAAGTTTTTTTTTTAACATCGTTTTGATAGCCGTCCCGAAACTGAGAGGTTGTGCACCACCAATATTTTTGGGTTCTCTGCTCTCTCTCAAAGAAAAAAAAAACATTTTTGGGTTCTTTCCTTTTCCAGATTTTATTATCTCTGCAGTTGAAGCTGCTGCTGCTGCATCATATTCTGGCATCAATTTCCCAAAATAAACAGCATTATGATTTACTAGTCCTTTGTGTAACACTCATAACTATCTCCATTTTTCATATCTGACTCTTTCATAAATCATGCAAACTTGACAAAAAGAAAATGTCAATGAATGTGTTTTGTCACGAATGAATCGATTGCATTTCCATCTCCAAATACACAAGTGAATACATCAACAGCAGCAAATCTCATGGTTTACAGAGCTATACATATACTGATATACATGTGGTCTCCTAACACGCAAATTAAATAATTAATTAGGAGTACTACACTACTCTACACACAGAAACACATTTCTCATTGCAAAATCAATTATTTTGTCGTGTATATATACACGTATATATATACTTCCTCGCATACGTGCGTATATATGTACGTACATAAATTTCTACGTACATATGGACAAGCTAGGAACGTGCAATGCATGCACGCCGTACGTGTCGTGTGCCGGCGACGGTCAAAGGCTCCGGGAGAGCTCGCCGGAGTCCTCCGGGCATGGCCGGTCGTCGCAGACGAGCTCGCGGAGGCTTGGCTTGAGCCGCGCCCGGAAGAACTCCTCGTACTCGGCGGCGCCGCCGGCCTTCCGCCGCACCTCCACCACCACCAGCTCCGGCGTGAGCTCGTAGATCTCCGCGGCCACCGCCAGCGCGCCGTGCTCGCCCTCGCGTGTCCCCTCCATGCTGATCGACCCGTCCTCCCTCTCCCGCACCGCCATGCCCGCCGTCGCCGCGGCCGCCTCCAGCGTCGCCACGATCACCTCCACCGGCGCCGCCGACACGAACCTCGCCGTGTGTTTCTGCTGCTCCGGGATGCTGCCGGCGCCGGCGCCGCCGCCGTCGTCCTGATCGAACAGTCCTGAGAGGTCGAACCCCGGAGAGAAGGAGATGATGTCGAACGCGTTCAGGCTCGACCACCGCGGCGTGTCCGTTGGCGAGGTGGGCGCGTCGACGGCGGCGTCGTCGTCAAGTTCGAAGCAGGTGAAGGAGCGGTCGTCCTCGACGCGGAAGGAGAAGCGGCGGAAGCCGATCTTGAACCACTCGTTCTCCATGATCCCCTCGGCGGTGGCGCGGCGCTGCGGGTTGGTGACGAGGACGCCGCGGAGGAGGCGGATGAGCTCCGGCGAGAACCACTTGGGGCAGCGGAAGTCGCCCCTGTGGATCTTGCGGTACATGCCGGCGAGGTTGCGGTCCTGGAAGGGGATGGTAGCCGGCCATGAGGACGAAGAGCACGACGCCGCAGGACCAGAGGCGGGCCCCGGCGGCGTCGTACCCGCGGCGCGACAGCACCTCCGGCGCGACTACGCCGGCGTGCCGCAGAACGTGTGGAACAGCCCGTCGCGCCGCATCCCGTCCGCCACCGCGGAGAGCCCGAAGTCGGACACCTTGAGGTCGCCGGCGTCGTCGACGAGGAGGTTCTCCGGCTTGATGTCGCGGTGGAACACCCCGCGCGCGTGGCAGAACGCGACGGCGGACACCAGCTGCTGGAAGTAGCGCCGCGCGTCGGCCTCGGGCAGCCGCCCCCGCGCCACGCGCGCGAACAGCTCGCCGCCGCGGACGTACTCCATGACGAAGTAGATCCGGAGCTTGGTGGCCATCACCTCGTACAGCTGCACGATGTGCGGGTGGCGGACGCGCCGGAGCACGGCGATCTCCCGCTTGATGTGCGCCGTGAGCCCCGACTTGAAGATCTTCTCCTTCTCCATCACCTTGATCGCCACCTCCTCGCCGGTGGCCACGTTGCGCGCGTGGTACACCTTGGCGAAGTTGCCCTGCCCCAGCAGCTTCCCCACCTCGAATCGCCCCAGCAGCAGCGGCGGCTTCTTCGCCTCCTTGCCGCCGCCGCCGCCGCCGCCTCCCTTGCCGATCCCCAGCCGCGCCATTGATGATCCACTGATCCAGCAAGAACGCCACCACTAACCAAGCTAACAAAAATGGAGAGGGAAATGGAGGAGGAGAGAAGATAATGGAGAGGGGCGCATGCTTCTTTATATACAGTTTTTGAGAGTGTTTTGGGGGTGTTTTTTTTGGAGAAGATGATGGAGAGTGTGCTAGGCTAGATGCCAGCTAGCTTAAAAAAAGTTTGACTTTAATTCATTGGTGTATATATTTTTTTTCTCATCAATTATTTTTCCTTTAGAAAAATATTGCGTGTGTTTAGAAATAAATCCTATACTGAATAGACAGAAGCCTAATTTGCACATTGGTGACGTGATTACTTTTCAGCCGTTCGATGTGGATTATGGTGATATCCTGGCCGTTGGTTCTGAGTAAGGATATACTCCTATCATATATGCCATTTCATTTGGTTGGTGGACTGGAGGGTTCTCTCTCTTTTTCTTTCTGATTTTTGTGTGTGTGATGACAATGTTTCTGAATCTGTCTGTGCTGAGTTGGACTGGAAAGTCGGTGCAGTATGACACTTTCAACACTTTACGGGCACGTTGTTGCTATCCTCCGCGTAGGAAAATGGTTGGTGGGAACCACTTACTGATATGTTTGCTAGATGCCACCTGTATGTACTTGTACTATTTAAACTCTTGTAATGGCCACAGCATTTTTCTTTTTTGAAGCAGAAAATGTACTGAGTTTGATCAACATAAAAGCAGCAGAGTCCTGACTGCATAGCGAAATATAAACACGCGCCATCGCTCTCTTTCATTGTTCAGGAATAATTCTCTCAATTCAGCATGGAAAAGCATTAAAATTTTCTTCCATTTTTTGGTGTGTACATGTGGCATGCGTGCTGATATGTGTGATTTTAACTCGAGAGAGATCGTCAAATAAAACGTATGTTATATATTATCGAACTTGCGACTGGATTCCAATAAACAAAAAACAGTGCCCTTTTAGTTTCAACAAGGTCACTGATCTCCTGGAACATAGATGAAGAAATAATGCCAAATGTCAAATTCTCATTTCAACCCTCCAAGAGTCCATGGGGCAATTCTTGTTGAGTGTAAATACAAGTAATTAACCCAATCTCCTTAATTTTTCCAAACACACGACCTTAAGCCTCATAATTTGGACAATCACAGCAACTACTTTTTCGTAGTGTTGCATGCAAGCCACGATGAAATGATCTAAAAGCTTAGAAAAATGATATGGGAATTGTTCTGATTGATGTTATTAATATTGGTTGGCACAACTATACAAAAGAAAACTTCAATATCTGATAAACAAATTTGCAATGCCCATAATACCTCACAATAAAAGGTAAAATGGATAGGGAAGAATGTGTCTGTCCGAGATTTAGTGTTACACGTCAGATCCAACACAGAGATCGGGAAAATATCAAAATATAGCGTAAAAATGAAGAGTGTGACCGACACTAATAATGTCCAAAAACAATTTTCCAATTTCTGGCGTATTAAACTGGGTTTTCCAATATGTATTCTAGCTTAGCTCTTCAGTCAAATGCAAACTGCATTCTTACACTGACAATCTCATGATTTTTTTTTTATATAATGGCAATCCCATGATTAGTGCTGCATGATTCCATACAAACTTTATTAGATGAGCAATATAAGTTTCTAGTAATGGCACGCAAAGTCGCAAACATGAAAGCATTTTGTTTCTCAAAAGAAAAAAAAATGTGGCTTTCCTTTACATTTCCAACACTGAGCCCGGCCCGGCCCATAAAGACTCCCTTGGTTTTATTGCCTTCTTCCATTCATTGCACTCCACGCAGTCCACAGACGCTTCCTTCGTACGCTTCACCGGAGTGGGTGGAGACGAGACGCGAGCAAACCCAAAACCCTCGCGGCGACGCCATGGCCGCCGCGCTCCGCGCCGCCCTCCGCCGCCGCCATGCCGCCTCGGCCGCGGTGGCCCGCCTCCTGCCGTCCTCGTTCCCTGGACCCTGCGCCAAGGTATGAGCCATCCCCCCCGCCCTCCTCGCGTCGCGTTTCGCGGTGATCACCCGACCAAAACCCCTCCCCCCCTAAAAATTTCTTGCTCCCAGGGCGGTGGCGCCGCCTCCACCCTCCACGCCGCACGCGCGGCGCCGCCCGCGCCCCCGTCGATCCAGGCGCCATCCGTGGTCCGCCGCTACTGCTCCGCCGGGGTAAGCAGCGACTCGACCTCTTCGCCGTTTCACCTTCCGTAAGCTTGCTCCGCCGCTGCTTGCTTGCTGACCGAAATTGCACTTTTTCGCAGGGACGATACGCCGCCGTGCGCCCTGCTCGCGGCGCCTCCCCGCTCCAGGTACCCTCCCTGGTACGCCACTACGGCTCCACCACGGTAAGGTTTTCCAGGTAGCCACATTTGGTGCCACTACTCACTGAATTCTGAGGTGTGTTCTACATGTTGACTGAATTCTGAAGCCACTGACCGAGAAATGTTCCGCTTACAGGGAGCCACTGCTACCGCCACCCCTGCCGCTGGCGTCCCTGCCCTTCACCGTGCATCTCCACTTCCCCTCTTTGTGCCCCGCCGCGCATATGTCTCACCCCGCCGCGCATACGTCTCACCCCGCCGCCGTCGTGTGTATTCTTCTGATGAGTATTCTTCCGAGGAGTATTCTTCTGATGAGTATTCTTCTGATGGGTATTCTTCTGGTCAGGTAACCACAGATCCATCCAAGCCTGTGTTTTTTTGTCTTAGTTAGTCCTTGTAGGAAAAGCTGTTTGGGCGTAATTAGCCACCGCTTGTTACATTTGATCCAAAGCCAGTGATTTATAATATGTATTGGAAACTAATGCCAATAAACGTGTGGATTGCATAGAATTTGCAATCACCATGCATGTTGAGTGAAAGACCATTGCATGCACTTGGTTAAAAAAAGGAACCAGCACCAATCTCCACAAACCCAACTAAAATGTGCATATTGGAGCTTGTCTGATGCCATTGGCCTTAAGCATGAACCACCAGAGCCCAGAGGCGTCAGTCAGATGACCATGGTTCTACCTGCCATTAATTTGGAACGGATGGCTTATGGAAATGGGATTGTGTGTGGATACAATCGCCTTGCGGTATGTGTTAAAATTGTTGTACTTGGTTTGTATGGTTTCGGTTAGGCCATTTTTGGAAGCCATGAATAATGTTATTAACGAGAAAACTGTCATATTTTACTTCTAAACAAAGGAGACCACTGAAAATCCTCCCCCCACTATTTCAAATTTATCTATGAGTTTCTTGGTCTCTTGAACATCCATCATACATGGCATGCACTCAGATAATCCCTTTCTGCTATTTTGTTGATCACCTGGCAATTAGAAGCAAAGAACAGTCCGGTATAGGCTTGCATTTTCCATGCAAAGAAGGTTTCTATAACATCCAGCTCATACTGAATCAATGATTACCTTTTTCAGTGTTTGGTCCACATTGTTCACTATTTAGGTGTGATAGTGCTGTGCCCATGTGCCATCACAAGTTTTTCTTGTTGCTGCTTATCCTCATAGTATCTGGTGTACTCCCTCCAGTCACAAAAGAAAGTTGTTTTGAACTCTTCAAAATCAATATGATATAACATGTGTTATGAGAAACTAGGATATATCATTTTCATATGTTCAAAACCTATATCGTAAATGATATTTATGGTCAAAGTTAACATGTGTTGACTCGCACTCTAAAACGATGTTCTTTTGTGATCGGAAGGAGTATATCGTGGCATCATGCAGAGGCTGCTAACCTTCTCTCTTGTCTTCTAACTGCTTCCAGTGGTCCAGGCCATATAGTTACATTTATTAAGTATTTCTAAATCAACACTTAAAAATTGAAAAATTGCTAAAAGTGAGTTGAACTCAGCCGTGCAAGTTGCTACATTCTGTGCATAGCTAATAACCTGCAAAATAACAGCTCCATGTCACCATCAGCTCATTGTCCAACTGCAGCAGGAAGCCCATGGGTGTGGGATCAGCTAACTGTAGGTAAACATAGCTAGCCCTGGTCATTCTTGAAAATCCAAACGTTCCTGAAGCTAGAACTGGAGTGGACCATTCTGCCAACCCTGACTTATGTTTCTTTTGAGAATACCCTGAGTTTGTTTCTGTCAAGCCCCTAGATGCATGCTGTTGAGTGATCCTTATTGCTCTCAATTTCAGACCACATGACGTAGTGTGTTTTTGCAGGAATACAAGTATGTGGAGGATTGCCAAGTGGCTAAGGTTATGGATCATCAACTCAGAAGGATTGAGAAAGTTGAGGCTGGACTAAAGCAGCTCGGGTGGTTCCAAATTATCACGGTTTCATTGCTGGGATTAGTTACATATCAGTGCCATTCAGAGGTTTCCCGTCTCGACAAGGAAGTCGCTGCTCCAAAGAGCGAGAGCCCGTAGACTCAAGAGCAAGGTCCCTGCTGATTGTTCCATTGATGATTAAGAAGAAGACGATCTCGCTTGATGCTCATGAAACCTAGTCTTGCCAAGTGTTTTGCACTGTAGTTTCGGCCACTTCATCTACTGATTGATAGCCGTAGTTTCTGATCGTTGTCAGTGTAGTTTGCTGGTGCTGCGCTGCATGTTTCCATTTTGATTCGTAACCTGATTAAACCCTCAATGCCCAGACTTGGTGTTCTGTGTCCCTTTGCTTGATGCGTGGGCGCGTTAACTTTGGTATCCAGCTCTGCTGTACTTTCTTATGCATGATAAACCTGGGATGTTTCTGATGTGAACTGGAAATGGACTATCATGGCATTCATGTAGTGCACTTCGATTCTTCAGTCGACACAAGTTAATGCATGTTCTTTTATGAGGAGCACGCTCCTACATCAAGATGCAATTACTGGAACAGGTACGAATTAAGCTACTATTACTACTACTAGTGGATAGTTGATGAGCAACTCGGTCACAACAAAGCTTTCATTTCTGCATCAGCCAAATGAGCCGCCAACTAAGCACAGAAAAGGACCGCAATTGGTGAGGACAATTAAAAATAGGGGCCTAAAATCTAGATGCAGAAATGTTTAAGATCTCTACCATTTGCAGAGCTTCCCTCAAAACCGGGATCCAAATGAAAAGGTCATACGTCCCTTCCCTATGGGCCGCTACCAATGGTGGCGATCCAAAATAGGACGGTTTGGGCTTTACTTGGGCCATCGTGGGCTGGTGCACCGAGACGGCGAGACCTCGCCACGCTAACGATGCAAGACTTCTGTCCCCACACGACCACTCCGTAGTCTCCCGCGAATGCCGGGCTGGCGGGCTCTCGCCGCCGTCGCCGCCGCGTATCAAAGCGACAGGCACCGCCATGTCCTGGGCCCATGGTCGCCGGGTCGCCGGCGCCGCACCCTGGCCGCGTCCCCGGCGTCACCGTCCAAGGTAAGAAGAGGCGCTTACGGCCGGTAAAACCGTAAAACCGCTCCGGCATTTGTTTAACCGAGATAATCTGACGAACAGGGAGCGCCTCAAGCCTCATCTAGTCATCTCCATCCGCATGACTTCGTCGATAAAATTATCGAGCTCGGCATCGTTTGATATGCACTAATTAGGCTGCACCTTGCCCCAAATCTCTCATGAGCTGTATTACCCTTCTTGCTACTCCATTGTCCCCGAAATTTTGACATTTTAACCTTTTCATAAAAGGTATTCTATAAATAGACCAGAAGAACTATAACCAAAATTAGGCCTCTACCTCAACCTCATGGGCTTTGGCCTTAGTGTTAAGATTAAAAAATTAGCGTCATATAGTTTAGCGTAGAGTAATATAATACAAATTAATAAATACTATAAGTTGTTTTCTTATCAAGATGTATCTAGTAGTCTAGTGGTAAGATACTCCCTTATTAAAACAGAAGGTGCTAGGTTTGAAGCCCCCTTTCGTGATCATTGTTTTTCTTTTTTGCCACTTCGGACCCCTCCCCCTCCCTTTTTTTCTTTGTTGTGCCTTCACTTTTTAAAAACATTTTAGTGGTCGAGATTTGAACCATGTTCTTCATGGCAATACAAACACCATTTACCACTACACTACGCCACTACTAGAAATGGCAATGAGCCCCGTTTTCCCTTTTCCTACAAGGAATTCTATTATTAGGGATGGAGATGGCTATAGTTGATTCTTCAGAAGGGATTTATAATGCGAGAAGTCATGCCCCTGTCAGGTTCGTGGGGGCAAGGGTGATCCTCTGTTCCCCGCTCCCGCCCCCTACGGAGACCTGCATAGGGGTCTAAGTTTAAAGTTTTTTTTACTCATCTTATGTGACAATATTACTTGTAATATTTGATAAATGATAATCTTATTTCCCGTTGTATTTCGCGGGCACGGGGAAAGTTTTGTCTCGAGGGGGTAGGGATAGGGATGCATTCTTCGGTGGGGAATTCTCCATTGCCATCTCTAGTCACTAATCACTATGCAAGCTTTCATGTGTATTTGGATCTATCAGCGTTTTATAGTGTATATTTCACGAGGTCAGCATCAATGGGTCTCAAGGATGTACCTACGTTGTAGATTATTCAAATTCTAGCTAAATTATATCATATTAATTTATATATTAGTTAATAATTAGATAATTTATATATATAGAACCTCGATAATTTTGTACTGGATTTGTCACTGATGAGTTTGGCGTTGAGATGTTGTGCCTTAGTGCTAAGATCTACTATACTGGTAAGGTAAAGAGCTATTTTTTTGACGGGATAAAGATCTATTTTTGGTTATATTTTTGTCGAGATCTAGTTTTAGAACAAGTTTAGTAAAAGAGTCAAAATTGCTGCCATTATCCATCATATATGCTCCCATCTCAGCCGCTCTCAATAATGGAGTATGCCCTGCCCCAGAGTCGCAGGTTTTGTTCAGCTTTACTCTGTCAGCATCTCTGAAAAAACTGAAGTGGACAAATGCTACGCCGCTTTTTTACCCCCCGCCGCAGATGCAGGCAATTCCATGGTCCCTCCCTCGTCACAGACCTGGTGTTACAGTTCCACTTCCAACACCACGTTTTGACGTTTACCTTCGCTTCCCCTTGTCCTAAGGTCCCGAGACTCTTGAGGATGTCGAGGACCAGAGGATCTACAAGACAAAAGAATACTATATCTATCTAGCCATTTGTGCGAATGCGATGCTCCATTGTTTCGTGCCATTGTAGATCGTCCTGTGTGTACACCACGCTACTGCAGGCGCAGCGCCAGCATGGGCCACATGGTGGGTGCACGGCCGGTTCACGTACGCCTGCCTCTGCTCTGCGTGACCGAGGGCGCGCGCGCGGCTGCCGTGGCCGCGAGGGCAGCGCCCGCACGACGCAGGCTGCCACTGGCAGCACGGGCGCCTCTCCCTTCTCCATTCCAAAACGCACAGGGCGCATGCAGCATATGCCGCGCGCGGCGCGATGCACTGCACACAACCACGCATACACGTCGTCTCCGTCTCGTCCTGCGTTTTGTCATCCCCGTGGACGTGCGTCCGGCGGGGCGCGTGCGTCTCATCAGCAAACGCCCCGTGCGGAGGATAATACTAGTACGCGCCGTCGCGCCGACGCGTGACGCATCGCATCGCCGCGCTCGCGCGTGTACGCGTTCGTGCCATGTTGTATATATGGGCCGCGGTTTTCTCTCGCGAATTCCCCGTGCGCTGGCGCTGCGTTGCATGGAGGGCGGGCATGGTGTGACTGTGGTGTGCCACGCTTTTTTCTGCAGCGCACCAAAGCGATTTTGGCGCCGCCGCGGACTCGAACAGATGGGCGTGGCAACCTGTAGCAAGAGACTTTTCTAGCAGGATGCAAAGGGGAACAACTTCTCAGACACACCTGCCAGCTGGGCAGTTTTCTGATCAGGATTCAGCCGTGTAAAGCGAGTGTTATTACTTACTTTCTTTCTCATTCCTGTGATGCTTAATCTGCAATGATGGGTGTCATCTTTGGGATAGGCATTTTGTGAGCAGAGTGAGATGATGATTAGCCTGTAAAAACCAGAAAGAGAAAAGGTACACAGATCGGGACACAGTGTCACAGGCTCATCACAGCATGTGAGCCCGTCCGTTCCATGTGGGCTGTGGCCCAACCTGTGGCTACTTTGCCGGCTTCGTCGCCGCAGGGGCTTTGCTCAATCAGTCGGTATGGATCACAGATTCACAGTGTACTGACTGACGAGTCGCCGATAAACAGCACCGACGAAGTCGGCTAGCGTGAAGTGTCTGCGCGTCAATGCAAATGCCAATGTGTGATGATGAAAGAGCCATGGGTTTTCAGGACTTTTAGCAGACATTCAGTGCTAGATTTTATGTTTATTTTTTATTCAATGATGCATTCATCGCTGGAAACCGGATGCTTTGTTTTGCTTAATGTGCTTAATGAAATCTTTATTATTATCTCAGAAAGAGAGATGATTCCACTGTCACACGGTTTTATAGAGTTGAGAAAGCCAACAAATTGCGTTAGTTAATATATCTAAAGCATGGTTCAAGACTTGAAAATGATTGAAAATTCAGAGTTAACTCATGTGACAACTGACAAACTGCTTAGCTCGTTGGAAAAGACAGCGATAATCTGGCAGTCGGCCAATCAAACATTGCCATCCTGGGCTGCCACATCTGCAGTGTTCCACTGGTCCACGGGCCCAGCAGATTCCCTGTTCTGATCGCAACGTCGATCTAGTAATCAGCGGCTGCGATCTGTTCCGGACTAAAACCCCACTCCGCCATGAATCGGTTCACGGCAGAGTTTAGTGTGTGCTGCTCGCTTTGATCGGAATTTGGAGAAAAATCAGTGCAAGAACAGCATTTTTTCCATTTGCTTTTGGTAAAAAACAAGATTTGATAATAAGTTTATGGCGTTCACGAAGCGTACATCAAGAATCCATTCCATGTTCATGATGAATTCACTCGCCGGCAGTTGATCCGTACCTCGCCGTTCTTCCCGGTGAGCGGGCTCAGGTTGCCCAGCCTCACCATCGCGGCGGCGAAGTCGGCCGCGAACGTCGTCGCGTTGGCGGCGTACGCGCGCACGAACGCGTCCGTGGTGCCATTGCCGGCGCCGCTGCCGAAGAGCTCCTGGTCGGAGCGCAGCAGGACGCGGCGGCTGAGGAGGTCCGTGAAGTAGGCGTTGTCGAAGGTGTTGGGCGCCTGCAGCTCGAGCGGCGCGAGGTTGCCGTCGCCGCCGGTGGTCGGGCAGGACTTGGTGCGCAGCTGCGAGGCGAAGGTGGCGTTCACGCCGGTGTCGTTGTAGATGTGCGTGCGGAAGGTGGAGCAGCGCGCCCACCCGACGGTGTGCGCGCCGGACAGCGCGGTGAGGTCCCGCGCGTCGAGGCCCTTGGCGCTGAACATCGACAGGAGCGACGCGAGGCTCGCGCCGGGCGGCGGC
>CM020178.1:7546714-7578388 GCA_009805545.1 Oryza longistaminata
GGCGGCAGGTTGGTGTTCGCCGCGCTCTGGCTCGTCGTGCGCGCGTCACGCCGCCCCAGCGGCACCGTCCAGTTCGGGCCCCCGAGCTGCACGCGCCCCGCCATTAATGCCAGCATTACATGGGTGCAGAAAAACACGAGGCAGGCAGAGAGTACTGACCAGGTTGACGGCGTCGCGCGCGGCGAGCGCGATGATGTCGGCGCAGGAGACGGTGGCCTTGCAGGAGGCCTCGAGCTGCGCCTTGATGGCGTCGATGACCTCGTACCCGCGCACCGAGTTGGCGTTCGGCCCGGCGTTCTTCTCCCCGGTGAAGTTCGCCGTGTCATCGAGCAAGATGGAGGCGTCGCACCCCTGCACACACGCAAGCGGCCATTAAACTCAACAAGGCGAAGTACATTGGCCGAGCAAGAGATCCATCTCGCGTAGTTACGTTGACGAAGCAGTCGTGGAAGAAGAGGCGGAGGATGGAGGCGCCCATGCGCGACTCCTTCTGCACCGCCTGCGCCATGCCGCGGCGCACGATGGACACCACCCCGGGGCACGTCGCGTTGTAGTACCCCGGCGACAGCTGCGCCTCCGCCGCGAGGAACACCACCGCCAAGGCCACAGCGCGCGCCAGGAGCATAGCCCTTGACGACGACGACCACCCCATCGCCAGCAAAAAAAGAGCAAATGAACCGAAGGAAACAAAGGGCCAAAATGCTCCTCTCAGACTCTCGCGTCACGCACGCACGCACAAGTCCGTCGTCTGCACGTAGTACGCGCGCGCGCGCGCGTATATATGGCCGCCGCACCGAAACACCGAACACGGAAAAGCCGCCCGCCGCTCGCGCGCGCGCGCGAGTTTCCAGCTACTGCTGCACCGTCTGCCGTTCTATTTCTATCTATCTATCTATCTACAAGTCGCGCAAGGTGACAAAGCTAGGCAACAGCGCTTGCTTGTCTCGGCCGCGTCGCGTGCGAGCCCCGAGCCAAAGGCCCAAAGCCACCAACCGAGTGGGGGACATGCGCTGCGTGCGTTGCGCTCATGTGAAGTGTGGCATCTCGTGCCGGCACGGCCCGAGCGCGCACGGCGGTCGAGACCCCCGACACGCCCACACACACATGCAGGACGCAGTGAGCGCACGGACCAATGGCCACCGGAACGCGACGTTGTTGTACGTCGCGTGTGCGTGCACATACGTGCATGGCATGGCAGCGTGGGATGTGGCACCAACCAACAGCGAGCATCGCTGCATCGGGGCAGTAGTACGCGGCAAGTTGCAAGCTGGGCCTGCGCATGTCTGGACAAGCGGCCGGCCCCCTTCCAAAGCTCCAGACTAGAACCACTCCGAATAAACTACGCGTGATTTAGGATCGACCGGTCGAGGCCCCAATGACAACAAGCAACAACGTGTACGAGAAGTACTACACCAAAGTAGAGTTTAAGAGCAGGTACAATAGCAGGCTATAAGCCAGCTATAAACATATTTTAAGGAGATAAATGAGGAGAGAGAAGGACAGCGGGCTACAGATTTGTAGCCAGCTGTAGCACGGACTCCAAGACACAGCGTGTGTATGATAGGTGGGACCAGATATTAATTGTGTAGTATATAACTATTGTATGAATGCGCTATTAGATTGGTTATAGATGAATTGGAGTTAGTAGTTGGCTATACTATAAGGGGGTGTTTGGGAGAGAGGGGCCTAAACTGTGTGCTGCTAGTAATGAGCAGACCGGCCGGCCGGCCGGCGCTGATGGAGGCAGGCAGAGGTTCTGGATTACTACGACCTTATCAGTGTCCACCTTGGTTTGTCAAGGCTTTAAGTTCACGGCAGATATGAAATGGGGATCGATCGATGCGCCATCATCAAGCCCCTTCCCTTTGCCTTTGATTTTATAGAAGTATAGAAGACGAGCTGCTTGATAATGTACACGCTACTAGCTAGCATGCTTCGTGTCGGCAGAACAGAGCAGTTAAAAGATCATGCATATGAGTAATTGAGTACGTACTTTTTCCATAAAAAAAATCAATTCATCTCCTAGTTTCTTCTTATTTGGGATTTGGTGCTTCACTTTCAGCTCTCACCAGGTGTCGGGGATCGTCTTGTTTAGTGTTGGACGAGTGACCAACGCTACTCAACGCGTTCGGCGTACCAGATGTTCTTTTATGGTCAGCACTCCTTTGCTTGTGCTGATCTTCTCTGGCACATGAAGGGTTCTGCTAAATGCAAGTTCTTCCTCTGGTTTGCATTTCAGTGACGTTGTTGCACGCCCGATCTCCTCCAGAAGCGTGGCATTGATAGTCACTCGGTCTGCCCCCTTTTGCACTCAAGAACTTGAGACGGCAAACCACATCCTCCTCGATTACGTGTTCGCTCGGTAAGTCTGGCTCCATGTGTTGTCACCTCTTGGTTGGGCTGCCCTCTGTGGCCATCGTCTAGGGCATGCTTGCTTGAGCATCTCCGTGCCGGCTTCGATTCTCTGATTCTCCTGGTCTCCTGGCAACTGTGGACTCCAGGGTTTTCGACTCTACGTTATCTTCAGTCTCGGAGGTCCTTCAGTCCATCCTCTCATAGGGCCATCTATAATCGTTAGATGGCATTGCTAATTTTAGGGTTTTATTGGGAGAGTAGTGAGTCTGCCCCCTTTCCGCTGTTTGGAGTCGTAGTAACATAGTTTTTTTCTCTTGGTGTTTGACTGATTGCGTTGTGTAACAAATATTCTTTTCTTCTAATACAATCTTTTTGTGCGCTCGAGAAAAAATATGCGACGTTTTCTATTACAATGAATCTAAATAAATCTCTTCTAGATTTATTATATTGGAAAATGTCAATCTCAGATACATTCATTTTGG
This sequence comes from Oryza longistaminata, assembly GCA_009805545.1. NCBI lineage: Eukaryota > Viridiplantae > Streptophyta > Magnoliopsida > Poales > Poaceae > Oryza > Oryza longistaminata. Next base: position 7,549,552 of record CM020178.1, read on the forward strand.
AACGGAGGAAGTATGGGTTTATTATGGTCATGATGAGTTCACATTCCCGTTCAAGGTATGAGCGGAATGTAGGTGCGTGCGTGCCATTAATCGGTAATTGATTTGTTTGCAGACAAGTCATCTTCAAAACAGCAACTTTTCACAGTGCTAAAGTATCAAAATCTTTGCTTATTTTTGAAGGTGCGTTCTTAGGGCTTGTTAGATTTGGGGGCAAAAACATAAGATTTGGATTTCTAAAGACTAATTCTTACGAACGACATTCGGTTTGTAGAAATATAAGTACAGGAAAACTGAAGGAAGTTCTTTTTTTTTCATACAAGTTGATATAAGAAATTTTTCATCCACTCAAACCTATTGGGAATTCCTATGATTAAAAGTGTGCATGCGTTTCTATTCCTCCATTTGGGTTAAAATTCCTCGAAACCGAATAATAAGCCATAACAAACTACATAGCATTAAAAACTTCGAACAACTTTAGGCGTTTGCTTGCCTCTTGGTTGGAAACTTAGGATTGGTTTAGAAAGAAAAATGAAATTGTATCATACGACAATGCCAGTTTTGTTAAATTTTACTCACTCCATTCAAAAGTCTAAGATGTATTTCTTTGTTCACCAAAATTAAGGAGAAATTAACTCATCCATCTTAACTCCTCGTGCAACAAAGAAAGATAATGCATGCAATGAGTAATTAATAATCTGCTTCTAAACGAAGAGACATTTTCTTCATTTAAATTTTTTATTATGCATGGATAAAACAAATATAATCATTTTATTTGGAAAACCCAAAAACTAAAATACGTTTTAAAACTTTTGGATGAAGAGAGTACAGTATTTGCAACGCGGGATCTAGCTAGCCTTTTTGTGTTAACATTTGCTAGCCGCCTAGCCCAGTAGCAGGTTCACTCCGGCCTATATTTCCCTTCTTTTGTGGTGGCTCCCGTTGGAAAAAAGTACACCAAAGGTCCCTCAACTTGTCATCGAGTTACAAAATCATCTCCCAACCATAAAAACCAGATATCCAACGTTCCTTAACTAATCAAAACCGGTAACAATAGATCCTTCGATGGTTTTGACCCCGATTTTATCCTACGTGGCAGCTGAGTTATCGTGGGACCCACGTGGAACCCACATGTTGATTAGTTAAGGACCACCCAAGGACCTATTGTAACCGGAGTCAAAACCACCCAATAACCTATTGTGACCGGTTTTAATTAGTTAACGAACGTCGGATATCTGGTTTCACGGTTAGGGGACGATTTTGTAACAAGTTGAGGGACCTTGAATGTACTTTTTCCGCTCCTGTTCCATATGGACCTGGGCTAGATCCCAAGCTGGACAAAAAAGCCCAAGCCCCTGAGAACATTTGTTGCTTATTGATGTTGATGTATGGCTGCTGGCTGGACTACACATTGTTTGCCCATTACTCCTTCATCCAGTTACGTACTGTTCGTGCTTTCAGAAATGATAGTCCCTACTACTCCCTCTCACCACTACTGCTCGGAGTAGTTCTGTTAAGTATGATCACATGGTACTGGTAGTGTTTAGGCACGCCTGCTCACCTCTACGTACACCCACCATTTGCAACCGTGTATGACTAATATTTTGGGACTATTAAAAAACTGCTGCAAGTTTTTTATGTGGAAAACTTTCAGATTAACTGTAGTATATTGTATAGCTGTAATATAATTTCACCATAACTATACTATAACTATAATATAACATATGTAATTATTAAAAACATATATAAATCTTTATACCTAAATTATAATGTAGTTACAATGAGTTAGGGTTACCGTAACTAGTATGTAACTAATATGGAATTGGTATGTAACTAAACGAAAATCCAAATTCATCCAATCAGTTAGCTCTGTTTAGTCATAAACGGGGAGGTCATACGTTTGCTCTTTTCTCCCGCGCGCTTTAAGCAAATTTTTATCATCCGATCTGCACGAATCTTGTCTAACGGTCCACAATTTGAAAGTTTTTAGGCCTAAAAACTGCCGCAAGTAATATAGTAAAACCGAATATTAATCGATGTTGTATTCGTATTCTAGCGGGTGAAGTCATGCACTTATAATTTCACCAACATATATTTTGTTTTCATTTTTTTTTATTATGACCTAGGCACCTTGCTATTGTTTTTATCTGGAGTACTCATTGAAGAATAAAACCTAGTACAAATGCCGTGTTTTAAAAATCAAATATATACCTAAAAAACGTACTCCCTCCGGTTTCATTTTAATTGACGCTTTGGACAATGACACGTTCTACAAGATATACCTTTGACCTTATTTTTCTATTATAATATATACAATAAATAAATGCATGTTTACTTTTATTATAATGTTTTGAAAGATAAATCTATATATGTTTTTCTAGTTTCTTTAAACTAAATATTTTTAAAGTTATTGATAGTCAAAGTTATAAAAGTTTTTAACCTCAACCTTGTCCAAAACGTCAATTAATATATATAACCAGAGATGGAGTACTCCTACTATGAAAGCTGAGATTAGCAGAAGATACTCCACTTGCCGTACCTTACTCGTTGGCTTTACATTGGATAATACTCCCTACTCCTACTATTAAGCCCGAGAGATCGACACTTTGATGATTGAGGTCCCTATTCTGGTCAATGTGGGATGCGACATACGGAGTAGGCTGTCTTTGTATTTGCCTCTCCACGGCATCCATGGCCCCACCACATGATCCTTGCATTCCTGTTCGATAATAATGGCATCCAGCATGTTAAATCTTGTTCCCGGACATATTCTATTTGGAGAAAGAATAACGGAAAGAAGAGGATGCAAACTCAATCATTCAGGCGCACCGATCAGTGTGTGCAAAATTTTTTGTTCCAGGTAGGCACCCATTTGTTTGTTGCTGCTACTGGTTGTTAAATGGAGGAGTATTTTTTATTCTCTGTCTTTGATCCCTGAATTAAGCAAATCCAATCGAATCAAAGAAGCGAGGAATCTGGTGCTTTTAGCCTCGAGCTCCAGGATAAAGATGATTGATGAGAAACAACACGAGATCTGTCAAATTTGGCTAGTGTTTGAGCTGAGCTACTAGCTGTCCGCTGATACTGTACATGATCTGAATTTTTGTCGAGTGCTGTTTTTCCATGGCACTGTCTAACTATAGTGTCTAGTGGCGAAAATCGTGTGTGATTCTTGTTACCTTTGGTCACACTATTCCTTGTCTCTTGTGAGGTTTGGTCAAGCAGATCGAGGAGGAGTAGCATCAACTACTGTGCAGCGCGTCCATTGGCACAGGCCGGTGGCCACAGGGCTTTGCTTGGTTGCAGTACAGAGAGTGATCGAGGTACTGTTTTGTTTGTGGAGCTTAAAATTATGAGAAGTAGTATATGAGAATATGAAAAAACTGAAAAACCTAGCTTCCGACTTCTAGCCCATTTTCTAAATTCTACAACTATATCTTATCAGAATCTAAGTGAAAAATCTAAACTATTTGGAGGAGCTTCTTACAGCGGGAGATTTTAAGAGAAGCTGCAGTTATCAGAAACTACTCCAAACGGAGAGATACTAGCTAGCCCAGCAGGCAGAGCGCCGTCCAGGCCAGTGCGAGCTTTGAATGAGGGTGGTGGTCAGGTCAAAACCTATGCATTTCCTGGTCACAACGTAGCAGTAGCTGAGAGGCTGCGAGCTAGGAGTACTCTACTTCGTTTCAGTTCGTTTCAGTCCGATGGCTTCCCGGGTTTCCCGATCGAAAGGGTCCAGTTTTCCGGCATGGTTAATTGGTTAATTAACTGCGTTCTCACGGAAAGACGCGATGCCTAGAGCCCTAGTAGAATTGGTGCTTGTCAGGATTCCGGTGAAGTTTCGCCGGGAAATCGTACGTTGTGGGGTTTTTGCAAAGAAGTTCACGAGAAATTAACGGCTCGCTTCCATTTCCATTGGGAGTGTATGAGGTTCAGAAGAAAGTACTACTATAATTAGTGTTCTGTCCTTCCAGCATGCAGTATGAAAGTGTCCCGATGAGAAGCAGCAAATGACAAGTGGAGATGAACCCTAGGAAAAAAAAAACTACTTTGAACTACTGAGCTCTAAACTAATCCAGCTTTGAACGCATGCATGATTGGACGAGCAGCAGATTTGACTGCCACCGTGGATAACAAAAGAACAGTACCATCACCACCACCACCACGCCGATCGATGTCAGTATTCGGTACAGTCACCAACTGCTGCCACTTTGACCACGCAAATCTAAAAACAACGGGAAGAACAAACAGAAAAGAAAAAAAAACTAGCGACACGCTGCTGACATTTTATCCCCAAGACCAAACCGATTGCTCGATGCATATGCCAGCGACCGGCAAACCTAACCCACCCTGCACATGCGACGACGACGACGATAGACGAAGACTGGCTACAAGCCGTGGCTAATTACTGGCTCGTGATCGAAACGCGCGCACCACGGCGAACAGTGGCACGTACGCCTACGACACGCATCAGCTGGACCATCGCGCGCGTAATAAAACAACGGCAAATGTGGCCGCGGGGGGGGACGGTGTGTGCTGTGTTTGGGCACGTAGGTAGAGTCAAAGCGTGGCGTGCGGTGGCAACGGCGGTCGGTGGCGAGCGCGCCACGACGACAGGTTGGAGAGGCATGTGATGTGAGACGGTGGGGGGGGGGGGGGGGGGGGGGGGGGGGGGGCTGCCATGCAGTGCCTGCCGACGAGGATCGCGGATGCCCTGGCCGGCGCCAATAATTAGGGGGTCGCTACGCTAGCTGCCGATCGATATGCTGCTAATCGGGTCGGGTTACGGCCATTGCCTGCTGCTGCCGCGCGCGCGCCTGATGGGCATCCGTTTTTTCGTGGCGTTTTCCATTGGAGAAACGGCGGGTAGGATTAGCCGGCCCGGGGCCCTGTCGGATGGGAGGGGCGTACGTACACCAGCGTCGCGGTTCTCGTCCTCTCCGGTTTGACCGCGCGCCAGCCTTGCAGGCTTGTTGGTTGCAGCCACGGTTTCAGCCGTTTCTTGTGTCTAGCTAGACATCGCGATAGCGGTTAGCCGGCCTTATTAGGACGTGTTTAGATTCAAATTTTGGATCCAAACTTCATTCCTTTTTCATCACATCAACCTGTCATACACACACAACTTTTCAGTCACATCATCTCCAATTTCAACCAAAATCCAAACTTTGGATCCAACTAAACACAACCTTATTTGATTTTGGGATCGAAGACACCTTCCAACGTTTAAAAAGATCTTTAAATATGGTCGTATATTGATGCCCCGTGTTTCTCGCTTTTTCGGTCATTCAGATGATGTCCGGACATGTTCATATATTGAGGACATTTCGGTACCGCATATCACACCTTTGGGTAAAATCATGGAAAACTACAGAATAAAGACGATGACTATAAGATAAAGAAAAAAAAGACAACTTTCACTAAGTGATGAAGTTAACTCATAATTTATTTTCATGATACACTCTGTTAAAAGTGTTGTAATAATTTTCTCAAAAAAACGCTAATAAGTTTTTTAAAACATTTACCTCATATTTTAAAAATATTTGAAAGAGGATGTGTCGATATACACTGTAGTTATCATGCACTTAATATTTTCCTCGTATAATAACAATGAGTCACCAACTCTCACCAAAACAATGTAGTGGCAACCGCCAGTACATGAATAAGAAAAAAATCACCTCTAGTATATCGATGTATTTGTATCATGCTGAAATAAAAAGTAGTTACTACTAAATTGAATATATAGGCGCTAATTTATGCCGAATATGTTCAATCGCACTTTTAGAAATGAGGATTATCACGGAATATGTTATTCTCGGTAACTTTGTGTTAATAAAGATATTACTACTTAACCATGATTGAGATATAAAAATTAAGCATCCATAAATTTATCACACCTATATTCTGTTCTCAACCCCAATTTTTTTATCATGATCATTAATATTACACACTCCTTCTAAATAAAGAAATTCAAGATTTTCACATGACTTAGTTTATATTTCAAACAAATCCTCTAAAACTGAAAATGTTTCCCACGATAAATCCATCAGTATCAGTGAATCATCTTGTCCGATGGTTTATTTAGAGAGATCAAATTAGTGGATAATGTCTCTGCGATCTAAAATAGTAGCATCAATTGCATAAAAATCATAGATAAGTAGCATCAGTAGCCTTAAAAGCAACTAATACGATGAAACATATAAAACCGCTTGTTAATTAAAACATTGCTATGCAACCGTGATTGAAATATACAAATTAAGCATCCATAAAATTTATGCTAAAGACTTACCGCATCTTTATTCTTCTTAGTTTCTTTTGGCCCTAGTTTTTTTTTAATCTAGATACAACCAAAAAAACAACAATTATAATGAAACGAATACAATCACGTTTTTATAAAAATATCGCTATGTAACATGACTAAAATATACAACTTAAGCATCCATACAATTTATTCTAAAAATGTACCACATCTATATTCTTCTTGACTACTTTCAACCCTAACATTTTATCCTGATACAACCTTAAGAAAGCAACAATCACGATGAAACAGATAAAACCACATGTCAATAAAAAAATTACTATGTAACCGTCGTTGAACTATACAGATTAAGCATCCATAAATTTCATGCTAAAGATGTACCACATATATATTCCTCCTGACTATTTTCAGCCCCAACTTTTTATCCTGATACAACCTTAAGAAAGAAACAATCACGATGAAACAGATAAAACCACATGTTAATATAAATATTACTATGTAACCGCTGTTGAAATATACAAATTAAGCATCTATAAAATTCATGCTAAAGACGTACTACATCTCTATTCTTCTTTATTTATTCCGCCCCAACTTTTTATCCTGATACAATCTTAAGAAAGCAACAATTACGATGAAACGGACAAAATCACGTGTTAACAAAAATATTTCTACGTAACCGTCATTGAAATATACAAATTAAGCATCTATAAAAATCATGCTAAAGACGTACCGTATAGCTGTTTCTTTCTGTCCCAACCTTTTATCCTGATACAACCTAAAGAAAGCAACAATCACGATGAAACGGATAAAAACATAAAACCATATGTTAATAAAAATATTTCTACTTAACCGTCATTGAAATATACAAATGAAGCATTCATAAAATTCATGCTAAAGATGTACAACATCTCTATTCTTCTTGACTTATTCTAGCCCGAGCTTTTTATCCCGATACAACCTTAAGAAAGCAACAATCACGATGAAACAGATAAAACCACATGTCAATAAAAAAATTACTATGTAACCGTCGTTGAACTATACAGATTAAGCATCCATAAATTTCATGCTAAAGATGTACCACATATATATTCCTCCTGACTATTTTCAGCCCCAACTTTTTATCCTGATACAACCTTAAATCCATACCCAATTCTTTTTTCCTAATCAATATCACCAAAGACTCCTTCTAAACTAAGAAACTCAAGATTTTCACCCCAGTTCATCTCTCATGCAAATCCTCTAAAATTCCCCTATAAAACATCCCAGTTCATGAAAGAGAACCCTTCAAAATATCATACTGAGCACAGTATTAGCTGGAGGAGTCAGCACAGTTATCGGTAAAACCACTTCCCCATCTGTCCAAACTCCAAAGCCGGCCTCACCGGCAGCAGCCACACCCACACCACAACACCCGCCAGCCTTGCTGCCTCCCTCCCTGACCGGTCAAAAGCACACCACCACCACCCATCCCCCCGCAAAGCCAAGCACCAACGCTCAGCAGCAGCAGCCGCCTCCCTCCCCAGCTCAGCTCAGCTCCCCCCCCGGATGGAGGCGCCGCCGGGGCCGGAGCCCATGGAGCTGGACGCGCCACCGCCCCCCGCCGGCCGTGTGGCGGCAGGGGGTTGTCCAGATCTGGGGTGTCCAGGTGGATCTGGGCTGGGGCTCGGTGCCGATCTGCTGGTTTCGGTGGTCGTTGGGCTAATGCTGGTTTTCCTCTCCGGTGTCTCGCGGCGCCGTTTTTTTTTGTTGGTTTTGGTTGGAGGTGCTGCAGAAGAAGGAGGAGGGCGGTGGCGACGCCGTGACGGGGCACATCATCTCCACCACCATCGGCGGCAAGAACGGCGAGCCGAAGCGGGTGAGCTTTTTTCGGGGTATTTTGGTTTCTGTTCTTCTTTGTGTACAGTGGAATGTGCTAGTTTTGGCGCCCTTCGCTTTGCTTCCTTGCTCGTAATAATCACTTGGTTCGCTAAGGATTTGTGCTCTCTTAAGCCGTTTCTAAGCTGTTGGTAGTGTTCGGCTGATCAAGTTAGCTATCTATGTGTTGATTCGTCGGGGAATCGCAATTTTGTGGGTTTGGGGCTGACTAGATACAGTTGTCGTTTTGATTTTTAAGCAATTTAGCATTTGACTGATAAAATTACGTAGTGTATTCCTCAATTAAATGTTTGGTTATTCAATTACTTGAGGATAATGTACATTTTAGGAAGCATGATTTTGTTTTTCTGTCCGCTATTTCATAGTCTATCCTGTTGTTTCTAGGGGGTAATAAATGCTTCACTTCTAATTTTAGTTAGTCATGATAAGCTGGAACTCTGATGCACAACATAGAATCCGTCAATCTTGAGATATTGTGCGCGATTTCTCATGTGATTTTTTTCTTACCTTAACTGCAGACAATTAGTTATATGGCGGAGCGAGTTGTAGGAACTGGTTCTTTCGGGATTGTGTTCCAGGTACGATGCTTGGTCTTATGGAAATGCATGCTTACCGTGTATTGTACATTTTTTGATATGTTTGAATCAAACTGATTTAGTTTTCACATTTAGGCCAAGTGCTTGGAGACGGGGGAAACGGTGGCCATCAAGAAGGTGTTGCAGGACCGGCGTTACAAGAACCGTGAACTGCAGCTTATGCGCGCAATGGAACACCCCAATGTCATCTGCCTGAAGCACTGCTTCTTCTCAACCACAAGCAGGGATGAGCTGTTCCTGAATCTTGTTATGGAGTACATCCCTGAGACACTCTACCGTGTGCTCAAGCACTACAGCAATGCTAACCAGCGGATGCCATTGATCTATGTGAAGCTTTACATCTATCAGGTTTGTCAGTCACCATGTTAACACCTCTCTGATTGCCACTATGCTTCTCATTGCTTCTCTAAAGATACTTTTGCTATGCTTGCAGCTTTTCAGAGGGTTAGCTTATATTCATACTGTTCCAGGAGTCTGCCACAGGGATGTGAAACCACAAAATGTTTTGGTATGACTTATGTGAACAAGGCTACATTACTTCTCTTGCTTGGTTGTTTGTTTTGAACTGGTCTCTAATTGCTTGCTGATACAGGTTGATCCTCTCACTCATCAAGTCAAGCTATGTGACTTTGGAAGTGCAAAGGTTCTGGTATGTTGATTTCCACCCTTAAGAGTAATTTCTCAGTGGTTTGATGTGTGCTGAAATTATTCTAGTGGTAGACTAGTCATAATGTTGACAGCATAAGTGGTTTATTTCGTCATGTTGCTTTTACGTGTAGATATGCTGCTTTTGCCTTTCATGATTGATTTGTGATAGAAGTTAAAATTTGCACTGTGCTGGGATAGACTTTTTTAGATAGCTCAATAGTTAATAAAAGAAATTGCCTATCATGATCAATATTTCCAAATTGGTTTTATCATGTGCTGTTATTATGTCGAAGGATTGTTAAGTTTATTAAGTTGGATGCAAAGTTGCTGAGCTAAGACTATAATGATGAATTCCTGAGCTTGGATTATAACTGTTGGCCTCTCTTCCCTAGTTCTGTTATTTCTTCATTTTGCTATTTTAACAAATAGATTGATGATCTCCTTGTACTATTCCCCCAGGTTCCTGGTGAACCGAACATATCATACATTTGCTCTCGCTATTATCGTGCTCCTGAGCTCATATTTGGTGCAACCGAGTATACAACTTCAATTGACATATGGTCAGCTGGATGCGTTCTTGCAGAGTTACTTCTTGGTCAGGTTAGTCACTATATCTTTATCTAAGGAACTGCAACATTCAGGTTCCTTGATTAGATTATGCTGTGATGTTATTCTGATTATATTTCATAATTTGTATTTGTCAGCCACTGTTTCCTGGAGAGAGTGCTGTTGACCAGCTAGTAGAGATAATCAAGGTATTGCATGATGTTGTGCAAGCTACATTTTTTTTTTTTGCCACGGGTATTTCTTGTGTTAACTTGATATTATGGCAGGTTCTTGGTACTCCAACCCGTGAGGAAATACGATGCATGAACCCCAACTATACTGAGTTCAAATTTCCTCAGATTAAGGCTCATCCTTGGCACAAGGTAGCCATGTTTTCTTATATTGGATCACCTTCCTCATACCATTTTACTTGCAGGGCATTGTAGGCCACTTCAAAAACCAGTTTCTGCATCATGTTTAATTTGAAATAAAAAAAAATGTATCTGCAGCTGCCTAACTGATTCATCTGTTGTTCTTTCGCTTACCACCAGATTTTCCACAAGAGAATGCCTCCAGAAGCCATAGACCTTGCTTCCCGTCTTCTCCAATATTCACCAAGTCTACGCTGCACTGCTGTGAGTTTTCTTTCGTTTGCTTAGTTTTATATTATCTATAAATCTATTGGTTTCGCTAAGCGCAAGGATAATGATTATTTACATGGATTTGCTTATTTTAGCATTTCATTTCAAGTGTTGTTAGCTGTTACAGTCAAATATTCATAGACCGTATGTCAAGAACAATAAACGAAATGTTTCTGTTGAGGTCCCTTATGGAAGTAGATTGATGGACCCCTGGTCCTGCATGGTCATTGTAATTATAATATCCAGTGGTCCAAAACCAAATTGGTGTGTTGGCTGGTGAAGAGTGAGTGCAACTTTCATACAGTCGCATGTGCCTGTTAAATATAGTTGTTAGTGCTCCACTTGAAAAAGTTGCTGTTATTTGTTTAAATCTTATGCTTTAGCTGGAAAACAGTATAATCTCTAAAGCAGCATGCTGGACATTTTCAAAGAGCTTAGCATTTGGTTGATTATATGCAGCTTGACGCATGTGCACATTCCTTCTTTGATGAGCTACGAGAGCCCAATGCACGCCTGCCAAATGGTCGTCCATTCCCTCCCCTGTTCAACTTCAAGCATGAAGTAAGTAAACGAGAACATTTTCAAACAGTCGCTTTTTATGGTACATTTATATTTACCTGTCATGGATGCTTATCAATGCTCATTTCTGGTATGCAGCTAGCCGGCGCCTCTCCAGAACTCATCCACAGGCTCATACCGGATCATATCAGACGGCAACATGGCCTCAACTTTGCGCATGCTGGGAGCTAAAGGGCACCGCGACGCCACCGTTTTGTTCGTTTATTTTTCCATGAGCTGGACATTGCAATCCTAGATGACTCCATTGTCCTGGACTTGGACTCCATCTCAGATTGCACCATCCATGTTCCATGATCCATCCATCCGTCAAGCCATTTCCGCAAGGACTCAGTACCAGAGAAGAAGTACAATTATGTAAATTATCTAACCATGGAGAAATGCGTGCTGCTGCTGCTGGTGTTAAGTACGTGACGGGGCATGCTGGTTGAGTAGTAGGTAAGGTTAAGGATAAATGTAGTTGGTGGAGACTGAGAGACATGTTAAGCTAGGGAACCCTGCTTTCCTTCTTTTTTTTTTCTCCTTTCATTTTGGTTTCTTCCCATTTTGTGATCCTTAGCATTGCCCTACAGTAGTGTAGCTGCTCCCTGTTTTTGTTTGCTCTTTCATCATGTAAATGCCAATCCCAATCGCAATGAACCCTCTTTCCTTCCCATCCTGGTCTACTCCCTGTCTTGATTTTGCAGCTTTGTTTGTTGATGATCAAGTAGTGAACATGAACATCTCTGCAATTCAGTGCAAGAACACAAGAATTCAGCAGAATCATGTGACACAAATCATGCAATCCTGCGAGGATACATTTGCAGCGCACCAATCTTGATGCAGCGGAAGCATACACGATACAACATACGGTAAGGTAGGCTACAGCCGCGGCCGTGGCGGCGGCGGCGGAGGCTCGTCGGCGGCGTGGTCCTTCACCTTGGCCCAGAGCTCCGGCCAGATCGCCTTCCTGGTCTCGGCCACGATCTCCCCGTCCCATCCCCTCGCCGCGAGCGCCTCCGCCGCCCGGACGGCGGCGGCCACCACGTCGTCGACGGTATCGAACGGCCGCCCGGTCGACGGCCGCGTCCACGATGCCCCGCGCAGGGCGTCGGCCGCCGTCATCTTGTCGCCCCGGAGGACTAGATCCCTCCTGTTCACGGCGTCGGGGACTTTCTGCCGGATCAGCTCGGCGAAGAAGTCGACGATCTTGAGGCCGGCGTCCACCTCGCTCATGTACAGGAAGCCGCGGAAGGCGCGCATGACCACGGCGTCGTGCGCGAGCGCCAGCGCGCACCCGGCGCGCGCGGCGTGGCCGGTGACGGCGGCGACGGTGGGCACCGGGAGCGCGAGGAGGTCGGCGACGAGGCCCGGAAGGCGCCGCCCATGGAGGCGTGCAGCTCGGCCGGCGCGGCGCGCGCCCAGTCCAGGTCGAACCGTTGGAGAAGTACTTGCCCTCGCCGGCAATCACCAGCGCGCCGCCGGCGGCGGACGCGGGCGACGGGCGGAGCGGAGCGCGGACAGGAGGGGCGGGCCGAGGCGGTGCTCGCCGGCGCCGGTGAGGGTGATGACGTGGACGGCGCCGCGCTTCTCCACGGTGCACAAGCTCGCCATGTCCATTTGGGGATTTCGGCGATGAATGCCGTCAAGACCTGGATGTCTGGACTCCCTTGGCGTTTCAGTTCACGTTTATCTTTTGGACATGAGCTTCCCAGCATCTTCGTTTTGCTTAATCAGCTGTCATTAGTGTACTAATCGTCGATTTGATTCCAAGTCCAGTAGCTCATGAGTCATGACGCGCTGCCGGCCAATCGTACTGGATAGTACTTTTTAAAAACATTTTGTAAACGACTCTTGCGTCGAAGATCAACATTACAATCACATTTATCTTGCAAACAAATTGTAGACTGACCGGTTTTGGAAATGATAAGCACCGTGACGAAATGAGGAAATTTACAAGGTAAACATCATCGTACAATTCGCCTAGGCTTGGAGGGCAAGATTTTAGATTTATTTTAACAGGAACGAGTTCCCAACTTCCGTATCCGCTTGGAGCACACGGATTTTTCTAAAAAAATACGTTGTGATTTCACATGAAAGTGCATGATTACCATGGGGATTCCTGGTATTCTACTAAATTGCCACAGGGGTTTGAACTTTCTGAGTTACATTTATTGGATCATTGCCAAATAAACATCTGTAGTGACATTTTTTTTCCAAACCATTCTCTTTTCATTTTATCAACATTGACAGCAGTTCGTAGCATATGTCAATCATATATCTATCTCTGCTAAGAGAGTAAATAGATCTGAGCATTAAGATGAAAGTACATACCACCAAAACTGATCCAACTCAAAGTTGACAAAATAACAAAACATCTTTAGTTTTAAGAAGCATACAAATCCAACATCCAAATAACTTAAGTTCTAAAGAGAACTAGGCACTGGTGATGCTTAGGAAGTGTTGGCTTGGGCCTTGTTGAGGATGACACCCTCGTACTTGACCTGGAACCACTTCATGGCATCCTCCTTGGTGACCCTGTGCTGGATACCAACACGGGACTTGCACCTCCGGCGCCGCGCAACACGGTACCCAGCACGCTCAAGAACGACGTAGAAGTCCATACCGTAAATACCAGTGGATGGGTCATACCTGAAAGGCAACAGATAGGTCAGGTTACTTGTGAATACAGAACTTCATTCAATGATGATTTGTGCAGCAATATTGAGCGGTTAGTGTGCAATCAACAAACAGAGGACAATGTGCCAGCAGCTCTATGTCTACAACTCTACATCAAGGAAACAATCACTAGAACAATGTGCCTTGACAAAACTGTGAATATAATTAGTTAACCTGGAATTGCAACTCAAACAATAACAATACAATAAGATACATTAGCTGGAATACACTAGCAAACATTTTGTAACGGTGTTTGTACTAAAAGAAGATAAATGGCCTAAGCATCACTCAACCTGCTATGAGTCCAAGAGGCTAGCACACTAGACTAACATTGAATGATCAATTACTCAGACAACGAACAAAATTTAGGAACCAATGCGTAGCAACAATTGTTTCTGCTATACATAGAACTGAGTAGCATTTGAGATTTGAAGTGAGGATTTTTGATATAGAAACAACAATTGTAGCAAATATACAGACCAATCTGATTTCATCTTAATAGATTATCTAGGTATGACGAGAACTAACTGCATATGGGGCACTGGAAAGGAATTTTAGTAACTGATGCTCCACATTGAAATCATACAAGATTACGGGAATATATAATCTTACTTGATGCCAAGATCAATGTGCTCCTGGATACCAAAACCAAAGCATCCAGTCTCACTGAAGTTCCTCCTCAGCAGCTCGTACTCCTTCACCTTCAGGCCACTCTCCAGGAGCTGCATTGCCTTCTCACCACGCACTGTCACGTAGCACGCGATCTTCTCATTACGCCGGATGCCGAACGACCTCACAGTGTACCTCGCTGCAATATCGCATCATCGTCACTCCAAGTCTGAGAGCCAGCAATAAACCACATACCACTGATAATAACAGGTCAGACTTCAGAATTTACCCTTGGAGAACACCGGTGACTGCCCACTCAGCTGCTCCAGCACCTAACAGAACAAACAACAGAAGTTACATATACATTTGAGCATGAAGGATCGAAAACATGATGCATAAAACTCAAAGTCAAAACAAAATTTTCATTTGAGGCCAATGAGGCTGGACTAATCATGCCCAATCTACAAATTCGACAAATGGAATAAATTGAAAGTCCAAACCAGCTTCTAATCGTAATGGCTTCATGCTAGCAGCATCAGTAACACAACTTTATAAACCATCCACGAGCAAGCAGACAACAGCTAGATTGGGCACACATCAATCACAGAATAAAAATGTCCAGAACCAAACAATAGCTAGCCGCTACACAATCCGGACTGGAAAGCTCACCATTGCACTCAGCCTCTCTCAAACCAACAAACCGTACAGCTCTGCATGACTAAACCAAGCTGAATCTGACATGACATGAACAGGTGCATCGCTATCATTACCTTCGAGGCGCGGGTGAGGCGATCTCCGCTCTCGCCGACGGAGATGTTGAGGACGAGCTTCTGCACCTTGATCTCCCGCATCGGGTTCGCCTGCTTCTTCTCCGACGCCTGCGAGCACAAGAACCAACCAAAAGAAAACGCATCAAAACCACGCGCGCCCGAGCGGACAGAAGAACGAATCGAGGAGAAGACGTCGCCGACGGCAAGGCGGCGCGCCTCTCACCATGGCGAGATCTGGGAGGCGGCGGCGGCGAGGGGGAGGCGGGAGCGGCGGAGATGGGGGGTTTAGTGTTGCTCGGGCGGCGGCGGGGAAGGAGCTTTGTAGGAGTAGGGGAGGAAACCCTAAAATTGTTGTGCTGGGTGTTTGTATGGTGACAATTACTATATTGCCCCGGTGGAATGGAAAAGAAAGGGAGGGGCATTTACGTAATTTCAGTTAATAAAAGGGATTAGAAAAAAATTTCCGTTGCCGGGACTCGAACCCGGGTCTCTCGGGTGAGAGCCGAGTATCCTAACCAGCTAGACTACAACGGAAGCTTGGTTTCTCTGTAATTCTAATTTTATATATACGTTTTGTATATGTAGCAATTTACAAAAAAAATGTCTAATCTTCTGTTTGCTTGTTCATTGGAAGATTCGACCTGATTATCACAAACCGTATAAATCGATGAATTCTTGTCGTATATCTGTCATATATGGGAAGAACCGAAGAAGCCCAACTTTTCTTGGCACAAATAATATCATCTCTGTGTTGCTGTCTGATAAACTTCATTTTGTCGGTTATTAGTATTACTGTTTGTAATCATGTATTAGGAGTATCAGTTTTTAACTACTTTTTATAGTTTGGTGAATGAGCCAAGACAATTACTCGGGACTTGGTTTCAGAGATCCTAAAACATTTCAATGCAACAGATGGCCTTAAAAAGAACTTATCATAGACAGGGGCTGACCATAAGAAGGTGCATTACATGTATTCTACATTTCTACAGCTTTCAACAAGTGAAAGAGGGTTTCAGAGTGAACAAAAACTCAACAAGTACTCTTAGAAAGTCAGAGATTGCTGTAAAAACTGCTATAACAATTCAGTCACTGTCAGCAAAGTTGCTGGTAGTAGCCTGGTTATCTGCAAGACCGCAACTGCGTGATTCTTGGTCTTGGCCAGGACTTGACAATCAGACACCCTTCAGACGATCAATCAGCTCACTCTTCTTCAGCCTCGAGTAACCTTTCATCCTTCTCGCCCTCGCCAATTCTCTCAGCTCAGCCACCTTCATATCATTCAGATCCAGCACCTTTGGCTCCCCATCTGCATGTTCCTCCGAAACATCAGCTATGCCTAGCTTGTCAACAAGAAGCAGATGATCAGTTCTGGGATGTCAAACAGCCTGCATTTGTTTGATGTGTTCTTGGAACAGCAATAATCAGTTCTTTTTCTGAAATACAACAGTTCAATCCACAGTGAACAGCATCAGTTCTGTACATTCAGAAACGAGTGCAAGTTCTACGTTTTCTTTTTTCACTTACCGTATGACTGCTTCCTCCTCTCAACCTCTTCGAACGGGTCAGATGATTGCTTCCTCGTCCTCCTCGATGTTCTTGGCGATTCCTCGGCAATGGAGGTCTGGATGCTTTTGAAGAACTCAATGAGCTCTTCTTTGCTACGCCTATTAACCGTTCTTGGCAACGGAGATCCATTTGCTTCTGATCTGATGCTCCCCAACGATGAGCATGAGAAGCTATTCCGTGGAGGACAAAGCAGAATCCCATTTGCAAATTCTGCAACTAATTGAAAAGTTCAGTTACTTAACAAGAAGTTTCTTAGTTCATTTCGCCATGATTTGCAGTTTTAGCTTACTGCAGTTTCAAACCAGGTGTTATAAAAGCAGAAAGAGAAATGATGGCATGCTGCAAAATCATAGTTAATTACTTATGTTTATGTATGTAAATTAAGGCATGTGTGTAAATTTCAGAATGAACTGATTCACTGTCACCTTTGTGGAGAGCAAATGATCCTGGGAAGGCGGCCTTTGCGAGATAATTTGGAGAGATTTGGTGATGCTGCAAGAGAATTCCTCCCATTTTCTCCATTTTTCTTGCTCCACCATCCAACAGGTGAAGAACTCCCTGTTCTCCAATGGAGCCAAAAGTTTGTTCCTTCTGCTCTCTGCTTCAATCCAACCACAGCCACATGAAAAAAATGAGAAGTGATACTCTGGGAAAATTTTCATTTATACCCTCGAAGTAATATTGAATTTTTCTAGGCATCATTTTGGAACTAGTATACTACAACACTTCATGAAATTTTCTTAAATGTGAGGCGTGAAATGAGAAACTTTGCAACCCTATCCAGAAAGCTATCCATTTCAACCAAGCGAAGCCGCGCCAGCATCGCGGGATTTCGCGGCAAAATTTGAACTCCCCTTCTTCTTCTTCTTCCTCCTCCTGCTCCCATGGCGACGCCTCCACTCACCTCCGTTTCCAGCCACCTCCGAGCCCCTCCTCCATGGCCGCCCCCCAAGAACAGCAGCCCAAGAACAAGGGTTAGGTGCGGCGTCCTCGCGCCGTCCGGTCATGTCCTGGAGGCGGCCTCTGCTCCGAGGGGCGCCAAGAATTCGCCGAGTCGGGCACCGAGAACCGATGTGGGCGTGCAGATTGAGAGGCTCTGTCGGGCGGGTGAGTTGGCGGAGGCGTTGAGGTTGCTCGGCTCGGATGGCGTCGACGCCAGGAGCTACGGCGCGGTCATCCAGCTCTGCTCGGATCTGAGATCTTTGGAGTCCGGGAAGAGAGCCCATTTCTTGGTTCGCGCATCTGGTGTTGGAAAAGAAGGAATGGATAGTGTTCTCGGAAGGAAATTGGTGCTGATGTATGTCAAATGTGGGGATTTGGAGAATGCAAGGAAGGTGTTTGATGAAATGCCTCAAGTGAGTGACGTGCGAGTTTGGACTTCACTGATGAGCGGTTACGCGAAAGCTGGTGAGTTCCAAGACGGCGTTTTGCTGTTTAGGCAGATGCACTGTTCTGGGGTTAGGCCGGATGCACATGCTATTTCGTGTGTCTTGAAATGCATTGCCGGTTTGGGCAGTATTGCAGATGGTGAAGCAGTTCATGGGTACCTTGAGAAGTTGGGTTTGGGGGTGCAATGTGCGGTTGGAAATGCGCTTATAGCACTGTACTCTAGGTGTGGCCATGTTGATGGTTCACTACAGGTGTTTGATGGGATGCCTCACCGGGATGTCATTTCTTGGAATTCTGTGATTAGCGGGTGCTTTTCGAATGGATGGCATGGTAAGTCTATTGAGCTTTTCGCCAAAATGTGGTCTGAAGGCCTCGAGATCAATCCAGTGACAATGCTTGGCGTTTTGCCTGCTTGTGCTGAATTAGGATACAATCTTGTCGGAAGGGTGATTCATGGATACTCAGTTAAAACCGGACTACTTTGGGAATTTGAATCTTTGGAGAATGGGATAGATGAAAATCTGGGATCCAAACTGGTGTTCATGTATGTTAAATGTGGTGAATTGGGCTATGCAAGGAAGGTTTTTGATGCAATGTCATCGAAAAGCAATTTACATGCATGGAATCTAATGATGGGTGGGTATGCGAAGCTTGGTAAATTTCAAGAAAGCCTCTTGCTGTTTGAGAAAATGCATGACTGTGGAATTACTCCTGATAAGCATACCATTTCTTGCCTCCTAAAGTGTATCACTGGTTTATCTGGTGTAATGGATGGTTTGGTGGTTCATGGGTATCTTGTGAAGTACGGTTTTGGGGCACAGTGTGCAGTTTGCAATGCACTGATATCATTCTATGCAAAATCCAACAGGATTGAAGACGCACTCATGGTGTTTGATGAAATGCCTCAACGTGACATCATTTCTTGGAATTCTATAATTGGTGGATGCGCTTCCAATGGTCTATATGATAAAGCTGTTGAGTTGTTTGTAAGAATGTGGTTAGAAGGACAGGAGTTGGACTCTACTACACTGCTAAGTGTTATGCCGGCTTGTGTACAGTCGCACTATTCATTTATAGGAGGAGTGGTTCATGGGTATTCTGTGAGAACTGGATTGATTAGTGAGACATCTCTTGGTAATGCTCTTCTTGATATGTATTCAAATTGCTCAGATTGGCGTAGCACTAATAAGATATTCAGGAATATGGAACAGAAAAATGTGGTGTCATGGACAGCAATGATCACAAGTTATACCAGGGCTGGGCATTTTGACAAAGTGGCTGGGTTATTTCAGGAAATGGGATTAGAAGGTATCAGACCAGATGTCTTCGCAATCACCAGTGCTCTTGATGCATTTGCTGGCAACGAATCACTGAAACATGGGAAATCTGTCCATGGATATGCCATCAGAAATGGAATTGAGGAAGTTCTTCCAGTTGCTAATGCACTGATGGAAATGTATGTGAAATGTGGGTATATGGAAGAGGCAAGATTTATTTTCGATCATGTGACAAAAAAGGATACAATCTCATGGAATACACTAATAGGAGGTTACTCCAGGAGCAATCTTGCCAATGAAGCCTTCACCTTATTCAATGAAATGCTACTCCAACTCCGACCTAATGCGGTAACCATGGCCTGCATCCTTCCAGCTGCAGCAAGCCTTTCATCGCTGGAGCGAGGCAGGGAGATGCATGCCTACGCAGTACGGAGAGGGTACTTGGAAGATAATTTTGTAGCCAATGCACTCGTCGACATGTATGTTAAATGTGGTGCATTACTGCTAGCACGCCGTTTGTTTGACATGTTAACCAACAAGAACCTTATCTCATGGACCATCATGATAGCTGGATATGGCATGCATGGTCGCGGTAGAGATGCCATTGCCCTCTTTGAGCAGATGAAGGGAAGTGGCATTCAGCCTGATGCCGGTTCTTTCAGTACCATTCTGTATGCTTGCAGCCATTCAGGCCTAAGAGATGAGGGATGGAGATTCTTCAATGCAATGCGGAATGAGCACAGAATAGAGCCTAAACTGAAGCACTACGCCTGCATGGTCGATTGCAGTTTGCAATGCACTGATATCATTCTATGCAAAATCCAACAGGATTGAAGACGCACTCATGGTGTTTGATGAAATGCCTCAACGTGACATCATTTCTTGGAATTCTATAATTGGTGGATGCGCTTCCAATGGTCTATATGATAAAGCTGTTGAGTTGTTTGTAAGAATGTGGTTAGAAGGACAGGAGTTGGACTCTACTACACTGCTAAGTGTTATGCCGGCTTGTGTACAGTCGCACTATTCATTTATAGGAGGAGTGGTTCATGGGTATTCTGTGAGAACTGGATTGATTAGTGAGACATCTCTTGGTAATGCTCTTCTTGATATGTATTCAAATTGCTCAGATTGGCGTAGCACTAATAAGATATTCAGGAATATGGAACAGAAAAATGTGGTGTCATGGACAGCAATGATCACAAGTTATACCAGGGCTGGGCATTTTGACAAAGTGGCTGGGTTATTTCAGGAAATGGGATTAGAAGGTATCAGACCAGATGTCTTCGCAATCACCAGTGCTCTTGATGCATTTGCTGGCAACGAATCACTGAAACATGGGAAATCTGTCCATGGATATGCCATCAGAAATGGAATTGAGGAAGTTCTTCCAGTTGCTAATGCACTGATGGAAATGTATGTGAAATGTGGGTATATGGAAGAGGCAAGATTTATTTTCGATCATGTGACAAAAAAGGATACAATCTCATGGAATACACTAATAGGAGGTTACTCCAGGAGCAATCTTGCCAATGAAGCCTTCACCTTATTCAATGAAATGCTACTCCAACTCCGACCTAATGCGGTAACCATGGCCTGCATCCTTCCAGCTGCAGCAAGCCTTTCATCGCTGGAGCGAGGCAGGGAGATGCATGCCTACGCAGTACGGAGAGGGTACTTGGAAGATAATTTTGTAGCCAATGCACTCGTCGACATGTATGTTAAATGTGGTGCATTACTGCTAGCACGCCGTTTGTTTGACATGTTAACCAACAAGAACCTTATCTCATGGACCATCATGATAGCTGGATATGGCATGCATGGTCGCGGTAGAGATGCCATTGCCCTCTTTGAGCAGATGAAAGGAAGCGGCATTCAGCCTGATGCTGGTTCTTTCAGTGCCATTCTATATGCTTGCAGCCATTCAGGCCTAAGAGATGAGGGATGGAGATTCTTCAATGCAATGCGGAATGAGCACAGAATAGAGCCTAAACTGAAGCACTACGCCTGCATGGTCGACCTACTATGCCACACTGGGAATCTGAGGGAAGCTTATGAGTTCATAGAGACAATGCCGATCGAACCGGATTCGAGCATCTGGGTCTCGTTGCTTCGTGGATGTCGAACTCACAGGAATGTCAAGCTTGCAGAGAAGGTAGCAGAGATGGTCTTTGAGCTGGAACCTGAGAACACAGGGTACTATGTTCTTCTTGCCAACATCTATGCTGAAGCTGAGAGATGGGAGGCTGTCAGGAAGCTCAAGAACAAGGTTGGTGGCCGTGGGCTCCGTGAGAACACTGGCTGCAGCTGGATTGAAGTGAGAGGAAAGGCCCATATCTTCTTCGCGGAAAACCGAAATCATCCACAAGGAATGAGGATTGCAGAGTTCCTTGATGATGTTGCCAGGAGGATGCAGGAAGAAGGCCATGATCCTAAGAAAAAATATGCTCTGATGGGCGCTGACGATGCTGTTCATGATGAGGCGCTCTGTGGGCATAGTTCAAAGCTCGCCGTGGCATTCGGTGTTCTGAATCTGTCACAAGGGCGGCCAATCCGTGTGACCAAGAATTCAAGAGTTTGCAGCCATTGCCATGAGGCTACCAAGTTCATCTCCAAGATGTGTGGTAGAGAGATAATTTTGAGGGATTCAAATAGATTTCACCATTTTGAAGAAGGTAGGTGTTCTTGCAGAGGTTATTGGTGAGCAAAAAAAAAAAAAGTTCATTACTCAGGCATAGTTTTGTTCATAGTAGCGTACATATGTGCTACATATAGCACCATGTAAGCTTGAATATTGACTCTGATTTACTCGTTACATTACATGAGGAAGAATTGAAGATGATGCGCTACATCATTGTGGTATTGTCTTTGTAAGAAAGAACAGCTAAAATAACACAAAACATAAATGGATTTCGCCATTAGTACAAGGAAGCTGGTTGCAAGCACAAAAACACGCTGACTCTTAGAGAACATACGTTCATTTCACCGTATTAACAATCTTGAACTCTCACTTCACACAACTAGCTGCAGAGAACTAACAATCTTGATTTCTCACGTCACACAACTTGCTGCAGTGGGCCTAGCTTCATCATTGTCAAAAGACTAGTCAGGACCAAGCTGACACTGATGGTCGGGCACACAATTTTGTGCTAAATGTCCTCAAGAAATTGTCCCATCGACTGGTACAGGGCTGCTCTTGGGCATTGATAATGCCGCACATTGTCAGTCTAAGGTAGATTGTAAACTTTGACCACCTTGGATGTGTCACACACAATCAGGTTATCTGAATCAGTCGGAGTAGTACACAACCAGTTCACCTGTCAAGATGTAGATCAAAGGTTAGCAATTTTACCCAATCCTAAGAATTCAGTCACATCCGTTAACAGCAAAATTACTATCTAGTAGTACATCAAGTAATGGAGTATTATGTGCAGATAGATAGCCAAAGTCTGCAGACAACATTTCACAGAATTTAAGGTTGAGTGGCTACCTTTTTATTAACCTTTATATCCAACACCAATTCAGCACTGTTGTTTGTTTCAGAGGAGAACCCTTTGGACCAATCCCATAATTTAATTGATGAATCATTGCCACCAGAAACAAGAAACTTCCCCTTCTCGCCAAATGCTGAAAATGTACTGTTAAAGTATTAAGCAGTTAGTAAAAGGGTAAGATATGTAAGAAATTACAGAGAAACAACATAGTGGGACTTACACGCAAGAAACAGATGAAGTATGACCACCCACTGTGTAATCAAGGTGGATCCTGTTCCCTTGACTTTGACTACCACATCCATCTCCTAAATCAGTTCTTTTCGAGCTTAAACTCAAATCTGCCATCCGAGGAAGCCCTTTTGATTTTGCAGGGGCAAGTTCATATTCTAGATCAACCACATCAACAGCACCATCTCCTCTTGCAACAGCACAAACTTTGTACGACCCTCCCAAGATGCCCTCTTCAGAAACTGCTATTGAGTGAACAAAAGGAGGATTGAAACATTGCCCACCTGAACTTCCATTCTGCATTTCAGGTGATCCTGACGTCCAAGAGCAAAAAAAAAAAAAAAGTTAATCAATGCATGCTGGAGAAAATTTATGCGAAAAGAAGGGAATATACAGCATTGTGGTTAATCAGCAAAACCCAACTTTCCCATTTAATCTTAAAGATGTGAACCCATTAAAGTAACCATACAAGATTCACTAGGAATTGTTAGTATATGACCCTGTCAAAAGGTAAACACATACATAGAAGTTGGTGCAATGCATGGATTGTAAGTTTTTCATTCAAGGAAAAAGGAGGTACCATAATCTATAGAAAACAGTGTTCGCCCTTTGGAGAAATCCCACACAGCAAGCTTTGAATCAAGGCCTCCAGTAATAGCTGTTAGATGAAACTGAACTAATTGTGAGGATAAAAAAATTACAAATTAAAATAAAAGAATCCAAGGAGAATAGCTAGTATTTGCATCTTACAAGTTGACAAAAGAAAAGTATAAGTCAAACAATGAAGCATGAAGTAGCACTGACCTGTCCAAGGTCTCCAAGGAATGAATTGTACACTGCTGCAAATCTTATAAAGATAACTAAGGGATAACTGATTTACATGTTGCAGGGAAATTAAAAAAAAATACTAGGATCATTAAAAGATGAAACATCAGAGTTAAACATCCCAGTAGCACTACATAAGGATACACTTGTGTGGGCTTCCCTCAATCTTTTGTACAGGCATTTTTGGATGGTGTTGATAATCTGCAAAAGCAAAAGCAGAATTTCTCTAAGAGTGAAAACATGAGCAAGTTCTGACTTAGGAATAACCTTCTATTGCACCAAAGCAAGGTAGTTCAGAAATCCATTTCCAATTCAAAAACTATTATTTTATCTAAATGATACACAAGCACACAAAATCAGAAAATCTCAACAAGAAAACTTTCTAACAACAAACCAATTAAATGAAGCAAGTAGTGTGAAAATATCACCATAAAGAGGTTGTCATACTAGGCACTAATAAGAATCGGACACACGCGTTCGCTTGTGTTTACTCATCGGAGACCGGCATCTGGGGCAATGTCATCTCAGCCGCAGTTAATTTTGGGGATTGCATATGCAATTTTACTACCTTGGTGGGGAATTCCCTTTACTGTTTGCTCCTAGGTGAGCAGAGGACCAGCTTCTTTCAGTTCGATTTGGATAAACAGATAACAGCTCAGATCGATGTTCCATCCGATATGCATCCTGATGGGAATGGACACCACAGATTTGGGGATACAATCTGCAGATTTGCGCCTGCAGAGAACGGCGGGCTTCTTTTCCTTGTTGTCACACATTATACTCTCAATGTATGGAAGAGTGAGACCAATGCTGATGGTGTCGCTGGATGGGTGCTGGAGAAAACTATTGAACTGGACAGGCTCCTTTCTTTGGAACCAGGGCCTCAGAAAACGGCACCGATGCTTCTGGGCTTCTCTGAGGAACATAATGTGGCTTTTGTGTGCACGGATATTGGTGTCTCCATGATCCATCTGGAGTCAATGGAATTTAAGAGTGTTTCCCAAAGAATGAGTCTAATCTATCATCCATTCACTAGTTTTTATACTAAAGGTAATTGCTTCCCATGCCTTTTCCGTTGTACATGTAGCAAAATCATGTTATTTCCAGTAACTTGCTTTTTCTGAATGCCTTTTATTCGCTCCGTGACAATTAATGTTCCTTTAACTGCTTGATAAACTGTCCTAAATATTGAATGTTGTTTCTAATATTAGTCTCTATCTGTTTTAGTACTTAGATATAGTGTTACCTTTTTACACAATCTTTTAACATTATACTTTTTTTAGGGAAATTTTAACATTATACTTTAACTACTACTAATTTCTTTCGTTTATTATTGATAACTACGAAATCAACGTTACATAAAAAGATTTAAATAGAAACCTGACGACACTCCCTTATCATATAGTGATATAAAAATCAAATAAAAATCGACATACATAGCACTAATCATATACTCCTATACTTTTAGTCCATTCATTAGTCAAATTTTTAAGTTTTGATTTTCCTCAAAATAAGAATGCCATATATATTTTAGAATAGATAGAGAAACAAGTTAGTATTTATTTATCATATAATAATGCACTCTCTTTTGTCATAAATATATATCTTTTGTTTTTTTACCAAACCTTTAAAATTTTGCCCATCAACGAGAACTCAATAACGGGGCACTGTTGGCCTCACCCATATATACATATTTTTACATATCTTTCGAACGGGTCTTAAAAGAGCCACGCAACGCGTGGCTTACGTGGCTAGTAGAAGCTGAAAGCATGTTAATTAACTTCAGCCAGAGATGCATCGGAAGTCCGTTACAGTCCATACTTTTGCACCACTGTCCACTGCTTACGTAAAATCAACACCGTCGAAGCTGTCTTGTTAATTCCTCTCGAAGCGTTGGGGGAGGCCGGGAGGGTTTGGGGATTGGGGGTAGGGGATGGATGTTTTACATAAAAACCTCTACACTTATCATGTTTACAGCGCTACTCTTTGAAGCGGAATTTTCTCTTTTTCACATTGTATTTCACTGAAAGACAAGGTGTTTTCAGGATAAAACATGACGGGTTGTTAGTCGGTTTAAGGATCTCTGTGATATTTTCTATAAACACGAGTAGTTTTTTGCAAAAATAGCCAACCACGCTTATTCTCTCTGAGGAGAAAAAAAATTCCATAAAGAAAACGAGAAAATTCGTATGGTTAGAAGAGTTATTGATTTTAGATTATGACTTCTTATGAGATGTTAATGCGTAATTAGCCAACTAGGCTAAGTTCGTTCCCGCTAGTTGGGAACTAATGTTTTCATAGAGAATGAGATGGCAATATACTCCAGGGTACCTGATTGATTTCATCTCTATTGTAGTTATAAGTGTCCAATGGCTTTGCTTGAGGTCCCTAATAAGAAAAAAGAATCATGGTAACCATATTACAAGAGAGAAACCAAGTTAAGCACATAATAAAAATAGGGATGCTGAACTTACCATTCGAACATCGAAAGATAAAATTTCATTTCCAGCAGAGGCATACACAAGATCTTCATTTCCTACCAAAAGAGAGGACATTTTAGTGTGTGACATTGGCACGCCCCACATATTTTTGGGACAAAACTCTGGAGTGGTTTGGACAACGGAGGGCATGCTGACCTGCTTTGAAACACACAGAAGAAATTGGTTGATTTGTCGCCTCCATGGTGAAAAGCACATCCTTCGTACGCAAATCAAACCAGCAAAGACATCCATCCTAATGTGGTCAAATAAGCAGTGAGAACACGAGAATCAGCATAAGGTCTAGTAACATAAGAAGGGTCAAGAATTATGAATCATATTCTCAAGGTAGTGCGACACACGGTTAGAATTGTAACTTTGCAGAAAAAGGGAAATGCCCTAAAAGAAGAAAACACCTACTGGCTGTAAGATGATATCAGCAAACGGATGCACATTCACCAAGTTCATAGCAATTCATAACGTTCTTGCATGTACCTAGTGCCAATTTTGTAGTTTTTACCGATCGTATATGAAATCCTAGATGAGATCTCTACAACATCTTCATGCTGGGAAAGTTATGGTGGGACAATTGGTACTGAATTAGTGAACTCAAGTGCCATCAGGAAGCAGCAAGGACAAGGTGAAATAGGGAACTGGATACTAATCTATGGTTATGCAGGTTGCTACTTTCACAAAGTTACCGGTGCATTATTGTACACAGCAGTGGAATGATTATCTCAGTTTGCCGTCAGAGATGCAAGACCGCTATAGATCGGCCACATGACTATTGCCTACTAGTGCCTTATGAACCAGCTCAACCGCCCCCGCTAACGCACAAGCAGCCATCTAAAGCCTCCGGCAATGAATTTGGCTGCCAATAGTCATGGTTGCAGATTTCTGCATAGCATAGCAGGGGAAGAAGCATGCGATGCGAGCCTACAAGATTGTGCCACTAGCTCAGCAGACAGCGCCCACGAGGTGTTCGACCGTTGTCCTCAGCGAAGGGCACTCCTCTCCTCCTGCTGCTGCTGCTGCTGCAGCAAGGTGTCTCCCACCAGAGAGGCCACGCGTTGCTCCGGCAGAGGAAGTCACAAGGCCCTGGATGGCGTCGCGCGCCTTCCCCTCGGAGAAAGACCCACGCACGAGCAGAATCGCTTTACCTCGCCGGAGGAGGCGACGACGCCCGGGCGGGAGGAGGAGGCGACGCAGCAGGTGACGGCGCCCTTCTTGTGCCCCCGCAGCCGCCTCGGCTTCCGACCCTCCGCCGCCGGCGGCGGCGATGAATCCGTCTCGGACATGGCGTCGCAGCGCCGAACCCCAGCGAGGCCGACACGTGAGCCGCAGACCGTGCGATTAAAATCCGACGGTCTCCGCTGCTATCTCGAGCCGGAACTCAACTCCGACCCGGAGAAACAAACAGTTGGAGCCCGACTCGTAGGCCAACGCGTACAGGGAAAGGCGGAGACCGCGCCTATAAATAAATAAAGAGAATAAATCTACCAAAGCCGAACCGTCCCTTAATTTTTACCTAAAATCCAGCGTAATCCTCGATTTTGAGATCGATGGAGAGCAAAGACGGCGAGACGCCGGTGGAGAATTCCGCCGTCGGCGACGCGAAGGAGGAGGAGAAACAGCCTCGGCAGGAGAAGAAGCCGTTCGGGATAGACGCTTACTTGGAGAAGTGGACGGCTGCGGAACAGGAAGCGGCGAAAGCCTTCTTGCGGGCGTTGATCGCGGACGCGCACCAGTACATGGAGATGACGGAGGAGGAGGTGGTGGAGGAGTACCGACGGGCGGGGAAGCTGCACAGGTATGATCCGGATACGGAATGGCAGAAGCGATATGCCCGTGTCGCTAGGGCTCACCCCCCGCCTCCCTGCCTCATGGCCCTCATACCTAAGTTGGAACAATACCTCAAGCTCCTCGATGAGGATGATGAACAAGATTACCTCAAGCTTCTTAATGAGGATGATGAATAAGATAAGAAATAATTGGGCTTGATGAGGATGATGAATAAGAGTAGAAGTAATTGGGCAGAATGAATAATATTAGAAGTAATTGTGCTTTTTGTAGGCTTATTCAGTTTTCTCTTATACATTTATGGTTTGTTCTCTTTGGTTTTTATTAAGACAAAGACATGTTTTATTTAATCAAGTTCAAAATCCTCTACGGCCACGCGACTTCTCCTCGGCCTCCACCAGCCCACTCTGGCACACGGCGGCGACCAGGCACACTCAGCCACATGCACACTCGCATCGGTTGCCTCAGACACTACATGCACACTCTTGTGGAGGTTATCATCTCCATACTTTCCGTCGCATCTCGACCGTCGTCGACCACTCGTGAACATTGCTGGTCTAGTCCTGGGGGTAGGACGGGCAGTGCGACCGCCCTGGCCCATTCTCTCTC
>CM020178.1:7583890-7643907 GCA_009805545.1 Oryza longistaminata
TAAAATAACAATATAATCCAGTATAAACCAATCGGCTAATAATGATATGATAGATAAGCATCGATCCGAAGGTTAAATCATACATCGGCTGGAGGTCCGATGTCATGAAATCCACAAGATTAGATTAAACAGTAAAACCTTTGTTGTCATCGGCTAAATCCAACTTATATGTATATGCAATCCTTATGAGCCGATGCAACGTCCAGATAACTCACCGGCTGAAACCCCGATGAAACCCTTATTGGCAATCAAGAAGCAGGCTAGAGATTATGGTTCTAAGCACGACTTAGTAGATCAAACTTAACTGATGCAGCATTAAGTATGAAAAGAAACATAATATCTAGACAATCAAGCCGTTGACTGAGTTTTCAGGGTGGTAGATGTCTAAGCTAATCTAATATAGCAACACGATTTAGCCGATACCGGCAGAAACCCTAAAACGAGAAGCAGCCGATAGAGCTAAATTGATATGCTAAAACTAGATTAACAGAGACATATGATAAATATGTAGGCAAATATATTATCCAAACCAGAGCAATCCAAGAGGTCGAATGTACTGATGCAGCCTTGAATGACGCCGACGTAAACGATACAATTGCCTGGGCCGACAGAACATTGGACTTACCCCTTCGCCGGAGATCGAACACCGATGCAGCCCCGCGTCAGGTGCCAAGTCCCGCCGGACAATAACATAAAGTAGAAAAGGTAAAAGGTAGCGATGCGCCGAATTGTATTAATCATGAGATTAATTACATAGACCCCGGGTGTACATATTTATACCCATGGGTTGATACAAGTCCTTGTTGGACAAGAAAGAAACTTTCCTAAAGATAAAAGAAAAAGATAAAGTCCTTATAGGACACTAAACACACTTTCCTAAAGATAAAAGGAAACTAACAAATTATTCCTAATTAATAGATAACTTGCCATGCCGCATCCTCTTTGAACTCGGTCTCTTCCGGATAAGCTTCCTTTAGTAGATCAATGTCCTTAACCGAATATAGCAGGAATCCGACAACTGACGACTTGACAATTCTCATCGGCTAATCTCAGGACTTCGAAGCCGATGCTGACTATAAACCGGTGACTACTCCGGGCTTACCAAATTTCACTGTTAACAGCCCCTAAGATTATAAAACGATTGATCTTGTCAGTGAAAATCGATCTTTTGCTAGCATAATAAAGCTGTGTTTAGTTCCCTTCAAACTTCCAATTTTTTGTCACATCAAATGTTTGGACACATGTATGTGCCATTACATGTGGACGAAAAAAACCAATTGCACAGTTTGCATGTAAATTGCGAGACGAATCTGTTGAGCCTAATTACGCCATGATTTGACAATGTGGTGCTACAGTAAACATTTGCTAATGATGGATTAATTAGGCTTAATAGATTCGTCTCGCAGTTTACAGGCGGAATCTGTAATTTGTTTTGTTATTAGTCTACATTTAATACTTCGAATACTTCGAATGTGTGTCCTTATACGTCAAAAATTTAGTGCCAAAACAACTAAACACGGCCTAATACATAAAGCCGCATACACATGCACTAGTATGATTTGCTGCTGATTTTACTTACTTGTACATGTCATATAAAGCTTGAGTTTCATCGTGGTTTATAATACTCAAGTAATCGAGGAAAAACAAAACAAAAGGTACAAGAATCGACCAACAGGACAGGTAAACTCAACGTACTAAGCAGACAAAACCTGAGCTCGTTTTTATTAAAAAGAAGAAGAAACATAACATTATGATAGAAATAAACTAAAAACATGCAAATTTAAAAATCTTGTTCATCCTCCTCGTCTAGATACTTAAAGTATTCTTTCATCCGGGGCATACGGGCAATGAGGGAATCAGGCGAGGGGTGAGCCACTGAGCCCTGGCGATTGTCCGGGTCATACTTGTGCAGCTTATGCTACCTTTGCAAGTGGTGACTATTAAGCTTTACAAACACTGATCTACTGAAAATTTCTACTTCAGCAGGAGACACCACTTGCAAATGAAACGGTAATCCCAGTTCAGAGTCACCGCATGAAGCTTGTAGTACTCGTAGATCACTCTCAGATGATTCCATTAAGAATGAGATTAATGACATAATATATACGCGACCCATTTGGCTACTCTTCATCATTATCTAAAAAAAAATTTGGCTACTCTTCATACAGCATTTTTTAGACAAACGACTGTTACTTTTCACACTGTTTCGCACCGCTAGCATTCGCTCCATCCAATCGATGATATCTCCTCGTGCTCAGGCTCGAAGCCTCAAATCATCGTGCCTCGATGAGGCCTCGTTGCATGTAGAAAAAGAAAGAAGGGCGCGACATAGGAAGTCTCAAGTGACAAGCGGGACGCGAAGCCTCGCCTTCCCCTGGAAGAAAGACCCAAGCACGGGCAGAGATCGAATCGCTTACCTCGCCGGAGGAGGCGACGTAGCAGGCGACGGCTTCCGCCCCTCCGCCGCCGCCGCCGCCGCCGATGAATCCGTGTCGGACATGGCGTGCAGCGCCGAACCCCAGCGTTGAGCCGCGCGGAGGGTCTCCGCTGCTATCTCGCGTAACCGGAACTCAACTCCGACCCGGAAAAACGAACAGTTGGAGTCCGAGACGTAGGCGAACGCGTACGTACTACAAATCTACCTGCCGAGGCCAACCAAACCAAGAAGAAGTAGACCCAAGCCACACGTACCGTATCTGCGGATTTCCAGCGGAAAGCAACCAGATTAAACTCGATCGGGATGGAGAAGGAACAAGTGGAGCCTGCGCGGGAGAAGAAGTGGAGGCCGTCTTCGGCCGCGGAGCGAGCAGCGGGGCAGGCCTTCCTCCAGGCGGCGGTGGCGGACGCCTTGCGGTACACGATGATGACGTGGCAGGATATCGTGGAGGAGTACCGGCGGGCAGAGAAGCTGCACAAGTATGATCCGGGCAAGGAGTGGCAGATTCGTTACGCGCGTGTCGCCAGGGCTCACCCCCCGCCCGCTTCCCTCCTGGCTTTGTTGCCTGAGATACAACAATACCTCAAATACCTCGACGACCTTGAAGAGGAGGACGATCATGATCACAAGGAGCAAGAGCCAAAGCCGTTTGCATAATAATAAGTATATGGCATGATAATAAACGATATAATAAGCAATCGAGTAGTTTGCACGTGGCATATATGTAAATGGTTTTTCAGTTTAGCTTCTTCTATAGTTGAGTTCACCAGCTCCCATTCTTGTCTATCAGCATTTGAACATTTTTTTTCCTTTTCCATATACCTTACTCCTTTTGCATGTATTGCAACATAAAATAAAATAAAATGCAACCGAATGAGCCCTGAAAGTTTGAGGTTGGTTAGTGCAAATTTGCAAACAAAAAGTCACTAACCAACATCAAACAAAAAAGAAGAGTGTTTATTGAAATTTGAAAAGGTTACTTTCAAAAATAGTAAAGTTACTTCCCTGGAACATAAACATTAGTTTAAAATTTGTTAAAAGTAACTTCCAAACAACAATTACATAAAAAGATGCTGGTGGTTTCGCTGTCTGTTCCATTCACAAACGCATGAGTGATAAGAACATTGAGCACAATATATAACAATTCAAAAACCATCGCATATATAACTAACCATCACAATTATTACTTTTTATCAACCAAATAACATCTCAGTATCATTGAAATTACATTGTTTCAAAAAGGGCAACAACACCACAAAGTATCACTAAATTTTCATTTTGTTTTACCAATATCCAAAACATCAGAAAGTATCATTGAATATATTATCACATCTTAACAGCTCTCTTGATCAGGCAACATTCCACTAGCACCCCTCTTGATCAGGCATTCACCTAGTACCTACCCCTACAGGACATCTTAACAGCTCTCTTGATCAGGCAGCATTCCCCTAGCATCCCTCTCCTACAGGAGAGGCAAGAACATTAAGATAATCGCAATGAAGAAACCAGGAATATGTCTACTTTAGGGTACTGCGCAATGAAGAAACAAGAAATATGTCTACTTTAGGGTACTGAATTACTCCTGGTAGTAACAGGCTAGTTGATCCATTCCACAAATTATATAGACAGTATAAATCATTCAAAACTGCATGGAAACAATTAAAGTGTGTGGTGGGTCTGGTTAAAATAGTTGAGGAATATTATTTGTCTGGTTTAAAATTTAATCTAGACAAGGCAAAAATAGTTCAAGGAAGAAACAACTAGTAGTAATAATAATAACAGTAATAAAAGTAAAAGGACAACACCTCAATCATCATCAAGACGGAGCAATTTCGCCATGTCAGCCAAGTATATCAGCTCCCTACCCAGCTTGCTAGCTGAGTTGGGCGATAACTTCTCCTTCAGTTTTTTCCTTATGTTAAGGATTGCAGCCTCAACATCCACAGTGCTAAGCTGGCAAGGGCTAACATCTACTAACTGAAAAAAAGACAGAATAACATTAAATTGAAGCAACAGTGAAACAGTAGTTCAAAACATCTACTAACTGAAGTAAAAAAAAAAGAGACTAGGATAACATTAAATTGAAGCAACAGTGAAACAGTAGTTCAAAACATCTACTAACTTAAGTAAAAAAAAGACAGGATAACATTAAATTGAAGCAACAGTGAAACAGTAGTTCAACTGATTGCGAAGATAGTAAGACAGTTTAATATCTAATGGTATGGGTAATCAACCAACATGCATATTCTACATGTTACACAACTTTAAAGCAGATCAATTAAGAGTTTTTACTACTATAGCAGAGTTGTTCTATATGTCACAAAATTTTAAATTAATCACAAAGCATCAAAGTTGAACATGTTATATAATATTTCAATCTAGACGCGCAGATGAGCAGAATAAGACAGCAGTAATACCTCACGCTTCTCATTTGGAATAGTAGCAGGAACCAAAGGATCACCGATAATAGGCATCGGCCCCTCCAATGAACAGATACGACCCTTGAAACTTATCTGGCGGGACACAAAAATCTATCAGTTCATCCATAATAGAAAATTTTCTCATGAGTCATGAGAGTTTCGAAATTTCTCACGAGTCATGACAGTTTCTAGCTACCTTATTAGGGGCAGGTGGATCTCTCACAGAGGATGAAATAGGCAAACCGATAGCAAAGATGATTTTCCTCTATAATAAACAACAATTAAAACATTGAGTTAGATGTAAAAATATGGTAGTAGATTTAACAACTATCACAAACATTTCGAGCTAGACAAAATTGCAGGTAGAAAAACATTTTGAGAACTAAATCAGTGCCAGAATTGCACAACGAATATCGCTAGGGTGACTGTCAATAGCATAATCACAGTATCAAGAAAACGATGGAGATTCTCAAATCTAATCGTTCAAAGAGAGGTTAGTGAAAGTGAAGCACACTGAGACCAAAAAAAAAGGAACAAAAGCAAATCACCAATCAAAACGGTTCAGGATTAGAGAAAAGCAATTCGCACAACGGGAGGCAGAAAACCTAATCGCAAAAAAAAAAAAAAAGAACTACCCGATAGAACGGGAGGCAGAAACACTCGTGTTGGGATTATGAAGCCGGAAACCAAAATCGTGGATGACGAGAGTTAAAACCTAAAAAACCAAGCAGCATTTAGAGGAAACTAGAGTTCTGATCATAAAGCAAATCATTCACGCTGCTTTGATCATTAAACACAAAACACAAATGACTGCAGATAGAAAAACACACTTC
Source organism: Oryza longistaminata (assembly GCA_009805545.1). Lineage (NCBI taxonomy): Eukaryota > Viridiplantae > Streptophyta > Magnoliopsida > Poales > Poaceae > Oryza > Oryza longistaminata. Next base: position 7,589,581 of record CM020178.1, read on the forward strand.
ATTAGAGAACCACCCATTGATCCACCAGTTGATTGATCTGGATAGCAATTGAGAGAATCACACAGCAACGGGAATAGAACAGCATGACCGCACCGTTCTAAATTCGCCACGTCGATTCAATCAAATAGTCATGGAACACCAAATCGGTGATAATAGACACAAAAACAAACATAATAGAGAGATTCAGGGAAGAGCAAATCGAGCATTTGACATAAAATAAAAAAACACGGCGATGAAGATGAAGCATTCGATCGAACAGGGAAGATCAAATCGCTAACGAACACATGATAAACTTGCTCGAGCCATCTGGAGAGAGGGGGGCGCTCACGAAGACGAACTCCAGGGCTACGAACTAACTAAACTCAGCCGTGCCGCGAATTAACTAGAAAGGAAATGGGGGAAAACGAGATTTTCCCTGGCTATCAACATCGCTGCAAATCAAAAACTGACGAGCAAATTTAGAGGATGACGAGTTAAAACCTAAAAAACTAAGCAGCATTTAGAGGAAACTAGAGTTCTGATCATAAAGCAAATCATTCACACTGCTTTGATAATTAAACACAAAAAAACGCAAATGACTAGAAAAACACACTTCATTAGAAAACCACCCGTAGATCCAGAAAGCAAATCGTTCATCATAAAAACACAGTGGATTGATCTAAGCAACAGGAATAGAACATCATGATCGCGCCGTTCTAGAATCGCCACATCGCATCATCATTAAAAAAAACATTGCAATGAAACATTCGATCGAACAGGAGGGATTCGTGAAAGCAGAGAACGAACACATGAAACTTACTCGAGCCATCCTGAGAGAAGGGGGTGCTCGCGAATACGAACTCGAGGGCTATGAACTAACTAAACCAATCGTGCCGTGAATTAACTAGAAAGGAAATGGGGAAAACGAGATTTTCCCTGGCTATCACGGTATTTATAAGGAGGATTGGATTACTTGGTAAAAGGGTTTAAGGAAGGCTTAGGCGGGAGCAGCAAAGTGAAAAGAACAATTTTACTAGTCATCGGCGGGAGGATGAGCTAGCACAGGCCAAAAGTTTGGGGGAAATACTGACCTTGGGCCGGGTGAGAGCGAGGTTGAAGCCGCCATAGAGATCCGCAGACTGGGCCGGCCCAGGCTACCAAGCCGCGGCACAACCGCTGGGCTTCGAGCCCGAGCCGGCCAGGGACCAAGCCCTGCCGCGAACCGAAGCACAGCCTGCGCGCGCCCGCACGGCAGAGAGACGCCACCGGCGGCGCAGCGACCCTCCGCGTTGCCGCTGCTCCTCACTGCCTTGAACGGCCGGGGATTCGCCGTGGACGCCATCATCTTGGAATAGGATCTCGTTGCCGATGCCTCACCCGCTTGAACGCCGCCACCTTGGATGGGATCTTGTTGCCGAGACCTCATCCTCTTGAGAAGCAGCCTCCACTCCGAACATGTGTCTGCATCGGCGGCGAAGAGCCTCCGCCGATGCAGCGATGGATAGGGGATGGCTGGCAATCGTCGTTGCCGCGAGGGAAGAGCGAGGAGGAGAGGAAGGGTGAGATTTGGCTGCGGCCTTTGCACACAGAAGAAGATGGGGGAGGAGAGGAAGTGTGGAAGACTCTGCTGCGGCGGCGAGGGGTTGGGTCGGGTGGAAAAAAGGGGAGGTGGAGGGGAGCGACCGCTCCAACCCTAATAGTAAAGGAGTTGTGGGCATTTGTCAGCCGTCGGATGTAACTGGACGGCGATGGATGAGTTTTTGCAGGCCAGCCCAGATGGTAAATTGGCTGGGCTGTCCACTCGATATTCGCTCCGCTTTCCCGCCCCACCATGCGCTCCTATACTACTACCTTCGTCCCAAAATAATTGTAATTCTACGTTGTTTAGCATATATTAAGGTTTGTGAAGAAAGACTATGGTGTCCCTCATTAAATAGTGTTTATATGAGAGTGGGAGGATGGTTGAGGGTAAAATAGGAAGAAATTTGAATGGGAGATGATTGATGAGGCAATTAGTACTCTAGAATTATAATTATTTTGGGACAAATTTTGAATCCTAGAAATACAATTATTTTGGGAGGGAGGTAGTGCTAGCCTACGACTACTAACCTGTGGACCTCTCCCCGTCATGTCCAATCACGTGAGTACGAAGCAACAACGAGAAACGGAGAAAGATCTCTTTTCATGTTTGATTTGTTCCCGGATTTTTTTTAAATTTTATATGGATTGATGTTGAGGGGCTTTTGTAGTGGCGATGTTGAGGGGTTTTGCTCTCCGAAAAAAATAAACTTGATGTTATTTAGGACTAGTTTGGTGCATTCTAACTTATGGTTTGTTGCTCGATTTATAAGGTGAACTGTTAACAAATATTAACAATGTGAATTGTTATGCTCAGCTTGAAAACTCGTTTAGCTTTTCAACTTCTTTAGTATTTACCATGAGCATGTTTTCTAAACTGCTAGAAAATTTTATTCGTTGCAAATAAAATCATATTAATGGTTTTTTTTCAAAAAAGTCAACTAAAGCATAAACTATGTATTTAATTAATCATAAGTTAATGACAATTCTCATTTCTCATGTGGAAAAAATAAGCTTAGGGTGCATTCCATATAAGGAGAGAAAGGAAAAGGCTATACATACTAACTTTTTCTTACTAAATTATTACTAACATTGATGTGTCATGCTATGAGTGCACCTAGAATTTTCGTAACTTCCATCTACTTAAATCAAACGGTTGAGACGATTGTTAGTAAAAGTTTAGTAAGAAAATTTTAGTACGTGTAGCATTGCTCGGAGAGAAAATACCTTGTTTTTCGCGTGCATTCTTGAAATATTGAACTGTATGTTGTTTTAAAAAATATAGAAAAAATATATTAATCTTAAGTTTAAAATAATTAATTTCACTTTTTTTTCCTTCTCTCAAACCGTTCTATGGAACGAAGCCTTAAAAAAAGAAAAAATCCACAAGCCTCACGAAAAGATGCTGGAAAAGGTGAGATATGAAACTGAATTGACGAGTCACCACAAGTGACGAGACGGTGCGAGCCGCCTCACTCCTACTGTACTACTGTAGCGCTTGTACAAACAAATCGGTCACTGTAGTCCAACGGCTGGGTGATGGAGCTGTCACGCAGCCAGTACAGTAGAATCCTACCGTACATACGCTTACGTCGTCCTAGCTGCACTGCATGGGAGCCTGGGCCCGATTGGAAGTTTGGAACGCGTGCATTGACCATGGAGACTGTACTCATATGAAAAAAGTTGAAAGTTTGGGAAAAGTTAAAAGTTTGAAAAAAACGTTGAAAATTTATGTGTGTAAAAAAATTTTAGATGATGTAATGTGATGGTAAGTTGAAAGTTTGAAGTAGTTGAGAGTTAACTAAACACGACCGTACATTGCTTCACCGGTTCACCATGTGTATGTACTACGTACTCCTATTTGCTTTGCAAATTGCAATCGTGTGACAGTGCAATGCACTGCTCAGTTTTTCTTCAATCTGGTGTTTGCCGTGTGCATCACGGAGGGAACTGGATCAACGAATTTTATCACGACTCATGAAGTCACCAGAAGCTGTGTAAACACGAGCCCTGAATTTTGCCATGGTTAACGTGAAACGTCCCAGCGTAGTACACACGCCTGGAGTACTTAAAAGATACAGTTTTTTTTTTGAGAGGTAAAAGATACAGTTATTAGTAGAAGATAAAGTTAGATCCAACAAAAATTAACAGTTATTAGTTTATAATACTCATTAATTGAGTTTTACCGGTTAATGTAATGGGCCTCAACCCGATACACTTTGGTGCACGCTTGGCTCTCGAGTGGGAGGAATTTTTTTAGCGCACGTGAACAAAACTCATTAACAATGATTAATTAAGTGTTAACTATTATTATAAAATTAAATGGTGGATTTATTTGATTTTTTAACAACTTATACATACGAATATTTGGTCAAAAACACATTTTAAAAAATGTGTTAACCGAAAACGACAAGGTTGAAGTTTGTATTATGATTTGGTTTGTAACAGCCTAACAGGTGGAGAGAAAAACGAAATGGGTGATCGATCGATCATCGATCCAACACGCAAACGCAATGGCTTCAACTGGCGGTCGAGCGAACAAGCCGGCATGGATGAACCATATGGAGAACCCCGTGCGCATCTCTAGTGGATGAACCATGAACGGCTTCAGCTTTATTCTTTCGCATGTTACGTTTTGAGACATAGTTTAACCGTGTTAAACTACGTTCTCCGTTTCATGAAAAATACTGCACAGGTTATATTATATTCTCAGGTTGTGTGAACCCCATAATTTAACTGATGAATCATTGCCACCAGAAATAAGAAACTTCCCCTTCTCACCAAATGCTGAAAATGTACTGTTATAAAGTATTAAGCGGTTAGTAAAAGGGTAAGATATGTCAGAAATTACAGAAAAACAACATAGAGGGACTTTACACACAAGAAACAGACGAAGTATGAGAAATTGAGTTTTTTTTTTTGGCGGAGGGAGTACGTACTACGTACTTATGTGCTCCTAGACTGTGTTTAGATCCAAAGTTTGGATACAAACTTCAGTCTTTTTCCATCACATCAACCTATCATACACACACAACTTTTCAGTCACATCATCTCCAATTTCAACCAAAATTCAAACTTTGCGCTGAACTAAACACATCCCTGTTTTCTTTGCAAATTGCAATCGCGTGACAATGCAATGCACTGCTCAGTTTTTCTTCAATCTGGTGTTTGCCGTGTGCATCAAGGAGGGAACTGGATCAACGAGTTTTATCACGACTATGAAGTCACGAGAAGCTGTGTAAACACGAGCCCTGAATTTTGCCATGGTTAACGTGAAACGTCCCAGCGTAGTACACTCGCCTGGAGTACTTAGAAGATACAGTTATTAGTAGAAGATAAAGTTAGATCCAACAAAAATTAAAGAGTAAATTTTATATTGGGCCACCTATGATTACCTATGTTTCACAATGGACCACCTATTGAAGAATGTTTTCGCTTTGGACTAGATGACTTTACCCTGTGTTTCAATTTAGACCATCACTTCCTCTCTATCTCTCTGTGTTCTTCTTTCTTCCAAAACAGCGGCGTCCTATCCTGGAAATCGAGACGGTGCCCATCCGGCCATCCCCAGCACAATGGATGAGACTCCCCTAACGTTATGCAGTTTGCAGTTGTGCCACTGACATGTAGGCCATATCAAAGTGAGGCCCACATGTCAGTGACACAACTGCAAACCGCATAAGTCAGGGGATCTGTGTTCCCAGTGCAATACAGGTGGAGTTGGAGCTCGAGTTCAAGGGCAGGGCCAGCGCGAGAGCTGGTGGAGCCTAAGCAAGGGGGCCACCAGTGGAGCTCGTGCTCCAGCAGTTCAGCAAGGGGACGGTGCAGAGGTGAAGCTCCAACAGAATATTGGGCTGGCATGAGCAGACGCAAATTCACGAACACAGGGCTAGCGTGAGCAGACGCAAGTGTCCGGGAAGAACGGCTTCGAAGCCGGCCCAGATGGCGTATATAGTAGATTTAGTAGAGAGTAGAAAATTTGCTTCTTTTTAATTTGTTGAGAATTTGCTCTGGTCTTCATCTCCACCTATGGCGTCCTGCCGTCCTCAAACTTGAGCTAGCGCCACCGGCTATGGGATAGAAACAAGAAAGCTTACTGGCTGGGGCTGGGATTTCTGCTCCGTGCTTTCTCTATTTTATCACTAACTAGTGGGCCAATGGTCCAAGTCAAAACATATGGTAACAAAATATGGTGGAAAGTGAAAACATTGCTTCAGACCTGATCCAAATTGCCACTTTAGTAACAAAACATAGCCCAATCCGCAATTAACTCAAAATTAAAACAGTTATTAGTTTATAATACTCATTAATTGAGTTTTATCGGTTAATTGAATGGGCCTCAACCCGATACACTTTGGTGCACGCTTGGCTCTCGAGTGGGAGGAATATTTTTAGCGCACGTGGAAAAAAAACTCATTAACAGTGATTAATTAAGTGTTAACTATTATTATAAAATTAAATGGTGGATTTATTTTATTTTTTAACAACTTATACATACGCATATTTTGTCAAAAACATATTTTAAAAAATGTGTTCACCGAAAACGAGAAGGTTGAAGTTTGTATTATGATTTGGTTTGTAACAGCCTAACAGGTGGAGAGAAAAACGAAATGGGTGATCGATCGATCATCGATCCTACACGCAAACGCAACGGCTTCAACTGGCGGTCGAGCGAACAAGCCGGCATGGATGAACCATATGGAGAACCCCGTGCGCATCTCTAGTGGATGAACCATGAACGGCTTCAACTTTATTCTTTCGCATGTTACGTTTTGAGACATAGTTTAACCGTGTTAAGGCTGTGTTTAGATCCAAAGTTTGAATCCAAACTTCAGTCTTTTTCCATCACATCAACCTGTCATACACACACAAGTTTTCAATCACATCATCTTCAATTTCAACCAAAATCCAAACTATACGTTGAACTAAACACAGCCTAAACTACGTTCTCCGTTTCATGAAAAATACTGCACAGGTTATATTATATTCTCAGGCTGTGTGAACCCCATAATTTAACTGATGAATCATTGCCACCAGAAATAATAAACTTCCCCTTCTCACCAAATGCTGAAAATGTACTGTTATAAAGTATTAAGCGGTTAGTAAAAGGGTAAGATATGTCAGAAATTACAGAAAAACAACATAGTGGGACTTACACACAAGAAACAGACGAAGTATGACCCACTGTGTACACAAACTTTGTACGACCCTCCCAAGATGCCCTCTTCAGAAACTGCTATTGAGTGAACAAAAGGAGGATTGGAACATTGCTCACCTGAACTTCCATTCAGCATTTCAGGTGATCCTGACGTCCAAAAAAAAAGAAAAAAAAAAGAAGTTAATCAATGCATGCTGGAGAAAATTTCTGCGAAAAAAAGGGAATATACAACATTGTGGTTAATCAGCAAAACCCAACTTTCCCATTTAGTCTTAAAGCTACAGATGTGAACCCATTAAAGTAACCATACAAGATTCACTAGGAATTGTTAGTATACAGCCCTGTCAAAAGGTAAAAAGATACATAGAAGTTGGTGTAATTGTAAGTTTCTCATTCAAGGAAAAAGGAGGTACCATAAAAACAGTGTTCGCCCTTTGGAGAAATCCCACACAGCAAGCTTTGAATCAAGGCCTCCAGTAATGGCTGTTAGATGAAACTGAACTATTTGTCAGGATAAAAAAAATACAAATTAAAATAAAAGAATCCAAGGAGAACAGCTAGTATTTGCATCTTACAAGTTGACAAAAGAAAAGTACAAGTCAAACAATGAAGCATGAAGTAGTCCAAGGTCTCCAAGGAATGAATTGTACACTGCTGCAAATCTTATAAAGAAAACTAAGGAATAACTGATTTACATGTTGCAGGGAAATTAAAATCAGAGTTAAACTAGGATCATAAAATGATGAAACATCAGAGTTAAACATCCCAGTAGCACTACATAAGGATACACTTATGTGGGCTTCCCTCAATCTTTTGTACAGGCATTTTTGGATGGTGTTGATAATCTGCAAAAGCAAAAGCAGAATTTCTCTAAGAGTGAAAGCATGAGCAAGTTCTGACTTGGAATAACCTTCTATTGCACCAAAGCAAGGTAGTTCAGAAATCCATTTCCAATTCAAAAACTATTATTTTATCTAAATGATACACAAGCACACAAAATCAGAAAATCTCAACAAGAAAACTTTCTAACAACAAATCAATTAAATGAAGCAAGTAGTGTGAAAATATCACCATAAATTCTCTAGCTATATAACTTGTTAATAATTGAAAAGCTAGAAAAACTGCAACATAAATATTTACAGTCAATGCTCATTTACTTAATTTAATGGTAAACTGCATTGCTTACAGATTTGCCAACTCTTTCAACATTTTCAAGTGAAGTCCTCTAAGTCTAAACAACACTACCAATATTTTGATCACTTAATATGTTTTAAGATAATAGAAGCATGCTTGTCTTCAACATTTATGTCAACACAATATTTTACCTTGACATCCCCACTGTCATCTGCAGCAGCCAGAAAACCTTTAGAGCTCACAGCAATCTGCATCAAATGTGACCTTTTAGATTCTCTTTTTAATCCAATCACATTTGCATAAAAGCTTTAGGTAAAATAATAAGAGAACATCCATAAAGTGAAAGCATCATTTCAGGATGAAATAGTGGTCTTTTCATAGAGAATGAGATGGCAATATACTCCAGGGTACAACCTGATTGATTTCATCTCTATTGTAGTTATAAGTGTCCAATGGCTTTGCTTGAGGTCCCTAATAAGAAAAAATAATCATGGTAACCATATTACAAGAGAGAAACGAAGTTAAGCACATAATAAAAATAGGGATGCTGAACTTACCATTCGAACATCGAAAGATAAAATTTTATTTCCAGCAGAGGCATACACAAGATCTTCATTTCCTACCAAAAGAGAGGACATTTTAATGTGTGACATTGGCACGCCCCACGTATTTTTGGGACAAAACTCTGGAGTGGTTTGGACAATGGAGGGCATGCTGACCTGCTTTGAAACACATTGAAGAAATTGGTTGATTTGTCGCCTCCATGGTGAAAAGCACATCCTTCGTACGCAAATCAAACCAGCAAAGACATCCATCCTAATGTGGTCAAATAAGCAGAGAGAACATGAGAATCAGCATAAGGTCTAGTAACATAAGAAGGGTCAAGAATTATGAATCATATTCTCAAGGTAGTGCAACACATGGTTATAATTGTAACTTTGCAGAAAAAGGGAAATGCCCTAAAAGAAGAAAACACCTACTGGCTGTAAGATGATATCAGCAAACGGATGCACATTCACCAAGTTCATAGCAATTCATGACGTTCTTACATGTGCCTACTGCCATTTTATAGCTTTTACCGATCGTATATGAAATCTTTGATGAGATCTCTACAGCATCTCCATGCTGTGAAAGTTATGGTGGGACAACTGGTACTGAATTTATGGATGTTCCCAAGAAGCAGCAAGGACAAGGTGAAATAAGGAACTGGATACTAATCTATGCAGGTTGCTACTTCCACAAGGTTGCTGCATTCTACACAGCAGTGGAATGTGTCGATCTAAAACGTGAATATTAGGGAAGGACATGATATCAAATAAATAGAAGGGATGAGACTTCGGAGCACAGGTCGGCTAGCCAACCAGAGCCAGCCGGAAGACCCTGACCGTTTCTCGGAATGTGTCATTCTCAGTTTGCTGTCAGAGATGCAAGACCGCTACAGATTGGCCACATGACTATTGACTTACGAACTAGCTCAACCGTCTCCCGCTAACGCTCAAGGAGCTCATCTAAAGCCTCCAGTGACAGACACTATCGTTGAGGAGGAAGCATGCGAGCCTACAGGATTCTGCCCCTAGCTCAGCAGACCGCGCCCACGAGGTGTTCGACCGTTGTCCTCAGCGAAGGGCACCCCTCTCCTCGTGCTGCTGCTGCTGCTGCTGCAAGGTGGGAGACCACTGAGCACGGACGTGGAGAGCCACCAGAGAGGCCACGCGTTGCTCCGGCAAGCGGGAGGCGAAGCCCTCGGAGAAAGACCCACGCACGAGCAGAATCGCTTACCTCGCCGGAGGAGGCGACGACGCCCGGGCGGGAGGAGGAGGCGACGCAGCAGGTGACGGCGCCCTTCTTGTGCCCCCGCAGCCGCCTCGGCTTCCGACCCTCCGCCGCCGCCGCCGATGAATCCGTCTCGGACATGGCGTCGCAGCGCCGAACCCCAGCGAGGCCGACACGTGAGCCGCACACCGCGCGATCAAAATCCGACGGTCTCCGCTGCTATCTCGAGCCGGAACTCAACTCCGACCCGGAGAAACAAACCGTTGGAGTCCGACACGTAGGCGAACGCGCATGGACACGGCCCGTGCCGCCTATAAATATAGGCTGCTGCAGCGTTGCACCGTCGAACAAACAGAAGACCAAGCGAAACGGCAGATTTATTTCCATCGGTAAACAAGAAAAGCAGCATCCTGATATTAAAGCGAGGCATATAAAATCAAGGGAAAATTCCGCCCTGCCCCGTGTTGAGATGGAGAACAAAGGCAGCGAGAACGAGAGGGGCCTGGCGAATATTGCCGCCGCCGCCGCCGGCGACGTGGAAGAAGAGACGACGAAGCCGTTCAGGTTTGCTCCCGACGTGGAGAAGTGGACGGCGGCGGAGAAAGAGGCGACGCTGGCCTTCTTCCGGGCGGCGAACGCTGAGGCGGCCAAGTACATGGAGATGACGGAGGAGGACGTGGTGGAGGAGTACCAGCGGGCGGGGAAGCTTCACCGGTATGACCCGGATAAGGAGTGGCAGAAGCGTTATGCCCGCGCCGCCAGGGCGCACCCGCCGCCGCCTTGTGCCATACCCCGCTTGCCTCATATCCAGCAATACCTCAAATACCTCGAGGAAGATGATCTAGATGATCAGAAGCAATTTTCATTGATAAACTAAATCAGTGGCGTTCTTTACTGATGATCTAGGTCAGTAGCGAACCTCTTTGAGGCATGGTTTGTACAATTTATGAGAAAAAAATGTCTTACAATTTGATTGGCTTTTCCCACGATGTCAACTGTATATTTGTGGTGCTCCTCCCTTGTTATTTATATTTGATGTTTGGGACAATTAAATTGAATTTGTTATAGAGTCTGCAAGGCTGGCTTTAACATAAAGCGGGATTTTTTTTAACCAACCACTTTTTCTTAGCAACGGTTTTTCTACAACGTTTTAGTTTTTTCTGTAAGAGTTTTTAATGCCCCGCGTTCGAGTGAGAGGAGGGGATATAATAGAAGACTAGTGCATTGTTGTTTCAGATTCTAGCTGAATCTCTCCAATCAAAACTCGGAACAAACTTAATCTATGTTAATTGTTAAACAATCTGATTTGTTTTAGGAGTGAGCATCATGACACTGGGTTTATTGTTGTTTCAGATTCTGGCTGAATCACTGTAATCAAAACTTCAATCAAATGATATCCTAGATAAAAAAAACTACACCTACTATGTTCCGTTCTATCAAGGATGATAAATAAATTGGATTCAGTTAAACCAAATAGTTTTAAAAAAAAAACTGTCAGAAATCCATTGATGGCTTTAACATTGATCACAAATAGACAAAAAAAAAAACACTTACCCAATTCAACCAATAGCCGAAATGATTCGGACAGAATAGACAGAAAAACAACTGATATTTGAGTTTCACCTAAAACCGGTTCAATCAAAAGACACAAAAACCGGTTCAATCAGAAGGCACAAACACGGTGCCAACATTAGTATCATCTATACATGGACTAATACAAGCCAAATTACCTATCGGGCCATATGCAGGATGTACTCCCGTCTCCTGGACAGCTTTGACTCCTCACCCCAGTTCGCCATCGCTGCGCACCCGATCTCGCCGCCGGAGGGCCCGCACCTGTCACGCCCGTCCAAGGCGCCGCCACGAATCGCATTATGGAGATCGGTGCCCTCGACCTGTCCATCAAGGAGAGCTCGTAAGGCGGCTTAACGAGGAGGAGGCGCTGACCATCCTTCGCCCCTCCATGGGTCACCCCGCCGCTCCACGGTCTCTGATCCCCTGTCAACACCAATTGCTTTTCGATTTTGGCCCACTCTGATCCGTTTGATTCTGGTTTGTGTTGCATAATTTCTCTTTCTTGCATTTCAGTAATAACCGTTGTAAATCTATAATCTCGATTCTGGTTCTATTGCAAGCTATGGCCAGTATTTGTTTATGAGTGTGCCAATCGATTAGAGCTAATTCATGTGGTGCCAATCGTCTCTACTTAGAATTTTTTTTTTTTACCAGGATATGGATTTTGGGGAAGAAATAATGTCGATTAACCATTGCTTTTCTGTTTATTTTAAACAAGCTTTCGCTATTAATAACTGCGCTGATGCAATGGGATTTCAAGTTGGATTGCTTAAACAGTATGCTTCTCATATAATTAACATGTTTTACACCTCTTATACGCTTCACTAGCGTATGGACCTAAAAGTGCTTAGCCAAGCAATTTATCTCCAGGAAGGAAACGAAATTCAGGATGATAGTTGGTGCATATGAAATGAAGTTGTTGGATATGTAATTTAGGAATTCTTGCAAAAGTTGCTATTTACTTTCGTTGTTCGTACATCTCTAGCTTGTCTAACTGTATATACTCGAGATCTATTGCTGAATTCTGTTTAACTGCTTGTTCTACTTTTTCAGAGGTCTTGCAATTAAATGTTCACAGTATTTGGTAACATGGTGCCCTCACTATGATGCATAACTACTGTCTCTGCATCACTATCCAGTTGTTGCTGTTCCATTTGAGGTAACTTTGGAACTGCTTAAAAGCATTTAATTCATTCTTTAGTTTACTGGAAATAGTCACACTAAATAACACCATCTGTATAAGGACCAACTGTTATCAAGGAAATTTAACTTTCAAATAGAAGAAAATATATAGGATGCAAAACATCGCATATGAAGGATTGGTTGTTAGTGGTATTTAACCTCAGTTTCTTATGGTAATACAATATGTAACACAACCTATTTTAGCAACCTTCGTTTTCAGGTGCTTGTTTTCAGACAATTGTTTAATATCATGGGGAGCTAAATAACATTTATTACTAATCATCCCCAAGCAAATGGATTGCCAAGGGCGCCATATAGCTTAGCCATCGCCCTAATTAATTTATGGCCTGCTTGCCTGGAAAATCTGAAATGAAGATCTGCGATATGTAGAGATGTCACCACGAAAGAAATGAGGTAGTTCTTAGATGTTTGGTATCTTTAGTCTTCAGTGATAGGGTATTCTTCTAGATACTTGTTAATCAACAAAAGAAGTGCATTCAACAGTTTTAGACTTTATATTAAGATGTGTTCAAGTTTTCCTCTTCTATGATATTACCTTCCAATCTCCGTTGTGCTAAACATCACTGAAAACAAGTCCCCATAGACATTTAGTCCTTCACTCTAAATATGGTTGCTTGCTGCTGCAGGATCTTGGGAGATGCCAGATGTCTTTATGGGAGCCAACCATACCATGTTTGATTATGACAACCTGAAGGTTGGCTTTCCAGAGGCGGCATAAGGCCCCATGGTGATCGGACGAGCCAGAGAGTCCTTAGTTTTTCAGCATGTATGTATATATTTTTCATGCTCAATAATAATGCTTAGGTGATCAGGACCTGTCTGTTTTAAACTTTAATTTGGCTATGCTAAACATGATATAGGCAGAATTCAGATAACAGTCTATCATAGCCTCATAGGAAATAAGCAATAACAAAACAAATCGGTAGCAGTATGTATATGTTGGTACTTGATTGCTTGGTTGTGTTCATAATTGAAAAGCTGTATTCTTACTAGTTACTACAACAAGTAGTTTATGCTTACAGGCTTATTCAAGGAATTTGAGCTACTTATTACAGCTGATGTGCTGCCTTCTTATATGTTATGTTCAGTCCACACGATGGATTCGCTCACTAACATTCAGCGGAAATGCCCCCTTCATGAGAAAAAGAAAAGTTATATGGCCATATATCTTTACAATAAATAATTGACACCGGACTGTTGGTGTAGGTTGTATTTGATAGGAACCATCCTGTTTAGCAGGTTGAAAATATCTGATACTGTGTTAGCAATTCCTAGGCTGAAATCATCGGCAAATACCCTGTCAACACCATGCTGGAGCTTATTTTACTGAGTCACATTATTTCCCACCTTCAGTGATCCAATTGTCAAGTACTCAAGTTGAATTATCGATGCTTAAAGATAGGCTTATACACGATGTAACATTGTTTTCAGTGGCAGGTAAGCATTAAGAAGCTATGACAATAGAAATATGTGGTTTGGGAAGCACAGTTAGTTAGACATGTGGCTCAGGGCATAGAGTAGTGGACTTCAAATTTTATAGGAGTCTATTTTCCATATATCAGATTATACAATGTTGAAAATTGTACCTATACATGTTCTGGTTTATTCGATATGCAGATTAACAATATGGTAAACTTTGACACTGCTAATTCTAGGAAGTAACTCAAATTTTGAATGGAAAATTCGAGCACAGTTTATATATCCTGGAGATACATGTTTGTCAAGTGACTTGCATTCTTTGCTGTCGGCTGCTTCGTTGTTCTGCAGTTTTGCGTCAAATATGGTAGGAGTCCGTAGAATACACCGTTATTCGCGATACCAATTTTATGGAGCAAATTTGCACTTATTTATTTTCAGATATATTGTTAATTTATTTTTCATTTGTTGCAGTACATTGCCGATATTAAATGATAAATTGAGTTTTCTACATATATACAGTTGCAGCATTCATTTTTCACATCATTGTTGTTAGAGAATTAGTTTGATTCTTGCTGTAGAAATTCAAGATTTGAGAAGCTCTCCATGTAGGACAAATAACTTCAAAGTTCCAAAGACAGCAAGAATCAAACTAACTCTTATGGGAAATGTGCATGACCATAGGATCATAGGATCAAACTAATTCAAACTAATTCTTATGAGTTTATTTGCATAATGATTAAACGAGTGTGATACTGCAGCTCCACATGATCATAGGATGAACCACTTGCCTGTCCTTTCTCATAATATTCTTGTTACTTGTTTAGTGGTTGATTCGTTGAAATTGTTTGAGTTGTTGGATTTGTTTACCTTGGCAGACTGTTTCAACAATCGGTATGTGTGCTTTTGACAGACTTCATACAAATGGCTCAGCAGGAACTTCTCTGTATCATCCAATGATTCCAAGAGGTAAAGGTTCCCTTTTTATGGATATTTCCCTTGATCATTGGATGAAACATCCTGACCGCACCTAACTAGTCACTAATTCTTGCTTCAGGAGTTCGTTAACAAACATGGGGCTGATCTTAAAGTGATTTACAGTGTATCTGGATGGTTAAAAAAACAACCCCACAAGTTATGGTGTAAAACTAACTTCAGGCCATAAACTTGAAGGTAATGTGTTGCCTCATGCCTATTATGGTACAGTTTCCCAATTTACACTATACCCTTTTTCCGATAAATGTTGAATTAGACTGAAAAGTGGAGAGTTGGCATCTGGTTGACAATGGCACAAGCCCCCTTCTGAGTTTTTTTTTTTGGGGGAGAATCCCCTTTGAGCTGTGGCGCGGGAGTTAGGGTTTCGTGTTCCAGGCAATGGCAGCGAACCAGTTGGGCTAGTGGCAGACTGGCAGGTCATCAGCTTGCCGATCTCTCGAGGAGACATGGGTGAGGTATCCAAACCTCCCTTGAAATTTCTCTTGCTCTTTGTGGTTCTAATCAATTCTGAAATTTCCCCCCTTCTAGTTGGGAATATCTTCATGGAGCTAGCCTTATGGATAGGGATTCGACGCCTCCTATGAGGTTCTCCTCGTGGACATCTCCAGGAGATGATCTGAGCACCAGTGAAGCCATTACAATCTCCCCAGGGCATCATATGCGTTGAGGTACTTCTCTCCTGATGATACTAATGACACAGGTAGCATGCAAAATGTACTGTACAAACATAAATAATGTCTGCATGCACTCATCACTCAAATGTATAGCATATATAGAGGAAGAGAATGATCTTGTGTCAGAAGGGAGGGCAGTAATCATCTGTTGACATGATATTTGCCAACTACCCTGAATACTAACAGGGGAAAAGTCTCAAACAAATATTATCTGTGAAGACATATTTCAAAATTTTCCTCACACCCTGAATGGCAACAGATAAAAAGCAAATTAGCTCATAAATCAGCACTGTTAGCTATATGTGGCATTAACCTGATTGTCTGATGCAATGAATTACTCAAACTAATCAAATATTTAATAACACTAATAACAACGATAACAGTAATACAACAAATAACAATAACAACAACAACAATAATATCAGGGCCTTAAGCCCCATGTACAATTTATTAAAATTGAGTGGTCATATGTTCAGTACATCGCTGTTTTTCAAGGGCCATTTTAATCTCAGTATATAAAATGCATATATGCATTTTATTTCAGATTTTAACTTAGACAGACATTTTAAAGCTATATTGCTGAAACATAAATGACAATCACGAAGTAACTAATCAAACTTCATCATAGGATAATTAGAAACAACATAGGCTACTGTTGAACACTGGACCTTTTTTATCTATGATTTCACCTAGGGGCAGATAAAACTGATGCTTCAGGGTGCAATGAACTGTTGAGCTGCTCAACTGGAACAGATATTGCAGGGCTCAAATCAAAGAAGTTATAATCCAAAGTGTCATCTACCGCCCTTTCCCCTTCCATGGTCTTCACCACCACAGACATGGATGGTCTTCTACTGCTATCACTCTGCAAACACCACATGGCAAGCTTCATCACCTCAATCACTTCCTCCTTGTGTAAGTGCATTTCATCACTATTCTTGTCAACCAGATCTTCAAGCTGGCCTTTCTTTGCCTTCTCTTGCAGTAAAGTAATGAGCTGAACACTCTCCTCTGGCTGAGAGTAGTCAATGTTCTTTCTTCCACTGATGATTTCCATGACCACAACACCAAAGCTATATACATCAACCTTCTCTGTGATTTGTGAAGTCAGCCATTCAGGTGCCATGTATCCAGGTGTCCCTTTCATTCTTGTCACAACTTTGCTTATCTCCCTCTCGATCAGCTTTGATAGACCAAAGTCAGCGACTTTCGCATTGAAGCTGTCATCTAAGAGAATGTTATGTGGTTTAATGTCCAAATGAACAATTCTCTGCCTACACTCGTCATGAAGATAAGACAGACCCCTGGCGACATTGGTGATTATCCTCTTCCGCGTGCCCCAATCTAGTGGAGCATTGCTATGCAAGTAATAGATCCACTTGTCTAGTGATCCTCTAGGCATATACTCATAAACCAGGAGCCTGTGTGATCTCTCCACACAAAAACCTATCAGCTTTACCAGATTGATGTGATGAATGTTGCCAATTGTTTGAACTTCTGCTAAGAAGTCCTTCTTTCCTTGACCTGCTCGATCCAGCAGTTTTACTGCAACCATCTCATTGCCTAATTTTCCTAGAAAAACTGAACCAAATCCTCCTTCCCCGAGCTTGCTACTGAAATCATTGGTTGCTGCTTTCAGCATCTTGAAGGTGAACCTCGTTATTGTTCCAGGCAGGTCTGCAAAATCTCTTTCATCAGCTCTTTGTCGATTACACCTCTTCCTGATGACCATTGAGATAATGGTGAGTGTCACTAGTGCAGCGGCGGCTGCTCCAATTGCATAACCAAAAGTAGTTTTTTTCTTTGATGGAGGAAGCAGGTGTGTACTCTGCACCTTGACGTACAATGTTGACCTAGGCTTTACCGGATCTTTTGAGTAGTAGTCTGGATCAAGATATGCTTGCAGTGAAAGGACTTTTGGTAGCAAGTAACACGTATTCAGATATGACATAGAAAGAGATAGATCCGGATAGAGCAAAGCCTGAGTTTGGTTGAGATACAAAATAAAGGCAGCTTTACAGGAGCAGTTGCTCAAGCAGTCTTTCTTGCAACTCTCTTCATCGGTCATTGGTGCACCACGGCTATCGCCCCAGAGATGGAAGTACGCAACATTAGGAATTGCTACGAGTTGGTGATCTTGCATAGCTTGGCAGGAAATCTCAGTTTCCACCGCACAACCAAGAGTAGGTCTCATGTTGTCAATTGGCTTGAAGTATGTGGTATTGGGACAGGAACACTCCGTAGTCAAGCAGTTCATGCCCTCAGTGGAGCAGTCCTCACTTGAGCAGATGCCGTACTCCCCACAAGCAGTTGGGTACTGACAGTAGTTTAACTCAAAGACGTCCTTTGCTATCACCCAGCGTTGTTTGAACTCTTGCCACTCATATAGCCTGAGATGCCCATCTGACTCAAACCTCAAGTACTGAAGTGAGTGTGCGGGTGGCAATTCGGTCAACAGTGGATCATATCCAGGGATTGATAGGCTCCCATTCACCAGAGTCACAAAGGTTGGTTTGTACTGATACTGTGTGATACTTTCATTGTTAACCTGATATAACGAATATAACTTAAACCGATAGTATGGTTGAGGTTGGTCAGATCCGGCAAACGCATAGAGCCCATCAGACCGAACAGTGAAATATAACTGTCTGCTTGTAGTCCAGTTGGTAGCAGAGCTGTTGGGCCTCAACATCATTCCCTCCGCTAGCATCTGCCCAGGGAGCAAAGAATCTGTTGGATTTTCGAACGACTGCCACACCGGCATGTAGGCATCATTAAATAGCACCAGGTTGCCAGAGTTGGTGATGGTCATTCCAATGACAAACTGCCCTGAGGTGCCGGTGGACCAGACAACACTGCCATCTGCATTTGCAAGAACCAAGTCACCACCGGCGGTGAAGCTCAGGGTGGCGTTCTGGTGTGCCGCAAGGTCACGGTTGGCAGACCACACGACCACAGGGATATCGCCGGAGCCTGAGGTGGTGTAGACGGCGAAGAGGATGGCGTCGCAAGGGGAGGAGCAGTAGAAGCCGGCAGCGAAGGACAGTTTCTCGTTGCCATTGCCTGGGACAGAGCAGAGGAGCACATCTCTAGAGGTATTGCTGCTCCAGACCCTGGATACATTTGCAACGGGGCCAGGGGTTTGGTTATCACCGCATGTTTGCAGGGCTGCATGTGCGGCAGTGAGAAAGAGGAGGAGGAGGCGGCCTGGAAGAGCCATTCTCGTACACAGCAACAACCATGTGCATGCAAATCCCACTCCTTTTTTTCCTTAACCCCCCAATTAGCGTATAAGAACTAAGAAGAGGACTGCAATTCTCTGGATGCTGCTGATTCTTTTTTTTTATAAGGACTTGTGTTTTTCTTCTTTCAAAATTGTACAACTATCTAAGGTCAGATGACCATTGCACTAACCCAGTTGTATTGCTGTAGACTGTCGTGTGCCATATGATAGAAGTATTGGTCTAAAGGCAACGTCTTTAAAGAGGACAGAGGAAAGCAATGAGAGCCAGGTACATTTCAGTTCCTTGTCCATATCACATGTTGGTTTATCTCAGCATTGACTTTGAATATTCTTAGTCAAGAAACAGAACTAGTGGAACAGATAAAATACAGATTGTTTTCAAAACATTAAATTGAGTAACAGATATCGATGTAGACTAGAATAAATATGTTTCCACATCTGATGTTAAGAACTAGTCTTTAACCCCTGCATAGCATGGGCTATTATTATAAACATTAAAATATTAATCACAATATGTTGGTAATATTTAGAGTTACAGCAGTTTAAATAAAGTAAAATAAAAATATGCCTCAGCTACACTTTTCTAATTTTTATATTCAAATTTTGGAATTAAAGGTGGCACATGACATTGAACACAGATTGGATTTAGATCATGATGGTATGATCCATCTAATGAATTATACAATTAGTACATATTTCCTCTGTTTCACATTCTAAGACGTTTTGGGTTATGAACATATGCATGCATAGATCTATGTTTGTGCTTTATATATGCATCCAAATTAATAAGGATGTTAGTGAATCTAGACGAAGGATGTAGAGGCCAAAACGTCTTATAATGTGGAATGGAGGGAGTAGATATCAGATCAAAATATCTCTTGGAATGGCGAAAAATAGGGAACATCTATTTCAAGAATGTTTTGATCCAAGTAACAGCAAGAAATTAAAATGTTTAGCACAAGATTAGTGAAATACTATACCAAAATTCTGGAAGAGGTAATGTTGAAGAAGTCATCTGTGCCTCGTTCTCTTTACTGTGAGGAAGAAAACCTATGATTATATGACATATTAGCCATCCTATCTTTTCATGAATATGCAGTTGAGTTGAGCACACCTATACATAGCCAGTGCAGGCCACCACATTGGTCGCAAGTTAGTTGGCTTAGGATTACAATAGTTGATTTAACTGCAGTAGAAATAAGTTGTAGGACTTGTTAATTAGTCGGTCAATTTAAGTATTGCTGTGCGTATGAATAAAGATCAGCAAGGATAATTAATCTCTAATATCTTGTTCTCCTTCCTCCATGTGCGCTCCCGCTACACATTGCTGCTAATTTCTAGCCTGAGATGTGAACGTGTATAACTCATACTTGAAACATGAGGTTTGTCAATTAACCTGGGGGCACAGTGGATATAATTTACATACTATTGACGCGTGACGACTATATTCACCATCCAAATAACACAGATGTCTATTTCACATGCTAAAAGAGTTCCCTATTTCCAACCTACATCTTACGTACATTCAAAATTTGAATCACTGCAGTGCTTTTATTGACATAATCATCTTAATATCATTGCGAGATGGATAAATGACGATCAGCAGAAGTTAAACCTGTTAGCTAGGGGCAACCAACAAAATGGTGCAACAAAAGACACAAAATAACTGAACTGAAACAGTACTACCATTTCTAGTCAATACACAGATTAACTTGGGTATGCACTGATCGATGTGTGATATCAATGATATGATTGCAGTAATACAGTTCACAAAAATGGTTTTCTACATCTGCATTTGCTTCAGGTGGAGGCATGGAGCCATGCAGTGACATCTTGAATGGGTCAACGGGAACATAATTCGCAGGACTTAACAGGCTAATAATCTGAAGCGCATGGATACAAGTTATCCTTGGAAGGAAAGACAATTCCGAATCCGCTTTGTCTACAAATAAGGAAGCTATAAGTAATGCAACTATGAATCTCATGGAGAGTTCGATCCTGGCTCAGGATGAACGCTGGCGGCAATCAAAGAAGTTATAGTTCAAGTTGGCTTCAACATCCCTTTCTCCTTCAAGGACCTTCATCACCAATGACATGGAAGGCCTTCTGTTGCAATCACTCTGCAAGCACCACAGGAGGGGTTTGGTTACCACCACATGTTTGCAGGGCTGCATGTGCGGCAGTGAGGAAGAGGAGGAGGCGGCCTGGAAGAGCCATTATCGTACACAGCAACAACCATGTGCATGCAAATCCCACTCCTTTTTTTCCTTGACCCCCCAACAGCGTATAAGAACTAAGAAGAGGACTGCAATTCTCTGAATGCTGCTGATTCTTTTTTATAAGGACTTGTGTTTTTCTTCTTTCAAAATTGTACAACTATTTAAGGTCAGATGACCATTGCACTAACCCACTTGTATTGCTGTAGACTGTCGTGTGCCGTATGATAGAAGTTGTCTACAGACAATGTCTTTAAAGAGGACAGAGGAAAGCAATGAGAGGTACATTTCAGTCCCTTGTCCATATCACATGTTGGTTTATCTCATCATTGACTTTGAATATTCTTAGTCAAGAAACAAAACTAGTGGAACAGATGAAATACAGATTGTTTTCAAATCATATTAAATTGAGTAACATATATCGATGTAGACTAGAATAAATACGTTATCACATCTAATTTTGAGAACTAGTCTTTAACCGCTGCATCGCATGGGCTATTATTATAAATATTAAAATATTAATCACAATATGTTGATAATATTTAGAGTTACAGCAGTTTAAATAAAGTAAATAAAAATACACCTCAGTTACACTTTTCTAATTATTATGTTCAAATTTTGGAATTAAGGTGGCACATGACATTGAACTCAGATTGGATTTAGATCGTGATGGTATTATCCATCTAATGAATTGTACAATTAGTACATATTTCCTCTGTTTCACATTCTAAGACGTTTTGGGTTTTGAATATGCATAGATCCATGTATTTGCTTTATATATGCATCCAAATTAATATGGATGTTAGTGAATCTAGACGATGGGTGGAGAGGCCAAAACGTCTTATAATGTGGAATGGAGGGAGTAGATAAAATATCTCTTGGAATGGTGAAAAACGGGGAACATCTATTTCAAGAATGTTTTGATCTAAGTAACAGCAAGAAAATGTTTAGCACAAAATTAGTGAAATACTATACCGAAATTTAGGAAGAGGTAATGTTGAAAAAGTCATCTGTGCCTCGTTCTCTTTACTGTGAGGAAGAAAACCTATGATTATATGACATATTAGCCATCCTATCTTTTCACGTATGTGCAGTTGAGTTGAGCACACCTATACATAACCAGTGCAGGCCACCACATTGGTCGCAAGTTAGTTGCCTTAGGATTACAATAGTTCATTTAACTGCAGTAGAAATAAGTTATAGGACTTGTTAATTAGTCGGTCAATTTAAGTATTGCCGTGCGTATGAATAAAGACCAACAAGAATAATTAATCTCTAATATCTTGTTCTCCTTCCTCCACGTGTGCTCCCCCTACACATTGCTGCTAATTTCTAGCTTGAGATGTGAACGTTTATAACTCATACTTGAAACATGAGGTTTGTCAATTAACCTGGGGCACAGTGGATATAATTTACATACTATTGACGCGTGACGACTATATTCACCATCCAAATAACACAGATGTCTAATTCACATACTAAAAGAGAAGTTCCCTATTTCCAACTTACATCTTACGTACATTCAAAATGTGAAGCACTTCAGTGCTTTTATTGACATAATCATCTTAATATCATTGTGAGATGGATAAATGACGATCAGCAGAAGTTAAACCTGTTAGCTAGGGGCAACCAACAAAATGGTGCAACAAAAGACACAAAATAACTGAAACAGTACTACCATTTCTAGTCAATACACAGATTAACTTGGGTATGCACTGATCGATGTGTGATATCAATGATATGATTGCAGTAATACGGTTCACAAAAATGGTTTTCTACATCTGCATTTGCTGATAGAAAGGATTAAAGCTTCAGGTGGAGGCATGGAGCCATGCAGTGACATCTTGAATGGGCCAACGGGAACATAATTCGCAGGACTTAATCAAAGAAGTTATAGTTCAAGTTGGCTTCAACATCCTTTTCTCCTTCAAGGACCTTCATCACCAATGACATGGAAGGCCTTCTGTTGCAATCACTCTGCAAGCACCACATTGCAAGCTTCATTATTCTTATCACATCCTGTTGGTGTAAGGACATGTCATTGCACTTCCTGTCAATCATATCTTCCAGGTGACTGTTCTCTGCCTTCTCTTGCAGTAATTTAAGGAGCTGAATACCCCCTCCAAGATTGGAATGGTCAAGGTTTGGCCTTCCATTGATGATTTCAATCATCACAACTCCATAACTATAGACATCAACCTTCTCAGTGATATGAGATGTTAACCATTCAGGGGCCATATATCCAGGTGTTCCTCTCATTCTGGTTGTCACGTGACTCTGGTCCCTATGTATCAGCCTAGACAATCCAAAATCACAAACTTTGGCATTGAAGTTATCATCTAAGAGGATATTTTGTGGTTTGATATCCAGATGAGCAATCTTATGTGTGCACTCCTCATGAAGATAAGCAAGGGCCCTAGCAATGTCGGTGATGATATTGCGCCGTGTGCGCCAGTCAAGAGTATCATTGCTGTCTTTGTAGTAGATCCATTGGTCTAGTG
This sequence comes from Oryza longistaminata, assembly GCA_009805545.1. Taxonomy (NCBI): domain Eukaryota; kingdom Viridiplantae; phylum Streptophyta; class Magnoliopsida; order Poales; family Poaceae; genus Oryza; species Oryza longistaminata. Next base: position 7,613,028 of record CM020178.1, read on the forward strand.
ATCCCTTGGGCATAAACTCATACACTAGGAGCCTGTGTGATTTCTCTAGACAGAAGCCAATCAACCTGACCAAATTGATGTGATGAATTCTTCCAATTGTCTCGACTTCTGCAAAGAATTCCCTTTTTCCTTGACTTTCTTGATCCAAACACTTCACCGCAATCTTCTCCTTGCCTTACTGTCCACTGAAAACTGAACCAAATCCTCCTTCACCTAGTTTGTTGCTGAAATCCTTGGTTGCAAGTTTTAACATCTGAAAACTAAACCTTGTTGGCATGCCAGGTAGCTCAGCAAACTCGTCTTCGCCATCTTTGTCTTGCTGACGCCGTATTTGGACAACTACCAAGACAATGGTGAGCATGACAAAGAAAGAAGCAACTCCTACAAGCACAGGAACCAAAGGTACTAATCTATGTTTTTCCAGGTGAGGTGAAGGTGTGATCTGGACCTTCAGGAATGCTAAAGAATCATATCCTGGATAACTTGTCTTAAGTGAGAGGACTTGTGATACCAAGGTACAGTCTCCAGCTGATTTATTATCAACATACCGAAACAAGGCAGCCTTGCAAGAGCAAGTGGTCAGGCATGCTTGCTTACAGCTTTCCTCATCACTTAGTTCTGGAACTCTGGAGCTATCGTAGTATAAGTATGAAACATTAGGTAGAGATATGAGTTGGTGATCTTGTACAAACTGGCAAGAGATCGGGGTCTCCAGTGTGCAGCCAAGATGTGGTCTCCTGTCATCAACCGGTCTGAAGTATTGAATGTGACTTTCAGTTGCAGTTGGACAGGAACACAGTCCATTCGAGCAGATCCCATACTCCCCGCAGGCAGTTGGGTAATCACAGTACTGAAATGGGAAAACGTCCTGCACATATAGCCAAGTGGAATCTTTTTGGTCTGCTTGCCATTCATACAACCTGAGTTGCCCATCAGATTCAAATCTGATGTACTGGAGAGACAGAGCCGGTGATTGAAGGGACAAGTGTTCCAGATTTGCAGATGAAGAGGATGGAACAAATATGTCCAAGCTCCTGTTCGCCAGAGTTAAATACGCTGGAGGATTCTGTGACTTGTTTCCAGTTGACACTGTGAACTCATAGTAGGGCTGGGAGTTGCTAGATCCTGCAAATGCATAGAGCCCATCCGAACGAACAGTTAAATAATACAGGTCGCTGGCAGTCAGATTTACTGCCAATGCGTTAGGCTTCAATCTCATTCCTTGCACCAATCTCTGTCCAGGGAGCAAGGAATCCGTTGGGTGGTCGAATGACTGCCAGACCGGTAAGTTGTTGTGATTAAACAGCACCAGGTTGCCGGACTCTGTGAGGGTCATTCCTGCAACAGACTGGCCGGAAGTGTTGGTAGACCAGACAAGGCTGCCATTCGGATGCCGAAGAACCAGGTCCCCCTCAGCCGTGAAGCTGAGGGTGGAGTTCTGCCGGATCAACTGGTCCCTGTTGGCCGACCATACAACTGCCACGGGTTCTGGGCGCCAAGAGGTCATGTCTGCAAATTCACCGGCGTCAGTAACAGTGTAGACTCCAAAGATGTAGGTGTTAACCAGGGGGTAATTGTAGAAGCCTGCAGCAAAATGAAGGTTGTGATTGTCTGGTACGGGCCGGCTGAGTAGAGGGTTAGTGACGAGAACATCGGTTGTTGGGGAAGTGCAGGTCCAGATGGTGGACAGGTTCGCGGAGTGTCCTGGGCTGTCGAAACAGCAGGTCTGGAGGGTGAGACCAGCGGTGGTGAGGAAGAAGATGAGGAGGAAGCTTACAGGAGCCATGGCCATGCCTGGTACAGACAATAGGGTGCGGCTAGATTTGCATGCTTGTATTTTGCAGATTATGTACTGCAGTCTGCATCATTGCTTTATCTGTCATCTGTGAGTTCTAATTCCTTGATTGTTTTCCTTGACAGAGTGTTCAGGCCGGCAATGAGTCGCATTGATGGATATGGCTATAGGAAGCTTACTAATGGAGTATTACCGTGTGGGACGGGGTTAACTGACCAATCAACAAGGACCAAAGTGGCTTGTGTTTTCAATGTCTCCCCGACTTTGCTCCGACTATCAATCATGTGGCCCGTGGAAGATTCACAAACCAACGACCAGCGGTTTTTTACGGGGTTGACTTAAAGTCGTTAGTTTTTATCATCTTTTGGTCGGTTTTCGTTATACCAGTGGGGAGTGGTTTTCATTTTGTAAACGAAAAGGTAAACCTTGCATAGACCGTTACACTTTCAACGAAGGGACCTTTGTGCACGAACTCCCTGTACGAGTTCCCTCAGCGATCTGGCAGTCGATGTTGGCTCGTGCAGATAAATCCATGTACAAAGAGGTTCAGGACAAGGCAAAAATTGTTAGGATGTATAGATCGTTGTACTTAAAAACCTTTGTGCGTTCACTTTGTGTGGAATTGAGATCACCAGCATACTGCAGTTGCTATAGCCACTGCAACTTGAGCAGTCGGATTGGGAAGTAATGGCCAAGATATTACTGGGCGGATGAGTCTCCTCTGACGTAAAGTCAGAGGGACTTTGTCACTGACATGTGGGACCCACAAAGGCTGGGCCCACACGTCAGTGACCCACGCCCCTCTGACTTTACGTAAAGGAGCGCGATCCTTACTGGGCACTATTTGACAAATGTTGTAGCTGCGTATTTCCTGTAGCGAGTACTGTAGCAGTTACTGTTTGAAACGACGTGGCATAGATTTAAACCGTTGGTCGTCTTAATCCAACGGTGAAAAATGATTACAAGTGCTAAGTTGCGGTCTCTATTATGGCTTTGTTCGGGAGTGAGGGTTGGGAACCCTCACTCTCCGGCACGCAAAATGAAGCAGCGTTTAGCACGTGATTAATTAAGTTTTAGCTATTTTTAAAAAAAATGGATTAATATGATTTTTAAAACAATTTTCGTATATAAACTTTTTACAAAAAACGCACCATTTAACAATTTGAAAAGCGTGCGCGTGAAATACGAGAAGGAGTTGGGAACTACTCCTAACGAACGCAGCCATAACTGCACTGGAACCATTTTGCTTTGTGTGTGTATACAAGTTGAAGTTGTTGAACCGTCCGACAGGCGGCACTCGAATCCTGATGTTGACTCACGCAAAAGAAAGTCCATGGATAAATAAGGTTAAGGACAAGGGGAATATTTGTAAGCACCCAATGTTCGCTCTCATAAGGAGTGAAGTGTATTGGCGATCTTTAAATTGGTACGGATATGTCATCTAGGTTTTAAATTCTTAAAATATATTTTTGCGTCCTCGAATTTATTATTGGTGTCATATAGGTCTAAACAGGTTTCAGCTTGCTTCATATGTTGACGTGGCATAGCACGGTGGTGCATATGTGTTAGTGGGACCCACATATTAGTCAAAAAGAAATTAAAAAACATCCTTTTCTCCTCTCTCTCTCTATTTTTATTTTTTATTTTTTCTCCTCTCTTTTAATTTAATTTTTATATGACTGGCACTTGGGTCCACCGACACGTAGGAATCAACGTGGTGTGCCACGTCCGTACATGGAGGGTTGGAACTTATTTAGATCTATATGACACTCACGACAAGTTCGGAGACCAAACAATACATTTTGAGATTTCAGGGACTTAAATGATACTCTCACAAGTTTAGGGACTGCCCATACACTTAAGTGTATGCAGGTTGTTACAGTGAATAAACCAACGCCCTCCATCCATGGTTGCTGACTTTGTGCCGATATGCAGATTGTTCTTCCCGATAGGCAAAACCAACGAAAGAGTACCAGCCCCTCCATCCATGGTTGCTGACTTTGTGCCGATATGCAGATTGTTCTTCCCGATAGGCAAAACCAACGAAAGAGTACCAGCCCCTCCATCCATGGTTGCTGACTTTGTGCCGATATGCAGATTGTTCTTCCCGATAGGCAAAACCAACGAAAGAGTACCAGCCCCTCCATCCATGGTTGCTGACTTTGTGCCGATATGCAGATTGTTCTTCCCGATAGGCAAAACCAACGAAAGAGTACCAGCCCCTCCATCCATGGTTGCTGACTTTGTGCCGATATGCAGATTGTTCTTCCCGATAGGCAAAACCAACGAAAGAGTACCAGCCCCTCCATCCATGGTTGCTGACTTTGTGCCGATATGCAGATTGTTCTTCCCGATAGGCAAAACCAACGAAAGAGTACCAGCCCCTCCATCCATGGTTGCTGACTTTGTGCAAGAGTATATCCATCCAAAATCAACGAACCACTCCCCAATATTATATCATTGTGTTGTGAGTTAAAAATTGAGAAGGGATTTGAAAAGAGAAGAGTTTGGGAGTTGAGAGAGCGGTTGAGAAGAGAAGTTAAGAGCTAGTGAGTTTTACTCTAATCTTTGAGCACTTGGATTCATAGCAAGCAAATCTTCGATTGTGTTTGTTACTCTTGGAGGTTAAGCCTTCTAGTTAGCAGGGTGTTGTCCGGTGAACTTCCAAGTTTGTGAAGGTTTCCCTCACCTCCGCAAGGAAAGAGGTAATTTAGTGGAAACCGAGTTATTTTCTAGGAGATTGCGGCTCATCATCCATATTTGGATCTTGAGTTGCTTGGAGACTTGGGGAGCGTTTGGTTCCCTTGCCTAGCTAGCCTTGCTAGGCAAAGGCAAACCAACTCATTGCCTGCTTGCTGGGTTTGCCGTACCCGTCCGTTTGGTTCGTTTGCTTTTAGCATTCATCCATGACTGGAAAGATGGAGTGATTTAACAAGAAGATGGCAGCGAAATAGATACACGATCTGCTAGCCCGATAGTTCGGCAAGAATGGAGCCTGGTTGTTGAAGAAAGTCGCACGTGTCTCGGAGGAAAATAAATCGCTTCGTCTTATCGCTATTTTTTCACGCGAGGAGTTTGCCGTCGGAGGCGAGCCGATTTGGCTCTCCCTCGTGAGCCAGCCTTTTCTCGCCCCTGCGGGCCAGCTCACCCTCAAAAGTTAGGATTTTTTCACAATTCCAAACGCCTGGTCTTGCCTGGCTAGGCTAGGTTTGATCTAGCGCAAATCATAATTGGCGCGTACGCGCCCCCGGGGCGCACGCGCGGGCCCACACGTCCCAACGTCAGCCATTCTCAGCGCTTGCGCTGGCGAGACGCGCGTTTATTTTTTTCGGAATTTTTTCTCTATACGTATAAAACTGATTCGGTTAGTTCTAGGTAATGATAATAATTAAGATAAAATTTGTCTTTTTTCCGAAGATTATTTTAAGTAATAGATTGAAAAGAAATCTATACATGAAGTCAAATTATGAAAACTTTCAATCCAGGTTTGAAAACTTTCAACCTAGATTTGAAAACATTTTGAAGTTAAATTTTGAAAACTTTCAACCGTTCGTCCCAAATTTAAAACTTTTCATCCTAGATTTGAAAACTGTCAAGCTAGATTTGAAAACTTTTAACTCAAATATAAAAACTTGCAACTCAAATTTAAAAACTTTCAATACAAAATTTAAAAACTTTCAAGTCAAAATAAAAAACTTTCCAGGGGGGCGAGACGATTTCTCGGTTTCTCGTGCGATTTGTCTTACTGTTCTTGCCAGTTAGGGTTTGCGTTTCGTTTAAGGTGTAACTTAGGGTTGCTGGGTTTTGTTTTGGCTATCAATGTTCATATTGCGGTAAGCTTAGAAAAGCAAAAAGAAACAAGCAACAAATGTGCCAGTTCGTGGTGGATTTGCTGTTCTGAGTTGACACGTTTGCTTTCTTTGTTGATGGTTCGGTGCCTATTCATGTGTATGTAGGGAGTAAAAGTGTTTCCATTTTTCCATGACAAACTTACATTTACTCCAATCTTTTGGCGGAGGATTAAGATTTGCCTCAGCCTCTTTGTCAAATTCAACAGTTTTGAAGCTGGTAGTTTGTGCCGCTTGGGAAGCACAACATAGATGTGATGGTGTAGTATCCAATTAGATTGCTGTATATCATGAGTTTATTCACATAATGATTAACCAAGTGTGATACCGCAGCTCCACATGGCCATAGGATGAACCAGTTGCCTGTCCTTTCTCTTAATATTTTTGTTACTTGTTTAGTGGTTGATTCATTGGACAATGTTTGAGTTGTTGGATTTATTTGCCTGGCAGACAGTGTTTCAACAATTGGTATGATTGTTTTTGACAGATTTCATACAAATGGCTCAGCAGGAACTTCTCAGTATCATCCAATGATTCAAAGAGGTAAAGGTTTCCCTTTTATGGATATTTCCCTTAATCATTGGATAAATGAAACATCCTAACCACAACTAACTAGTTACTAATTCTTTTTAGGTTGCTTCAGGAGTTCATCAACAAACATGGGGCTGATCTTAAAGTGATTTACAGTGTGTCTGGATGGTTAAAGAAGAACCCCACAAATTATTGTGTAAAACTCACTTCAGGCCATAAACTTGAAGGTAATGTCTTGCCTCAGGTTTATCATAGTATAGTTTCCCAATTTACAGTATACCCTTTTCTGATAAATGTTGAATTTGACTGAAAAGTGGAGCATTTGTTTTTTTTTCTTTATGATGCAGAAGCAAGGCAAGAATTTAAAGATTCTTGTTCAGTTCAAGTGTACAGTATCCAGTCTTGTATTCCAAAAGATACTGCTGTACTTTGGAATCCTGAATTTGTACAGGCAGAGGAGCTTTTTAACCAGCCATTTGATGTAGAAAATTGTTTGAGAGATAATAGGTATTGTTCTTCTTAGTCACCTTGCTTAGCCCCCAAAATCAAGAGAAGACATAATTAGATAGGAGCAGTACAGAATGGGTCAGAGTGGGAGGGAGGGATGTAATATACTTATATTAAACAGCAAAAATATAAATAAGAACTATATGGTGCAAAAAAAAAAAACAAGTATCCCAATGTTTGCCACTTTTTTCCCTCATCAGGATTATGAATTCAGTATCTTCTCAATTCTTTTGCAGGTTTTGTGGTGTTTTGAATTCTTTTGTCAAGCGAACTGCTAATGGGAAGCTTGTGAGTTCATTGCCGCCAAAGCCTATAAATAGTGTTGCTGCAGCTGCACCGTTGAAAGCCAGTACTGCTCCAAAAGAACAATCTGCTAAGGGTCAACAGCAAGGTCTACCTGGATCATCCAGTCCAAAGAAAGGAACAAGTAATAAGGCTGAAAAGGATATTTCCTCGGTTTTGGATAAAGCCACCAATGCTCCTGTTGTCAAAGAACCGTCAGTTGCTCTGCAGGGAAACAAAAACAAGGCTCAGAATGGGAAGGCGCTGCCCAGTAATGGTGGATCACTCGCTACGATGTGGGGACGTGCATCAGCTAAACCCAAGACTCCAGCTACCACTAATCCTACAGTTTTACCAAGTGTTGCTGGTATTGCATAAAAACATTCATGTTTCTTTTCTTTGTTATATTTTATTGCATGTTAATTCAAATGCATAACTAATCATGTAAAATCAGATATGTCAAGTCAAGCATACTTCTGAAGTTATCATCTTGTTGCTATTTTCAGTTACAGCTGATGCACAAATATGTGCAAAGGAAGAAGCAAATGCTGATAGTAGTGATGATGAACAAGCTGTACACTACAAGCGGGGCTCTAGTGCAAATAACAGAAAGAGAAGAGCAGTCTTTGATCTTTCAGATGATGATGAAGATGACAATGTTGTAGCCATTGCATCTCCTGAGCCACCAGAACAGTGCATTACAAATCCTATTGATGAGGTTGCTCAAGAAAGTAACCCCAAACAAGAAAACTTGGAAAATAAACAAGAGGTTGAGAAGGATGTGAAATGTTGCATAGGAAGGACAGATTCTCCTGAGTGTAAAACCAAAAGTAGCAACACTGTCAACCATTCTGGGATTACCTTAAAAGAAAAGAACAACGGTCCACCACCTAATGACAATAAGCAGGATCATGCCGCTGAGACTGCTTCCAGCTCACCTAAAAGAAGGAAAGTTTTGAAGACGCGAATAGATGAGCGGGGAAGAGAAGGTAAGAATTATACTCTAAGCCCATAAAGTATATTACACATGTTTCTAATATGCCAATATTGTTTACTTATGTTTACTGGCTACCGCAAAAACAAAGCCAAACTATAATAATACATATGCAGTAAAAAAAAATATTTTTCCTATATTGTGGCTAGTTTGTCTTTTTTATGGAAAGCATGGTTATGTTGTGTTGACATGTTAATATGTTATGTCCTATATAACAAAGTAATAAAGACATTATGCAGTTCTTTTGAAATAGTTAGGATAGTATAGAAAAGTGTAGTTTAGTCTAATACAGACGAACGAAATAGTTTACACTATATTGACGTTTAGTATGTCCAGATTTATTTATAGTCGATCTTCTAATTTTAAGCTCATGTAAGGAAATCATGGAAATGATGCTTTTTTCCGTAGTACTTTGGGTGCATGGCTGCATGCTCACAATGTCTACAGAATATTAAGGTGGCACTGATATGTGTTACCATTTATTGTCAGAATATTATTGTGACATGCATCTTAGCCTTTTAGTCATCATTTTAGTTTAATTCCCTTGTCTGCTTTACATCCATATTAATTGGAGACATTGATTTTCTTACTTGCTTTTCTGTTTCAGTAACCGAGGTTGTCTGGGAGGGTGAAGCTTCTGCAGGTGATAAGGCTGAGAAGAATGTGAGCGATACTGGTGCTGCAAACAGGTAATGTCTTCTGCTGTGTTTGAAGAAATTTGATAGCTCATTATAGTTTCACCACATTCAGCGTCAGTTTCTTTTATATTCTTGTACCACTAACGACCTGATTAGTTTTCATGTATTAATCTCCATTGAATTAAAGATAAAACGTGGTTCTGACTATATTTGTCCTTATGGGCATATTACCTAATCCCTAGGTCTTCTTCCGTTTTGTGAAATGTTTGGCCCTGTAGCCAAAAATAATCTGTCCAGTTTGAAGCTGTAGGTATGGTATGGAGCTGGCCATAGAGTAGTAGGAGAAAATGTAGTTATCTAATCATCATCCTGCTGATTGGTACCTTAACCCTTTTACATCCTATATCTTCTCTGCAATAGCAATCCAATTTGTTTGTGAAATATTGTTCAGCCTGCTTTCCTGATCTCTTTGCACAGCTCGGAAAAATATGTACTGCAAACCATATATGTAGTGGAAACCTAAAAACTAGCATTGGATGTAAAAATAGGCATCTGATTGATTTCTTCTCTTCAAGTCCTAAGTACTAGCTGCGTTGGTGCATGCAAGTATGCCATCTAATCTGATATCAACATTATTCCTGATTTGATGTCTCTATCTTATTTAGTTGATGAGACGACTAGGCAACTTTAGCTAGCGCGTCATTTTTAACAGAACTCTCTCACAAAACCAACTTGCCTGATCCGATTGGACCTGCGGATAACTATTGTTCTCCTTGCATTTTCTGTCAGGGCAACTCTCTCAAGCAAGCCGCAGTCAATAGCAAAGACCGAAAAAAGCAATGCTTCGAGTAAAACAGCCGGCAACAAGAAACCTGCCAAGGCTGGCACCAAGCAAGGCAACATTATGTCATTCTTCAAGAAGGTATAAGCCTTCTCGCTTATCTGACAGTTATTCAGGAAGGAGTATCTGTTATTGCCCTGGCTTCAGCTACCTTGCCAAGCTCCCAGGCAACTGTAGTATTATTGATTCAAGTAATATTAAACAGACCAGCATGTTTCAGAATTCAGAAGCTCACTTGCTGTACATAGCCTGTGTGATTTTGTACTGGTACTACTCCCTATTTTTCAGAGTTCTGCATGAATTCTGAAGATGCTGCTGGATGAGTATGGCAACGACATGGCTTGTGAAGTTTGTAGGCTGTATGCATCCAGGCGCCCGTGCCTTCGTCACTTCGCCGTGTGGTCAGATTCAAGTATGGGCATTGTAGCCTAGTACGTGTACACGTGTACTAGTTCATGGGATTCTTTGCTCGTTTTCTCTGACACATGCACTGTGCATCACCTGTCAGCTGCATGTTCCATCATCCATGACGTACCAGGTCAACCTCATGTAGTAGAAAGTTAAAAACAAACAGTCATCTGTTAATTAACTTTGCTTGCCAACTGCTAGTAAAAAACAGTCCTTTGATAGCCGCTCTCTGGTCGCCAACAAGTAAAGCAGAGGAGTACAACGTAAGTAAAGCTCTACTACTACTATACCAGCAGCAGAAGTATGATCTTGCCGTCTCGTATTTAATCTTTTCTCCTCTGAAAGTTCGATCGACATGTACACTGCGTGTTCTACAAGACAAGCTTTGTCAGCACGACAGTGTGTGATCGAGCTTCTTCTCCAGTTCTCCTCTCCTTTCCGTGTGCCATGATCATGTCTTCCCATGATTACGCCATGTTAATCCTACCTAAACTCCATCCTAATCTCGCCGGTTTACTACTTATGAACGAACACGATCTGCCATCATCGTCGTCGTCGAGATGGTGCCTTAAGACGGCAGCAAAACGGCAGAGCAATCAGGGAAAGAGGAATTTGGATTCTAGGTAGAGAGAGACAGACACCAACGTCACAACTCGATTGGATTCTACTACATTGACATGATACGTACTAGAGTGAGACCTGCGTGTCCGTCCTTGTGTTAGGTTACAGAAAACGAACCGTCTCGAGGAAGATTACGAGCTATATAGCGTAGTTAGGAGAAAAAAGGACTTGAGGTAGGATTAACAAACTCAAGAGGAACATGTAATTAACCCAAACTTTGCATGGTAATAATCAATTCATTTGTATGATGACATTGGAGGAGATTAGCATGATGACTTTGGATGAATCGTATGATCTGTCCAACTCAATCTATAGGCCCTGCACGCCGGGACCCACTCAAGTGTTATTAAACTCAATTTGGGATCGCCACCCTGTGGGCTACCGGATGGATATGCTTCGACCAACGCTGAAGCCCGTGGGCCCACAAAGCCCATGCCACGTGGGTCCCGGTGGCGGCCACGTCACCCGTATCGTGCCGTGCAAGAAATTTTTTCTTTTCCTCTGATCGTCGAAGACAGGAAGTTCTACGGCGGTAAATACCAGTACAGGTTTTACTTTTTCAAAAAACGACACTACATACCTTTCAAATTTTAAAGGAAGGAAAGAACCATACTCGTAGCACTTTATTTACCTTTACATGGAGCATTTAGGATAACGAAATGTCCATGGTAGTTTCGTTAATCTCAAGATAGTCGGTTCAGTTTTTCAGAGATGCTCGTATAAATAGGGTATACGTGTGTGCGTTTATAGGGATGAATATACACACGCGATGATATACGCTTGTGTTGTATTATAAGAAAACATTAGTTTTCACATAAATTAATTATTATCCAGAGTACTCCCATTGGCAGATTACACTACAGATGGAGGCCCTTAATCCCATCTGACAGGTGGGGCACACACATATCTCTCCGTGGGTCATCCACTCCTAGAGGCGCTGAGCTGGATCATTTTGGGCAGGGGTGGTGGGAGCGCTGGCCCATGGGTAGGGAGGTGGGCCCCATGGGTCAGGCCCACACGTGATGGGTCAGAACGGTGCATTTGCACATGGGTCGCCTAGTGCCGCCAGGACGGTCAGAGCGCGGGCCCCATGTGTCATAAAGAGACAGCCACGTAGGTTAGGTTAGGTTAAACGCCCCGGATTAGGGGACATGTGCCCCCTGAACTTTTTGACCCTAGCAGGTGGGCCCTCGTGTGAGCATCGTCTATTATATATCAGCCAGCAACAGACAGGAAGTATTCTTCCCGGTTGGATCCCTTCAATGGCGGACGCGTGCATGACAAAGCACGAAAGCGACCACCACAAGAGAAGAGACGACGGTGCTACACTGTCAGTCTTACACACCGCATCATGTTTCCAACTCCTGCATGCGTATCGCCGTTCTGCTTTCCTTTTTTTTTTTTTGGGGGTCTTGTCTTTCTTCTACAAGTGCCAAACAAAATTAGTTAGGTGAGAGGCAGCTAAACAGGGGAAGATTAAGCCAAGAATCTTAAATCTTGGGACCCCGTACTTCCAGCAAAGTGACCCCGTCGTTCCCGTTTTGGGAGGTCATAGGTTCAACAGTCCAGTTTGGCAGTACGAACTCTGATTCGAGGACTGTGACACAATGTCTCGTGTTTCTCCCTCTCATTTTCTTTTACACTTACCCCCTTCGTCCCATAAATAATTCAATACTAATTATTTTTTTTAAGAATTACACAGTACAACACAGACACTCACAACACACGCGCACTCACCCCTATAAACACACGCACGCAAACCCTATCCCTATGAGCATATTCGAAGACTGGGCCTATCAACACATGCACGCAAACCCTACCCATAAATAATTCAATACTAATTATTTTTTTTAGAATTACACAGTACAACGCAGACACTCACAACGCACACGCACTCACCCCTATAAACATACGCACGCAAACCCTATCCCTATGAGCATCTTCCATAAATAATTCAATACTAATTATTTTTTTTAGAATTACACAGTACAACGCAGACACTCACAACGCACACGCACTCACACCTATAAACATAGGTACGCAAACCCTATTTCTATGAGCATCTTCGAAGACTGGGCCTATGAACACACGCACGCAAACCCTATCCCTATGAATATCTTCGAAGACAGGGCCAATAAACTCTAGAGAGATTGACGAAGTAACCACAGATGCCTCTGCGGGTACGTCGTCTACCACTGAAAGCACAATGCCGTTAAATCCTGGAAAATTCGCTCCCATGGGGAGTCGAACGTCTCGTTGTCGACGGGTATGTCGTCTACCACTGAAAGCACAACGCCGTTAAATCCTGGAAAATTTGCTCCCATATGGAGTCGAACCCAGGATCTCAGGTGCTACTGAGGCTCTTGTAACCAGTAGGTTACAGGCCCTTTCGCAATTCAATACTAATTATGAATCTTAACATATACGTATTCTGATTTATGTTTAGATTTGTAGCTAGGATTTATTTTTTTTTGACAGAGTAGTATTGAGTTGTTTCTCATATGGATGGTTGTTTTGAACGCTAAACGCAAACGTGATACAACCATACAGGTATTATCTTAAAATTATTTTCTTTGTACTAGTCACATCTCTTTGGAGTATGATTATGGAAAATGTATTGGAAGTAGGTCAAAGGAAGCTTCTAGCGGTTGCATCTTCTTTTATAATCAGATCTTTTCACAAACATTTTAGCTTTGCATTTAGATTTAAAAAAAAATATAGTTATAACATTTAGAAAATAAATTAGAAGTCAAAATCTGATTTCTCTATCTTCTCCGAACTCATCAGCTGCTTCTTAAAGTATACTTTAAATAGATCATAATATCGAGTAGATTAATTCTGGCTTAAGATTCATGTATTTTAATACGACAAAAAAGAGTACTAGTAAAACAGGGACCGGAAAATAATCGTGCATGTTGGGAACGAACCCACATTTTTCTCCACGGTCGTACTCCAGACAGTGTGATGATGTGAGACCAGTGTTACATGACTTTCAACAAGTAACAGTCGATAGTACTGTCACTTGAAGGTGGACACAACCTATCCGGTCCCACATGTCAGTAGTATGTATTGATATAGGAGTAGTACGTACTATCACCGTCAAAAGTGAGGTAGGAGTGCAATATAAAAGTGGCTGGTGATTTACCACCAGCTTCGTCTACTGATGGACCACATTGCGGTCTGGCCGTAACGTAAAATGGAATGACCAAAACAGCCCAGTTGTTTTTTTTAAAAGACCCATTGATTAAGTTAATTACTACTCCATCCGTTTTACAACGTAAGTCATTCTATCGTTTCCCATATTCATGTTGATACTATCTAGATTCATTAACATAAATATAAATGTGAGAAATGCTAGAATGACTTACATCGTGAAACGGAGGAAGTACTGTGACTCCATAATTATTATCTCAACTCTCATGCAGCAGCAGCAAGCAGGTACTAGAAAGGAGAAACGAGAAAGCACATGCTTAAGAAGCACTGGTCTAGAAAAAGAAGAGGAGTTGGAGTACTCAACAACTGATCTGGTCAAATTGATGAGTATGGAGGTTTGATTTTCTTTTTCCTCGGTGATACTTGTATCAGAAGCAAATGTGTGTGTAAACCAGGCAACATAACATCACAGCATGACAAGTACTCGTCATCCTCTTTCCCTGCGATCACCACATGGCATAAATGATAAATTTGCTTGGAACAATTGAGGCCAAACGTGATTATTTCTTGAATATTTTTCCAGTAAAAAATTTGGTTTTAAAATGGGGATCAGGTGTACACAAAACACACATATTTTAGCACCATATACTAGTAGTTTTGTTATTTTATTTTATATACCCCCCTGATTATGACTGACCTAACCAATCTCCAATTTTTTTGGATTTAACCAATCTCCAATTGAATCTAGCATAATCGGAGAAGTTCCAAACATTGCTATTGCTATCAACAAAAAGCCATTGCCTTTATTAGGTTCCTGCCATGTGTGAACCCCGGAAGCCAGCAGCGGCTAGTCATCTGTCCTTACCCTTGTTTCGCATATCACCAGCATTACTTAGATTTAATAAAATTAGATTCAGATCAGATTGCCGGCCTGCTGCTGCTGCTGCTGCTGTTGAGTTGTTGACTGCATCATGTTCATAGCACAGCTCCACCACTGTTGGAACACACACGTCACGTAATTACTTCCCATGGAGCCTGGAATCCTCGGTGAGAGCGATTTTGATCAGCATGTGATAAGGTGCAATTAATCCCTGTAATTTTCTGCTTAGCAAGCGATTCGGTTTGTGGCCTACGTGCAATGACAGCGATCATTTTGGGGAGGAGGGGAGAGAGATGTTTGTGTTGCTAGTGTTGCCACATGTTGGGTGAAAACGGCGACCCTCCAAACGCCGGAAAATACAGAAGGTTTTGAATCATTTGGATGGAATTTTTCATCATCAAGGTTTCTTGTAGTGTGCTGGAGTACTTGCTGTTTGGGTGGTAGTGAAGGATTTGTTGCGTTGCTCACAAGCTTCAAATGCTTGCCTGTCTTTGTTTTGGCACGTGTGGCTCTGTGCTGGTTTGTGTGAAACTTCCCAGGATGTCGAAGTTAGAGTTTACCGTGTTTTGCCTATTTTTGGACATTCGGCACAATCATTTATCTATTCTTGTATACTCTTACTTTTTCACTTGTCCTCTGTTCTTTTTTTTTAATTAAAGAAATTTTAAGGAGATGACAGCTTTTCCTATGCTTTTTATGGTTCGGTTTAGGGTGTCTTTGGTTCACGGTCATGCAGCGGTAAGATATGGCGATCCATATTTTGTTGAATATGGCGATACAATTTTTTGTTTGGCTTGTATTGATACGACGATTCAATTTTTGTTTGGTTAGAGGGATATAGTATGTATGGGAAAAGCCAAAAGTTAATGGGATCCATTTGTCATATATATATTTTCGTCAAATTTTAATCAACCGAGATCTTGTTTTAAAGATTTAATTGTAACAAATATAATGATGTAATCAAATCATAAATTAGATAAACGGTTTAGAAGAAAAAAAAATCATCTGGAGCTTGTTTAACAGAAAATCAAACAACCACAATCAATCAAAATAGGACATATCACCCAGACTAAAACTAGATGACTTCATCTAGCCAAATCGACCGATGCACTCATCTAGCATATTGAGAGAATATTCCTTATTCTGGGCCGCTTCATCCACCCTGTCCTACAACCAAACACCAAAAAAATCGAGCGGCCATATCCCATCAAGCTTATTCACCCAACCTAGCAAATGGGATATGAGAGGTGGGATTGAGAAAGGGGAATGGATGAATGGCTAGGATTAAATGAGGTATGAAGAATGGATGGCTAGCATACTATATTGCCCTTTCGAGGATAGGATATTATTTCCTAATCTAATTTGCCAAACAAAGCCTTAGTTGGCACAAATCAATGCTTGTTTTGATACAGCTCGAATTCTTTGCAATGCTTACTAGAATTGGAAATTGCTCAAAATTGCAGCTCTAGATACAGCGTGCATTCGTTCAAATTTCAAATAGAGAGCTGAAGTGAGGTCCCATTGGCTTTGAATACTTACTATTTATATTTGAATTTAGAAAATTGCTAGTAAAGCAATAATTATTTGCAGTATGTTTGTAGTACTACTCATCAGGGCACCATATCACATCATTGTAATTGCATTATACTCTTTAATTAATTCAGACCTGAATCTTCTCCAAAAATGCCCATTTCTATATGCATCAAGCACGTGTTAAAAAAGAGCACCCAAAAAGAAAATAGAGTGCAAAATATAGTTAGCTGTAAAAATTAATGAATTAGCATAGTGCCCCTCTAAATTCTCCCAAATTATAGAACCCACCCCTCAGCAGTCACCACCTCATCGATAGCACAACCACACATGCACAGTGTCACAGTGGTCACATCACCCACCCCTATACCCCCTGCACGCCCCCCATCTTTTTTACTTTACAGTATCCCCCAAATATTCCCGCAAAAATTAATCCCACTCCCCCCCATTCCCCCGCAGACGCAGGCACGCAGCTAGTAGAGTAGTACTAGCCCAAGAAGAGGAAGAGCAAGAAGAAGCTGGAGGTGGAATCCTCTCGCCGGCGACGAGAGGCCGCTCTAGATCGACATGGACGCGCAAATGGCGGCAGCGGCGGCGCACCACCCGCTGCCGCATCAGCAGAAGGCGGCCAACCTGGCCCGCACCTTCACCAAGCTGCTCCGCCGCAAGCGCGCTGACGCTGTCGCCGCCGCCACCGCGGTGGGAGAGCCCGGTGTGCCCGATGCGGCCGCGGCGTCTGTGGTTGGAGATGAGTACGAGTGCTCCGTCGAGGCGGCGGCGGCGGGTGTGCCGTCGTTGAGCAAGCTGAAGCTGTCCGGCAACCTCGGCGCGGCGTATTCGCTCGACGCGTTCTTCCGCAATGCGGCCGAGAAGAAGGCGGCGGGGGTGGCCGGGGTGGCGGTGGCGCAGACGTCGCCGCAGGTGGCGCCGGATGTGGCGAAGGATTCGTTGCTGGCTAACCTGTTCGCTGGCGTCTCGGCGGTGAAGGCGGCGTACGCGCAGCTGCAGCTCGCGCAGTTCCCCTACGACGCGGAGGCGATTCAGGCCGCGGACGCCGCGCTGGTGGCGGAGCTCTACATATATTACGTGTAAATTGCGAGACGAATTTTTTAAGCCTAATTGCGTCATGATTTGATAATGTGGTGCTACAGTAAACATTTACTAATGAAAGATTAATTAGGCTTAATAAATTTGTCTCGCAGTTTCCTTATGGAATCTGTAATTTGTTTTGTTATTACACTACGTTTAATATTTTAAATATGTGTCCATATATCCGATGTGACAGTCAAACCTAAAAATTTTCCCCAACTAAACAAATCCTAATTCAAGGAAAGCACGAGGGTTTCCACGTAAAAGCATGGAAGCCATTGAATGGACGGTTGAACAAACAGGGAACTAGGAAAGCAAAAGGAGCTCCCTCACCGCCGAGCTCCGCGCCGAGCGCGCCATGGAGGCGCGCCTCCACCCCGGGCGCACCCTCGCGTCGCTCGACGAGCTCCACCTCTCCGGCCTCAACCCCACCCACTTCCTCACCGCGCTCCGCCACACCGTCAAGTCGATCCGCTCCTTCTCCAAGTCAATGCTCAACTCGATGCAGTCCGCCGGTTGGGATCTCGCCGCCGCCGCGGCCGCCGTGCACCCTGGCGTCCAGCTGCGCCGCGCCGGGGACACCAAGTTCGTCTTCGAGTCCTACGTCGCCATGAAGATGTTCGCCAATTTCCACCGGAGGGACTTCAACCTCAGCTTCTTGGACGAGCGGGAGTTCTACGACCGCCGCCGCTTCTTCGAGGAGTTCACGGAGCTCAAGGCGGCGCCGGCGAGCGCCTTCCTCGACGCGAGGAACGCGCGGTGGGGCGGGTTCGGCAAGTTCCTGCGCGCCAAGTACCTGTCGCTGGTGCACGCGAGGATGGAGACGGCCTTCTTCGGGAGGCTGGAGCAGCGCGGCATCGTGAGCGCCGGGCCGGGCTTCCCGGAGAGCTCGTGGTTCGCCGACTTCGCCGAGATGGCGCGCCGCGTCTGGCTGCTGCATTGCCTCTTCTACGCGTTCGACGGCGGCGCCGAGGAGGACGGCGCCTCCATCTTCCAAGTCCGCACCGGTGCGCGCTTCTCCGAAGTGTACATGGAGAGTGTCAGCGACGGGCGCTCCGACGAGGCCGCCGCCGCTGCCGCCGAGGAACGCGTCGTCGGGTTCACCGTGGTGCCGGGGTTTAGAGTTGGCCGGACAATGATCCAATGCCGGGTTTACCTGTCGCGGCCGGGACGGCGGCCATGATGGGTTGTGACAAAAGCCGTCTTGTTTCAGGTGTCCGGCGGATGATAAAAGGGGGAGGAATGTCCATTTTGGGGCGGCCGTCGAGGTCTCCCGCCGGCAGCCGGCTGCGGCGGCGGCGGCAGTGGTGGTGATGATGATCAGTGGGTGGTTATGTATCTATTAAGGGATGTAGTGGTGGTGATCATAATATAAATGGCATTTTAAGTTTGGATCCATTGGAGCAATCAGCAATGTTCTTGCAGTGTTCTTGTCTCGGATCAGATTGTCTCCTGTCACTTGCTTGTTTTGCAGGGGTTGTACTCTACACAAGATGGAACCAAAGATCCAGTTCATGAGCATCCATGTATGTTGGGTGGTAACTACTGCTACTACTAACTGGTTAGCATATTCTTGCTCCAATTTTGCGCTTATTTAACTTGTATATTAAATCATGGGGGTTGATCTGATCAATGTGGTCTTAGTTCTGGAATGGTGTTCTTGTTTCTGGGGAGGAACAAAACAATAATAATAAATACTTTTTGGATGTTTGTTGCGATGGCTTTGGCATGTTGGAACTTGTGATTTGCTGTTTTGCAGTTGGTTGCCTCCTTTTGGTGGTTTGTGATCAAGAGCTAAAGGTATGCGCAGTGCTTATGGGCGACGGCATCAGCATGGACTAGTTAATCTTGCTGGCTTCTTTAATCTTTAAGCCAAGCCGCCTGGTTTGGTTTGTTATGAGAACAAGACAAGGTGAGGATCAAAAGCTTTCCTTGCTTTGGCTAATGTCAAATACTCACGCACAAAACGGTTCTCCACTCTTTCAGTGTTGCTATCTACTGGATTAGCTCAGTTTTGCTGACAGTGTCAAACATAAATGAGGATCATCAGCATAGCTGAGCTGTTCGTGTTGATCCATTCTTTTTTTTCCTTTCTGTTGCATCATTATAACACCTCGTGTACAAGTACAACCTCTTTTCCTTTTTTGTGTGTAAGAAAGGGAGGTTGTATTTTCAACTATTTTTTTTCTCCTTTTGCTTTTCTTTCTTATTTGTTAAGACAATGATAACTGGTGCTAGCTTTGGTTTGGGAGCATGATACACAGCTAATTTGCACTAAGCAGCAACAGAAAAAAGGATCGAGATGTTGAACGTGAAAATAATCACACACTTAGGCCTTATAATCCAAGTGGAGTGGGGGACTTTATTCCCTAATTTTTTAGCTGAACTTTACTCCTTTATGAGAATGTCCCAACTGTAGTTTTGACCGTCATCTTAGGCCTTAATCAAACGGGTCACATCTCTGCATTTTGGCCCATGGGCTATCGCCTGAATAAATAGGGGCTAGCCAATGGGGTCATCGTACATTCTTGAACTGTCTTATTATTCTTTGGAGTCCTGTTTCACAAAACTTTGGGCGGCATGCAATAGGCTGTAGGCCTTACTCAATTTTTTTGTACAGCAAGTGGTACTAACTTGGTTGAGAATTATCCCTGCAAATTCAGCTAAAATTTACATTGTCTATTGGTAGAAGACAAAAACAAAACATCACTAGGTATATTTGTGAAACTACCCTCTTTTTTTTTACTGTTAAAACTATGAAGAATCACAGATTAAGGGCTCCTTTTAGTTGTAGGATTGAGAAATGAATAGGAAAAACGTAGGATTTTGATAGGAATACAAATGTAAAATAGAGAATTGCAAAATGCAAGAAAAACATAGGAATAACTGCTTGAACCGCAGAAAATCATAGGATTTGGATGAGAGAGATAGACTCAAAGAAAAGTTATCAAGAGGTTGATCTATAGGATTGTCCATTCCATAAAAATTTCAAAGGAATGGATAGTATTCAATCATTTATTTCAAATGGTTTCATAGGAAGTTTTCCTATAGGATTGAAATCCTCTAAGGGCTCCTTTGAATCGCAGGAATGAGAAAACATAGGAATAGAAAAAACGCAGCATTTTGATAGGAATGTAAGTGTAAAACAGAGGATTGCAAAACAAAGGAAAAACACAGGAATGGTCGTTTGATTGGACCGCAGGAAAAACGCAGGAATTAGAGGAGAGATAAAGACTCAAAGGAAAGTTTCCAAGAGGTTTTACCTCATGTTAAAATTCTCCCAAAACTTGTATAGCATTAAGCAATCCATAGGAATTTCATAGGATTCCATAAGATCCATTCCTTTGATTCAAATGGCTACATAGGAAAATTTCCTATAGGAATGAAATATTCTAAAATTCCTATGAATTTCCTTTGAATCAAAGGGGGGCCTAAAATTACTAGGGTGTGTTCGGAACTTCCAACCTCTCTCTCGTTTTTTCGCGCGCACGCTTTTCAAACTGCTAAACGATGTATTTTTTGCAAAAAGTTTATATACAAAAGTAGTTTTTAAAAAAATCAAATTAATCTATTTTTAAAAAAATAATTAGCTAATACTTAATTAATCACATGCTAATAAACTGCTCCGTTTTCTGTGTGTGAGGAGATTCCCAACCCCCACGTACCGAACACAACCATATACTATGTTTTTCCTCCAACATTCCATCCTTAAATTTTGTACTATAAGGAAATACATTTGTAAATTGTGCGTTTTCTCAAATAATTTGCAACCAAAATCGTACTACTTTTGTTAGGTTACTTCAGGTAGTTCATCGACAGTTCTTGGAACGAAAAATCAAAATTTAGTAGGTCCCAAAAATGTTTGACTGTCCTAAGATAATTCCCCTTAAGCCCCTGCCAACCAACCAAATCATCCAATTCCATTATTCCGAGCACATGTTGGTTGCAGGCAGGAGGAGCACACAAGGAGGCAGGCAAATCACAAATAATCACAGGTTCGTGCGTGCATATTAATTCCAGTGTCATGCCACGAGACAGGTAATGTCAAACATGTCACGTGGCAAACCGGACCTAAAGGTCAAATATTCCAGTGCCGTACATGTCGTCTTTCGGCCATGGTCCATGGGCCCCCTCCAAGAATGACATTAGATAACAAATGACACTGTCAAGTGGGCTACTAACGCAGACAAATATGCTGTGGAGTACCAGTACAATCTTTTCTTTCGCTGTCTGAATCTATAATACTTATGTACAGTGTATATTGAAATGTCTTGTATACTCTCTAGCTTCCCAAATATAGTACCACCTTTGTTCTAAAATAAGTTTATTTTTAGGTTTAATTACTCTCTCTAACTTTTGGATTTATTTTAATGTATATTGAAATGTCTTGTATACTCTCTAGCTTCCCAAATATAGTACCACTTTTGTTCTAAAATAAGTTTATTTTTAGGTTTAATTACTCTCTCCAACCTTTTGGTTTATTTTAGGATGGAGTTAGTAATTTACATGATTTTATCTTCACCTCCTATATTTAAAGTTTTAAAGTGCAATTTTAGGAAATATTTTAAATCAGGAGTATGGCTTTGCTGCCCTACTCCTGTTTCTGTCGCCACATGCAGGAACTAAACTAAGGCCTGTTTAGATCCAGGGACTAAAATTTTAGTCCCTGTTACATCGGATGTTAGAACACTAATTAGAACTTATTTAGTGTCTTTATTTATCACAAAACTTTAGATTTAGTGTCTCCATTATCACAAAACTGCATGCTTTAACATTAACTACATGTTTTAACCATATTAAAGCATGCAATTTTGTGATAATAAAGATACTAAGCTTGTAGTTCTGGGATAAATGAAGATATTAAATATGTAATTTTGTAAAACAAGTTTTTAAATATGTAGTTTTGTGATATATTGTGCAAAATGACTGTAGTTTAATTTGTGATAAACGAAGCCATTGAATTTATAATTTGTGAAACAAATTCTTAAATATGTAGTTTTGTGAAAGATCGTGCAAGGTATATATAGTTTTATGAAATTTACTTTTTTTAAACAACTTTTTTATAGAATTATTTTTAAAAACACATTGTTTTATAGTTTGAGAAGCGTGTGCATTTAAACCGAGAAAATAAATGATGGGAAAAGTGAGAAACAAACGCAACATAAATGCCATAAAACTCCTATATTCAAAAAGATACCTTGAATTCGATTCCCTATCTATCCAATCTGTCTCATTGTGGAATGATTTTCCAACACAAACATGGGCTTCGATCCAATAAAGGCAAAGTAGGTAACTTGACGCCAATGCAAGCAATTTGCAATTCTCAAGATTATCCGGGACTTCGCCTCTGCGATTTGAAAACCTAATCCTGAATCCCATCATGCATGTGTTACGTACGTACACCGGGGCATGCAATCACGCGTCGCCCCTTTTCGTAATCAAATCAAATCGATCCGTGCATGAACACATATAAACAATTACATTAATTCTTGCCTGGATCGAGAGAAATTAAGCCGCCGATCGAGTCGATCTTCTTCTCGGCGTCTCAACCATGACGACGACGGCGCGTGTTCTTGCGACGCTGGCGATGGCGGCGGCCGCGTCGGTGGCAGTGCTCGTCGTCATGGCGCTCACCGTCGCCTCCACGGCGGCGACGGCGGGCGTGACGCGGAGCGAGCAGCATTACTCTGCTTCTAGGACGGCGGCGGCGGCGGTGGCAGCTGCGTCGTCGTCGTCCCCATCGGCGGCGGCGGTGCGGGTGTCGTCGACGGGTGGCCATGTTGTCGCCGTTGCCAAGACGGGCCGGCCGCCGCTGCCGCCGTCCGGCCCCAGCGACGGCGGCCACAGCTAGCTTAGCTAGCTAGCGTTCGCGCGATCATCATCAATCGATCGAGCTTGTACATAACCGTATGATTAAATTATAATCCGAATGATAATAATACATGATACATCCATCGATTCTGTGTAAGCAATGTTTAAATGCTTTAACTACTCCGTGCTCGCCGTCGCCGTCGCCGCCGCCGTCGCCGTCGTTGAGCTACACCGCCGCCGCCACCGCGCGCGCGTGCGACGGCAACTTGGCGCGTCGTTGCCGTGGTCCGTGTGATCGGTGGGCCCCGGTCACCGAAGAGTGGGCCCAGGGGCGGCGCACGCGGTGTGGGCCCCAGGGATTCGGCCCAGTTGGGCGGGAGCGTCGCTGTTGTTGGATAGATGGGCCAAGAGTAGGCCCACGGGAGCGCAAGTGGGTGGTGGCGCGCGTGCTGTCGGCCCGCCGCGAGACATGCCGCCAGCTTGCGTTGCATCGCGGGAATTCAACGAAGGAACGAATTACAAACGCGTTTTGTTTTGTTATAGTTGTTGGATGATGGCCTGACCGGAATCAAAATCAAGGGTCTTTTTCTCAAACTTTTGTGTGTGTTTTCATATGTTCAATCTCTTTTTTATATAGTAGTACTATGCTTTAATGTGGCACTTCGATCAGTTGCATTGACCTAGGCAAGTACTACAAGTAGAGTAGAGGAGATCCACCGAACCCTGCAGCATTGGCACTTTGCCGGAGATCCACTGAATGTGTATAAGCGTATGTTCGTGTATCTCTAAAATTAATGGACATAAATATCAAGTCTAGAAAAAAAGCCTTGTGATAATTAACACCGGCGCTTCATTTAAAAAAGACAATTTTTTTGAAGCATAAAGATAATTAACTCGATCTGGTATACTTGTATCACGTACACTTATACAAACTAACCGTTATGTAGATAGCCGTTGATCAACTTTAGTTAAAAATTTTCGCTCAAATATAACTAATATATATATATATTATAATATATATATATATATATATATAATGTTTTACGATCAATTGCATAAAGGCTTTCCCCCAAACTATCAAATTCGGTATTTGCTTGTAGATGGAACGCCTACCTGGTGCCACATAAAAATGTTGATTATCACAAGTCGGCACCTCAACTGCGTGCAAAATCGTTTTTTCGTAGGCTGGCCTACAAAAGATATTTGGCAAAGAAAAAAAGGAAACCTAGAAAACCCTAGCCTTGATCCCCTACCTCCCTACGCTAGATGGCCACTAGATCTGGCCTACACAGGCTGCTAGCGATGGAGGACCGAGGCGCATGGTGTCCGCTTCCATCGCCGCCTCTACGTTGTGAGGCCACAAAGGTAGAGGAGCCGAGGCGAGCAGTGGATGCTCTCATCACTGCCTCCGCTGAATCTGGTTGTCGCAAGGCTTACCGACGATGGAGGAGGAGGAGCCAAGGCACGCCGATGGTCACTCTCGTTGTCGGCCGCTGGTGGATTCGAGGAGAAAGGAGAGGGGAAGGAAGGGTTGGGGAAGGAGAATGATGGGGGAGAGAGAGGAAGGAGGAGATGTAGAAGAAGAAGAGAAGTGATGGAGAAGGAATGCGGGGTGCAGCGAAAATGAAGGGAGAAGGAAAAGGATGGAGCCAGGTCTTCACTTTCGCAATTGTTCTTCTTAACATGCATGTATGTGAGAACAAACTATTTCCATAGGCAGGCCTTTATTGGACATCCCCTGGCTTATTATATATATATAGTATTATTTATATAAGTACGTTTGTAAAAATAAAGGTGGGCGTATGCAAAGACCAAATTAATTTGTAGTAGTTGGTTGAGCATAACTAGAGTCGATCGATGGACACACGTAAAATGACCCTACCATTTCTACATTATGGATTTGCATGCACCACTATGCACTATATGATCCATACCACTTCACAACCTAAAGTAAGTCAACACATGCCCCCCCCCCCCCCCCCCCCCCCCCCCCCCCCCCCCCCCCACACACACACACACAACTTAAGCAGGGCATCTCAAACTCTCAATGTGCATGCTTGTTTCCACAATCCACACTGATATTATCCTATCCAAAAGTCCAAGCATAACTATCTAGGCCCATAGAGTTGAATTCAAGAAGGGGCGTCTAGAGTAAGACCTTGTTGGCATTATACTCTTTATCTGTACCAGCTAAATATTTCAATTTTGTCTATTTTACCATGAGAGTTGAAAGAAAGTAGTTTGATTGAGACCATATCAAAAAAAGTGCTTTCATCTCTTTCCTCATCTTTCTGAAGGCAGCATCTTTGTTGCTGGTGTTGAAAAGACCTAACTAGATATGATGGAGATAATGAAAATATCTTGTGGACCTCTATGCACTAGTGTCTAGTACATATATGGTCTGCAGTGGGTAGGCCATGTCAAGCAAGTTGTTTCTATTGAACGTCACGGGAAGATGCTGCTGGTTTATTTTGCCTTGCTGTGTTCATCATAGCAAAGTTGAGCCCAGATTAAGTTTAGGTAACCGGATCATTAAATCTTAATGAAACCTACTTGAAACTATGTCAATTCTTCAAGAAAGACTTGATTTTTGATGTAAATCATGGGAAATTACATGAAACATATGTGATTATATCAGTTAGCATGAGATCTATAAGAGATACTTAGATTATGGCCCACCATTATGACTACCTAATGCCAACATTTATGCACACATGTCATTTCACCTTTTATTGTAAAACATAAGTTTATTTTTTTTCAGGATAAAACAAGTTTACATTAACTGATAGGTTTGTCGATATCAAAGATATGACATTCATTATAACTCTGTTAGCGAGATATATGAGCGTCACATCTCAGTATCTCATATTGTGGGCATAAAACCAACTATACGATAGTATAATTGTATTAGATAGACTTTCTATTAAAATAGTGCAAGCATATTCTTTAGCAAAACGCAAAGGATACATCTCATCATGAAACTCAATGGTTCGTCAATACTCCCTCTATTTTTTAATAGATGACGCCGTTGACTTTTTCTCACATATTTGACCATTCGTCTTATTCAAAAATTTTATGCAAATGTATAAGATATAAATCACACTTAAAGTACTATGAGTGATAAAACAACTCATAACAAAATAAATTATAATTACGTAAATTTTTTGAATAAAGACGAATGGTCAAACATGTAAGAAAAAGTCAACGGCGTCATCTATTAAAAAACGGAGGTAGTACTACTATATATCTAATGATCATATTTATGGACACACGCCATTTCAACTTTTTTTTAAAAAAAAGGAGAAACTGTAAATGCTAGATCTATATTAACCAATGGGTTTTATCAATATCTAAGATATGGCATCATTCTAAGACATTGCTCTATTAGAAAAACCATTTTCACAGACATGGTGTCTTTTTTTTTAGACGGGTAGGTCTCTCGGAAACCAAACGACCGCATACAATTAATATAACTACACGAGACAGACATTCTATTGAAACATATTGCCTGCACACGCTCCACTCCAACGATGGCAGTGGCAGCATCATCACAAAAGAACTTGAGCTGACCAGCATTATTGCATTAATATCCTGTACGTGCTGTGGGATCGATCAAAAGTGCAAAATGCCAAAAGGGTTTTACGCACAAAACGCACTCCACGTAACGCGTATAAATCCCCCCAAATTGGGTGGCTGCTGGCGTCGAATCGGTCGTGAATTGTGTCAAAATTTATACATGAAACTCTGGAGACCCGGCAGGAAAGCCAGTAGTTGCATGGAATTTTTCCAACGTGCCGTGCATTACTGGGAACGATAACTTTAATTATCTGCTGTATTAGAGCTAGTTTACTTTGCTACTTAATTACCATGTTTATCCATTCTTGATTGGCCATTTAAAGTTGGAGCCGTGAGCCTGTGATGTTAATTAATTCTGATTCTACATATATATATATTACCTATTTTTTAAATATAGACTTTGTTGACTTTCTATCAACATATAACCATTTATCTTATTCAAAATTTCTGTGCATATAAAAAAATTAAATCATGTTTAAAGAAATTTAATGATAACTCAAGTCATAATAAAATAAATAATAATTATATATATTTTTATAAGATAAATGGTTAAATATATTTTAAAAAATCAACGGCAAAACGAAGGGTGTACTTCTCACTCGAACTCCTGGAGGGGATGGCGATGAGGTTTAGTTGGTGCCAATTATTGGTTCGGTTTCGACTCGACTGATGCTAATTTTGGCTTATGTAGAAGTCTACGGTAAGATTCTTTTTTTTTTTTAGGTTTATGCCCGGCAGTAGTGTTATCAGTTATCACTTATCACATCCCGTACGTCATTATCTTCAACAGTGTCAGGCCAGCTGAATAAATGTTCTTATGCATATGCCTAACTAATGTACTTGGGTTTCACAGAAATGCTGCTACTATGGTTTGTCTAATTCGACGTACTACTCCACTTATTATTGAAATATGACAATTAATGAGCACTATATTCATGTTTAACATTTACCTTTTTTCTCTCTCTCTTTTTTAAATAAATTTGAAAATATATTATACTACTGAAATATGTAGCATGAAAAAAATTAACTATAAAACTTTTATTCATTATATATAATCATCTAAAAGTAATTTGTGGTCAAATTAAGTAAAACAGTTGTAACAATCATTCGAAAATAGATAATTTTAATTTTACGCCTTTTTTGAGGGTAATTAGGTCCTGTTTGGAATGAGATTTTATTATCCTTGAGTGGATGTAGTACTAAATTTGAACCATCCACCCAGGGCTAATATTTCCTAGGCCTAGGAGCAAATTCAGGCCTTGTTTAGTTCGGCGAAAAGAAAAGTTTTGGGTGTCATATTGAACGTTTGACCGGATGTCAAAAGGCGTTTTGGACACGAATGAAAAAAACTAATTTCATAACTCGCCTGGAAATCGCGAGACGAATTTATTAAGCCTAATTAATCTGTCATTAGCACATGTGGGTACTGTAGCACTTACGGCTAATCATGGACTAATTAGGCTCAAAAGATTCGTCTCGCGATTTTCCATACAAACTGTGCAATTAGCTTTTCTTTTTAATCCATATTTAATACTCCATGCATGTGTCAAAGATTCAATGTGACATTTTTGGGAACTAAACACAGGCCTCACTTTTGCGTGAACAAAGAAAATAAGAGTCTCCGTTTGGTAGAGCTCCGACTCCTAAATTTGCTTCAGGAGTTAGATTTTGAGTAAAGTTGTGAAGCAGCCTAAACTCAGCTCTGTATCTCTAGTTCATTTTGGTGAGAACGCTCCACTTAGCTACGTTCCTATTTTAAGTGGAGCTGAAGTTGTTTGGTTGGGCTATAACTCCAAGAGAGGTAAAGCTGGAGATAGAGCCATGTCAAATAGGCCTTAAGTTTGCCTAATGTATAATCCTTTAATACTTAAAAAGGTGGTCTAGTAGTGACAAAATCTGTCACCCACCTACTTCCTATTGTAAGTTTGTAATTTACCCTTTGAACTTTCTAATATTAAGAAACAATTAGATCTAAATAGATAGTCGCATATAAATTAAATTGAGTGAATATTCCCTATTGAAAAACGGATGGGTAATATGTTTTATGAAAAATATATTTTATTTTATCCGTAGTAAAGTATGGCATTTAACAAGTATTACAAAATGTCTCTAACCTAGATGTACTGTTGCTACGCTGAAGACTATCTCAACCATGTTGCTTTAGAGCGATAACAACCAAGATCGTCTTGATCTATTTGGCACTACTCTATCATCATATACTACTTTTTTAGTATTAAAATATATTAACCTAGTAATAGAGTACATATCTCTGTATAGGCATTTCACATGACTAACAAAAACCGATTAAAATGATTTTTTCTTCATAAGGATAATCTAACCCAGTTTTTACAATTATTTTTTTTTATAAAAAAATGAAAGATGTATAGGAGTCCATTTAACACTAAACATAAATACCTAAATCAGCTTGAGATTGCAGCTCACCTAGTACAAACACATAATTAGATTGGAGAGCAATGCACGCAACATAATTAACGGTGTGTGTTCATTTATTTGTACGTACGTGTACGTTGTCTGCAAGCCAAAGCAACCCAGGGAAGTCCAAGCAAAGTAGGCGACAATTTTGGCGCCAAGCACATGGAGGGGAAACGGTTTCAACTCAGCCAGCCAATCAGATACCTCGTTCTGCTCGTACTCTTTAAGTGGCGATCATTGATAATAAAAAAGGACGACGGCTAATTGATTCGTAATTCAACTCATCGATGACCAAGGATGTAGAAATCCACAGAATAATTGAATTGCTATTTACACACACACGCACTCATTATCATCTAAACACAACTACTAATCCCTCTTATATATCGGAAGTGCTAAACCAACACCATATTCAATAGAAAAATTGAGACAAAATCTGGCAATTTTTTCTAACCTAGAGTTTCACAAGATATATATACGTCTTATAAACACATTTTTACCATTCTCCTATTTAAATTCTTTATATAATATAAAAAACAGTCATCTAGAAATTTGGTGTATAACGTATCATCGGTGTCATAGTAATGCTAATTATTGCTTAGACTGATGTTATACGTATATGATAAGCAGTTTTCTATACATTTGCGAAGTCATCGGTGTCCGCTGACACATGATTATATCTATAGATCCACTGTAAAAACTAAAAAATAGATAATTACATTAGGCGAGTGGTTAAATATGTATCATAAGTCAACAGGGCAATCTGTCTAAAAAAAAAGTCTGAATCTATAGATCAGCCGGCTTCGTCTCGCTAGTGGCCAACGCCGGGGCTGGGCACCGAGCCGAGCATCCTGCTGCTGCGAGCTCCGGTGGTCGCCGCCGCCGGGACAGCGGCAGAGGTGGTCTCCTCGGGAGCAGCATCTCCTCCTCGGCGGCGAGGACGACGCCGTGCTTCTTCTTCTGCGACGGCGGGCCGGCGGCGGCAGGAGGATCCCATCATCATCGTCACGGCCTCCTGAACAATCTCCCGCCGTCTCCCGGCATCATCCTGGCTTGCAGAAACGCCGGCGACGATGTCAGCAGCAAGAAGACCAGGAGCAGGACGGCGGCGGCGGCGGCGGTCATGGACGCCATGGTTGTCCTTCAAGAACTCAGAATTGGATCGTCAGGGCTAGCTATGGCTGAATTCTTGTGTAAGATGATCAGGTTTGTATAGCTGAATTCGTGTGCTTTGCTCGTGCAGGAGGAGAAAGCAGAGCATATTATAAGGCAGAGGAGGAGATGCTAGTCTTGCCTGGTTCCCGCGAATCTAGCCGGCATTTGATTGTTTGCCACGTCAGTATATGGTCCCGTTTGAGTTCACTGAATATAAAGATTTATTACAAACAACATAAAACGAGAAAATCGTTAATGTATGATTAATTAATTTTAATTATTCTAAATTAAAAATAGATTTAACTGATATTTGAAATATGTACAAATTTTACGCGCGTGTAGTAAGTTCAAAATCGTGAAACAAAATACCGAGGTAAAAGGTTATCATTAATTAGAAAAACGAGCTATGCTAATGATTAGGCTGTGTCGGCACCTGGGTTGGAACCTATGCTGCGCATGGAAAACGAGCTCTATTAGTGTGTGATTAATTAGGTATTTTTTTTTTAAAAAAGATCAATATGATTTTTTTAAGCAATTTTCGGTATATTTAAACTTTTGCAAAAAAAACATACTGTTTAACAATTTAAAATACGTGCGCACAGAATAACAAGGAAATTAGTTGGGAGAAACAGGGGGAAGAACATGGCCTAAAGACTAACAGAAAAATCATGCAAAGGATTGCAAAGTATGGCTCGGCTCTATTAGACCCTGACTTGTTAACCACCGTCCTCGTAAAAACTAGTGTTTTAGTACTACCCCCTACGTGTGGTGCGGAATGGTGTGTCCCG
>CM020178.1:7643932-7705759 GCA_009805545.1 Oryza longistaminata
TTTGTTTTGAACTATTGTCGAGGGAAGCCCAAAGGCCCGAAGAAGTTACAAGATATTGGGCTTGTGGATCGATGAAGGAAACTAGCTATAAGAGTTCTACAATCAACAGTATAGCTTTTATGAAAACCAATTGGCATGCAGCTGTAAATTTTGTGGGTGTCACACAAAATAATCTAACCAGCCAGCTTGGGTCAACTTCTGCTAGCATTATAAAATTACAAAACACTTTGTAGAAACCCAGAAACCCTGTTAGCGTTTGGTTGACATCAAGGGCTGGTTTGTTTAGGCCTAAATTAGACTTATCAAATTTGGGCAAATTAATAGCGTTTAGTATCTCTATTGGTTGTGAAGCCAAATATTTGACATGCCTAAGAAATAGGCCATTCTCAATAGTGAACTTAGGTATTTTAGTTTCAATCCAAACACAACTTTACCTTTTCCAAAATTAGTTCATGCCAAAACTTACCAAAATTTGCACGAAAAAATTGGTAAGACCTATTTAGGCCACAAACCAAAACAACCTAATTCCGTCGCTCATTTCAATCTAAGACCAGTTAGTCCGTTGTTGTCATATATTTTAACGTCAAATTAATATTCTAGTAAATTCGTCAATCTTACAAAAATTCTGTGCCGTCTTTCAGAAATGCTCTATAAGATATGTTATACATACTTGTGGGCGTTCAGTGGGAGATGCATGTGCGATCATCACTAACGTTTATAATTGTGTTTCTTAAAAAAAGATTAAAAATATATTTGACCACCGATAACTTCTCAGATAGTTAAATAGAAAAGAGAAGTGATTACCATAGATTTTTGGTTCTTGAAAAGGCACATTCATGTACTACTACTAGATTCTGCAAAATCTCTATAATATTAAAATAAAGTCAAAGTTTAAATTTGACTGAAATTTTATCTTAAGCATAATCGGAGGACTAACTTGTTCAAACATTACTGCCAAAAATTTTTTGTCCCAAACGATATAAATTTACATATCTCTCGCCCCATGTCAATACACTCCATATGTATAGCAACGTACAATTAAATGTCATTTACAACTTCATATCTATAATACGAGTCTAAGTGCTCCTGTATTATTTGAAAAATGCCATTAATCTTAGAAAAAAGAAAAAGGTAACTTATCTGACTTGCGCCTATGCAGGTTTCACCAGCAACCACTGAAAGCTTGCTGCGGCCGGGGCGGGCCCGTACAACTACAACCCCGGAGCGGCATGCGGCTCACCGCGCGCGTCCAACCTGCGGCGACCCGTCGGCCCTACGTCAACTGGGGACGGCATCCATCTCACGCACCGCCCGGCATTACAAGTACGTCGCCGGCGGCTGGCTCACGGCGTCTACGCTTACCCGTTCCATTCTTAAGTCCTCTTTGGCCCAATAACCAAGGTAGCTAGTGCGGAATGATTTTGCTACGTCCGAGTAGGTATGTACGTGCATTTGTATGTCAATAGTCTCTTATTCGAAGCTTGACTTTTGAAATGACGGATAATTTGGACAGCGAGATATCTAAATTATAGTAAAAATACATTGATATCTTCTTGGACGGAGCGAGTACATGTAAACAAGGTAAGAGCACTTGTTCAACTATTGTTAGGTGCTAAATATAAATATCATTTCAGTCATTAAATATTAAGAAAAAATTACTTAGGACAAAAAGTAAAACAAAAAACTGGCTAAAATATTATTGCCAATATATGCCACCATGTTAGTAACGGAAAGCCACAAAAGCTGCCTATGTGCTGATCAAAAAACTTCATGCTTATGAGACAAATTTTACCCACAAACAGCTTGGTGCTTCAATTACTGAAAAAGACACGAACAACAGGTTGTTTCTTCATAATTTCAAAACCCAATCAGCTATTAATTAACTAAATAAGAACCAATCGGATTCTTGAATAGAATTACGATAGATAAATAAGGAAGTGTTTCCTTAACATGCGTCATCCATCCACCACGACTATGTTACATTTGCTACTATCGCAATGCTGCATGTTACTGGCAGAATCGGACAATACCCAACGTGCTACACCAAACCTGAAAGGTTAGCCTGAAGCTGCCATCTGATACTCCATTTAATGTCTCAAACAAAAATGGCCATGATAATGTTGGTGAATTCTGTCAGTGGAGGTGGATTCTGGATCTCAGTCGTTTTTCTGTTGAACTTGCTGAATCTTGGTGGGGGGGGGGGGGGGGGGGAACTGCTAGAGATCATCCATTTCTATCATCCCTTAACGACAACTACTAAAACTTCTGAGGCAATAATCATCATCATCATCAATTACCAACTTGGTCTTCTTTTCAGACCAGGCTTTGATCAGCAAAAGGCTTTCCATGTCCCCAGATTGAACGTGAATTATACTCATCGATTACCCTTGCTTCAGTATTTTCAACGTTATCTGCTCAGGCTCAATTGAAGTCATCCAAAGTTCAGTTTCACCAGCACCGCCACTGTACTTAGACGATTTAATCCATGGTGGCAGAATTCACCCTGAAAGAGAAGTTATTTACAGTTGAATCAGTGTATCAATAATAGTACTCTTACTGTATTATATTCTAGCTACTTAGTTTCACTAGGCATAAGCTGCCATAATGATATAGGGTAACAATATGAGAACAACCAAATATGCAGCACCCCTTCAATATTGAACAGCTTCAGTTTCCTCAGCTTAAAAGTTCTGCTTCCACATTAAAGTGGAAGTTTACTGCGCAAACAATATTTGGGGAAATGCCATGTAAAAAAAAAAAAAATAACAGTTCATGGAAGCATAGAAACATTCAAGAATCTATCACTGGTTAGGGGAACCATCTCTCTCACTGATGTTTACCAAAGCATCAGTCTACCAACTTCGAGAATCCACCACTTGTATGCATGAAAGAAACTAACAAATATATTTATGTGCAAAGACCAAAAAGTAGCAGGATCACCATAATTCACAGCAGTTATCTGGGAATAAGTTTCACACAGCCTGAGAGCCCGTAAAATAACATTCTGAATCATTCCCCTGTTTTTTTTATGAAGCTTAGATAATGACACTTGATAACACTACAGAAGTAGTTTCACACATTTTGCCTAACAAAGTATGAGAGAGATCAGATCAGACATTGAGAGATTTTTGTGCCAAGCATGAACGGAACTTACTAGAACTAATAGGTTTCATCTCTTGACCTATGTTTTTCAAAGGCTCTTCATGTTCTGGTGTATTTGCTGCAAAACCTGACTTCCATAACTCTTCTTTTTTCCCCACCTTCTTTAACAAGCAGAACAAATTACTTAGCCAAATGTGTGGACAGAAGAAAAGCAAAGAATTATAGAATCAGTAAGGTTTAAACAATTGGCAGAAGAAGATTTATATGGTCATTTTATTGATGGTGTTAAAGCTGTATGAGCTCACCTATGCATAGAGTCTATGATCTTCATCACCAGAATAAGTGTCTTGCAGGGCTTCTTGTTTTGAGATATTTTCCGGTGAATAATTACTGGTGTTTGTACTGTCTGGTGACTCCTGATGTTTCTCTATATTCATTGCCATTGTCCGGCGCTCAACAGCCTCTTCTTTTTCCACTTCTGTTAAAGGAAGGACTTACATGATTTAGTTTAGTTAAACATATTATTATTAGGAAATAAAGATGTAACACACAGAATTAATGAGCGGAACACTTCCTTTGTGTAAAAAGCGGAAGGAGCTCACCTGAGCATAGATCCTATGGTCTTCATCATCAGAAATCCGGTCTGCCAAACCATCTTGATGCTGTGATCTACTAGGTGAGAAACCCACAAGTGGCACCTTCTTATTTTTGTCTGCGAGGAAAACACTCAAAATATCAACATATAAAGGATTAACAAACAATTTAATTTCATTCTTAGTAGTCCATGACATTTTGATGCCCAGTACTTGAAGAGGGAAATGTAACCTAGATTAGTTGCATTACTAAGTATTAATCATCATATTCTCTGATACTCAAGGAGACAAACTTGGCATACAGGCTATATCCTGACATATAAAGCGCTGTACAGCACATAGTTTGACTACAAAATTGATTGATCTGCAGGACCATATAAAAATTACTATTGCATCACTCTGTTTTGCAGAAACATTTGGTATTTTTCAGTGCAAATTACCCAAACAGAAATAAAATATACTTCTTACCTCACGATTTAAATGTAGCGGCAAATATTTCAGATCACATTCATACTTTCTGAAATACAGAGCTTCTCTAACAGTAAAACGATTCAGATTCATTTATCTCGTCAACAAAGTTACTTTTGAAAGCAACTTACAGGGTAACTCACCTGCTTTTAATTTGCTTGTAATGTTTCTTCATCAGATGATTTTCCATCGGTAGTGTTTCCTCATAGCTAGCATGCGACACATTTTGCCTTTTCCTTCTGCGCCTAAAAATGCAGGTTATGTTAGGTAACAAGTACCAATTGAAGTGAATGTGAAACCAAGAAAGCATGCATATTATGTTGATAGGAAACGCTTGTCCAGTAAAAGAATAAGGGTCAGTTGCACTTATCCATACAATTTGTAAGCACAAAATTGATTATTGAGCATTTTTTAGAAGGAACCACACATTAGGAATTAGGCTGACTTGAATTGTATAATAATGTCAACAGAGTTCATTTTGCTTTGGCATAACTGTCTACTAAACATGTCAATAGAAGTCATATACCATTACTAAGTGAAGTCACAGCTGATCATTATAATAGGGCAATTGCAAATTTACCACTATTTTGAATCGTTATTGTAAAACTGCCACTAGAAAATTGCAAAAATACCACTATAACTGCCATTCGAGTGGCATCCTTACAAAATTGAAAAAAACGATGGCAAATTTGCAAATGCCCCTTTATAATACTCACCGGGTCGTTTCTGGCTTGGGATCACAGTTGTGTTCACCTAAGCATCTGGTCCGTCTGTGTAGCCAATTCTTGAGCTGGAAAGACGGTGCCTCTGGAACATTTGTCCTCCTCTTCAGTGCATTCCTCAGGCCTAGCTGTGTGAGCTTTCGAGAGAAATTGAACAGAAGAAATCTTTCCACTGGGTCTAAAGCTTCAGCAATGAGATGAGTGCATTTGCGATCATCTTTGTATCTGCAATACGAAGGAAATAAACCCCACATGATTCCTACCTAAATGACTAAGCCTTACATACTAATGAATTACAAAATTGTCCTTTTTGGGGAGGGAGTGTTGGTGCTTCCTCACACAGATTATGTGGCTACACTGAGACTAAGTTTTGTTCAATTGTATGATTCTATCATTTTTTTTGCTTGATACAAATTGAATACTTACTTTCATAAAGATCTCTCATAAGCTTCTCTTGCTCTTCACTAAAAATGGAACGACCTCGCCTTGTGGGCTTCAGAATTCTGAGAACCTCTTGATACAGTGTTCCTATTTTTTCAATTTGAAATTGAACTGAGATTAAGAAGCAATCACAAATTCAAAGAAGGAACCATGTATAAGCAACCTATCATTATCGTCAGCTTCCACTGGTCTGAAAATGACAATATCCTGTTACTTTTATTTGTGGCACCCCATGCTTCTCTTAGAAACATCTTCATGTTGCCAGACCGATGACATCATCCATCCCTGCTTGTATGCAATAAATCATATCGATCACTCATGTGTTTCCTAGTTGCCGCTATTTATTAATGGACATAAACAGAACTAAACTTACTTATCAGCATCTATATGGTTCATGTGGTATAAACCAAGTCCACTTCGTTCATCACCAAGAGAATCTGCTATGTTTATTGAACCTCTCCATCCCTTACTTGAACCAATTTCGCCACCCTTGTTTGTAGCATCTTTGTGATATCACTCAGAAGAGCATTCAGCATCAATGCAATGGCACTCCCTTGCGTGTTTTCCAAAGAGTACATCAACAAATAGCAATGGTTGTTTCTTCATTACCCTCAGCATCTTTCTTACAATTTTAGAAAGAAAATTATACAATGTTCGTATACTCCTTTGAATTGATGATTTCTGGTCGCTAATATATCATAGAAGGTAGTTAGAAGGGACAGCTGCAAAAACAGCACAAGTTAGATCCCAAGGAAATATAGCTCCTTACATAAAATATATATCAGCGTATTTTTACCTGATAGAGCATTGGTGCCAATTCCAGGTCTTCGCAAATCTCCGCAGCATGCATATTAGTAGTGATTTGTTCGAAAGGAGTTACTCTTTGTAATGCTTCAACAACCAAACATATCTATTTTGGACAACAGAATTGTTCGCAAGAGTAGATATTAGTCGCGGATACATTGAAATCAACTTCACTAGTAGCAGGGGGTTGATCATCAAGTGAAGAGTCTGAAGTCCCATCCTCTTCATCAATTAGATTTCCTTTCAGTTCACCATTGTCTGCACGAGATGGCTCGCCTTCACAATGCGAGGTGCTATCCAGATTAACTGATGTGCCAGCAAGTTCATCTGGTGCATCCATGCCGTTGGGACAACTTTTTCTTGCTCTTGAGAGGAGGCTCTGCTACAGAATCCACAATTTTTCAAATCTGGAAGTGATTCAAGTGCAGATTTAGTCCCATCTGTTGAATCAAACATTGCTCTGTTCCATTTTCTCTGCATTGAGATTCTTGTTCTCAATTTGTCTTGAAGCCTTCTTTTTCTTCCTTTTCTTGTCCTTTTTGCAAAACCTATAGCGGTGATCAATAGTCAGCTCATAGAGAAAAGGCAGGGCAAAAAATCTCAGCATAAATTTCTCATCTTCACTTGAACCAAATAAAAATTGATAGAAACCATAGTGCGCTAAAAGAGATGCAGACAGATCATAGTGTAACTTGGTGGCAAGAAAGCAAGGCATACCGTAATGCACCACGTGGTTTGAAGCTTCTCCATGAGCTGTAGCATGATATGGATTGTTCCTAGTAAATCTGCAGATCACTGATAAAAACAATAGAATGTTCAACAACTATTTGTAAAAATGTATTAATTAGATCTATATAGTTGATTAAAGGAAAAAAAAATAGACTCGTATGATTGGTCTAGAAACCAAGTGCAAACCCAAACCATGCAATGCCCTTTCACAAGAACAATGTTTTGCAGAATGTAGCAGCTTGCACACAGAGTATCCCATAGTAATTTTTGGACCTTTTCCTAATATAAATATCAAAAAAGAATCACTTGTACAAACCTTTTTGTTGCTTATGAGTATCAAATGATCTGAATAAGTTCAGCAGAAATTGAGTGAGCCCTTGTTCTGTCTGATCATAAAACAGCTTATACAGTAAAACACGAGCTTTTGAGATTCTCTTGAATCATCAGGAAGTACTTAAGCACCAAATATACCATGTCAATCTGCAAGGTAAGGTTCTTCAGCACGTAGATTTTGAATGTAACATAAAGTCATAACTGGACAAGCCATTAGAGACAGTAGAACTAACTGAACTAGGCAGGTTCAAGCCTTTCTTTCTAAAGGATATAAGATTCTCTTTTTCAAGTTAATTAATAAACTCTAATCTCAGATAACAAAGGAGTTGATGAGATTCATCAGAGTACTAGACTAGTATAAAGTTGAGCAGAGTACTAGCCTGAAATGTTAGTATACATATTTTCTTACCATGTTCTTCATTAGAGACCCAGCTGCTGAAAGAGTCTTGTAATCATGTGTTTCCTTCAGGCTATCATAGGCCTCACGCCAACCTGGAGTGACCAAGTTAAACATACCTTCATTCAATGTGGCTGCAACAGGTCCGCATATGGCACCAAGAAACGGCAGATTATCATCAAGATGATCGCTAGGAGAAGCCTCAGGCAGTTGGACCGCCAGCATTAGATTTCTGACAAAAGAGGTTAGCAATGTCATAAAACATCATGGAAAAAAAGATGATACATATCAGCACTAGTTACAAATTTTGCAAGTATAGTATTCAATGCAAACAAGGCAGGCAATGAAGACATCACTAATCTACAACTTAGGTTGCACTAGGAAAAAACGGATGGAACTCTTGACAATTTCAGATTGCTGCCTCCAACAGATTATACCGGGAAAAAATTCCTTGTGTGATAGAATATGAAACAGCTGGCCGATATAAGTAAATGGCAATTACACATGGTTTTATAAAAGTAATGTGAAAACATGATTTATACAGGTCCGAGGACCATGGGCAGATCTTGCACAGCAGGGCTCTTCTCCGGTCATGCAACAAGACTCTTTAACCAATAATATAGAGAAACAGATGGTGCAGTAGATTTAGTTTTTCTCTTCTTTTCTTAATTGAACTGATAACAAAATTTAGTAACTAGTAGGTAATTACTAAACAAACAAATCCTTCTGGCAAGTCAGCTAATTATTCAGAAAAATATATAATCTTGTCAGGAAAAGTAAAGCCTTCCTCCCTCTGCTGCTACAGCGCCACAGGTGCTGTCCATGGTCCACACCAGTCATACGTGATGTTTTGGGCCTTTATGCTTGCTCTAGGTAATATTCATGATTACGTGTTGTTTGAAGTTGAAAATAACTATAAAATAATTAGGATAGTGTTTTACCCTTTTTTTTACGCTGAGACATGAATAAATACCAGTTCATAAGGCAAGTCATGTTATTTCCAGAACTGTTCTTTTAACACCGATAGACAATACAGTACCACAGTAAAAACACAGTGAGTCACTGACCATAAAAATGCAGCACAAATGGCCCATGAGTTTAATTCAATACCTGAGCATTTGATGCCTTCGTGTTGAAAAGCTAAGACAAAGCGAGCAACTTTGAAGATGTAGTGATGTCAGATTTCTGGATAGAATGATGCTCCTTTACGATATCATCACAGAAGACTGCATGAGGACTGGCAAGCACTGTGTTATCCCAAGCTTTACATGAAAATGGAAAAATAGTAGTTCTGGTTGGCAAAAATGAAATGGCTAAGTAACTCACTCACCATTGTATCCTCCAGATAAAAATTGTTCCAGGAAATTTCTTATCATCTCCATTGTGCCCTCTCTCGGTGTGGTAGAGAAGCTCATTATCCAGGCAATCCTTTTCTGGGGCCCTCTTTGGACATTACGTATTTTCCTTAGGCTATTTGCAGATGCGGAGTTGGGGTTCCCTTGCACAAGGATTTAGATCCGTCCTGTTAGTTCAAGTGAAACAAAGTAAACAAACAGATAATTATCTGCTTATGTGCAGGATTCATATTGTAGCATTTTGATAACATATGGTACACAATGCGTGCATGTAAAAATTCCACTGATTGAGTGATGCTCTGAGTTTCGTTGCCTGAACATCCTCTTTTTCCTCTCTTCCTCCTCCATCATTAATCTCAATGAATGTACTGATGTATCGATATTTCCTTCAACATGTTCCTATGGAATATGACTAGAGTAAGCTGAGTGTTTCAATTAAGAACTAAAGGAGTGTCTCAGGTGATCGTACATAATAATGAAACTTGGGGAAAGGTTCAGAGAAAATAAATACCTTTGAACCTGTAGTAGAAGCTCTAGCAATCAATCTGGATCCCGGCCTAAGAAAAGGTAATGAAAGATTTCCAAAAGAAGAAGGTTTTCCTGCTGGAGATAACCAGATGCTCATCCATATGTTGAGTCAGCACTAATATTAGATCCATCACATTCTCTTGAAACATGAGCTCTAAAAAGCTGTCAGCTAAGACAGAGCAACTGGGTAGCTTCTCCAGATGCCTTCTGACCCAATGTGATTTCTGAATAGCCAAGATGTTGCGGAACAAAGTAAGCACCAAACTGAACTAGTTTCCAGTCATCTTCTGTGAATGAAGCTCTGGTTGCCATTGTAAAGTAAATCATAACTACTCAAGTGGTGCAAGAGCAGAGAAAATACAGCAAACTAAATAACTGAAGACAGAAAGAAATAATAAGAAAATAAATAAAGCTCATTTCAAGTAGGAGGATAGACAGGGGTACATGCAGTAAATTGGACTAATTGGTATCCTGGTAAGTGTGCTCCACCTTTCAGTACCAAGAATCATGAGTTACTTTATGGCTTTATGCTATGAAATAGTAAGTTAGAGATTATCTCTTCTTGACAGAGTGGGTTTCCTGATAGAAAAGGAATAATACCATCTCTTGTTAATAAGAAACAGTAAAATATAATTTACCTTTCCAAATGGTCCAGTGGATCTTCAAGAAGAGACACGATGACAGCCATAGCAACATGCGCGTCAGTGCTGCTTCAGATCCCAAAGATACTCTATCTGTGTGCAACATTCTCTGATGACGGCTCCACAGGCATTGTAAGGAATACCAGCACTTTCACTTCAACAGAAAGGAGAGGGAAAAACATTTAATCTCATAGTGCTGCATCGAAGTATTAATCCAAATAAAGGCATGATACTTAATTATTGAATGAGAAAAAAGCATATAATGAGGATATAGCTGAATGCAAACTCCATGTCTGCAATTATAACTCCTTGAACAAACAAGATAATACTAGAGTTTTCCATACACACAACCAAACTTTCACGAGATGCAAGCAGGAAGAAAGGTGGTATGCATTCTTATGCCAATTATCAGTTCTCTCTCGTTAAATCTAAAGGATAGACCTAAAGTATCATTAAAAGATTCAATTACGGAAGTTGTACTAGCAACAATTGTGAAAAACGGATTGTCAAAGTAGGCAAGGTAGGTGCTGCTGCTGCTTAGAAAAAAAATAGCATATAATCTAGCAGAACTTAGCTTCCTTATATGTTAGAATAGAGCCATCAATTATGTAGGATCCTTAATATTATTAGAGATGTTAAGCCATATTAAAAAATGCATTTATTCTCACTTTCTCAGCAACAGACAACCAAGATATATATTGAGTACAACACAAATGTAACAAAAAAAAAAACATGGCATAACAATAGTACCTAGCCACGCAACTGTGCAGGGAATTTGCCTAGTTTCTGATAGAATTGGTAAGCGAAGTTGAATTGGGACAGAATCAGTATCCAAAACAGCGTGTGAGTCCTGACTCATTCATACATTTGCTTCCACACATCACATTCGTTATTTCGCAAAGTTCAAAAGTAACAAATTGGTTTCATAAAGGAAGAAACCTATGGACTGAAAAGAAGACTCTGGATCATCAGACTATATTTAACAAATGGGCACAGAATGTGAGCAGATGTTTGTTAATGATATCAATTCTAAACACTACTACACGGGCACAAGACACGAGGAACAATACCTTTGTTTGTTGACATCATTCGTCAAATCAAGACAAAAAAAAATAAGCGCACATATAAGCTATCCATTTTCAATCAACATATGTGACAAACTCCCCGGGAGATTGTTCGAACCAAAACTCATTATGTGACCCTTTCCGAAATGCTGGAAGCGAAAACGAAAAAAAAAAAAAAGAAAACCAGTTTACCTGCCGTGATCACCAGGTTGCGATCAGCCTGGTAATTCTCAATGATGGGCACCAGATCTCTAGATGCGATTTTCCACTGCAAACCTGCTGTGAAAACCTCCCGCCGCTGCGGGTCATCCCGCCGCAGGAATCTCTGCAGATCCTTCAGATTAATCTGAAGAAGAAGGAAAAAAAACGCACCAACACAGATTTAGCGACACTGCGTGGCGGGAATCGAAATGGAGCCGGAACCAAAGCAGCTTGCGGGGGAAGAGGCGCGGAGGCGATAGATACCGAGGGCAGTGCTCGCCCTTGGCGTAGCCCACGACGGCGCCGGTCGTCGTCCTCCTCGGCGCCACTAGGCCGGCGCAGGTGAGCGAGAGCGCCGCCGAGTCCATGGCGGCGCTAGGGTTTAGGGCGAGCGGTGGTGGGGAACCAGATCTTGAAGGGAGCTGGGTGCGGATCGCTCGGGGGAGGGGAATGATGGATCGCTCGAGGTGGGAGAGAACGGGAAGTGAGATGGCGGCGCGGGGAAGACGAAGGATTGGGATTTTTCCCGCCGATGCGCGCCATTTCGGGACGATTTTCCCGCGCTTTTTTCCACTTTGGGCCTATAGCCCATGGGCTTGGAAACTGTGAAGCGTTTTGGCTATGTCCATACTTTACATCTGAAGCCGAGATGATGTAGAATTAAGTCCACTTTGGTCCCTCTATTTGTCGCCCAGTCCGATTTTCGATCCCTGACCGCAAAACCAGGTATGGCCCGTCCCCCAACTACGAAAACCGACCGAACGAGTCCCTCGGCGGTTTGAAGGTGGTTTTGGCCTACGTGGTTGTTTGACTAGGTCTCCGTCCCATATGGCTTAACGTGGCGCTTACGTGTCAATTATATCTCAGAAAAATAATAAAAAGCGTTTGGTCCCACATGTCTGCTGCCCACAAAAGAAAATTTTAAAATGGGGGCCCATGTAGGCCCGCATGTCAGCCTTACTCCTCATTTCTTCCTTCTACCTTTTCTCTCTCCTCCATCCTTACTCTCTCTCTTCCCTTTCCCCTCTCTCTCTCCTTCTTCCCGGGCAGCGCGACGGCGCCGGTGGGTGGCGGCGCGGGAGTGGTCGATGGCCACCCAACGGCCCCTGCCGGCGACCTCCTCGGCAACGGATCTTCAACTCCGACAGGGGGACGTGGGTGGCATAGCGCCAAGACTCCGCCCGGTGTGCGCCGCCGATTCTCTCCCGCGGCCGCCGCGCGCCGCTCCCTCGCCGCGGTCCCGCGCTCCGCCGTCCTCTTCCCGCCCTCCCGCCGCCCGCCGACCACGCGCACCGCCGCTCCTCTCCCTCCTTCCCGCCGGCCGGTGCACGCCGCCGTCCTCTCCCGTCGGCCGGCCCGACGAGCTCGCCTCCTCCCTCGCGGTGCTCCCGTCGGCCGCCCTCTCCGCCAGCGCGGCGCTTGCGTCAGTCGCCCTCTCCGCCACACGCACGCCGGATGCAGTACAAGCAAACGAAGAAAAGGAATGCAATAGAAAAGAAAAGTATAGATAGAGGAGAGGGCGTCCAGCACGTCGACCGACATCAAGGCGCGCAAGCTCGAGCTCGCAGCCGGCAGCGGCAAGGGAGACGCGTCGTCGCCGGCGGTGGCGCCCATGCCGTTGTGCTGCTCCGCTGCTAGCAGCTAGCCGCGTGTCCCCATGGCCTCCCTCCTGTGTAGTTCCGTCGTCATCCACACAGGCTGCCGCCTCGCCGCGAGCTGTGCCCCCGTTTTGAGTCGTACCCGGTTTTACGGTGAAGGGACGAAAATCGGACTAGGTGACAAATAGAGGGACCCAACGTAAACTTATTCCATTACTTTATTACTTCTTCATAATAACATACTACCCCGTTTTTTAATACACTGTTGACTGTTATTATAATATTTGACTATTTATCTTATTTTAAAAAATAATACACGTCTTAAAAAAAAAGTATTGCTTAAAGTTCCTTTAAGGGAAAATTGGAACCATGCCATTATAATTTTACAAAATTTGAGATATGTCATCCTGACCAACATGTCATTGACTCATGTAGGCCCTACATGTTATTGAGATACCGATGGCATATCTTAAACTTTACAAAATTATAATGACATGATTCTAATTTACCTCTTTCTTTAGTGGGTATGT
Source organism: Oryza longistaminata (assembly GCA_009805545.1). NCBI lineage: Eukaryota > Viridiplantae > Streptophyta > Magnoliopsida > Poales > Poaceae > Oryza > Oryza longistaminata. The sequence goes on from CM020178.1 coordinate 7,657,439, forward strand.
TCGGCTGCCCAACTGCAGTGCCTGTGCAGCTGCTGTTGGGCTGCTACCGTAGCTGTTGGCTGCCATCTTAGATACACCGAACATGCCCAATGATAAATCAAACCACAACAAAAGAAAATATAATAATTATATATTTTTAATAAGATAAATGGTTAAATATATTTTAAAAAATCAACGTCAAAACGAAGGGTGTACTTCTCACTCGAACTCCTCGAGGGGATGGCGATGAGGTTTATGTTGGTGCCAATTATTGGTTCGGTTTCGACTTGACTGATGCTAATTTTGGCTTATGTAGAAGTCTACGGTAAGATTCTTTTTTTTTTTTAAGGTTTCATGCCCGGCAGTAGTGTTATCAGTTATCAGTTATCACATCCCGTACGTCATTATCTTCAACAGTGTCAGGCCAGCTGAATAAATGTTCTTATGCCAGTATGCCTAACTAATGTACTTGGGTTTCACAGAAATGCTGCTACTATGGTTTGTCTAATTCGACGTACTACTCCACTTATTATTATTGAAATATTGACAATTAATGACACTATATTCATGTTTAAACATTTACCTTTTCTCTCTCTCTTTTTTTAAATAAATACTTGAAAATATATTATACTACTGAAATATGTAGCATGAAAAAAATTAACTATAAAACTTTTATTCATTATAATATAATCATCTAAAAGTAATTTGTGGTCAAATTAAGTAAAACAGTTGTAACAATCATTCGAAAATAGATAATTTTAATTTTACACCTTTTTTTAGGGATAATTAGGTCCTGTTTGGAATGCGATTTTATTATCCTTGAGTGGATGTAGTGCTAAATTTGAACCATCCACCCAAGGGCTAATATTGTTTTGTACTGAGTGGTACCGCTCATTGGTAATTTCATAGGCCTGTGAGTTAGCACGACTTGAACCCTTCACTAGGTAATTTCCTAGGCCTATGAGCAAATTCAGGTCTTGTTTAATTCGCGAAAAAAAAAATTTTGGGTGTCACATCGAACGTTTTGGCCGGATGTTGGAAGGGGTTTTTGACACGAATAAAAAAACTAATTTCATAACTCGCCTGGAAACTACGAGACGAATTTATTAAGCCTAATTAATCCGTCATTAGCACATGTGGGTACTGTAGCACTATGGCTAATCATGGACTAATTAGGCTCAGAAGATTCATCTCGCGATTTCCATGTAAACTGTGCAATTAGCTTTTTTTTATCTATGTTTAATGCTCCATGCATGTGTCCAAATATTCAATGTGACGTTTTTGGGAACTAAACAAGGCCTCACTTTCTGCGTGAACAGAGGAAATAAGAGTCTCCGTTTGGTAGAGCTCCGACTCCTAAATTTACTTCAGGAGTTAGATTTGGAGTAAAGTTGTGAAGCAGCCTAAACTCAGCTCTATCTCTCTAGTTCATTTTGTGAGAACGCTCTACTCAGCTACGTTCCTATTTTAGGTGGAGCTGAAATTGTTTGGTTGGGCTCTAACTCCAAGAGAGGTGGAGCTGGAGATAGAGCTGTGTCAAATAGGCCTTAAGTTTGCCTAATGTATACTCCTTTAAGGGCCTGTTCACTTTGATGCCAAAAAAAACCTTACCAAATTTTGGCATTACCAAATTTTGGCATAGTTGCCAAAATTTTGGCAATTTGGTAGGATTTCTTATATAGTTACCAAAATTTGGCAGCAAACTAAATGTAGCAACTTTTTTGGCAACTTTACCAAAATTTGGTAAGGTTGAAAATGGCATCAAAGTGAACAGGCTCTAATACTTATAAAAAGGTGGTACTAGTAGTGACAAAATCTGTCACCCACCTACTTCCTACTGTAAGTTTGTAATTTACCCTTTTGAACTTTCTAATATTAAAAAACAATTAGATCTAAATGGATAGTCGCATATAAATTAAATTGAGTGAATATTCCCTATTGAAAAATGGATGGGTAACATGTTTTATGGAAAATATATTTTATTTTATCCGTAGTAAAATATGGCATTTAACAAGTATTACAAAATATCTCTAACCTAGATGTACTGTTGCTACACTGAAGACTATCTCAACCATGTTGCTTTAGAGCGATAACAACCCAAGATCGTCTTGACCTATTTGGCACTACTCTATCATCATATACTACTTTTTTAGTATTAAAATATATTAACCTAGTAATAGAGTACATATCTCTGTATAGGCATTTCACATGACTAACAAAACCGATTAAAATGATTTTTCTTCATAAGGATAATCTAACCCAGTTTTTACAATGTTATTTTTTTATAAAAAAATGAAAGATGTATAGGAGTCCATTTAACACTAACATAAATACCTAAATCAGCTTGAGATTGCAGCTCACCTAGTACAAACACATAATTAGATTGGAGAGCAATGCACGCAACATAATTAACGATGTGTGTTCATTGTATTTGTACGTACGTGTACGTTGTGCTGCAAGCCAAAGCAACCCAGGGAAGTCCAAGCAAAGTAGGCGACAATTTTGGCGCCAAGCACATGGAGAGGGAAACGGTTTCAACTCAGCCAGCCAATCAGATCACCTCGTTCTGCTCGTACTCTAAGTGGCGATCATTGATAATAGAAAAGGACGACGGCTAATTGATTCGTAATTCAACTCATCAGAAGAAAAAAGATGTAGAAATCCAACAGAATAATTGAATTGCTATTTACACACACACACACACACACACACATCATTATCATCTAAACACATAACTAATCCCTCTTATATATCGGAAGTGCTAAACCACAACCATATTCAATAGAAAAATTGAGACAAAATCTGGCAAGTTTCTAACCTCCAGAGTTTCACAAGATATCTCCATATCTTTAAATAAATAACGTCTATAAACACATTTTTGACAATTCATCCTATTTAAATTCTTTCATATGAATATAAAAAAACAGTGGCGGATCTAGAAAATTTGGTGTCATAACGTATCTATCGGTGTCATAGTATGCTAATTATGCTTAGAACATGATGTTATAGTACATGGATAAACAGTTTTGCTATAGGTTTTGCCGAAAGTCATCGGTGTCGTCTGACGAGGAGACACCGATGATTATACTATAGATCCACCCCTGTAAAAAACTAAAAAATAATAATTACATAAGGCGAGTGGTTAAATATGTATCATAAGTCAACAGGGCAATCTGTCTAAAAAAAAAAGTCTGAATCTATAGATCAGCCGGCTTCGTCTCGCTAGTGGCCAACGCCGGGGCTGGGCACCGAGCCGAGCATCCTGCTACTGCGAGCTCCGGTGGTCGCCGCCGGCGGCGACAGCGGCAGAGGTGGTCTCCTCGGGAGCAGCATCTCCTCCTCCGGCGGCGAGGACGACGCCGTGCTTCTTCTTCCTGCGACGGCGGCGGCGGCGGCGGCGGAGGATCCCATCATCATCGTCACGGCCTCCTGAACAATCTCCCCGCCGTCTCCCGGCATCATCCTGGCTTGTAAGAACGGAGCCGACGATGTCAGCAGCACCCGACGTCGTCAAGGGCGCGGCCGAGCGGTTCGGTCATGATCACCAGGTCGTCGCCAAGTGAGTGCCGCCTCTCCGATTGCTTTGTTCCCTTTGCGTTCTATATAAGTTGTATGATTTAGCTATATCAGATGGATGCCACTAAATTACCATGAAACACTAGATTTTGTGAGTTTAATTCGGAATGCCTGTATTTTTTTTTCTGTTGCATCTCTGAACAATATGTCGACAGTGGAAGTATGACGGTCGTTAAGTATCGATTTCGAACGTCAATTATCTCAATAAATAAAAAGAGGACTAACATTTCTTACACGTACATTAGTTTCAAATAATGTACTTCCTCCGTTTCAAAATGTAAGACTTTCTAGCATTACATAAATTCATATAGATGCTAATGAATCTAGACACATATACAAAACATATATAGTGATCAACGGATACATCTAAATAAGTCCAAAAAGTCTTACAATATAAAACGGAGGGAGTATGTTGGTAGCAAGTTTGGTCTAAACTCTGGATATGGTGGGTGAATTCATTGTGTTTCTGATTTCGTTAACCTGGGAGAAGATGTGGTAATGTGGCCTTATAGAAGAGAACAAGTGAACAGCTACCCTTCGAGTCTGATGTGGCGCCACCTCTTCGCCTCGGACAAATCTTTCCAAGCATTTTGATTCGTGTTCATGTCCTTTCGAGCATATTTATACCTACGTGAATCGGTTTATTTTAGAATGGAGGGAGTAATCCTAGTCGGTGATGCACTGATTAATAAGTACTTCATCCGTCCTTCCTAAAATATAGTTTTTTTCTACGAATTACTAGGTTATATCCCATCCAACCAAAAATTGCTATATTTTGAGACGGATGGAGTAGACACCTAAGCCAACTAGTTAAGAGGATCCAATATAGCCGTAAAAATATTTTCCACGGAATAGATACGCTACTCCTTCTGTCTCAAAATAAAATGACACGTCTAATTGACCAAGGGCTGTTTGAGGAGATGTAGTTATAAATACATAAAATGATGTGTTTTTCGGCTTTTCTAAATTAGAAGTTAAATACTAATCAATCTTCCTTAGAGTTTTGGAGTTCCAAACAACACTTAAATCACATACTAAAGCCGACTAGACCGACTTTAACTGATTAATCGGTGAAAACCGACTAATCCACCGATTACCTTTTGATTAGGGCGGTCTACCCATGTCTATCAAGTATCAACTGGCCATTGACTCGTAGGTCGACCAGTCAATTGAGCCAGTACACTCGCTTTCGTCAATTGAGCCAGGGTTGGGAGAGTTCATTTGCGGGTGCACGTGCAGTGCAATCTTTTCGAATTTCGAGTGATTGAAAAACAAACACACACAACCAAAAACGAGAGAAATCTAAATGTATAAATTTGTGAGAATTGGACTGCACGTTCAATGGGCTTCACGGCATTAGGCAAGTAACAAAATACCGGCCCATCTACGTGAATGGGCCCTGGAGTTCAGTATACCGGCCCATTCATGTACATGGGCTTCGATCTAGGCCCATCCAAACTAGGCCATACGGATTTTGATCGGACGGTTCAGATCACACCAGATCTCTTCCCCGTCTCCGTCACCCGAACCCTCTCAACCCATGGCACTCTCCGCCGCTCGCCGGCTCTCCTCCGCCGCCGCCGCCGGCGACGCCTCGCGGCCTGGGACGCTCTCTTCCCTCTTCGCGCCTCGAAGCGCTCCGAAGCCTCGCGCCCCGCGGCCGGAGCCCGGGGATGGGCCGCCGCAGGAGCGGAGGAAGCCGAGGGCGAGGCCGAGGCCGAGGTCGAGGCAGCCGGGGGGGGCGTCAATATGGTCCCGTTTGAGTTCACTGAATATAAAGATTTATTACAAACACATAAAACGAGAAAATCGTTAATGTATGATTGATTAACTTATAATTATTATAAAATTAAAAATAGATTTAACTGATATTTTGAAAAGTAACTTCTACATAAATTTTTTATATAAAATGTACTACCGTGTAGTAGTTCAAAAATCGTGACAACAAAATACCGAGGTAAAAGGTTTATCTTAATTAGATACGGAGCTATGCTAATTGATTAGGCTGTGTTCGGCAACCTGGGTTATAAACACATGTGCTGCGCACGGAAAACGGAGCAGTCTATTAATGCGTGATTAATTAAGTATTAGCTTTTTAAAAAAAAGGGATCAATATGATTTTTAAACAACTTTCATATATAAACTTTTTTAAAAAAACATATTGTTTAACAAATTTAAAAACGTGTACGCATAAAACGAGGGAAATGAGTTGGAAAAAGGGGGAAGAACATAGCCTAAAGACTATTAGATCCTGACTTGTTAACCCAAAAATCATGCAAAGGAATTGCAAGTACGGCCTCGGCTCTATTAGACCCTGACTTGTTAACCACCGTCGTCGTCAAAAACTAGTGCTTAGTACTACCCCCTACGTGTGCGACAATGGTGCGTCCCCGTAGAACAGGGGAATCCAGTCAAACGAGAGGGGCTAGAGAACAAAATGTACTATGATGCTACTGTGTAGGAAAAGGAAAACGAGGGGGAATGCGATTCAAATCCGATGGAAATATTGAAATCGTGCCGGAATTGAAATTTGGAGTTCGGTCGCCGTCGCCGCCGGCTGCCGGCCGGACGGACGGCGAGTTTAATTGCCGGCGTATTTGGAAGCTTCCTCGACAGAGATCGAGAGTCAGAGGAAGCTTCTAGTTATGCAAGTTGCAGGTAGCTGTGCCTTGTTGCTTTCAGGGTATATTTATGTCTGTTTGGCAAGCTAATACCCAGGGCGAACACAGGATAAAAATTTACCCGGGTCATCTAGTGCATGCATATTGTGCTCGTAGCTATATCGAGTGACGTGGTGGCGAGTGAGGAGGGGATTACGTCGAATTACAACTTGATAGCTAATGGGAAGGGTTTTAGAATTTAGGCACACCGAGTAAGAACTAGCCGACTAGGGTGTGGCAGTAGAGATCATCGGCCCCGACGTGCGATGTCACTTGGTGGACAGGAAGATACACTGCTGTTGTTGAGCAGAGAGTAGTGGAAGGAAATACCCTAGGTCGCCAACGTCCATAAGTAGAGACTCATCCGGCGTCTAAGGTAGTGGAGACTCATAAGTGGAGACTCAACGTCCACTTGTTGGACGTGCTGCTTCTTCCCTCAAAGGTGATTGCGGGCTGCGTGGAAGCGCAAGAATTTTTCGGTGAGTGTAGGACGCACCAATTTCTCGCTTCCCATTCTGAGTTGCTGTTGATTGTCAATTAGATCGAGAGGATTGGGAGCAAATGGTTCGAGTATTGGCAGTGATACCTCGATGCATGTACAAAGATTGCGAGAAAAGTAACGGGTAAAATTTGATTGGGGTCCTAAACCCCCATCGGCTATATGCTAAATCCGTCCATGATATATAGTGCTTACTCCCTCTGTTTAAAAAAAAACCAAACTCGTACTAGAATGTGATATATTCATTGTATTAAGATGTGATAACAAGGTTTTTTTTTTTATTGGAGGGAGTAACTCTCAAGGAGAATTTAGCTGCGACATGCGAGCTTAATTAACTACTGTAGCTGATTACCTGATCATCCAGTCAGGGTTGATGAATTAATGAATGAAACGCATGCATACCGGGTTGATTGCAATTGGTCGTACGCAAGGTATAGGTTTAAATACTCTCTCCAATTTTGACGTTTTAAGATAATAACACGTTCTTCAAAAATAACATTATTCACTATATTTTTTTATATAAATTTATTTCTATTATAGTAATTTGCAAGAAAACTCTCTATATATATTGTTATAGTGACTTTAAATTAAATATTTTAAAGTTGTTGATAGTTAAAATTATAAAAGTTTAATTGACTATGGAACGGGATCGATGGTGTAGGTCCCAACTGGCAGGGCCGGGAAAACCAACATCACAACACGCATGCTTGCATGTTACCGACATGAATTCTTGTGTTAAGGATGTTGCTGGAAGTTAGAATGCTAGCTAACCACTTCTCAGGTCCTGGCTTAATTTATGGATTAGTCATATTCAAGCAATCAAAATAGCTTCTGCATTATTGGCCCACTATGCTGATCTATCGTACTACTAGCTAGTACTGTATTAAAGATTTAAAGGTGGTAACACTCTCAGGGGTAAAAGTCATTTTCTCAACAAATGCTTCGGGAAAACGGCGCTCTCGCTACTTGCTAACCTAACACATCTGATATATCCTACTGTTCAGGGATCAGTATCCGTATGATGTTTCAGTAAACAATCCAGTATTCCAGTGGGTCACTAGCTAATCTACTAACTACATGTCACAAGTTGGTATATATTTGTGACACATATGCTCACTATATGCTGCTGATGATTTCTTAGCTCCATTACCAACTAAACTATCTTATGATGAGCTAATTAGAGATAATCACACAGGAAATGATGTATGTGTTTTGTCTGATCTGCTCTGTCAGGGGGCAAAGAGTGGCTCTTCCTTCCAAGCCAAGCCTCCCGTACTACTTACTTCTCCGTCCCAAAATATAACTACATATTACAAAATGTGACATTACCTACTCTCTCTGTTTAAAAAAACTCAACCTAGGAGGGGTCACCTAGTACAATGAATATGGACTATCCTTTATCCAGATTTGTTGTCCTGTGACCCCTTCTGGTTGAGTTTTTTTTGGGACGGAGAGAGTAGTACTACGAATCTGAACTGTCTTGTCCAGATTCATAGTACTAGGTAATGTCACATCCTGTACTGGGCCTGTTTGGTACAGCTCCAACTCCTAAATATTGCTCCAGGAGTTGAGTCTGGAGTGGAGTTGTGGAGCTGCCTAAATCCAGCTTCACAACTCTAGTACATTTTGTGAGAGAGCTTCACCTAACTCCACTCCTAATTTTGGTGGAGCTGAAACTGTTTGGCTGAGCTCCAGCTCCAGGAGGGATGGAGTTGGAGCTGGAACTGTGCCAAACAGGCCCTAGGTAATATTTTGGAATGGAGGAAGTATCTTATATTCTCTGATCAATAGACTCCATGGAGAAATGCCACAGATGAACCAACCAACTAACCTCATGCTGTTGCAGTGGCGCCTCGGAGACATACTCCCTCTGCATCAGCAATCTGAAAACATATACTCCCTCCGTTTCAAAATGTTTGATACCATTAATTTTTTAGCACATGTTTAACCATTCGTCTTATTAAAAAAAATTGTGAAATATGTAAAACTATATGTGCACATGAAAGTATATTTAACAATGAATCAAATGATATGAAAAAAATAAATAATTACTTAAATTTTTTGAATAAGATGAATGGTCAAACACGTACTAAAGAGTCAACGGTGTCAAACATTTTAAAACGGAGGGAGTACATGCAATTGATACATAGAAATGCAATGGCTTGTGTTGCTCAACTGTGCATGGAGAATTGGAGACTCTTGGAAGGAATCCAGGAGGGTGTGTATCAGTCCATCTTGTTGCTGTTCCTTCCTGCCAATTCTTCTCTAGAAAGAACTTTATTTGATTTAGATTATTGAACAAATTAAACTTGGTTATAGAAATAAATTAGATATTTTAAGAACTAAACTTAAACTAAATTAGACCGACAGCAAAAGGGAACAGCTGAACTGAAGAACAGAGTTGCAACTTCGCACCATTTTATCTCCACTTTATAGATCCGAAAAATAAGCACAGCTCTCATACTGTCTTCAACTAACATATTCGCGTCAAGATTATCCGTCGACGTCCAAATATTCAACTTCACTTTTGCCTATAAAAGTAGGATGAGCATATCATCAGATCACTAATAATATAAATGCGTTTCATCCAACAGCAATAAAACGACGCACGACTGGGGCTCATTCAAGTCAAAATCTTCGCAAAAAAGTTGCGGTTTGGCATGTTGCTGAGAGCTGTAGCGATCGACCCGGAGAAATTCTGCAGAAGGAAATTAAAGGCTTGAATAGTTGAATTGATTTAGTTGTTATCAGCTGATCGGTGCATCTAATGCTAAGTAGCACTGTAGCAGCCGGTGCAGGGCAATGTGCTGTTTATTTCTTCTCCGGTTCCTGAACCTGCCCTGATCCCCGGTCGAGTCTGATGTGGCGCCACCTCTTCGCCTCGGACAAATCTTTCCAAGCATTTTGATTCGTGTTCATGTCCTTTCGAGTATATTTATACCTACGTGAATCGGTTTATTTTAGAATGGAGGGAGTAATCCTAGTCGGTGATGCACTGATATTATAAAGTTACTTCATCCGTCCTTCCTAAAATATAGTTTTTTTTTTCTACGAATCTAGACAATCCTCCTGTATTGATTCATAGTACTAGGTTATATCCCATCCAACCAAAATTGCTATATTTTGAGACGGATGAGTAGGCCCCTAAGCCAACTAGTTAGAGGATCCAATATAGCCGTAAAAATATTTTCCACGGAATAGATACGCTACTCCTTCTGTCTCAAAATAAAATGACATGTCTAATTGACCAAGGGCTGTTTGAGGAGATGTAGTTATAAATACATAAAATGATGTGTTTTTGGCTTTTCAAATTATCAGAAGTTAAATACTAATCAATCTTCCTTAGAATTTTGGAGTTCCAAACAACACTTAAATCACATACTAAAGCCGACTAGACCGACTTTAACTGATTAATCGGTGAAAACCGACTAATCCACGCATTACCTTTTGATTAGGGCGGTCTACCCATGTCTATAAGTATCAACTGGCATTGACTCGTAGGTCGACAGTCGACACAGTTCGCAATTGAGCCAGGGTTGGGAGAGTCATTTGCAGGGTTGCGAGCGTGCACAGTCTGAATCTTTTCATTCGATGATAAAACAAAAACACACAAAACCAAAAACGAGAGAAATCTAAATGTATAAATTTGTGAGAATTGGACTGCACGTTCAATGGGCTTCACGGCATTAGGCAAGTAACAAAATACCGGCCCATCTACGTGAATGGGCCCTGGAGTTCAGTATACCGGCCCATTCATGTACATGGGCTTCGATCTAGGCCCATCCAAACTAGGCCATACGGATTTTGATCGGACGGTTCAGATCACACCAGATCTCTTCCCCGTCTCCGTCACCCGAACCCTCTCAACCCATGGCACTCTCCGCCGCTCGCCGGCTCTCCGCGCCGCCGCCGCCGGCGCGACGCCGCGCGGCCCGGGACGCTCTCTTCCCTCTTCGCGCCTCGAAGCGCTCCGAAGCCTCGCGCCCCGCGGGCCGGAGCCCGGGGATGGGCCGCCGCAGGAGCGGAGGAAGCCGAGGGCGAGGCCGAGGCCGAGGTCGAGGCAGCCGTGGGGGGAGGAGGCGGCGGTGCTGCTCCGGAGGTTCTACGACGGCGGGTACCTCCCGGGGCCTGACTTGTCGGTGGCGCCGCACGTCTTGTCCCCCGACGTCGTCAAGGGCGCGGCCGAGCGGTTCGGTCATGATCACCAGGTCGTCGCCAAGTGAGTGCCGCCTCTCCGATTGCTTTGTTCCCTTTGCGTTCTATATAAGTTGTATGATTTAGCTATATCAGATGGATGCCACTAAATTACCATGAAACACTAGATTTTGTGAGTTTAATTCGGAATGCCTGTATTTTTTTTTCTGTTGCATCTCTGAACAATATGTCGACATTGGAAGTATGACGGTCGTTAAGTATCGATTTCGACCGTCAATTATCTCAATAAATAAAAAGAGGACTAACATTTCTTAAACGTACATTAGTTTCAAATAATGTACTTCCTCCGTTTCAAAATGTAAGACTTTCTAGCATTACATAAATTCATATAGATGCTAATGAATCTAGACACATATACAAAACATATATAGTGATCAACGGATACATATAGATAAGTCCAAAAAGTCTTACAATATAAAACAGAGGGAGTATGTTGGTAGCAAGTTTGGTCTAAACTCTGGATATGGTGGGTGAATTCATTGCGTTTCTGATTTCGTTAACCTGGGAGAAGATGTGGTAATGTGGCCTTATAGAAGAGAACAAGTGAACAGCTACCCTGGGGAATTACCAATGTCTAGGTCTTCTTCAATTTGGAAATGAAAAGCTTAGTTTGTGGCAATGAGTTTTACCATGTAATTGGTTTTGCTTCCTTGTTTCAAATCTTGACTTTCTGGATTGTGGTATGCCACTTGCATTGTGCTGATGCTGCTGTATGTTTTGCAGTGGATTCTAACAATGAACTGCATTCCTTTTTTTTTTTCCTCTTACACATTGGAAACTGGTTAATTGCCACCTACAGTGGGGGAGCTATCAGTCCCGAGCAGATGTTATAGGTTGAACACAAAACTATACTAAAAAAAATCATGAATTAACTGTTTACTTATCTGAAACTCTTCCATTTAACTTTCTGTGCTCTGAAATGCTGTGTTTCAAGATTAATAGTGATTCCAGGCATAATACATCCTTGTGAACAACACTGATCATGCTCCCTGTCCCTGCATATACTACATGAGCTGGCCATGCTTGATATTTTGTTGAACAGTTCCTTTGGTCTTTTATGTTTGATTTTAATATTCTTTGGTAGTAGTATGTAAGGCAAAAAAATAAGTTGAAAATAACATTGAAGAACTATCTTTATCACCCAATTTCTCCGCTGTTGAAGCTGAACCTTGTGTGTGCACTGTAGATGGTTGTCTGGAAGTGACTTGAAGAAGGTTGCGTTGTTTGGTTGTCCATCTGTTGAGCGAAGAACAGTTTTTGCATCAAAAAGACTACGAGCTTTCTTTAACATCCAGGAAGCTAAAGTAGGTATCATGTAATTGTCAATTTAATCCTATGCGAGAATTACTTCTGTCAAAACATGCTTGAGGTTAACGTTTTGCTCGTTGTCCTCCTTCAGATATGCAGCTCTTGTAAGATGAGAAATTCATGCCAGTTTGTTAACCAGGAAGTATCTAGGCATGATAAAGTGATCCTGTCAGATACTATGAGAATTCTTACTTTATTCGTCCTGGATACATGTCCTCAGCAACTCAAGGTTACTCCTGAATTGAAAGCTAGCATTTGCAAGCTTGTCAAGGACACCATAAACCTAAGCCAATAATTACTAAGCAGATCATTTGTAACTGTAGAAGGTACTTGAAGTATACCAGGTAGACAAGCATTCATGTTTCGTACATTTTATTTACTTGATACTATGTGACAAGGTCTAAAACATAATTATAACATGTTTTTTTTCTGGTGCTTTTGCCAGAGAGGTGACCAAATTTATTTGGATCAAATGGATGAAGCTCATATTTTGTTTGCAAATACTACCTGAAGGTTAGAGCGCTGACCTCGCATATTTATATTGTGTGTAACTTTTGTTGAGACAGGGGTATGTGAACCTGACTGAGTAGCAATTGACGATAGCTGTAAACTGCCAAGCTCATACTGTTTGATTACATTATTTGATTCCTTTAAGTCAGTTCTGCATATTTATGAGGTTCCTTGTCTCTTAAGTATCTTGTGTCAGCTTGACGAGAGATACTCCATATATTTTTCTATGCTCCTTTGCTTTCAGAAGCCATTGTCTGTTTCAATGACCTTATAAATATTTATGAAGCCATTGTTTCAATGACCTTATAACAAGGAAAACATAAGGATATCTTGTTTCCTGTTTCCTGTTTCCTGTGATTTGTTATTTTGCTGTGAACTCGTAAAAGTTTACATAACGCCATACCATGATATCCTTTTTTCTTTAAACATCACCAACGCTTCCACATTCCAACACATGTATCACATACCATCTGATTACTTGTTTTTTGCACTTAAGCAACTCAACCTGATTGCACCGCAGAAGCAGATGCGCTGAAGCTGAGATGCAGTGGTTCACCCAGGAATCTTGCATCAGTCAGACTCCCCATGTGATGTTGTTTAGCTAGCTGTAAACCATTTAGTTTGGACAAGGTACCGTACCCCTATCACTCAATCTAACTCTTACTCTTTCTTTAATAACCTGTTCCTTTCGTGATTAGAAAAAGATCAGCCAATGTATGCCCTTAGCCGGCAATGCATCTGCCTTCAGGTTTTGTTGGCCATATTATATTTGAAGCACTATGGTTCATGTGCCCCTGAAGCTCCAATTGGCATGGATCCCCTTATCCTATCAGCGCATGCTAACTTGGTAAAATATGATGCAGTAGAAAAAGGGAGGCCCTTTTCAGACCAATGCCCCGTCACTTTCTACCTTTACCTTGTAGCCACGAGCTTTTCTTCTCCTTCATATGATGGAGATTCTTGTGCTGTATTCTAGTCCCACCATGGAACACTGGGTCTTAGCAACCATTGTCACGTAGTGATGTACTCGACAGGATCAAGAGTTCGTTTTCAGACTGACTGGAAACACTGATCTTTGGTATGTTGTGCAGGGAGGAACAGTTTGGTTTCAGACTCACTGGACTGCTTCTCTGCATGGCACCTCTCTTGTAGAATAATCCAGGATAGCTGTTCTCCGGAGGCGAGGTCGGTAGGTCACTTCGGACCTGTTCATTTTGATGCAAAAAAAAACCTTACCAAATTTTTTGGTATAGTTGCCAAAGGATTTCTTATATAGTTACCAAAATTTGGTAGCAAACTAAATGCAGCTGTTTTTTTTTTTTTGCAACTTTACCAAAATTTGGTAAGGTTGAAAATGGTATCAAAGTGAACAGGCCCTTCATGTATGTGATAATGTGAACCCTTCCATATTGCCGCCTGATGAGAACTGAATCTTCTACGGAAGTGATGCTCTACTCTCTACTCTGTTTTTTTTTTTTTCCTTTTGGTTTCTTTTCCCTAATCTCTTGGACAGTTCAGTTCTGATGGATTCTTCTGGCCTCGTGTTGATGATCGAAGTATTCAAGTCGTCGTCTCGTGCTGATGGCTGCTTGCTTGATTTTAAACTTCGGCTGAAACTCGGAGCCTCTTTCACATTTGTCCGGTCAGCGATTGCTTTTCTTCTCCCCCCGGTTTGCCGCTTGCCTGGTAGTGCCTGCCACTAGTAATCTAATAGCATAGGTCTTCTTGTTAACTTCTCTCACATAATAATTAACTTTTCTTCTTGTTAACTTCTCTCACATAATAAGTCAAGTAGTAGTACTTCAGTTAAGCAAGATTGATCATGTCAGAAAGCATGCTATTTGAACGTTTTGAAAGGTTGAATCACAGAGAGCGTTTAGGATGGTGTGATGCATGCATCTCACTGACGCAGCAGAGAATCAGGTTATGTAATTTTTTATTATCCTGTAAGAAGTGTAGAAAAGTCCACAATCCTTCAGTTTTAATCGTAATCAATTTACCATCAAGCCTCTAAAAAAATCGTATCATCAAGTGGAGCCCTCTTAAGCTGGCTGGTTGGATTGATAAGAATAGAAGTGCATGTTGACAAGGCGGCAGAGTATTCAGCTGGAGAAATCCTTTGTGTACGCAAGTAGTACGTTTTTTTTTTTTAACTTTTTGAGGGAAAGTCGCAAATACGTTTTCTCGTTGCCTCTTCTATCGAATCACGGGAAAAATTAATTCGGGTCTAAAATCTCATTCTGCCTGTTTGAAACTTGAAAAAAAAAAGAGAAAAGGTACTGGTTTCTAAAATAATTGAATTAATTTTGTTCCGTGAAACTTCTCCAGAGTCATGTGAAATGAACTGTTTTTCCTGATGGAGTTGAATTCAGTAATATGGCTTTTGCCCTTGAACTTAGGGTGTGTTTAGTTTCACGCCAAAATTGAAAGTTTAACTAAAATTAGAAGTTTTGAAGAAAAAAGTTGGAAGTTTTGATGTGTGTAGGAAAGTTTATCTGGAGTGCTGCTAGTATAAATTAAAACTGATATTTTCTGCCACGTTATATTATGTTGGTGTTCTTCTATAATGAAGATGAAGATATGATCACAAAGTTAAGGCACGCAAAACAAGAAAGATATTAGCACATGATTAATTAATTTTAAATTACTATAAACTTGAAAAATAAATTCATTTTATATTCTAAAGCAACTTTTATATTTGGGTATATTTCTATATAGAAATTTTTTTGCAACATACTCCCTCTATCCTATAAAAACCAACTTTGTAGCAGATGTGACACATCCGATTCTAGATTGATATTTTATGGGACGGAAAGAGTAGCGTTTAGCAGTTTGAATAGCGTGCTAATGAAAATCGAGAGAAAATATATATCTTAATCTGAAAATAACTCCACGTAAACCGTCGACACTTAATTATTATCCCATGCCAGGAAAAGTCACTCTTCAGTACTCCCTCCGTCCCATAAAAAACCAATCTAGGATCGGATGGAACATATTCTAATACGATGAATCTGGACTTATGTCCATACTCGTAGTACTAGGATATGTTACATCTGGTACTAGGTTGGTTTTTTATGGGACAGAGGGAGTAGGTGACACCTCAACTAGGGCCACCACTAAGCTATCTCCCATGCATATGTAAATGCATGCTTTAATTAACCCCGTAGATTATGTTGGAGTACTAAGCTAAGTACTATTTCTCTTTATTTCAAAATATAACTATTTCTATCAGAGTAACTTATTCAATCATTTTAACTATTTTCTTAATAACTATAACTATCTTAAAATTATTTTAACTAAAATTATTTTTTCACCTTCCACAACAATCTTCCTTTTAATTGTTCATCTACTTTCTTTTGTTAACGAATCACAACATTTATTCAATCATTTTAACTATTTTCTAAATAACTATAACTATCTTAAAAAATGCTTGCATTTTGATGTGGAGAAAACCACCCGTTGCAACGTACATGCCCAAACCAGTCTGAGGCTGTATTTAGATCTAGGTGAAAAGTTTTGGCGGTGAAAAGTTTTGGTGTCACATCGGATATACCGACACATTTAAAGTATTAAACATAGACTAATAACAAAACACAAATTACAGATTCCGCCTGTAAACTACGAGATGAATTTATTAAGTCTAATTACTTCGTCATTAACAAATGTTTACTATAGCATCACATTGTCAAATAATAGAGCAATTAGGCTTAAAAGATTCATCTCATAATTAACATGTAATCTATATAATTAATTTTTTATCTATATTTAATACTCTATGCATATATCTAAACATTCGATTCGATTTGACATGGCGAAAGGTTTTTGTGTGGGACCCAAACAGGGCCTGAGGGTATCAGGGTCGTTGAGGTCTACTCTCTCGTCCTACACTACACGGCTCGTGGGGGCCATGGGCCGCCGGGGATCACGTGGTGGCAACTGGCAAAAAAGCCCACATCGCGCGTGGCGCGGACCAATCGCCGGGCCTCCGTGCGGCGGGGGGTCGGGTGGGGGTGGGCCCCGGGCCCCCACGCTCACGTGCACGCCGCACGCCGCCCCGTAACCGCGTTCCGTTGTCTCCCCCTCACCCCCGTTTCCCCGTCACCTCCACGTGGGCCCCACGGTCCACCACGTGTCGACGTCCCCCCAACCCGCCGAGCACGAGCACGGAGGGCACTGACATCCTGGCCCACCCACCCACCCGCACGCCGGGTGGGGAAGGAGGAAAAAAATAAAATAATCGCACGCGCCAAAATTAAAATACTGGACGGAGCAGTAGCACAGTACTCGACGTCCGAGCAAAAAAAAAAAAAAAGAAAAAAAAAAGGAGAAGAGAGAGAGAGGCGTGGGTTGATCGCAAAAGCAACAGGCTCCTCACGTGTCCCGCTCGTGGGGCCCACCGCGCATGGGTGCCCACGTGCAGCGTCGTTGACGTGGACCGAGCCGAGGGGGGTGGGGCCCACCCCAGCGGAGGGAGAGAGACACGCTTCATGGGGTGCCCCCCACGCACACCCTAGTGTGGCTAGTGGTGTGGGGTGGTGGTGCGAAATGACGAGACTACCCCTGGCAGGGTTAGACGCGGCGGTGGCAGGCGCGTAAATAAGCGGAGATCGAGGGGTAATACAGTGACGAGGCAACCCCCGGTGCTTTGTCAAAGCTCACGCCACTGCGGCCTCCGCTACCCACCCACAACCTCCTCCCCTCCTCCGCCTCCGCGTGATCTCTTCTCGCTTCACGCTTCTCTCCTCCTCTCCGCGGCGGCGAGAGCCAAGGGCGAGGCGGGCGGCGAGGTGAGGAGGTGAGGGTTTGGGTTGGTATGGCGACGGGAGGGGGAGGGATGGGGGGGTGTAGGAGGAGGAGGAGGTGGAGCGGGGGGCGGCGGGGGTGGGGGTGGGAGGGAGGATGCCGACGTGGAGGGAGCGGGAGAACACAAGCGGAGGGAGCGGCGGCGGCGCGCGATCGCCGCCAAGATCTTCGCCGGCCTCCGCGCCCACGGCGGCTACAAGCTCCCCAAGCACTGCGACAACAACGAGGTCCTCAAGGCCCTCTGCAACGAGGCCGGCTGGGTCGTAGAGCCCGACGGCACAACCTACCGCAAGGTACCCCCAGATCTCTCCCTCCCCTCCCCTCCCCTCTCCGCCCCACCGGATCCGCCGCGCAGGCCGCCGCCGCCGCGGCGACGATGTGAACTGTGTTCGTTTTTTTTTTTTTTTTTTTTTTTTTTGCGCCGTGGAGATGCACGTGGTGTCGACTGGCAAAGGTGGGGTGAAGATGCCGCCAGTCTGGACCCGCGCATGGGTGTGGTGTGGTGGGTGGGTGGGGCGCGGGCGGTGGAATTTCCGGGGGAATTTTCGCGCGGAGAGCATTGCGGTTCGCGGATTCGTGGAATCCTTTGCTAGGGCGATTGTTACCACCACTCCACCCGGTGGATTCCCGTTTTGCTTTTGTTTGCATAAGCAAAAGCGGCGGATCCTGGCTCCTGATTGGCCGATGGGATTTGTGGTGGGGCGGGGGATGGATGAACTCGGGGCGTGTGTGTATGTGTGGATCGGATCGGCCTTATGCTTGCGTGATGTTGACCTTGTGTTTGCCTTGGATTTGGGGATAGATATGCGCTTGTGTTGTAACCTAGTGGTTTTGTAACGACGATTGACCGTGAGTATCTGCTCTTCAAGACTGGGCATTAGCATTTGCGCTGTTGCATAAGCGCGCGTTTCTAGGTTGTCTCTTCGGAATTTCATGGCTACTGCTAATTTGCTCTTCTAGAACTGAAACAATACTACTAGTACTACTTTCGAATTGGCTGATAATGGTAATTAATGAAGCATAAGGTCATTTTTGGAGTTGAGTTGAACAATGGGGTATTGGAGTTGCATGATCTATAAAAGCTTGGAGGTTGTTTGTGTTGTTAGTTTGCTCACCTTGTTCTGTATCAAATGTGCTTGTCTGCGTTCCAAACATCCTGAGAAACAATGCGTTTGACTTACTTTCAGCTAATTGAGAAACAATGCGTTTGACTTAATTTCAGCTAATTGAATAATTTGATGGATGGTTTTATTTATGTATAACTGATTGTGCCTTGTTCTACAGGGATACAAGCCTCCTGAACGCATGGAAGTGATTGGGTGCTCCGTATCACCAAGCCCGTGTTCCTCGTATCAACCAAGCCCGCGGGCATCATACAATGCGAGTCCTACTTCCTCCTCATTCCCTAGCGGCGCATCCTCCCCCTTCCTTCCTCACCCTAACAACATGGCCAATGGTGTTGATGGTAATCCTATCCTCCCGTGGCTTAAAACACTGTCCACTTCTCCAGCATCAAAAAAACATCCACAGCTCCCCCCACTGTTGATTCACGGTGGTTCCATTAGTGCTCCTGTAACTCCTCCATTGAGTTCGCCAACTGCTCGCACTCCTCGCATGAAGACAGATTGGGATGAATCAAATGTCCAGCCTACGTGGACTGGTTCGAACAGTCCCTGCGTGGTGAACTCCACGCCGCCCAGCCCCGGACGCACAATGCTTCCGGACCCAGCATGGTTAGCTGGTATCCAAATATCATCAACAAGCCCATCATCACCGACATTTAGTCTTGTGTCATCAAATCCATTTAGCGTCTTTAAAGATGCAATTCCGGTGGGCAACAATTCATCGAGGATGTGCACGCCAGGGCAAAGCGGCACATGCTCCCCTGCGATTCCTGGCATGGCACCACACCCAGATATTCACATGATGGATGCGGTTTCTGACGAGTTTGCATTTGGAAGCAGCACAAATGGTGGCCATCAGGCGGCTGGTCTGGTGAGGGCGTGGGAAGGCGAGAGGATCCACGAGGACTCGGGATCGGATGACCTAGAGCTGACTCTTGGAAGCTCTAGGACAAGAGCTGCTGCTTAACAAAAAAAAAACTAACCTGGAGGCATTCTTGTCTGTAGCTTATTTGTTCGTGTTCATTAGTTTCTGAAAGAGAGACCAAATCGTGTGGTTCCTTCAGATAGCTTCAGCTGTGATGATAATTGTGTTATTTATGTGAGACACGAGCTAGAGAGAAAGGGGGCTTTAATTCGGCCAAACCCAGCTGTGATATGGTAATCTCAGCTGGCTGTAATTTTAAAGCCCCCCCTTTGTTGTGACAAATGTAAATTGATGTGAGAAATCATGCAAAATTCATGGAGCGTTCAGCTCAACGAAGCATTCATTTGCGTTCCGTGCACGGACAGCAAGGCATCCACATACTTTTGCCGGAGCCTGCTGCTTTTCTCGAGCTCCACGGCGGCGATGGCGGCTGTGGTGGTCGACGGCGTCTCGCCGCCGTGGTCCAAGAAGGAGGCCGTCGTACACCTCCTGTCCGGTGAGCTGGTGGTGGTGGTGATTGACTATTGTATCATCCTTGCCAACTCGTGCACTATAGGGTCATTTTCAGGCTTAATTGAACGTGCCATTCGAAGTCAGCAAATGCAGCTGTGAGAGCACACCTCTGCCGTCCTTTTCCACTGCCTTCAAATCCAAAACTTGCCCTTGAAAAGCCAGACCACACTTGTACTCTGTCTGTTCTCCGTGTGAGCATAACAGCAGGAGTGGTCGAGTACCTGATAGTAGTAGTAACAATTTTTTTTTTTAGACCCTGGGATTTGACCTAATCAAATGAAGAATTCAGTAGCCCTGATCACGTAAGTATTAGTATCACAGCTCACCAACCCTGCCTGCTGAAGAACGGCTTGGAGGAGACAGAGACAACTAGGGCAAGTGGTTTGCCAAACTTGCGCAAGGATTCGATCAACCGTGTTCTGATTGAGTCTTTGGTTGAAAGGTAATTTGCATTTTCAGAGGGTTAATCTTGACTTGTGGTGTTCGAGAAACCGCCCCTGATTTCTGAACATTTAGTACAAGCCAAGTAATTAAAAACATATTATAGAACTTTAGTTGTGCTGTTGTCTTCAGTCCATAAGCCAAGCACTAGTCTCCGAGCTGTCTCCAATTAGGCTGGACTGCTGTATATGCATATGAAAAGTTCGTTTATTTTTACATGGATGGTTTGTCATGTCCTGAAAGTCTGAATTTCATCTGTTTTAGTACAAAAAAAAGAATGACTTGAGAGTTGAGATGAATTCAATTAGGTAGGAAAAACGTACCAGCAAGAGTATATTTGCCAGATTCTGATTTTAAAATTCGTGTTAATCCAACTCTAGATGGGTTTCGTCTTTGCACACACCTGCCTGCATCAACACACTCATGGTGCTATAAAAATACTAGAACATGATGCAGCTGGCCTGGACTAGTCTTTCACTGTCTTTGTGCTCTCAATTCTCAACAGATTGATAGCTTTGCCATTGAGTCAGGGAGAGAGATGGCTGGGAGAGAGGATGGAGCAGCAGCAGGAGCCATGGAAGAAGGGCAAGACAGCAAGGAGGTGAAGTGTGAGAGTTCAGAGGATGGAAGCAACAGCAGCAGCAGCAGCAGCAGATGCCATGGCAACGACGTGATCTCCGTCCAATTCATGCAGAAGGTACGCATGGTGATGGTCGTTGCGAACTTGCGATGCACGGTCTCCTGGTACTACCCTGTTGCCGTACCTGAACTCGCAAACTGAAACTCTGAACTTGACACCCCGTGTCAAAAGCATATGGTTTCTGACTTTCTTCTCCATTCCTTTTCAGCAGCAGTAACACGTTTGTAGTAATTCCGTTGGCGATTACTATCATCTGTGACTTTTTGACTGTGGAGTAGATTTCTTCATGTAGACTAATTCAGAAACAGCATTAGATATTCCTAGTGACTGACTGACTGACTAGTAGGGATGAAAGCGGTCAGTCCGCTATCCCGTATAAGAGCCCGAATGCTAGTTCATTTTCAATCCACTGGTACAAAAATTAGATGCAAAAAATACAGTTACAGTTGTGGTTTGGCGGACAACAAGCCTGCAAGCCTGCCCTGCTTTCATCGATCCCTACTGAGTAGTACTGGCTAACCGTTACTCTGAATATTTTCACAAACTGAAACTCTGAACTTGACATCCATATGTGACTAATTCCACCGGGGATTTCTGTCATATGTGACTTTGTGAGTGTTCATTTCTTCATGGAGACTACTAACTCAGAAATGGTATTAGACTATTAGAGAGGGAAATATATGGTGGAAACCGTAGTAGAAACCTGAAAATTACCGTTGGATTGAAAAATAGACGTCTGAGACTCATCCACATCATCATGAGTAAAAATTTTACTCGTAGGTTTACTCATGAGTAAAAATTTTACTGGACGTGGACGAATCTCAGGCATCCATTTTTCGATCCAACGATAGTTTCCATGTTTCCACTACATATGTGATTTGCACTACATATTTTCCATATTAGAGATTAATTCCTCGCCTGACCAACCGTAACTCTGATTGATCCTCCTAGATAAATTTTCAACGAACAGTGATTGCTGACACAGATCCATGGTGCCGTGCATTTTTTGTAAAGCTAAATCTTTAGATAATAGTAACGTACATGTCATGTCTTATTTTTCTAGCCCGTTTGCATCATGGCGTTCGTAAAAGAAGTGCTTAACAAAACTTGAACCATCATAACTATAGTAATGGGTGGCACTATATTAGTAATGTTTTTGTAGAGCTAAAATATTTTAAATCACAATCTTTAGATAGCAGTAACGTACATGTCATGTCTTATTTTTCTAACACATTTGCATCATGGCGTTCGTAAAAGAAGTTCTTAACGAAACTAGAATCATCATAACTATTTTTTAACGTCGTTACTGCGGAAAGCAGCCGTGTTACTACACATTGACCGTCACGTTACTACGCCGTTCCAGTGAGACGAGGACTGAAAAGAGGTAAATCTCAATCTTTAGAGAGCAATATCTCTCACGCTATATATTATTTTTCTAATCCGTCTACACCATGATGTTCGTAAAAAAGTGCTTAACAAAACTATATCCATCATGACTACTTTTTGATGTCGTTACTGTGAGAAAG
The DNA here is from genome assembly GCA_009805545.1 of Oryza longistaminata. NCBI lineage: Eukaryota > Viridiplantae > Streptophyta > Magnoliopsida > Poales > Poaceae > Oryza > Oryza longistaminata. Next base: position 7,680,158 of record CM020178.1, read on the forward strand.
TTGTCATGTTACTGCACGATAACCGTTATGTTACTGCGCAATCTCTAGGAGACGAGTACAGCGAAGTGGTGGGCGTGGGGGGAGTTAGTGGGCGGGTTTGACCGGCAGGAGGATGCTTTGACCGAGGTGGGAGGGGTGTTTTGGGCCCTAGGCGGGCTGCGCGAGCGGCTAGTGGGGTCGTCGTGCACGTACGTCGGTTACACGATTCTCTCTTCTTTTTACCGAACTAGCTAAAAACCCATAAGTTGCAACGAATATTATAAAAGAAAAAAATACAGTATAGTCAGTCGATTAGATATATAATGTCATCTTCAAAGGCAGACATACTAAAATATGCTGCTATGCTGGTAGATCATCTATTTTTATCCTCTTCATATATTTCCACGAGTTATATGGTCGGGCGGTGAACGTGCTATTCGCAGGGTATGTGTTGCAGTAAATCATAAAATCTCACAGTTAACTACGTACTGCTGATGCCGCATTAGTAGTAGTTGTTCGGCCTTCTTTTCGCTTATGCTTATAATTATCACGCAAAATTTAAATTTTCAAACTTAAATTTGAAACTGATTTTGCGAATTTTTTTCATTAAAGTTTATTTTTATTCTTTGCTTTTAGATTCCTAAAAACCCGTACATAAAAATTTTACTCACAAATTATCTTTTGTTTGCAAATACGCCGTTCGGTTTATTTCACGAATAAGTCAAAACGATGGGGCCGTCGTCGTCGTTGCTGCTGCTGCTGCTGTTAATTACAGTGTGTATTGCATTAATTGGGGTTTAATTTGCAGGCCAGTGACGGGGGCGTCGATGAACCCGGCTCGGAGCCTTGGTCCGGCGATGGTGGCGGGGAGGTACGGCGGCGTGTGGGTGTACGTGGCGGCGCCGGTGAGCGGGACGGTGTGCGGCGCGTGGGCCTACAACCTGCTCCGCTTCACCGACAAGCCGCTGCGTGACATCGCCAACACCGCCTCCTTCCTCAGGAGGAGCTCGCGTAGGAGTTAAGTGATAGAATTGAATCCGTTCTGTCTCTCGAATTTGCAGCAAAAATCCAATCACCGTGATGTGTAGTAATGGGTGGCACTATACTAGTAATGTTTTTTGTAAAGCTAAATCTTTAGATAATAGTAACGTACATGTCATGTCTTATTTTTCTAGCCCATTTGCATTATGGCGTTCGTAAAAGAAGTGCTTAACAAAACTTGAACCATCATAACTATAGTAACGGGTGGCACTATATTAGTAATGTTTTTGTAAAGCTAAAATATTTTAAATCACAATCTTTAGAGAGCAGTAACGTACATGTTATGTCTTATTTTTCTAACCCGTTTGCATCATGGCGTTCGTAAAAGAAGTTCTTAACGAAACTAGAATCATCATAACTATTTTTTAATGTCGTTACTGCGGAAAGCAGCCGTGTTACTACACATTGACCGTCACGTTACTACGTCGTTCCAGTGAGACGAGGACTGAAAATAGGTAAATCTCAATCTTTAGAGAGCAATATCTCTCACGCCATATATTATTTTTCTAATCCGTCTACACCATGATGTTCGTAAAAAAATGTTTAACAAAACTAGATCCATCATAACTACTTTTTGATGTCGTTACTGCGAGAAAGTTGTCATGTCGCAATCTCTAGGAGACGAGTACAACGAAGTGGTGGGCGTGGGGGGAGTTAGTGGGCGGGTTTGACCGGCGGGAGGATGCTTTGACCGAGGTGGGAGGGGTGTTTTGGGCCCTAGGGAAGGTGGGGTAGATGGGTTTGACCCATGGGAGAGGGGAGGGTGTAGAATAGTTATTCTAACGGAGAGGTGTAGAATAGATTTGCTATATATATGTGTGTGTGTGAGAAATCTATGAGTCGAAAGACTTAAAACATATTTAACAAGATAGATTCATGCCGGAATATAAAGTTGAATGCAAAGTCTGGTACCCACAAATCTATCCTAACAAAATATTGTTCTATACAATCTGGCATTGCTACAACCTAAGCAAGTTAAAAATACATAATCTAAATAATTTTTCAGCATGAAGCTTGGATGAACAGAAAACTGCGGGATGTATACTTTGTACTTCAGATTCATATATGCACCAAAAATATTGATATCTTGAGCTCATAATTATAGTTAGGAATCCATGCGTTAACCAAAACAAAACGTTAGCAGTAAACAGAAGGACCATAGAAATTCGAGAGAAAAGGGACGGGGAGATAAGTAAATAATTACCTGTGCTTGCCGTCAATGATCGATTAAACAGGGTTGAACAACGAAACTAAGCCAATAAGATTGAATTGTAGGCTACGTTTCTCAGAGTAGGACCCTAAAGTAATCTAATATCTCAGTTTGTGGAGCAACTGTGCGCAGGATGTACTAGTAGCAAGCCTACAGAAGGAGAAAGAGCACCATGGCAAGATGGTCCAAAAAAGTATGCAGGCAACATGCAACAAATAGTCTCATCAAATAAAGTAATTCTATGAAAAATATTTGAAGGGGTCTGCTTTACCTCATAGTGCAGCGACAAACACTTTTATTGGCTAATCAGACAGTTGGATTTTTTTTTCCGTAAGATACATTATACATTTTTATCGAACTAAGAAATTTTTGATATTTGACGGACAATTTCAGAAAGAAATCCGAAACCAATCTGTAGCATTAATAATGGTTAATAACGGTTTAGTTTCCAATTTTTTTTCCCAAAAACGTCACATCGAATATTTGGACATATGCATGGAGCATTAAATAGAGATAAAAATTAAATAAAAATTTATTGCACAGTTTGCATGAAAATCGCGAGAAGAATCTTTTGAGCCTAATTAGTCCATGATTAGCCATAAGTGCTACAGTAACTCACATGTGCTAATGATCGCTTAATTAGGCTCAAAAGATTTGTCTCGTGGTTTCCATGCGAACTATGAAATTAGTTTTTTCATTCGTGTCCGAAAACCTCTTTCGACATCCGGCCAAACATTCGATGAGATTGAATTCTCTCTGTTTTTTTTTTCAACAATGAACTGTATTCTCTCATAGGGGAAAACAAATTAAATCTGCAACTTGACGATAGAAAATCAATAAAATAACCTTGTCATTACGGAAGAGAAGCGGCCAGGGTAGGTAGAACATCACTCGAGCCAGTTGCCTATTGTCAAATAGTATGAACAATGAAAAATGAGAAAAATGAAATAGAACTTGGCTGCTTGTGAGGATAATTATGACATGCGAGAGATTCATCAAGCGATCGATCTTCTGATTGATTTCAGAAAGACGAAACAACTGTTCGAAGCTCTCAAACATATGCAAAATTAGTTGATCTAGGTGAGGTGCCGATCACAACAGATCGTGGTCGGAGAATACAATCACGAAGGCCTTCAAGATCAGATGATAAAGCCAGGATGACATGCCCTTTAGTAACTGGCATCCGTTTCCTGGCTCTTTAGTTCTTTCACTGTCTCTAGATATTTGACGTCGTTGAACTTTTTTTAATATGTTTGATCGTTCGTCTTATTAAAAAAAATTAACTAATTATTATTTTTTCTATCATTTGAGTCGTTGTTAAATATACTTTTATGTATACATATAGTTTTACATATTTAAAAAACACCCGGAGCGTCACCTCCGGCGAGAACAGGTCCACCACGTCGCCGATCACCCGCCCCAGCACCAGGCTGTTCGCCGACGACATCTCTTCAAGCTAAATAAATCAGTTGAAACTACAGAGATTTCAGTATAGTTAAACAATTAGCTAGCTACCCTTGAGGACGTACAATTGGATTGGACTCTGCTCACATTATATAGAATAGATAGCCAAGGCTGCGAGCGTCATAGTCAAGAATCGAATGATATCGTCGCTGCATCCACCTTCCAAAAAAGATATCTTCGATGCATCCAAAAAAGAATCTTATTCTGATGTATGAAGTGCTACGTCATTCCAGTGCATGCAAGTACGCAATATATATGGGCCGGCCGGCCGGTTAACTCTTTACGCATGGGCCAGAATTTTAAATAGCTCTATATTCTTATTAAAACGATTTTATGGAGCTTGTAAAAAACAGCTTCTACATCATACATAGGAACTCACGATCACAAAGTTCATTTTAGTGGGTAAGTGTATTGGTAAGATGAAAGTGGAACGGTATTTGTCATATACTCCCACTGGTGAAGAAACCCTTATTTATCCCGGTTTGCAACCCCCTATAATCCTAGGTTGCAAACTAGGACCAAGAATTCGGTCCCAAGTGAAATAATCGGGATTAAAGATACATACTAATTAATATACTCCCAAATATAGAAATTAATATGACTCAAAATTTATACCGGACATCAACATTTCCAATGCACGGGAATTCAAACATTTTTGAGCAATCATGTGCTTACAAGAGGAATCTAAGCAATTTAAAATTTGAACAATAAGATAACTAAAAGGTTTTTTTTCTCGTTTACCTTAATCTTTGCTAAATAACACAGAAATACTTATATTTAGAAACAGCGGGAGTAACTTTCACATGTGAAAATCAGATTGCTAATTTATTATTTTTATTCCAAAGAAAAGAAGCCACTCTCGCTCTCAAGACTAAAAATTCTCACATTAGATAAAAAGAAAAAGATATTAACCGTCCAATTGTGATATATCCAAATTATAACGGTGTAAATATAGTTGTATATAAAATATGGTGGCATCTATAAAAACAGAAGTTAAGAGTTCTATACAATTGTATCTATGAAAATATGTGTTAAGAGTTGTATACCAAATCTGGTTTTTCTATTGTATATAAATTACAATTATATATCAAATGTTAAGTGTTGTATACAAATCCACTTCTACATTAATTTATCTAACCTCACACAAAGTTATGTGGGTCAAGTCACTAGTTGTATCTGATATGGATTCTTTATTGAATAGTTTTACAACTTTTAACCAAAATATCAGTTATTTCTAAATTATATTTTAATGAATACTGTAGAAGGGTAGTTTATTACAGTAAGAAAGATATTACATCTCATAGCTATGATCGATTGAGATAAGGTTGATAAGACATCCAAAAAAATGAAACAATATATATCCCTTGTAAGCCACATAGGGAAGGTGCGACAGCCCAATGTATCCCCTGTGTTTGTATCTAACTCTTCTATAGTGATCATTGCCGACCGGTGCCCGTGGTGGATTTTTCCCGTAAGGGTTTTCCACGTAAAATTCGTGTCTCCCTTGTGCATCTATTTTCATAACATATCCTACTTTGTTTCAAATTATGATTGATCTTTATTTTTCTAAATTAGCCTCGATAACTTAGAAAACCTAAATTCAACTACAAAATTAAGTTTTAAATTCAAATTTTGGATATAACTATTTTTTTTGAACGAATTAGCTATATAAGAAACCAACTAGAGTTCGATGAAAACCTGATTTAATTAATTGTCGCAACACATGTAAGCAAATGAGCAGAGCCATAAAATGATTATCCAATTTTGATAAGCAAGAACTAAGAACACTACTGATTTGATTAATTTATAGACTGCATTTTGAGAATTACAAGAAACTTCAGGAATTCGAGCAGAAGAATTTTGTTGAAACTCACTGAAATTGGACTGGTTCTTGTGAAAGTTTTGTAAAATTGCTATGTTTTAAAAGAATCTTAATTTGGACTAACTTACAAATTATTCAAAAAGAAACTCTGCTATGACTGCATGTGTTGTTCTATAGCTATATATCTCTATGCCACAATCTCTAGAAGCTAAGCCATCTCTACTCTTTTTTTAACAGATACATGCAGTCACAAAGAGTTCCTTTTTAATAATTTATAAGTTAGCCTGAGCCATCCTTTAAACAATAGCAATTTTATAGAACTTTCACGAGAACCAGTCCAATTTTAGTGAATTTTCACAAAATTCCTCTGCTCGATCGAATGCCTTAGGGCCTCATGGTTTTCCCTGGTTTTAAAGTTGATTTTGATGTTTTCAATGTAGTTTTTTTTTAATATTATAAGTCGCTAAGAACACATACAAAAAGAATTTATTTTTTTTCAATTATTTTTTTATCACTAACAAAAGTTTTACTTTTAAATTATTTTTTATCACAAATAAGCTGTTAGGATCCATAAGCAAACCTTAACTTTCTAGTAATTCACAAAATGTGAAGGACGGATCGAAGACAGGAAGTCTGTCGGCACTCGGCTGTCGTTAAAGAAAGTGTCGGCACTCGGCTGTCGTTAAAGAAAGTGCTGGTCTTTTTCAAATGTCACCTCGGCTACCTCCAAATCTACTTTCACTGAACTCGCGGTGTGATGCACATGCTACAGTAGATGAATCTTAAAATATGTACCTCAGATCGCAGGACATAGAAACCTACGTTATCAACAAGGTTGGAGGAGTCTTCCGATCGAGCGCCCAATACCCCCAAAAAAAAAAATCGATCGATCAAATGTTTCAGTTGACCAATGAGTGAAACATCAAGTTATATGGTGAAACGAAAAACCACCAACTGAAACATTTAAAAATTTTATGAAACATGGTGAAGATACACGTTGAAACATGTTCCTATCACATATGAAACAACAAATGTTAACGGATTGAAACATATGTTTTTCTTTCATCAAAATATAATCATACGATATCTTGTTGTAAAGATTTAATTACAACAAATACAACGGTGTGATCGGATCGTAGATTGGATAATTAGTTTAGGAGAAAAATCATTTTGAAGCTCGCTAAAATACATGCATGCATGCATCGATGAGGTGGAGAGAGAGGAGAGAGTAGTGGCATGTAGTTTTGGAAATTTTGTGAAACACACTGAAGATATATATTGAAACATATCACTACCACGTATGAAACAAAGAGTGTTAACGGATTGAAACATACATTTTTCTTTCGTCATAATATAATCATGCCATATCTTATTGTAAAGATTTAATTACAACGAATACAACGGTGTGATCGGATCGTAAATTAAATAAATAGTTTAGGAGAAAAATCGTTTTGAAACTTGCTAAAATGCATGCATGCAGCATGGATGAGGTGGAGAGAGAGAGGAGAGAGAGTAGTGGCAGGTTGTTTCGAGAATTTTGTGAAACACATTGAAGATACATATTAAAACATATATTTTTCTTTCGTCATAATATAATTATGTAATATCTTATTATAAGTATTTAATTATAACAAATACAATGGTGTAATCGAATCGTGGATTAGATAATAGTTTATGAGAAAAATATTTTAAAGATTGCTATATGTATGTATTGTTGGAGCAAAAGAGGAAGCGGTAGTACACTAGTTGTTAGTAGTACACTAGTACCAATCAGATATTTGTTAGTAGTACACTAGTACCAATCAGAGCCCGATGGATTGGTTCACCGATTCGGGGCATTCTCCAACAAGGTTAGCTCCCTCATTGGTTGTCCCAAAAAAAAAAGCAAAAGCCAAAAAAAATATATTCAACGTAGTTTCTTTTTTACATTGGTTTTTAAGTCGTTAAGAGCACAAATATAAAAGCTTTACGCATACATTACTCCCTCCGGGCTGATAATACTTGTCGTTTTAGACAAGGGTGAGGTCAAACTTTAGAATCTTTGATTATGAATCATTTTAAAAATATGTGTCTTTCAAATATGGTGACTACAGGTATATATTAGTCTTAAAAAGTACTTTAATAAAATCATATATTTGTTAACACTTTTATACATATTATAATAGAAAATAATGGTCAAAGTTGTTTTTTTTTTAGACCATGATCTTGTCCAAAACGACAAGTATTATCAACCCGAAGGGAGTATTTTATAGTTGTTAATAAGCCGTTACTTTATAATCAGTTTAGGGGCAACCGATGAGGTCCTAGGATGCCAACTAGTGTAGAAAAAGTGTGGCTACTGTATTTCTTCCTTTGTTTCATATATTTATTTTTTTGAAATAGTTTAAGTATCAATGTATCATGTTGCATATAGCTAGAGGCATTATGCAAGTTATCAGGAGTACGCTAACATGTACTTAAAAAGGGATAGCAAAAGCAATACTGAAGAAAAGTTTTCAAAAAAGAGAGAAAGCAATAATGAAGAAGGCAAAAAGCCAAGATGTAGTGGGCAAGTGGCAACCTACTTAGCAGAAAAGTCAGGGCATGCATCCTAGGATATCTGATTGATCAAATTATCAAATTATTCACATGGGGATAGAATATGCAGGGGCATTGTTCATTGGTTCATATAAAAGGGACATAGCTTCACAGGGTTGGCCAGCTATATAAACCAAAACAGCTTATTAGCGAAAAAAATTTATAGGTAAAAAAATTATGTGTCCTTAGCAACTTAAAAAAACAAATGTTGAAAAAAAAATTACGTTGAGAACACCCTAAATTCTCCAAAATTAAGTGAGACGCACAAACCACTACTTTTTATAAACAATCTTTCATAAGTGGTATGCCAATGTTGGCATAAGTCCAGTAAAGAATGGTTTGTTATCTTTTGAAACATGTGTGGTGTGTGTTGTAGTCATAGCAACCAAACAAACACTTGTCTAATAAAATATGGGACACCTATCATTTAATACGGTAAACAGTAACAGCAAGCCAAACAGACGAACATTTTGCGAAAGATGAGAAATCTACACACTGATCACTGATTGGGCCGGGCTCGCTAGGTCTTATACAGCTAATCAAATTAAGGCCACTAGATGCTGCAGGTAATAATTAAAAAGCAAATTATTACGAAACAAAAAGGCAGGATTCCTCGGGTGCTCACATGGTAAAGGAGGAACAAAGCGACAAAATCTTTCTGGTCAAATGTATTGAAGACACAACGTGAATCACAGACGAATCAACAAGCTGAAAGACAAAATGTGAATCGGCTTGACTTCAGAGTGGCTATAGCAGTTAACAATAGCATGGTCAACATTCTACTAAGTAATGGAGTCTCTGCTAAGTAAATAATTATCTCAGTAAACCCTCATACAAAGCAATGTACTCTCTAATCGTCAAAAGAAAGCTCTAGCTAGGGAGCACAAGCACACCAAAAAAATGACTTTGGGGAAGTTTTTGTCTTGTTTAGCCCCTTATACCCTCATTAACTAAATTAGGATACATACTTATCTTTATGATAATTGATAGCTGCCCTTCTCAGAATTTGGAGGTTGGAAAAAACACTCTTCACGTCTTTTTAACATTCTTCCCTTGATTATTTTACTACTGGTATTGGTAAATAGGGTTTGGCCTACGATTTTTTAAGGAGCATTTGCATTCACAATTCCAAGGAAGAAAGAGGGGTAGTGTTGGAGCAAATAACATTATTAATCACATATTGGTATCAGCAAAGATGCCCTACCTTTGTTTGGTGACTGGAGGGACCAATTACTAGAAACTTCTATGTAAAAAGTCAAAAAAAGGGCATACCATATAGAATTTTGCAGTATCCTGCTTTAGATCTGGAGAAGTGAACGGAATAAATGCACCTGTGTTGCCCATCTGCATCAGAATAACGTTACGTACTTGAACAGTGTGATTGATCAGAGTACCAATGAGGAAGAAAACATGTGCAGGGGAAATGAAATCTGTTGTCTTTTACTATGTGAAACTAAAAATGGAATCAGTTGCCTTTTACTATGTGAAACTAACTGGAATAACATAGTTTGAATCCAATGGATATGTAAGATACAATTTAGGGATGCAAAAATTTGAGACTTTAGTTACTAACCATAATTTCAGTAAGTACTTTAGACATGAAAAATAATATAGAAAGACATTTTATTCAAGAGACAGGTAAAGCAAACAAATTGAAGTCACCAACTGATGCAAACGTCAGCTTGTGCAAGGAAAGAAAATGGTTACAATTACTAAAGCATACCTGGTAGAAACAACTAGGAGCAGAAAAACTGAATAAACTTTCCATCATGTTTGATTTCATATCCTTCACTTTGTGGCATCGGATAACAAGGTCTGACATGCCATCAGGCACGTTAACACTCCATCATGTTTGATAGTAGAAGACAACATGAAAGAAAAGAATATTATATGCTTACATCGTGTAAAAAATTAAAAAAAGACAGAAAAATAAGATATCAGTTAAGCAGTTTTCAAGATAAGAATGAATGACAGTTTGTGATGGCACCTACCCAGATTGTTTCCATCCAAAAACCTCTTTATCGCATCAACACCAAAGGAAAGAACTGCACCTCTTTTGCGTGAACCTCTCTGAAGCTGAGGCTTGGCACATTAAACCAGTCACAAGAGAGCCCAGAAGGAATATAGCAATTATATATATTGAAGCAAGCTTTGTTTCCATGTAAATATTTTTGCTCGACATTGCAGTGATTCAAAACAGTCAGAACTCAGAACTACAAGGGTGGCATATAGCATCAGATATATAATGTTTGCAGACTTGGGGCCATCGTTTACAGATTACATAAATTCAGGTTGCAGTTGATGGTGTAGCGAATTTTAACGTGATATCCTTATAATTTAAGAGAATCAAAGAAAACACAATCAATCCAGAGCACAACTGTTTGTGTTCATAAAAGAAAACATAAGTTCCACTCAAGATTGGACAATGATAACTAGAGAACTACGTATATGCCTTCTACAGGAGGCTCACATAAATAACCGATGGCCTTAATGACATAAAAGATATAACTTCACTCCATGAACACTAAGGTTGTGTTTAGTTCAGCGTGAAGTTTGGATTTTGGTTGAAATTGGAGATGATGTGACTGAAAAGTTGTGTGTGTATGACAGGTTGATGTGATGGAAAATGACTGAAGTTTGGATCTAAACACAGCCTAAATAAACTCCCAAAAGCTACAAACTCCTTACTTATTACATGAGCGCGAGGCAGGTGACAAATACCTCAGAAAACAGCTCAACAAATGTATCGCTCAGTTTGGACTCAGTTATTCCTCAAAACCATATATAGTTTTGTTCATGCTCTTGCTTTCATGGTATCCTCATGCTAGGTAGATACCTGAAGCATCAAAAATAGCCACACAATTTTATAAGTAAAGCCTGTGTATCCATTTAATTTAAATTTAGCTAGTACCAGTATGTAATGGAAAAACACATACTAGAGAAAATTAAGCTAGCTTCACACCATCAAAATAAGAACCACACATAATACATGTTGGATTGAGCCACCAGAATGCAAAATGTGTAAAAATGACTTCAGGAGCTCCATTGAAAAAGTAAGGGTTTTCTGAAGCCCATTGAGCTCAAACATATTTAAAAGATCAAAGCAATGAATGAAAAACAAGAGATTAGTCCAACGAACAATCACAATTTAAAGTTTGAGTAATGGCGTTCCTTTCATGAGGTCAAATCTCCTACTGTTTTCCGTCAAAAAATTTTCATGCGGTATGATATATAATAATATAACACTCTATTTGTTACCAATCACACCGGATTATGACATTGTCAAATGCATCCGAGAAATTGTAATGTATAGAGCTATATTATGAAACCCCTCAAATGATAAAACAAAAATCCGACCATAAATCTCCATAAATTGTAAAAGGACAGGCTCTCAGGACATTCACATCAACAAGCTGGCATTGATTGAAATAAGTATTGATCTTGTAACACAATCTGGAAGGAATTGTGTGTTCACAAAATGCTTCAGTTAAATATCAGCACTATGTTAGTGAAAGAATGGCGAGCATTCAATTCGTCTTAGCACAAAGGGAATCTAGAACCTCACTTGCCTCTATTTCCGTAGATATCAGGATTTCAACATCTAGTTGACAAGCGACAAGTCGAAGAGACTTAATTTTTTTCAAGCACTCTATGTTTGTAATTCAGAGACAGGATCCCTTTCACAATCAATAAACAAAAAGGAGTTAACTCAATCAACTGAAATAACTCATCAGTCGGTCAGTCCCCCACCGAATCACAAACATGTCAGTTCTTCAGTTAAACATGTATGTTCTTCAGTTGGCCAAAATGGCCCCTCCAATTGCTTGTCGATTCGCTAAGGCAACTAGCTTAAGCCATTTCATCTGCATACCTGCGCTGAAAATTTATAGGATAACTGGGACGCGATCTCAGTAATTTGGGAATACATATCTCGGATCAAACCATGTCGCGGATTATGCATTCAGAAAGCGCGCGTGTGCGCACCAGAACTAGCGGTCAGATAGGGTTTAACATCCGAGGTTTAGGGATTACCTACGAGCTAGCGGGGCCACCACTATGGGCGATCAGCGAGGGTGCTCCGCCGGGGATGGCCGGAGAAGAGAGGCCGCGGCGGAGGCGGCGGGTTTTGGGGATTCCGCGGCGGGAGTGCGGCCGCAGATCCTGATCACCGGCACCCCCTCTCGCCTACGCCCACCACCGAGCACCCCCGAGCACCGAGCGCCGGGGAGGGAGGCGGTCCGCGGCGGCGGCATGGTCTCCGGCGAGGCGGCGACTCACCGACCTCGCCGACGCGGATGGCCAACATGCCGGTTTTTTTTTCTCTCTTTTTGCCTCATTTTATTTTGGGCCTGTACGGGCTACTGGGCCGAGGATCCTTGCAGTGTACGCTTCTGCTCGGTTCGACTTGGTTTGCGTGGGCTGTGTGGGCTAGTGGGCTGCTTAGCGTAGGCAAGGTTTGCGTGGGCTTAGTAGGCCTCGGCTCCTTCCAGAGAAGGAACGCTGCGTTGGATTTGGCTCACTTATATGTTCAAATTTTGGGTATTTTTAAAAAGATATTTGTATCTTGCATATTGGCGCTTTTTTATCCAAAAAAAATCGGCACGACTCTTTTTCATTTTTTTTTTTTTTGCAGAAGGTTGGAGAGATGGATTGTTAGGTGTCCTCCTGGAAAGCACACCAGAAATGCTGTAGTGAAAGCGATAAACACGAGTTGTGGGATAAATGACAATGACAAACAGGCAGAATGTAGTTTCATTTCGCATCTTTACTAATTTAAAAATAAAGTCGTCATCCTCCTCCTACACTATCGTAGTTCTCACATAAAAAAATGCTTTTAAACATACCACACCAAAAAAATATTAATGTTTCTGCGTAAAATCAACCCGGAAATTAAGTCGGATGAAAAAAAAAACTGGACCACATAATTCCAGTCACGTTGTAATACGTGGCCATGTCATTAATGCACATCAACAACGAGTATTTAAATTTATGCCTCCATCTAATTTTCGTGTATATACGTCCTCGTCTTTTTCGCATATGCTTATGCTTATCGGTTAAATTTTGATTTTTCAATCTAAAATTTAGAGTTGATTTTGAGTTTTATCATCGTAGATTATTTTTCAACCTTCACTTTTATATCGCTAAGAACACATATATAAAATTTTATTTATAAATTATTTTTTGTTTGCAAATATATCATTTGGCTTAGTCTGTAAGAGTATTTGCCTACTTGTTTTCGATAACTCCTTTTATTTTAGCCTTCAAGATTTGTCCCAAAATATAACAATTTATTCACCAGCATTCTCTTCTCAACCAATCACAACCCTCCATCATTCAATTTTCTCACTTACCTTCACTTCTCAACCAATCACAACCTTCTTACATTTAATTTTATCTGCTTTCTTAATATCTACTTCCTCCGTTTCATAATATAAGACTTTCTAGCATTGCCCACATTCATTTAGATGTTAATGAATCTAAACGCATACATGTGTTTAGATTCATTAACATTTATATATATATGGGCAATACTAAAAAGTCGGGAGAATAGCTAATATAGTCCCTCAAGTTTCACCGAAGGATCAATTTGGTCCTTCACGTTTCATTTTGTCCACATAGCTCCTCTAAATATTTGTTTTGGCTTGAAATCATCCTTGGGCCCACTTAATATGACATATGGCTATTTCTAAGTCAATATTTCTATTAGAAAATGTCTATTTTGCCCTTAATTTATATACAACTATATACTAGAAAAGAGAAAACCAAGATGAATAAACAAAATTGCAGATGTACTTCCCATTATTTCAACATGTGCACATAAACTTAAGCAATTGCTATCGCATACACTTTGCTAGTACATAATTTATTTTCATTTTATATAATTTACTATACATTATCTATAAAATAAATCAAGCATACAATTTTCTCTTATATATGTGAATGATGGGGGTATAAGTGTCATTTATCAAGAGAGTTGTTGGTTCAAGAATAAGTTTGAACTAAAATGAAAACTTGAAGGACTAATATGGATAGATTGAAACATCAATGACTAAACTGAGCCTCAGATAAAACTTGGAGGACCACTTTGACTATTCACCCTAAAAAGTCTTACATTGTGAAATGGAGGGAGTATGTCCAATCCTAAAAATACTTATACTGTGAGACGGAGGAAGTAGTACTATCAAACTGGAGCAGTACACGGAAAACCACGTATGCTCAAATTGTCTTCAGCTTGCCGTACGAGTTATAGTTTGGAAGTTCGAGTGATCATCTCCTACTTGTACTAATAATAAATAAAGAGTACTATGAACGCGATTACTCGGTCAAAACGCAATTAGCTGTCGCCAATCTCATTACGTGCCTTTTCGCAAAGTCAGAACGAATTAGTGCGAAACAGTCCTCCATAAATAGCAAAACAGTAGTAGCGACACAAAAAGGCACAGATTTTTTTTTCAGGTGATACGTCAATGATTTGTGACAGCCCAAACAGCTTGCAGCCAAGGCCATCTCCAGAATTGAAGAATACTCGAAAAACTTCTCGTACCTAAAATTAAACTAAAACACTTTTATTGTCCTAAAATAACTAAAATTTAGTAATTAGACATACCATAATATCGACGTTTGATGTCGCGATTTCGGTATTTGTATAGTATAGGGATAGTTGGTACTAGGATATATACGAGATTGTAGTAAAAAAGATGGAGACGAGGATTTTTATACATGTTCAGGCCTCTAAATTGTCAGGTAATAACCCTACTCCTGTTGGCCGAAGCTGGTCGTTACTCTTATTTATCATAATCACACCAATACAATATTTGGGGTAGCCTATCTATCTGTTGTCGACATGGCGGTCTGAAGTGCTGACAACAGAGCAGTCTTCCTCCTTGAATCCGTGTCCGGCGAGATCAGAGACAGCGTTAGATCCCTCTTGACGGTAGTCGTAGGTACCGTATGGGAACTACTAGGCTTATCTCCGATGTTGATATCCAGCGGCTTGTCTTGACGTATGTTGGCTTGTATATTGATCTATTGTTTCGTGTCCGTTCTTCTAAGGGGCCTTATATTTATACACATAGATATCCCCTTGTCCAAATAGAACTAGGGAAACCAATATGGATACAATCCGAGTAGTCCTTGTCATTTTCATGTAGAACTCTAGTCGTCTTTCCTTATCCGGAAATCCTCCTATATCCGAAGGTTGTTTCCGTATAAGACATGATATATGGTGGGTCATGCCGATATTTAGTCAATTACTATCAGGTATGCGGTATCCATAACCCTGACACATAATATTATAATATAATTAGTGGATGTATCTAATCTAATTATCTAATTATAGTTTGCTATTCTCCTGTTTTATATTATAATCGTTTGGATTTTTTTCCGTTACACAAACCTTTTTCAATCTGATAAAAAATTTGTAGAAAAATTAGTTAGAACATTAAATGTAACATTGAATAAATTTTGATAAGACGTTTGTTTGTGTTATAAATATTGTTATATTTTATATAAATTTGGTTGAAACTAAAAAATTTTGGTTAGAGAAAAATTCAAAGCAACTTATAATATAATAAATTATATAAAAATTAGAGGGAGTATATTTTAATACGGACGTAGTATGTAAAATTCCTGAATTCAAAAAAGGGCTAAAGGACATATCCGGAGGTAAACTGTATGAAACAAATTGATTTGCAATTTTCTCCACTTTATTTCGTTTTCTTTTTACTGCCCTTAATTTCTACTCCCTCCGTCTCTAAATATAAGGGAAAATCCCTTATATTTAGGGACGGAGGAGAGTAGTAACTAACACAAAAAGTTACACAAATGCAGCATTGCAGCCCCTAATTAATCAGATCCAAAGATATTATATCCACTAATACAGAGTAAGCGATCACCTAGTAGCAGGGTAGCTAGCCAAGTATACTAGCAACAAGTATATCAATTTGCTTCAACGGATTACCACTAATTAATCTCACACTCAATTACTCCTACTACATGTACCAACTCGAACATTTTCTCTCTTTCTTTCTCTTTTTTTTTCTCTTTTTGTTGCCGCGCTTCTTAGCATCTCCTCCGGCGTTTCATGGTATGGTCACCGGCGCCGGCGGCGGCGAAGCAACGGAAGGGGTTCTCCGGGGACGAGATGTCCGGCACGAACACCGCGCCGGCGTCGGTGGCGCCGCCGCCGCCGTAGCGCGGGTCCCGTTGCCAGTGGAGCCCTGACGCCGTGGGCGGCGAGGGGAGCTCCGGCACGGCCCAGTGAACTTCCGGCACCTGGCCGAAGAAGTCCTGGCCGCCGGCGGCGGCGGCGGCGGCGGAGGAGAGGAGGAGGACGACGACGACCTGCCGCCGTTGGGCGAGCCGTCCATGCTCCCGATCTTGCCGCTGTCCGCCTGCACGCCATTGGAACGCGCCACGTTAGCTCAAGCTGTGTGTCGCAAAATATCTCATGCCATCGATCGCTCAGATCAGCATGAGCGACGATTATGAGGTCATAAATAAATCGAATTTTTAGTTAATTTGGTGATCAATTTGATGACATATTGAAAAGAAAAGAAAAAAAATCTGAAGAGAATTTGGATGCTGACCTTGGACGTGCCGTTCTCGGCGAAGCCGAAGCCGGAGCTGAAGTCGCGAAGCCGAAGAACTCGTTGAGCGGCCAGTCCGCGATCCGCGGCGAGGCCAGCGAGTTGCCAAAACACGGTGCCGGCCGTGACGGGGCCACGGGAGGCCCGCTTCGGCGGGTCTTGGTCACCACCACCGGGCGACTCCGCAGCCGCCCGCCGCCTGCCTCACCGGCGGCGCAGGGGCGGTGAACTGCCCTCGTCACGAGCGACCAGTCGGGCAGGTTCCCGGTGGCCCAGTCGATGACGTCGTCTCGCTGTAGATCGGCGAGGGGCTGCCTTCCTCGTGCACGGCGGCGGCTGCGGCTGGGGCGGTGCCGTGTTGCGCGGCGGCGACGACGACAAGGGGTGTGGGGGTGTTTGCCGTCGTCGTCGGCGGCGTCAAGGCCGACGTGGACGCCGGTGAGGAGGAAGCGGCGGTGGGCGGAGACGAGGGCGTTGGCGGTGTGGACGGCGACGTCGCAGGCGCGGCAGAGGAGGCGCCGGTCCTCGACGCAGAAGAAGTAGGCGCGGCGTCCTGGCAGATGTCGCAGGTCGGGGGGGAGGGAGAGGAGGAAGAAGAGGAGGAGAGGAGGGGGAGGCGGTGGTGCTTGCCGGCGAGGCGGTTGGCGGCGTGGACGTGGAGGTCGCAGCGCGCGCAGAGGGCGGCGTCGTCGCGCAGCAGAGCACCCGCGCCTCCGCCGCCTCGCACGCGGAGCACAGCACCTTCATCGATCTAGCTACCTACCTACCACCACGACTCATCCACGAGGCGGTGGGCGGGGGGGTTTTGTTCGTCGGGAAGGGAAGGAAGGAGGTTAGTTGGTGGTGGTGAGGGATGTGTGGCATTGCCCAAGATATTATTGTCGGTCTGTCTCTCCCGCGGGTGTTCACGGAGGGAGGGCTAGTATACATTCTGACCTTCCTGGCGGAGTTTTAAATAGAGTAAACTTTACGAAACTACAGTACTCCCTCCGTCCCATAATATAAGGGATTTGAGTTTTTACTTATACTGTTTGACCACTCATCTTATTCAAAAAATTTAGAATTATTATTTATTTTTTATTTGCTTTATTATCCAAAGTACTTTAAGCATAAATTTTTGTTTTTTATATTTGCATAAATTTTTTTAATAAGACGAGTGGTCAAACAGTGCATGAAAAACTCAAAATCCCTTATATTATGGGATGGGAGGAGTACTTTACATATACTCCCCCGTCCTTAAATATTTGACACCGTTAACTTTCTAGCCCATGTTTGACCGTTCATCTTATTCAAAAACTTTTATGAAATATGTAAAATTATATGTATGCATAAATGTTTTTTAAAATAAATCAAATGATAGGAAAAAGATTAATAATTTTTCTTATTTTTTTATTAAGACGAACGGTCAAATATGTTTAAAAAGTCAACAGCATCAAATATTTAGGGACAGAGGGAGTATTACTATACATATATATGATTTGATCGAATTATAGCAAAAGTTATATATTTAAAAAGAATATGTGTCACAAAATCTACAGATATAGTGTCGAATTTATTCCAAAACTATAGATACAGTATCAAATTTATCATAAAAAGAAAGAAAGGTGCTATTTAATTGCTGGATTATGAGATAGAAAAATGTGGAGTCTAAAATTTTAACAAGAATTTTGATAGTCTTCCGGTCCAGATTTAATGCATTAGAATGTGTTACATCCATCCAAAATCTATTATATTTTAGGAAAGAGAAAGTAGATATCTAAAGTAGGCATTGTTATATATGTTATTGTATTTATAAAATATATATTTTATAATATTTTCAAATAAAATAAATACTTAATCATTCTAAAATAAATTAATTATGTATAGGATTTAATATATTCTAATATAGTAATAAATCTGGATAGTGTGTGATAGTATTGTAGGTTGATTCGTACTGTATGGCGGCACATGGGGGATGTGGGGCGCGTGGGGACTTGAATGGACCAGACAGGGATCGGGGAGGCGGTGGATGGATGGAGTTTTGAGGAGTTGAGTTTGGGCCGACGTCTCGCACGCCGAGGCCACCGCTTTGACCCCTATTCTCGCCCGCTTCGCCCGCCGCCTGGCCTGCCGCTGCTGCAAAAAAGCTACCCTGCGACTGCGACACTGCCGCGCGTCCCTCCCGACTGGACAAATCACCGTCTCACATACATGCACAGTCATTTGCTTCTCAGGCCTTTCTTCTAAACTCGCCCTCATCGGTTATTTCTGCCTCTCCAAATATCCTATTTAGCAAATTGCAAAAAATTTAGAGAGCCAAATTTAAGTTTCACTACAACCGTCTCTCCATTTCAATCTCCAGTTTAACAGTGGGTCCCATATGTCATTCTCTCTCTTCCCTTCTTTTCTTTTCTTTCTCTTCTCGTTTTCTCCCCCTCCTCTCACTCTCGATTCCCCTTCCTCCTCTCCTACCGACTCTGGGAGGGAGCCGGCGCTAGGCGGCGATGGGCGCGGCGACGACGGCCGGATCAGGCGCGGTCGGCGCCGACGCGTGGAGGGCGGTGATGCGGAGGAGGCGCGGAGCGAGGGGGCGCGGAAGGAGTCGATGCGGGCCGACGGTTGGCGAGGCAGCCGCGGCACGATGACGGCGACGGCGAGGTGCGCGACCCGGCTGGACGGGGACGGATGAGGAGGCGCTTCGGGCTCGGACCGATGCTAGGGAGGGAGGCGGCCTCGTGGGCGGCGCTCGGCCTGGTGCGGCGGCGGCCCGGAGCAGGATGAAGTCGGCCGTTGACGGCAGCTTCGGTGGCCTTCGGCCAAGGAAGAGGAGGCGGTGGGTGGCGAGACCGGAGAGAGGAGAGGCGGACCGGCGGCGTTGCTGGAGTGACGAACGGCGGTGCGCGGCGCCACCAGTTCCCCCGAGGCCGATGCAAAGGAGAAGGGGAACCGCGGTAGGGATTGCGGCGGTGGAGGCAACGGGGGCGGCGCGGGACGGCGGTAGGGATGGCGGCAGGCGGCGCAGATGGCGCCGCGCCAGGCCGCCACTGGCTGCTCGCGAGTGCGGAGAGAGAGATGGGGAAAAATGCGTGGGGCCCACGATTTGGCAAGGCAACTCGATCTGGCTAGCCAAAGTTGGCCAGCCTGGGGAGGAGTTTAGCCAGCCGGATGGCTTGGCCAGCCGTTTAGCAAGTCTGTTGGAGCCTGTTTTTTGCTCAAAATTGCCAAAATTTAACTTGGAGAGTGAGATGGCCACTCTGTTGGAGATGCTCTCACACCCTTGTCCTTCTACCCTACTTTTTCCGTCTTAAAATATGTAGTTATTTTTAGCACAGTACCTTATTTCAAAATAAAACTATTTTTTTACCTACCACCTCTTCTCAACTAATCACAACCATTCTTCTTCACATACTTTCTCTTTTCAACCAATCACACATTTTCTCTAATCATTCTTATCTATTTTCTTAATACTTGTGCTAATTTTAAAAATATATTTATTTTGGAACGGAGGAAGTAATATTCAGTGACCCTTGACGGAGCTTCGATGTCAAGTGACAAGAAATATGCTGCCACCGAGGGCTTACTAAGGAAGTCACCACATCCTCATGAGAATCTATCATCTTCGTTCTAATCTCTCTAAAGCGGAATGGTTTGGAGTGAATTGTACTAGAAGATTGTAATATTAACAAATATGATTGCATCCTTAAGAATACGTACGAAGTCTGATATAACACGTACTCTTAGCTTAAACACATCACTTAGAGACTACTCAATTCTCTTATCTTATAACACAGTTGAGACAATAACGTCTCTTAATATTATCAATGCACCACAATATTTTTTTATTACTCTTCTTTCCTTTTCTTCATCTCCATGTAATTAAATTTTCTTTAATAAATGCTAAGAGTCGACTATAAATTGATATCATAGGTAGCCATGATGTTCTTCTTTTCTCCTCTCTTTGATATTATTAAATTAATTTGTTTATGTGGCAACGGAGAGAGTCCGCTAATAAGCTATTGTACATATCCTTAATGCAACTACCAATAGAGTGATGTAGTTATACAAATAGATACGATACATTCACTAGGCTAGAGAAAATAAACCGAGAAGTCTAATTATTTCTCTTATTACCAGAGCGCCACAATTAACTGCATGTGCTTCACTATACTTCTCTGACCAATTTTTTTTATGTGAATGCTTTACCCAACAGTATAACTTTTATAAAGAAAAAAAAAAGGAAAGAACAAAGACAATTACAAATGTTGTAATAAATCCAACACTAATCGAAGTATAGTGGAAATAAAGCCCCCTATCAGCGAAACCATGGGCGATAGACAAACTGAACAGCGGGCGATTACTATATGGTATACAATGATGTTTAGCCAAACATGAAAGAAGCAGTGTCTACCACCATCATAAATGATGAACTAGCTAGCTCCGGCCTCTAGGGGCGAATCTATAGTGTAACGGCTAGTGTCAAGTGACACCGACGACTTTGGGCAAAACTATAGTTAAACTACACATTTATATATTATAACATCATGATATAAGCATAATTAGCATACTATGATAATGATAGATACGTTATGACACCAACGAATTAATTTTCTGGATCCGTCATTGCCGGCCTCTCTGCCCTGCTGCAACCGCGGCCGTATCGATCACAGGCCATGCGGCTACTGGGTGCACTGAAAGCGATTTCTATCCATATATCTATCTTACGGATCTTGCAACTCGATAGCTAGGAGTAGCAGCTGGGGGTGTGACCACCCCACTGGTTATCCAAAGTTGCAGATAATGGCCGGCCCTTTAATTTCAGATTAGTTGCGTCCACAAACTTATTCAGAAAATGCAGTCACTTTTGTCCTCTTTTCAGTTGTCATCGTCACTCCCGTTAGCTAGCTATTTAGCTCGGGCAAATTGCTGCTTGTTCATGCATGCAATTGTTCATGCATCCTAGATATTTTTGTGTAAGCTAGAGCAGATGATATGGAACTGATGGATTGATCTAGTCGCTTTTTCTTTACACAACAGATAATGGGATCCAACGCTTTTCATGGGGATCGATGCGGTGAACGTACTTTTAATCGCCACACAGAAATAGGAGGACGCAGATGATAAAAGGGGTTGTTTAGATGATACTCCCTCCATCTACTTTTAATATTTCATATTTCATCTTGGCACACAAACTAAGGATAAATAATTCTACTTATCATCTATTTAAATATGCTACTAGTCATTCATCGTAAACAAGCGATTCACTAATATTTACATTTCTCAATGCACATGTAGCCAATCATGTGTGGAAGAATGGAGAGTCATGCATTAAATCCGAGAAAGTCATTAAGATGATAGGTTGTTGAATTGAAATATGCCTATCAAAAATAAATTTTTCAAATTTGAAAATATGACTATCAAAAGTAGATGGAGGGAGTAAAGTTTTGGCGTGTCACATCACATCAGATATTATATAGAGTGTCGTATGGGGTGTTCGAGTACTAATAAAAAAATAATTATATAATCCGTCAGTAAACCGCGAGACGAATTTATTAAGCCTAATTAATTCGTCATTAGCAAATGTTTACTGTAGCACCACATTGTTAAATCATGGAACAATTAGGCTCAAAAAATTCGTGTCACAAATTAGTCACAAACTATGCAATTAGTTATTTTTTAGTTTATATTTAATACTTCATATATGTGTTAAACGTTCGATGTGATATGATATAAATTTTTAGGTGGGATCTAAATATGGCAAAAAAGAAAGAACTTTCTCGAGCATTCAACTGGGTACAAACTGGCTTTGGTCCGCAGTCCGCTTGATTTAATTATTTGGTTATACATGGTATAAGTTGATGATCCATATTTACCCATGTATTAGTTATTTTAATTAATTACTCCGTACAACTTGTTTAGTGGAGTCACTCTTGTGACTTAATCGTCGAGGGCGACAAACGCGTATGTTTAAGTCTTCAAGATAGGATATTTTGTCCCCAAAACTAAGTTGGGTTTGTAAGCTGCTTTGGTTACCTAAAATCTTGCAATATTTTTGTCGCAATTTTTGTTGTTATATATGATTTTTCTTTATTTTATATAAGTTTGAATATTTATGCATGTAACTTTATAAATTTTATATGGACTGTAAGTTTATTTCATGTTTAAGTTAAAATAATTTATTGTTCAATCCGAAAGAAGTAACTTTTACAGTGGAGCGATGAGAAGTATTGTATATTGTCATTCCATGAATGCAAAAAGTGACTGAAATATTTAAAATTTTATGGACCCGAAATCTATACATCCCTATAAATTAAAATGTCTCTCGTGACGTGAGCAAAAAATTCAATATAAAACAACTATTACAACAAAAGCATGCAACTTTATATATACATGTATTTCCTATACAATACTCCCTTTATTTTTAATATACGACATTGTTTTATCTCATTAAAAAAATAGTGCAAAAATTGGAAGAAAAATATAAGTAATGCTCAAAGTAACCTTAATATGATAAAACAAGACACATCAAAATAATTGTTTTCAATGCAAAGTGAGTGTAGCAACATATCATATGGGTTTAAGTCTTAGACTTGTATGAGTACTCATAATTAACGGGTAATTATTCCTTGGTAGCATACAACGTATAAGTGATAATAAGACGATCACGATAGTTTCGTTAATCTCAAGATATGCCGGCCTATGTTTCTTAGATATGCTCATAAATATAGGATATGTATGTGTGCATTAATAGCTAGGAATAAGTAGTATAAATATCTACGTTAACTTATACTCCCTCTGTCCCACGAAGGTTGTCGTTCTAGGCATTGTCAGCTAAATTAGAGATAGGTGAAAATGACCATATTGCCCATGTTTATAGGATTGCAGCAAATCATGTGGAGTCTTGAGAGTAGCACACTGCAACAATCAGTTGTACTGCCACATCTACTTAAAAAAGAATATTTAAAGCATGATAAAATTAATTAATAGCTGGTGCTTGCAACAGCGGTACACATTGGTGCCAACTTTATGGATTATAGTAATCCAATCGGTCCCATCAATTACAAAACTTCGGCTACTGTTACTTTTCTACGTTAATACTAGTTGATGGGAAAGTTCAGCGTCGAGTATTTTGGGACATTTGAGCAAAGCAACTTCCTTTATGGGACGGAGGGAGTACTATATTTCTAAAAAAAATAGATATTTTAAACAAAACTAATGGTTAAACATTATATGTTCAAAAGTCAACAATAACGTATGTTTTTTCTTTCAAAAAAGAAAATGGTAAGTAATAAAAGAAAAACGATACACATATAAATAAATAAGTAATAAATAAATACATGCATGTAGCTGTGCCTTGTGTGGTCCTGACATGAAAAATATATACTCCTATATACACATGCAATGTGCCGGCTGGCAATAAGCCCATACTGTAGATATGTACAGATAACCGGCCGGCTATCGATCATTGCCGCATATATAGTCCTCATCCCGAAGAATGTAGAGAAATCGATTGACCAAAGTAAAGATGCGGGTGCGTTTGTTGACGGTGTGTTTTTTTCAAAAATTTTCTATAATAAAGTTGCTTTAAAAAAAATCATATTGATCATTTTTAAAATTTAAAACAGTACTCAACTAATCATACGCTAATGGCTCATCTCGTTTTACGTATCTTCGCTTTTCCTTTTAAATATGTTTTAAAATGTCAATGACGTTAAATATTTAGAGACGGAAAAAGTACTCGCTTGCACCGTAAATAATATCCTATCCAGATAGATCGATCGAACCCCACGACGCTGACGCACCGATCGGGACTTGGGGATATGCACCGTATGTCGTATACGTACGCAGGCACCCACGTATGCCGACACGCGTGGTGTACGTACAAGCTAGCAGAGCGGCCGTCTCGGTCGTCGTATGTGTACGTACGGAGGAATCCTTGTACGTTCCCACGAGCTATATAGGGGTATCTATATATGGGCTGTTGGGTCTCGGAAGAAGAGTGGGCCTATTAATGTAGTTAAGGGCCTTGATGGCCATGGATTGAAGCATCCAATTGGGCCTAGGCCCAACAGTAGAAAAATGCCCATGCAAGCGTGCGTGCAGCACCACTCAAGCTATGGTCAGTGGCGGAGCCACCGCCCGGTTAACCCCGGACAGCCGCCCTGGCTCACGGGTGAAAACTCCATTAAATTTCGATATGATATTGATGATTAAATTGATGGTGAAATTTCTATTACATTGAAGTTTGATAGAGCTCAAAAAATCTTTTTGGCTCCGCCACTGGCCATGATGTGTGCGCGTTCCAGTGATAGAGTCCATGCCTCAAAAAGTCGTTTTGACTTTTTTTCTTCGTTAAAATTTTAGGTTTGATCAATTTTATGAGAAAGTTTCAACAGTTTTATAACACTAAATTAGTTTCATTAAATACATTTTAATAATATATTTATTTTGTGTTTGAAATGTTGCTATATTTTTCTATTGGTTTTGACTAGAGGAAAAGTCAACGCGACTTATAATATATATGAAATGAAGGGAGTAGTATTTGTATTATTACTATTCCATCTATCCCAAGAAAAAGAACCTAGTACTTCCTCTAAGAAATAAAATAACTTTTGATTACAAATCTGGATGAATAAAATTATTTTTAAAAAATTATCCTAGAAAGAGAAAGGGTGTGTATCAATATTGTGTTGTGTGTGTGCAGGCCACTGGTGGAGAAACCATCTTTGCTCGGTCGCCCAAAATCCACAATAGTCCCGGTTCGAATAGGAACCGGGACTAAAGATTATTTTTAGTCCCGGTTAAAAAAAATTTGATCTTTAGCCCCGGTTGGTGTTACCAACCGGGACTAAAGATCATTTTTAGTCCCGGTTCAAAAAGTTATCGGACCGAGTTAGACCCCAATTCTTTTTTAGTCCCGGTTGGTATAAACAACCGGGACTAAA
>CM020178.1:7707064-7719085 GCA_009805545.1 Oryza longistaminata
TCGAGCGAGTACCCCGTACCACTCTCCCTCCATCCCCCCATTTATGATAGAGTTTAAAAATGTATCTCAAAATATAGGTTTAGCTTTAAACAATTATATATATCCTCTATCTGTCTTAATAGAATAAATTAATATTTAAAATCTGCAACACAAACTTTCACGGCGAGTGTAAAAATGAAAGACCGAAACTATCATTCATATTAATCATATAAAAGTAGCATCAGCTGGTGATAGATAAATGGTATTGAATGAATAAATTTTAATTTATAGGCCAATGGTAAACAGGAGACTTAGGCCTTATTTAGTTCCCAACTTTTTCTTCAAACTTTCAACTTTTTCACTACATCAAAACTTTCCTACACACATAAACTTCCAACTTTTTTTCTTTAAACTTCCAATTTTAGTCAAACTTCTAATTTTGATGTGGAACTAAACACAACCTTAATAAAAAAACTTAGCTAGCTAGCTACCTTGGGACAATTATTAAACTCTAGAAATCAAATTATTTTGGGACGAGTCAAAAATAAAATTTCTTTTCAATGTCTCTCACCTACCTAGTCACCGATGCTGATTTCTACCGTTAACAGCATCTTTTTTTCCCTCGCTAAAAGTTTGAAAGTTTGAAGAATCATTAATGCATGATTAGTTGTGTTAATTATTATAAACTTGAAAAATAAGTTTATTTATTTTTTTAAAGAAACTTTTACATAAATGTTCTTTTAAAAATATATCGTTTACCAATTTAGAAAACGTGCTAAAGGAAAACATGGAAGTTGCATATGCTAAAATAAGAAGCGAAACAGAGGCCTAGATTCTTTGGATGCTATAAATCCATTTGTGTTAGGATAGAGGGAGTCAGTTGTTGCGTTGTACTTTTGTTTTCTTTTGTGCTGCTGGTGGTACCAGCTGACGAAAAGTTCTTTTCTTTAGAAAAAAAGAATAACTAAAGGTTTTACTTAAAGTTTAATAGTATATGTACTACTATACAGATACACACAAACGATATGACAATACTTAACCCTACTAATTAATAGCTCATATTTTGTGTTGAGATATCGTCTCTTATCTCTCTTCCATATAAAGAAGAAAAATAAGTGCTACAAAATAATAGTGCGCTAGGATGTATATATACATGTATATATCTTCAAAATATATGTCATCACATGCAAGCTAAAATTAATTACAACTTCGTATTTTTGCTAAGACGGTTCCCAAAAACTGCGACAATAAAGATTAGTTACAACTTCGTTAGCAAGTGTTTAACTATTTGCACGCATGCATGACGCATGATGCATTGCAGGTTAATTGGACCAACCCGTGTCACATAGATAGAAATACAGTCGATCTTGTGCTAAACACGTAACGTACATACGCTGCGTACGTTGCATTTGATGAAATATTAATTAATATATGCAAATTCCCACAAAATATTCGCAAGAAATTTACTCCTTGTTTTATTTCTATATATGATTTAAATTGAAAGCATATATACCAAATCAAATCAAATGTACCACTAAAGTTGCAGTACTATTAACACGCTCCAAAAGGAATTGAATGGATCATTTTAAAATACATTAGCGTAACAGTACGTTAACATTGTTATATGAGGTGGTACAAACAAATGGCACGTTAACTTCATATATATGACAACTTTTTTTTTCTAAAAAAAACTAGTCGAATTTGGGATACCTCTCAGATAAAATTAGAATGTCCAAAATCTTCTAGTCGCTAACCAAAAAAACCACCTCTACTTTCCTAATCCAAACAACTTAATCGTTCCCATCCTCCCGATTCTTCTAGATACCGTTCCCATCCTCCCGATTCTTATAGATACCAACCCCACAGGTGCGGATTAAGATTGAGCCAAGCATTATATGTCATACAATAAAATTTAGCATAATATGGTAGGCTAGCTAGCTAGCTTTTATTTCAGGACGCTAAGACCAAGCTGTGGCCCATGTGGTCTAGCGTCCACCCTTACACCTTTATGCAATGCTATAAGGTTGTGTCACCTTCTTTAGCTTTATTTAATTCTTTTTTACATGTGATAAAAAAACTTAACTAATTATACAATAAGATACTTTAATAGGCTACACATTATATGGTTAAATAGTTTTGCTAGGAAGAAAAGGTAAATAAACTACATGTTATTTTTTCACAAGAAATCAAACCACTACTTATTAATCATATATCAAACAAAAAACCTGGTGTTGGGTCAGGCAGCCAGCGACTGAAACCACACATTGGCATAAACTTCAATTCCTGCTGTTTGAATATGCTGGATGTCCGGGACTGAAAATAACTTATTGATAAGATAATCATTCTGTCCAAACTAATTTCACCCAAAATTTCCAATGACGCTAGCTGAAGCTGCCCCAAAAGCAGATGCCACATTACATAGCCACACAGTGCTGCGCTACATTTGTGGAGCTACTAGTAGTAGGCTGTGTTTAGATCTAAAGTTTGGATCCAAACTTCAGTCCTTTTTCATCACATCAGCCTGTCATACACACATAACTTTTCAGTCACATCATCTCTAATTTCAACCAAAATCCAAACTTTGCGCTGAACTAAACACAGCCGTAGTTACATGTGGGCTTAGAACTTTTTGAAGTGAGAGGAGGCCATGTACATGGTCATGGGTCATGGTGAGGACTGTCTGATTGATGTGATGGGAAAGCTGATGAGAGGAGCACTTGACTAGCTGGATTTTCCATTTTCTCACACCTTTCTTTTTGGCGTGTTTGTGACTGTGGTGGAGTGCAGCACTTACTAGGTCCGTCCTAAAAAACGAATCAAATTGGATATGTGTGCAACAAATCTAAACAAACACTAGAAAATCAAATCCGCTGATTAAGCTATGTGTATGTGTATGACCTTTAAAAACCACATATAGTTAATATACTAATATTTTAGTTTCTATTTTGTGAATTTTAGCATCAGAGAGTGCTTATAAAAGACTCTATATATGGATCCAACACCAGTATTATTTATTTGTTTTATCATAATTGTAACGTTTTTAAAAGTTGAAATATCTAAATATTATTTATTTAGTATAAACAAAAAATACATATATTTAGAATCTACATATTATTTATTTTGTAGTATAAACAAAAAATACATATATTTATAAAATTGTTATCAGGGTTACAGAGTTCAATTCAATCTTAAAAAAGAACAAATTGTTCCTGTCATTTATTTTTCTATTTATTGTTTTTAGTTCCGAATAATTTGCAAAGAATTTTACAAAAAGTATTTTTTCCCTTTTTTAAATTTTTCTTCGCTTTTTTTTTTTTTGCATATTTGCACTTGTTCAATCACGCATCGTTGGATTATGGTGCCGCACGGCCCATCTACACACATATGAAGTATATCAGTGGTACGTCTGAGTCGATCCACGCAAGCGCGAGTGACATGGCGCTGTGTACGACGAATGTGTGTGTGACCACTTGCCAACCAGATGAGCAGAGCAGAATTGGTCAGGGTCAGATTGATCGATCGGTGTGGATGGGAGGTGAGCTGCTGCTGCCACAAGAATTTAATGGCGGCGTCGCACTCGCGCGCGCATTTATGCTCCACGCAAAAGAATGATTCGATTCAATTCGAGCGAGTACCCCGTACCACTCTCCCTCCATCCCCCCATTTATGATAGAGTTTAAAAATGTATCTCAAAATATAGGTTTAGCTATAAACAATTATATATATCCTCTATCTGTCTTAATAGAATAAATTAATATTTAAAATCTGCAACACAAACTTTCACGGCGAGTGTAAAAATGAAAGACCGAAACTATCATTCATATTAATCATATAAAAGTAGCATCAGCTGGTGATAGATAAATGGTATTGAATGAATAAATTTTAATTTATAGGCCAATGGTAAACAGGAGACTTAGGCCTTATTTAGTTCCCAACTTTTTCTTCAAACTTTCAACTTTTTCACTACATCAAAACTTTCCTACACACATAAACTTCCAACTTTTTTTCTTTAAACTTCCAATTTTAGTCAAACTTCTAATTTTGATGTGGAACTAAACACAACCTTAATAAAAAAACTTAGCTAGCTAGCTACCTTGGGACAATTATTAAACTCTAGAAATCAAATTATTTTGGGACGAGTCAAAAATAAAATTTCTTTTCAATGTCTCTCACCTACCTAGTCACCGATGCTGATTTCTACCGTTAACAGCATCTTTTTTTCCCTCGCTAAAAGTTTGAAAGTTTGAAGAATCATTAATGCATGATTAGTTGTGTTAATTATTATAAACTTGAAAAATAAGTTTATTTATTTTTTTAAAGAAACTTTTACATAAATGTTCTTTTAAAAATATATCGTTTACCAATTTAGAAAACGTGCTAAAGGAAAACATGGAAGTTGCATATGCTAAAATAAGAAGCGAAACAGAGGCCTAGATTCTTTGGATGCTATAAATCCATTTGTGTTAGGATAGAGGGAGTCAGTTGTTGCGTTGTACTTTTGTTTTCTTTTGTGCTGCTGGTGGTACCAGCTGACGAAAAGTTCTTTTCTTTAGAAAAAAAGAATAACTAAAGGTTTTACTTAAAGTTTAATAGTATATGTACTACTATACAGATACACACAAACGATATGACAATACTTAACCCTACTAATTAATAGCTCATATTTTGTGTTGAGATATCGTCTCTTATCTCTCTTCCATATAAAGAAGAAAAATAAGTGCTACAAAATAATAGTGCGCTAGGATGTATATATACATGTATATATCTTCAAAATATATGTCATCACATGCAAGCTAAAATTAATTACAACTTCGTATTTTTGCTAAGACGGTTCCCAAAAACTGCGACAATAAAGATTAGTTACAACTTCGTTAGCAAGTGTTTAACTATTTGCACGCATGCATGACGCATGATGCATTGCAGGTTAATTGGACCAACCCGTGTCACATAGATAGAAATACAGTCGATCTTGTGCTAAACACGTAACGTACATACGCTGCGTACGTTGCATTTGATGAAATATTAATTAATATATGCAAATTCCCACAAAATATTCGCAAGAAATTTACTCCTTGTTTTATTTCTATATATGATTTAAATTGAAAGCATATATACCAAATCAAATCAAATGTACCACTAAAGTTGCAGTACTATTAACACGCTCCAAAAGGAATTGAATGGATCATTTTAAAATACATTAGCGTAACAGTACGTTAACATTGTTATATGAGGTGGTACAAACAAATGGCACGTTAACTTCATATATATGACAACTTTTTTTTTCTAAAAAAAACTAGTCGAATTTGGGATACCTCTCAGATAAAATTAGAATGTCCAAAATCTTCTAGTCACTAACCAAAAAAACCACCTCTACTTTCCTAATCCAAACAACTTAATCGTTCCCATCCTCCCGATTCTTCTAGATACCGTTCCCATCCTCCCGATTCTTATAGATACCAACCCCACAGGTGCGGATTAAGATTGAGCCAAGCATTATATGTCATACAATAAAATTTAGCATAATATGGTAGGCTAGCTAGCTAGCTTTTATTGCAGGACGCTAAGACCAAGCTGTGGCCCATGTGGTCTAGCGTCCACCCTTACACCTTTATGCAATGCTATAAGGTTGTGTCACCTTCTTTAGCTTTATTTAATTCTTTTTTACATGTGATAAAAAAACTTAACTAATTATACAATAAGATACTTTAATAGGCTACACATTATATGGTTAAATAGTTTTGCTAGGAAGAAAAGGTAAATAAACTACATGTTATTTTTTCACAAGAAATCAAACCACTACTTATTAATCATATATCAAACAAAAAACCTGGTGTTGGGTCAGGCAGCCAGCGACTGAAACCACACATTGGCATAAACTTCAATTCCTGCTGTTTGAATATGCTGGATGTCCGGGACTGAAAATAACTTATTGATAAGATAATCATTCTGTCCAAACTAATTTCACCCAAAATTTCCAATGACGCTAGCTGAAGCTGCCCCAAAAGCAGATGCCACATTACATAGCCACACAGTGCTGCGCTACATTTGTGGAGCTACTAGTAGTAGGCTGTGTTTAGATCTAAAGTTTGGATCCAAACTTCAGTCCTTTTTCATCACATCAGCCTGTCATACACACACAACTTTTCAGTCACATCATCTCCAATTTCAATCAAAATCCAAACTTTGCGCTGAACTAAACACAGCCGTAGTTACATGTGGGCTTAGAACTTTTTGAAGTGAGAGGAGGCCATGTACATGGTCATGGGTCATGGTGAGGACTGTCTGATTGATGTGATGGGAAAGCTGATGAGAGGAGCACTTGACTAGCTGGATTTTCCATTTTCTCACACCTTTCTTTTTGGCGTGTTTGTGACTGTGGTGGAGTGCAGCACTTACTAGGTCCGTCCTAAAAAACGAATCAAATTGGATATGTGTGCAACAAATCTAAACAAACACTAGAAAATCAAATCCGCTGATTAAGCTATGTGTATGACCTTTAAAAACCACATATAGTTAATATACTAATATTTTAGTTTCTATTTTGTGAATTTTAGCATCAGAGAGTGCTTATAAAAGACTCTATATATGGATCCAACACCAGTATTATTTATTTGTTTTATCATAATTGTAACGTTTTTAAAAGTTGAAATATCTAAATATTATTTATTTAGTATAAACAAAAAATACATATATTTAGAATCTACATATTATTTATTTTGTAGTATAAACAAAAAATACATATATTTATAAAATTGTTATCAGGGTTACAGAGTTCAATTCAATCTTAAAAAAGAACAAATTGTTCCTGTCATTTATTTTTCTATTTATTGTTTTTAGTTCCGAATAATTTGCAAAGAATTTTACAAAAAGTATTTTTTCCCTTTTTTAAATTTTTCTTCGCTTTTTTTTTTTTGCATATTTGCACTTGTTCAATCACGCATCGTTGGATTATGGTGCCGCACGGCCCATCTACACACATGGAGTGACTCTTTTTCTCTCTCTTTTTTTTTTCAATTCACCATCGCAACTTGCACGCTTGCAAGTTTTATAGTGAGGGTTTCTTACATAGCGCTCTTTTAGCCGCTTGTATGATATCTCGCCGTGTATCGCTCATCTAAAGGATTGTGAGAGCAACCAATCAGCTAGCATAAAACCAACCGGCATGAGATAGATAGATTGCAAAGGAGAAAAATATTTTGGGAAGCCTCTAGAATCTGGATGATGTGTCTTTTGTTTGCTTCTCGGTATTTCTTTTCCTATGGATATTCTCTAGATTTATCTCAAAGTGGATAAATAATTGGGAAGTCTCTATAGATTGGATTTGTCTTCTTTTATTTTGGCTATTACTTATGATTAATTTTTTTAGATTTATCTCAAAATTTAACATCTCCATGTGGCTCAATAAGATGGCTCGAAACACAAACCAGTTTTAGAAATATAGAAATTCCATGCGTCTTTTGACGCGCTCATGTTATAGCATGTCCCCATTGTTTCTGTAATTAGAAAGGGAGTATTCGTTGTAGTCGGTGCCTTTTATTCTTTAAACTTTTTCGATGTGTACTCCCTCTATTTTATATAAGACACATTTTATTTTATTAAGGCAAGGTTTTGATTCTCTATTGTGATAATAATTAGTTACTACTACTAGAATTTGGTCGACCAACAGACGGAATGATTAGTAACAAACGCATATGCATCGATCACAACGTACTGTATAGTATTAAGTATATTTCTGACGTCTTCTATACCCAACATTTGAGCATGTCGTCAGGTAGTATATATGTGAAGTTGTTGTCCATGACACTACTGTTCCCCTACACTGTCGATGACTGACGAATACTACACAGTCTATTATTACATCGTCCGTAAAAAAAATATATTACAAATTTGAACTTAAACACAGGTTTTAAGAAAGTATATTGAACTAAATGGTGGAAAATTGTGATTGATTGAGAAGAAAAATCAGGTGAAGAAATTAAATGAGAGTGGATTATAATTGGTTGAAAAAAAATAGGTGGAGAAATTTATTACTATATATATATATTATATATAACATAAAGATAAATTTTGAATTATAAAAGTTACTTCCCCCGTTCCAAAATATAAGAAGTTTTTGTTTGATGGATCACATCCAAAACTACGAATCTAGACATGTCATCTTCAAATTTGTAGTACTATACATATGTATCCCATCTAACCAAAACTTTTTATATTTTAATGAAGGAAAGCTATATTTTTGAAAAACAGGAAGGAATTACTAATAGCATTTGTCTAGCTATTTATAGGTGAAACATTAGTAGTAAGGTCATGTCTTAATTAGGCCCTGTTTGATTTCCATAAGTACTAGGGCTAAAAATTATTCTAGAGCTAAAACATAAGTCCTCTTTAGTCCTACCCTGTTTGTTTGGAGGGACTAAAACCTCATTAAATGACCTATCTAGTAGCACTCCATCCAGCACCTACGTGCTTCATCCATTCAATAGTAGGGCTCTGTTTAGAAGATTAGCCCAGGGCTAATTTTAAGGACTAATGTTTAGCCTTGTTTTGCGCTATAGGCCTTAGTCTGAATTAGCACCTCCCCCAGGGACTTATGGACCTAGGTAATTTTAGCCTCTTTTAGTCTCTCCTGTTTGGCATTTTAGGGGCTAAAAGGGACTAAAGTGGAGAGACTTATTTTTTAGTGAGAGTTTAATCCCTCTCACCTAAACACCCCCTTATGGATTAGCTCCTCCAAACGAACTAGCCTTCCTGCAGCTGCACGCCCGGCTACGTGATGAAGCAGCTAGCTGAACGCCTGAACCGACACACACTAGCTATAGCTCCTACAATTAACTAGTTCGAGTACAGTACTACTCCACTACTGCAGTACTCCACTTCTGTACTCTCCTGTCCCCTCCAATTCACTGATGAATAAACTGGTCCACACGTACACCATCGGTCCCAAAAATTAAAACTTTCGCCTACTCCCTTTGTTGAAAAAAAAATATCATTCACATTTTTTTATGGAGAAAGTATGTCTTGTATCGTGTATAAAAATTGCAATAGTTTATTTTGAAATGAATGGACTAAGTATGAATTTTGTCTAACAAGCTGTGTATGCATATAGTATATAGTATATAATATTTTAAATATAGTTTATTCTGAATGAATTGGAGTATTATGTTGACAAGGAATCAGTAGGGACGATGGTATTCTTTTCTGCTTTGGCCATGTTGGAGATGGAGTAGTTTTTGGGCGCTGCAATTTCTTAATTCTAGGATATCCAACTCACCCTCATAATTTAGTTTCTCACTCCGATTGAATTTAAATGTGGTTGCAAAATCTAGAAAATAAATATAAGAGATAAAAAAAATCTGTTTAGTGTGGTTCTCACTGATTGATTATACTCTCTCCGTCTTATAATAAGTTTATTTTTAGCTCCTTTTATTTGCCTCTGAATAAATTTAGAGCAATCATTGCATCGTAAGTTTGTGAAAGTAGAAAATATATAATTACATTGTGATTCGATAAAGTTATTTCTGGTATTTGACCAGTTGTAGTGGTATTTGATAAAAGTAGTGGTATTCTACATTTCGTTTTGTATTGATAGTGTGTGAAAAATGGTGAAAAATGAACATATTTCTGGACCGAGGAGTCCTAAGCAAATGCTTCACGGATTACTAGCTCCAATGTTGCTGCAAATCTGAAATTAATTAGTGGTGTGGATAAAACTCTTCAAGATTAAACTGATCCAATGTTCCAGTGATTACAGAAAAAAAAAAGGATTTATATTATGCATCGGGTAGGCCTAATCCAAGGCACGCACGCACGTAGTACGTATAACAATCACACCCTAATTAATTAATCTTCTGTTGTTGTTGACTGATGATCAACCGAAAGTTTAATGAATTTTAAGATTAATTAAACTGGCATGCAGTAGTTGTAGCGAGGTGTGGTGTGCATGTTGCTGTGTGTTGCATCAACCTGCAGCAGTGTAGCGTGCCATTCCATGTGTTCAGTATTCGCTGGGTTTTCCTGGCGTCGTACACGTGCAGGTTGGCATCTGACACTGCCATGCATGCAGCGATGCCCGTTCCAATGCCTCTGGTACGGCGTGTCGGCTGTCAGGCTGACCACTGGGCCCCCCTCCTGTATCCCTGGGCTACCGCCCTTCTATACATACTCCCTCCGTCCAAAAAATATTGCAATCCCTCTCATGGTTAATGTATGTGGACACCCATATAGCGTCAATCTACGAGGGCACATCCCCCTCCTAGATTGCTATATTTTGGGACGGAAGGAGTACAATACTAGCAAGTAGGAGAATAATAGTAGGCTATAACCTGGCTAAATGCATGCTGAGATGGAGGAGAGAAGAGAGGAGAGAGAGGAAGAAGCGGACTGTAAACTTACAGCCGACTTGGACACAATAACAAAAAAAACTTCTGTAAGAGAGACAAGTGGACTTTGTATAATTGTAAAGAGCTAACTATTATATGGATAGACTGAAGAAAGCTATAAAGAACCTTAATAACTAAAGGCTGTATTATAAGCCTGGCTCTCAATAGTACATCTCGTAAAAAACCTACCCGTTCTATAAAAACGAATCTATGATCGAATGTGAAAGATGTTATTTTTTATGCGACGGATGAGGTACTCTTCTTAAAAGGAATTATGTTTGTTTTTACAGATGGAGGGTATACAATTGGCTGTCGTATCCAAAATAACTTTTAAATAGGAGATAAATGCATTCAGAGTTAATAAAGGAGAGGAATACTTACGTCAGGATTTGATAAAGTTAATGTATTATAATCTTTTTATTTATTAGTTATGCGTATTGATAGATAAAAATAAATTTATTTTGAACATCAGGAGTACTCTCAGTCCCTAATCCATACTGGTAACTTAGTACTCCTGCGCTCTGAGCTGCAAAATGTTTGGAAAAAAATTGCGCTGATATTGTGTGTGCCATTGGATCTGAATTCTGAAATGGACGGATAAACTGACTGCAATATGACCCAACATCATCAACAATTAATAGTAATATTTTTTTCGTATAACTAGCTCCTACCTTCATCTGAAAATATAGTTATCTACTCCTCCGGTTTTATTTTAATTAACGTTTTGGACAATGACACGGTTCCAAATATATTTCAACCTTATTTTTTCTATTATAAATATATACAATAATAAATGCATGTTTACTTTTATTATAGTGCATTGAAAGACAAATCTATATATGTTGTTCTAGTTTCTTAACCAAATATTTTGAAGTTATTGATGGTCAAAGTTATAAAAATTTGACCTCAACCTTGTTCAAACGTCAATTATTATAGAACTGGAGGTAGTACTTGATGACGCTCTCCCTCGTGGCCCGATCTTCTGGTGAGGGGATAACTCTTGCTTTGATCCAGTGCGACGTTTGCGACGTGGCTACACAACCAGAACAAGTCCAGGACGCCGTGCAATCGCTACACCACAAACGATGTCGTACCAACCGTGACGCGCGTGTGATGATTCCTGCAATGCAAACGAGAGAACACTGCAAGAACAAGATAAGATGCAATCTAAATATTGCGAATAGGTGATTAAGCACAAAGAAATAGTTGCGATTGAAGTGTTAGATCTAATCGACCTGGCAAATCAACACACCAACTATTGGGGGCTCTGAATCAATAGTCGCCGACTAATCGAGCGAGAACTAGAGACAAGATGAATGCACTTTGGCAAAATTCAACTAAACAAAACCCAATTGTTTTTGAGGATGTACAAAGCTATTTATAGAGAAAATAATGCTAGGGTTAAGTGCTAATTCGTGGAGTGGAGGAGACACTTCCGAGATGGGCCTAGTATATTACAGGCCAAGGCCCAAGTTCGGTTTCAGCAACAGCACTGTCTTATTTGGCGATTCCCGTTGACTCGAGATGAATTTGGACACAAGACCAAATGCGTTTGAAAGGTAGCGAGATAAGCTTCCATTGAAGTCCCAGGGTAGCGTAGGGATCACCTCCCAACACTCGATCTATGTAACATGTCTCTGGCCCAGTGAAGCCCGCAGCTTAT
>CM020178.1:7719110-7733489 GCA_009805545.1 Oryza longistaminata
CCCCCGGCCGCTTGCCGCCAAGAACCCGCCACCGCTGCCAAGAACCGCCGGCCGCCAACCGCCAAGAACCCGCCGCCCGCCGGATCTACTCCTCCACCTCCTCCTCCTCCTCACCGCCGCAACGTGCACTGTGGGCGAGGAGGCGCCACCACCACCACCACCACCACCACCTCGACCTCCCGGCTTGGGCACCCCGCCACCTGCAAGCCCGAGATGCATCGGCACACGTCGTAGCCCGAGCCGACGACTGCCGCCCGCCGCAACTCACCGCCGCACGAGACGCGACGCGAGAGGAGGCGAGGAGAAGCGAGCCGGCGCCGGACGGGGAGGAGGCGACGGTGAGCGACGGGAAGGGCGACCGGGAGGAGGAGAAAGCGATGGAGGGGAGGTTGAGGAGAAAACGAGTTGAGGGTAGGTGGGGAGATTATTTTGCCCCACTACCCCATGTCCACAAGCCCGAGATCACGCCCATTGTGGGCTTGGTTTCTTCCCACACTACATTTATCCAATTAAGCCACACAAAAGAGGGTATTTGCACTGTGAGGATGAGTGTCTTCGAACCAACTTTTTAGGCTAGGTTCCGGTTTGGGGTGCTTGCACTGTGAAAAGCCTAATCAAACGAAGAAACAAGGAAACCGGTCTTGCATGCACGAGATAAGCAAGGGACCCACTCAGTATTTTTTGCGTTGCGCACAACAGGAGGAAAATAAAAGAGATATATCCCCCAACGGAAAGGAAACTGACTGAAAATTTAGAGGAAACAGATCCCTATATTTCAAGCAACAAACCAAATCAGGAATGGTTTGATCTGCTATTTTTTTTTCAACGTGACACAAGACCAAGCCGCACGCTGCACTTGCAAGGACCCTGGCCGGCCGGCTAGAAACTAGATGATGCGAAGACAAGCAACTCCCCCGACTTACAAAAGACTCAAAACTTAAGAATGAGATATGACTAAAACCAGCACCTTCGACACGACAATGATCTAAAACTCAAATAAACAGAACTAAATGAAAATTGCAAGGCCTAAAATTAAGGTTTGCAGATGGAAAAACTGGTGCGGCAATTTTGTAGGTGATGGGTAGGAAAAATAAATCTATAAAACTAAAATCCTCACCAGGCAACCGAAGCTCTGATACCAATTGATGACGCTCTCTCTCGTGGCCCGATCTTCTGGTGTGGGGGATAACTCTCGCTTTGATCGAGTGCGACGTTTGTGACGTGGCTATCAACCAGAACAAGTCCAGGACGCCGTGCAATCGCTACACCACAAACGATGTCGTACCAACCGTGACGCGCGGTTGATGATTCCTGCAATGCAAACGAGAGAACACTGCAAGAACAAGATAAGATGCAATCTAAATATTGCGAATAGGTGATTAAGCACAAAGAAATAGTTGCGATTGAAGTGGTAGATCTAATCGACCCGGCAAATCAACACACCAACTATTGGGGGCTCTGAATCAATAGTCGCCGACTAATCGAGCGAGGACTAAAGACAAGGTGAATGGCACTTGACAAAATTCAACTAAACAAAACCTAATTGTTTTTGAGGATGTACAAAGCTATTTATAGAGGAAAATAATGCTAGGGTTAAGTGCTAATTTGTGGAGGTGGAGGGAGACACTTCCGAGATGGGCCTAGTCTATTACAAGGCCCAAGGCCCAAGTTCGGTTTCAGCAACAGCACTGTCTTATTTTGGCGATTCCCGTTGACTCGAGATGAATTTGGACACAAGACTGGATGCGTTTGAAAGGTAGCGAGATAAGCTTTCCACGAAGTCCAAGATCACCCAAATCGGAGTTGGCATGAAGGCGCTAGGTCCGTTTGAAGTCAGTGCTGTCTCCGGAGGCCGAACTGGACTTGGACTTGGAATTATCATTGGAACGTGTGAAGTTATGAGCGTATCCGATAAAGTGATATCCTCATCAGTACTAGTAATACATTTTAAATATAGTAATAGAGAATGAGACACCACATAGTAACAAACCACTAGGTAGCTATATTAATTTTAACAAACGTTAAAGGTAGCTATATTCATAGAATGTTTCTGCGTTTGCTATGAATAAAATGGTAGTTTTCCTAAAAAAAAATAAAGTGCATATATATAAACGTCCTTAAATATTTAGCCAAAACAAATAGACTTGGTTCTCGTAGAATATGTAATTCAATTATATATTGTGCATGGGATTGTTTAAACATTTTGACATGCTACACGTGAATATGTGACTAACGAATTTTTCAGGATTTAAACGGCGTTGTGCTTTCAGTGGTAGGCGACGTACCCGTCGATAGCGAGGCGCCTGTGGTGACTTCGTCAATCTCTCCAGGATTTGCCGGCTCAGTCTTCGAAGATGCTCATAGGGGTAGGGTTTGTGTGCGTGTGTTCATAGGGGTGAGTGCGCGTGTGTTGTGAGTATCTGCGTCGTACTGTGTAATTCTAAAAAAAAAGAATATGTGACTAATGAAACTAGCGTCCGTACCGTGCATAGCGCATGTGGTAAGGTACAGCCGGCGTGCTTCTCGGGACCTGTGTTCAACTCCTGAAAATGCTCGCCCCAGTGTTTAGGGAAGTTTGGTTGAAATTGGAACGATATATATGTGACTGAAAGGTTTGATGTGATGGAGAAAGTTGAAAGTTTGGAAAAAAAAACTTTAGAACTAAACAGGGCCCTACTTATTAAAGATTGATATTGGGTCCCTTCTCATTATCCGACGCTTTTTTACATGTGTATATGTAGTAATTTCACTGTTTTATACTATATTAATTTGAATAACCCCTTGAGACTATTCATAAAAAGAATAGTATATATGAGCCAGCTGGAATGACAGCTTCATGACAACCAGCACCGTAAAATTAAGGACTTCCTTTCGAAGAAATAATCCTATATTAATTCTTACTCATGTACATGCATACGATAAAACTGCAAAGTATTTTCTCCTCCCTCTACACAGCAGCAAGTGTGGTTTGAGCAATTTTTTTGTATTTAAATATTTTTCATCCTTTTAGAATGCACAATATGATGTGCATCTCTGTTTACATGAGCTTGTTTCTTAGTAGTCGACTACTCTGCCTATATATATATGCTCTGCCCTGCGCCCATCGTTTTTTCATTTTTAAAACAGCCTAACCCCGATTAACAAGAAATACCACACTAATTAATTGGTAGCTTAATTTTCTTTTCTTTTTTTGAACTAATATACTTGTCTTGATTTCTATATATACTAGCAAAAACGCCCGTGCGTTGCAACGGGTGAAAAATTTTCAATGACAATATATGCTTTCCATGCATAATCATATCAATAATAATGATTGTCTCGATCGTTATAGCTAAGACATATCACAAAGAAAATTGGAACATCTTCAATGTAATGGTCTAACCTTGACGATAGCAACCTACCAATGCATGCTTTACTAAAAAAGAGTTGTATTATTTATATGGTTGTACACATATAATCTGAAACACTCTTTCAATCTAATTCTTGCAACTAATAATAGGATCAATCAAATCCTACATTGTCTGGCATGGTCAAGTCTAGACAAAATAGAGTTACCGTGCACTCTTCTCTTAGCAACAATTAAAAATTTATTTATTATTATTATTATTTTATATGATATGTTATCAAGAATATTACCTATACTTATCAAAGTATTCTAATAATTGCATACAGAGTCGTGCAGGGCCTCCAATACAGGACCAACACAATCCATGTACGTAGGAGATGGAAAAAATCAAGGATCCTCTCTGACCCAAGCCTCAGGAAAAAATCAAGGATCCTATCCGACTAAAGCCTCAGATCAATTTGATCTCGTTCCGTTCGCATTGCACAGTGCCGAACTGGATTTTTTTTTATAAATGCATGTATTTTCTCGCGTTGAGTTGGACAATTTTTTCGAAGTAGTATTTTTTAAAATAAATGGTGTTTTTTTTTTCTCGAGTAGAGTCGGATAAATTTTTTGATCCGGTTTTTCTCGTGTGGATTCAGTCAGTTTTCTCTGATTTACTTTTTTATAAAAAACATTTTCTTAACGGTTTATTTCGGAATGGTTTTTTTTATCTCGCATTGAGTCGGACGTTTTTCAAACCGTTTTTTTACAAATGATGGTTTTTTTCTCGTGTTGTGTCAGATGGTATATTATTTTCTCGTGTTGAGTTCAGATGGTTTCTCGTACCGGATTTTTTATAAACGGCGTTTTTTCTCGGTTTTTTATTTTTTTATGGGAGACGGACTTTTTTCCTTTTTTTTTTACAGAGGAGGCTATGTTTTCTTTTTTTTTTACGGGTGTCGGACGTGAGAAGTTTTCTATCTCTTATTTTACTGGAGTAATTTTTTTCATGGACGAATTTTTTTTCCTTTATTTACGGGAGCCGACGTGATAAGTTTTTTTTCCCTCTTTTTAAGCAGTCGGACTTCTTTTTTTAACGGTAAGACTTTGTTTTCTCCTTTTTAAAAGAGTCGCACGTTTTTTTTTTTAACGGACGCTACTTCTTTTTCCTTTTTTGCAATCAAGAATTTCTAGTGGATATTTTCTAAAAAGAAGAATTCCAATCAAAACAAACTTGGAAAAAAAAGATAAAACATTCACGGACTTGATTTCACATAAACGAGAAACGACAAAATAGGTGCAAATCGTGATTAGGCACATGATTTACGGAAGAAAGCCTAACGTTATCAAAATGGTTCGCGAGATTCGTCTCCACGAATGTTCGTGTACTAGACTCTCCCTGAATGGGGGAATCCAGGCTTCATGCTCGATAGGGAGGACGGAGAGATTAGGGGAGGAAAAAGAGTGGTCACTCCATACGAGCTCGCGTCCCGCTCCCGCTCGCCCACCCTCAACGCCACGCTCCGCTCCGCTGCCTACTCCACTGGAGCTTGCTGACTCGTAGCGGGAGCGGCACACCAAACACGAAGCTGTTGTTGGCCAACACACACACCACGGCGCAATCTCTTGATCCATCCTGTCCCGCGTCGTCTGTATAGCATCGGTGCCCAACGGATTCCACGGTGCCGCAGCGGGAGACGTCGGTGGCGGTTGTGGGAGCGGGAGGAGGCGACCACCTCAACAACCGCCCTCACATCGCCATGTCGCACATGATGGATAAGTTGCTGCGCCACAGGGTCTGGAACGCCTCCTCCCAGGAGCTGCGCCTCGTCATCGACAACTCACGGTTGGTGCCTCCACCAGCACCCTATGCCTCGCCTTCCCCGGCACTGGAGCAGAAAGCAGCCCGGCAAGCACCGTGGGTGCGCGTTGAGTGCCCCCGTCAAGAAGCCTGTCGATTCCCTGGCAATTTGCTGTGATCGTGGAGCAGTTCCTATCAATTTTTCAGGTAGAGTGCTGCGACCATAGTAAAAAAAAGGGGACCGGTGGATGACCCGAACGACCTCTCGATTCAGTGGTCCGCTGGTCCAATCGGTGGGTCGGACGGTCGAACGTGGTTCATAGTCCACATGTATACAATATATTCCCTCATGTTCACATCGCTATTAGATGGTCTGATGTCTAGGGCATGGTTCCTCCAACGCGTGGACCAGTGTTCTGATTCCCACCATTTCTTGCTATTATTGTCAAAATACCACCAGCTGCACTAGCTGTAACAATAGGCCTTTAGACGGCCCATTTGTATGGCTGTCCGGTCCGACCAGTGCGGTTTAATGTCCAATTCGCTGCAAAATCGGCCGGTTCAGCTGGGTGAT
Organism: Oryza longistaminata; assembly: GCA_009805545.1. Lineage (NCBI taxonomy): Eukaryota > Viridiplantae > Streptophyta > Magnoliopsida > Poales > Poaceae > Oryza > Oryza longistaminata. Next base: position 7,724,814 of record CM020178.1, read on the forward strand.
TCAGCTGGGTCAAGCGGTTTAAATGCATGTCCTTCTTTGAACCGTGCTTACCTCTGGTTCTTGTTTTTCCGGTCGAACCCACCAGTCTGGTTCCTTTTTTTCTATGCTCACGGCGAACGACATAGGTTGTGATCAAGCGATGGAGCCTAGCGATTCATCTCGTCGAGAAGGCCTCGTCGTCATGCAACGACAGCTGTACGCACAAACTCCCCTGGTGCCTTTGATGCTATCAAGGATTGAAGGGGAGGAAAGGAGTGTGTTTTGGTTTGTCCGATTTGGGGAGAGAAAGCGGAGGAGGAAGGGAGACGGTGGTAAGAAACTGACGTGGCTGACAGCTGGCCCTCCATTTTTCATTTTTATTCATGTCACTTACACGTGGTCTCACAAGCTGACTTAGCCAGTCAACGGGGTTAAAGATGCCATGTGGAACAAAACCGCCTCCGGACCACCCGGCAGTCGATTGTAACGGTTTTAGAAGTTGGGGACGAGTTTACCCGGTTCTGCGATTGAGAGAGGGATGCAAAATAGTCTTATTCTCTGACGAATGGATCCGAAGTCGGCTATGACAACGTTCCGGCCCAATGTGCCATCCACAACACCATTCCGACCACGGCAGGATGGCATAATGGGCTGCGACCCAGTTCAGGCCCCGACTTCAGCGTCGTGATACCTTTCTACCATACCGGTTACTAACTAAAATTCACCCGTCTATTTTTAACACTTTATTAATTCTCAATCGTTTTCCGTTCCTTAAATCGTTATTGATCCAATCACTCACGTGATATGATGTTTCTACGGGGGCGGCTAATGGGCGGGTGATCGCCTGGAGATACATCCCCCATCACTACTTTCTTTCTTCCCTATTCCCCTTCTTCTCTTCCTACTACATCATAAATTTTTAAAAAATAAAAACACAAAAGTTGAAAAAATATATGTATAGAAATACTATATATAAAAATTTGAATTCAATATAAATTAAAACGGGTATGTAAACTTTGGGTTTATAAACTAATATTTGAATTCAAATTCAAATTTAAATCAGGTATGTAAACTTTTGACTTATAAACTTTCGGTCTATAAACTTTAGGTGTATAAACTTACTAAAAGAGGAAAATATAAAATATTTGAATTCAAATTCAAATCAGGTATGTAAACTTTTGACTTATAAACTTTCGGTCTATAAACTTTAGATGTATAAACTTTAGATGTGTAACTTTAGGTGTATAAACTTACTAAAAGAGGAAAATATAAACTATTTGAATTTGAATTTAAATTTGAATCGGGTATATAAACTTTTGACTTATAAACATTTCCTTTTACAAACTTTAGGTGGATAAACTTTAGATGTGTAAACTTTTAGATGTGTAAACTTTAGATGTATAAATTTACTAAAAGGGTAAAAGAAAAAAAGAAAAAAAACTGATCGCTGGCCGGATCAATCGCGCGTTAGCCTTTTTGTGTTTCACACAAGTACAAGTAGAATCATGGTAACGAGGGATAGGAATTTACGCTTCCACACCACACACCAGAATACTAGTACACCAGAAGCACGCATGCTGGGCCGGCCGTGATATGGTGTTGCAAATCAAAGGGGCGGCGAGCCGACACGGACAGCGACCCGCGCCGCGGCGCGGATGGCCGCGGCTACAACTGGTCCGGTCCGTGGGCTACGCGTGGGCCCATCGGCAGTTACATGCGTTGCAAACTGAAACAAAATTAAACCAACCTAATTAATCCAAGATCCATCCAAAATTAGTCCCCTCAATCTCTGCACTAATCCCCACACCAGCAAATCATTCGCTTCCCTCCAAAAGCCAAAACAAATTTAAAAATCATGAATTCAATCAAAATATGCGAGCTATATAGCACTGCATGCATGCACGAGCCATAAATTATTCAATCTGATCGGTTCTTTCACGCGGCCGAAGCTTCACGAGCCTCTTTAAGTGAGCACTTTACATTCTTATATTAATCATTACACTAACTATATTAATTAGTATATTTGTGTGGCATCTTCCACTAATAAAAAGGGCATAATTAATTTGTCATCTTGTTGTCGAGCTAACGGCAGAGAAGTCCAAAAAGATGATCTCTCTTAGCTACTCCCCCATGACCAATGTTCTCGAGTCTCGACTAGTTTAGTTAGTTAATTACTTTAATAATTGGAGTTCTTCTTGCTAATTCAACACTGGGCTCCACGCATTCCAAGAAAGCGCGTAGTCGCCACCCAAATAAATACAAAAAGTTTCTCCAAAAATTTAAGGCCCGACTAATTTATGTTTGCAATTGAGTTTAGATGACTTTTTATCGGTTTGTTGTGAGTTTTGTGACTCAGGTAGGTACGACGTCCAAAGCCCGGCAATTGTGTGGATCAGGAATGGATAATTAAGACCTTATATTAGTTTCAAATAATATTGATTTATTCTTTCTCCATGGAGTACTTTATTATTATATGATCAGTCAAAAAAAGATAGTGTAGTTCTTGTCCCTTGCATTGTAACGCCTTAATTACGTGTACACAGAATGATTTGATTTGCTTAGATACGATTTTTTTTCTCTGGTCATTCATGACGGCTAATCTGGTTTTGCAAATGTTTAATTAATTGAAGTTTAGGTTAACATGTGAACAGAAAAAATATAGACCCGGCAGTGTCTGCCAAGCTTCTTACAAATTTGCTTACGTGATGATTTTCAAACTTTGCTTCGTCTTGTCACGCTAAAGATTGATCAAAATTGGCGGCACGCAATATATCAACAATTTTTGTCAACAAATCTTTCATTTTCAATGCATATGTCTGCAACTTTCTCATGAGAAGCTTGCCTGGGGACTCAATTGAATATACATCCACAGATTTGAGGCTCGATCTCATGATTTTTGCGTGGTGCTTTAAGTCAATGTAAGATCTAGAAAAAAAATATGTAGTGCAAAAATAGAAATATGAAAACTATCGTTAGATTTAAAAATAGATATCTAAATTTGTGTAGTCATCATGAATACAAGAATAAACTTTTCCTCCTGGATTTACTATGATTAAAAATCTTATAGGATATCTTAAAAAAGAACATAAAGGAAAAAATCTTGGCACGTCTGGACGTGTGAGGTATCGTAGCGCCAAATATTTGACATCTTAAAGCTAGATAAATGGATATCTCAAAAAGAAATAAAGAAATGAATCTTGTTGTCTCATCGTTTATGCCATAAAAATGCCAATAATGCATGTCGCATAAAAATGCAATAGAAAACATATAGCTGTTCTTTCAAGAAAAAAAAAGAACGAAAGAAAGAAAGAAAAAAGAAAACATATATAGCTGTTTAATTTACTCCGAGATTCAGCTTAATTAAACCAAAACCGTGTCAACATGCATGAGACGGCAAATTAAAACTAATCTCCTGGTCGAGTCGTTACACTTACATCCAAGCACACAAAACTAATCCTTATTAATTCAAGGGGAAAAAAAAACAAAGAACGCTGATCATAACAATGATGTCAATCCGCATGATTAAAATCTAGAAAAATGTTTGACCTGACCCTGGCCTGATGTTAGCCTAAATGACGTGACGTTTGGACTAACTAGTAGTGGTTCGTTTAGCTTGCATCAGGGGCAGATAATCGTGTTACCTACATACAAAGTTTCAACCATGATTATAAATTAATATGCTAAATTGTGCAGTCAAATCCCCAAAAAAAAAATCGATATTGAAGTGTAATGAGATGAGATACGTTAAGTTGCATCATACGTGACGACCGTCTCCAACACAGACGAATTCAGATGTCAAACATGCAAATTAGCCGTTTCCCACGAACCGGACTTGATCGTCAACGTCTTTGACTTAAAGACACGATTTTAAGTCAGGTCTTCTCCTCCTTGACAGGTAATTAATTCAATCTCACTAGTTTTTTTTTTTCAAAAATGGTGATTCAATGAGAAGATCATATTGTGTTGATGTGACGTCTTAGCATTAGAAGTGGGGAATCAACAAAGTGTTATACCTAACTAAACCTTCGAGATTTACCAAAATTTTTTGAAGGAAGTCAAGGGCAGTTTTTAGTAGTAGGGAAGTCAAGAGAGCTGCAGATCGAATTGAGCCCAAAAACCACCAAACAATCCCATTTGATGAATTTTTTTAGAGATATAGTAGAATGAGGACGCGTATATAACCTATGCAACCATATAATATAAGTGTATATTTTTAAGCCCTTTTTTTTTAAACAACGCAGGAGATCGAGCTGTATAACATTCCATTAATAAGGAGAAATGGAGTACAAAATCAGGAAGAATGGCTTGACCCTAAACACACTGACACACCCCAACACAAACAACATTTAATTTACACCTAATTGCACTCTCACGCATAGCATGTAGTTATGAAAAATTTCAGAAAAAATATTATGTGTAAAAGGTTGTGCACCTAAATTGTATTTATAAAAGCGAAGTTCACACAAATATGAATGCAGTGCGCAATGCGCGCATTAGTTGCATGCATCCTTCCTATAATTCAAAGGGAAACGAATAACTTCAGGTAATTCATAACCAGAAAGATATATACATGCAACTGAAGTGTTTGAGAATTTTCCAAAAGTGAGTTCCACCAAAAAAAACTAATAATCATTAGCTGAACAGACTCTAAATTCTAACCCCACTTCAGACTGATTCCACATGTAGCTCAGGCAACGGAGCATCCTAATCATGGGGATAATATTCTCTTTTTGGGTATGTGTAATGAACTATATGAATACAACATTGGACATATTGTCATTGTAGCTGACATGCAAGCATATGCAGCAATCCGATACAAATTCCTATCACCGATTATTTGCAACAATATTCTCAGTACTTTTCTTACTCTATCCATCTCAAAATATAGCAACCTTGAAATGGTGTATGTGAACACTCCTAGTACACACGAATTTGAATATAATTTAATTTTAATTTATATGGCTAATTAAACAATCTTTTAATGCATGTTCTAACAAAATTATATCATGTATAGGCCATGTAGGTGGAGTATATATCCCCTCCCCCTGTATCGTCCTTGTGATTACATGTATTTTTCTTTTTTGCAGCTAAGAAACATAGATGAATAGACAACATCTTCCACGAAAAAGAATAGGGTTCGGTGGAAACACTTTTCACACTTTCGACAAGATAGATATAATTTAGTTTATGCTCTACCAGCATGCATATGCAGATTTTATGGCCATACTCTTTGTAACTAAACTAGCTAGCAACTAATTGCAAATATTCTATAGCAGAATCAGGCTATGAGATTTGTGAAGCTCATAAGTCCAGAGAACCCCTAGTCTGATCTAATGGGATTCTTTTCTTCTCCCTTCAATGATTTGCAGTTCGCAAGAAGAATTTGAATCTTATCGGAGAATTTTAGGCACAAGGTATATATTGGAATATTAGAATGCATTATGGCTTCTAATGATATATATTCAAATGATGATTTGCACTCTTTTTATCCGAAGACAATATTATGTTGTGATAGTTGGTAGAGGAGATCAGATTCATTTGCTTATGATGAGCAACTTTTAACCTATGGTATATGACCTACCAAATAATATAGGCACATAAATCATGAACTGACTAGTCTATCGTTAGCTTTACATGCATGAAAGGTAACATATGGAAGGTAGCAGCTGCCGACACTCCATACAGGGAAAATACAGGGAATATATGTAGTGCACATATATAGTAGAGCCCTAAAATATCATTGTCTGAGATTTGTCCACATTATAAGGGTAAAAATGTTACTCTCGGATTTAACCACCCAGTAAAATTCTCTTTGCAATGTAAATAAATCTTAAAGTTTATATTTTAGATAAACTGTAGTTTTCATGTTTCACTACATATTTTCCTCACCATATATACTCTGTTTGTGGACACTTATGCCACAAAAAAAATGCACATATACTTCTATGTTATATCTTAATTATCTACACCTTCATTGAAATACTCAACCAAACTGAATTGAGAAAAACTTACTCCCTCTCTCTGATCATAAATATTCAATATTTAAGATAAGATTCAGGGGCGAACTTTTGAAACTTAGATAAAAATTTTATGTTATAATAATTTTATGATATTATGATAATACTTTTCAACACAAATATCTAAATATATCTTTGCAAATAAATTAAGTATTTAAATTCTCAAAAAAATTAAGTATTTAAAAAGTTACATATTGAGAGCCAAAGTTTTGAAAGTTTAAGTAGATGTTTATGCTAATTGTCAAATATTTATGACAAGTAAAGGTATGAACCGTAAGAGTACAGTGAAGGTATTTGATATATAATTTTCTATTTTTATAAGCTTTCCCCTCTTAATACATTAAAATTTGAGGAGCAACTCTACGATAAACAAAATTTGAGACAACTTTCATTTTCTGATACGTCAGTGGAGGATGTTTCCTAGAGAGATATAAATACCATTATTGAACACACACATATACAATGTCACATACTGTGTAAAAAAAATGTCACATACTGTGCTGATAACGACTTAGAGAAGCATTATTGTTGCTTATCTCGAGCATGTGTAGTACTCAGCTCATCTCACGACAAACGTAACCATTTCTATTCACAACTCAAAGACAAACCTACATGCCTTCACATTCAGAAACAAAAAAAATCTGGACGATGCAAATATATACTCCCTCCGTTTCTAAATATTTGACACCGTTAAATTTAAGTAACCTATCATTTGATTCATTGTTAAATATACTTATATTTATACATATAGAGTTTTACATATTTCACACAAGTTTTTGAATAAAACGAACGGTCAAACATGTGCTAAAAAATCAACGGTGTCAACTATTTAGAAATGGAGGAGTATATAGAGGACGATGAGGAGAGGAGAGTGTTCAGTTCTTCCTCCCATGTCGTCGTCTCTGCCCTCTCACATCACTATCACTATGTACTTGCTACCTCGATCGATCAATGATCGATCGATCCTACGTCCTACACGAGGCCCCCCTCTCTGCTTGCCTCCGCGACGATCCACATCGTCGTCATCATATCGTCCTCTTGCTACTACAATGATCGACCAAATAGCTGACTTTCAGTTATGATCTGACCCTATTTACCGATGTCGATGTCTTGTAGTACATAGAACCATGGAAAGATAGATAGGTGAGACGGATCGATATATCACATACATAAAGGTTCACAACCCTGATACAGAATATAAAATCCGTTTAGATGGTTATTTACGGATTTTACAGGAACCTCTAATAAACCGACAAATACGATGATATCCAAACAAATCTTATTGGAAAGAAACTAAAACTTAATTTAACATTTTTACCCTAACCTGAAAAAAATAAGATTCGCCTGGATTCCACCGGGATTGTAAAACCCTGAGGCCTTGTTCGGTTTGAAGGAGGTACGTACACCATAATAGATGTGAAATAAATCCTCTCCAATCCCTTCCTCTTGGGGATTAACCACGCGCACAACACCGGCCGGCTGCTGATCGTCATCGTCGTCGTCAGTTGAGCCGTGGCTAGCTAGCTGTTAGCTCGGAGCGCGCTACCTTTCATGGCACAGTGAGACAGCCGCGCGAGAGACCGCGACCGGTCGAGAGCTGGAGATCGATGGACGGACGCCGTGACGACGGATCGATCGATCGACGTCGTGGCGTGCATGGTGGACAGCGAGGAATTCACACGCGTGTATGCATGCGAGTCGCGACGCGCGCGCGCCGCCGGGGTCCGGAACTCCGGGCCGGGGCCGGGCGCTCGCGCGCGCGCGGTGCCGACGCCGCGCGCCGCGAGCTAGCATGCATGCGGCGGCGTATGCAGCTGTCGCGCGCGTCGCGTCGCGCCCGGATGGAGAGCATGCAGTAGCGTAGGATGTGCGCGTAGGCGCCTTTTGCGTCTAGTGATGATGTGCGGTCTAGTGATTGTACGTATATGATGTGTGCTTCACCGTGTCATCTAGCTAGCCTCTTTGATGCCCACTCCAACTACAAAATTAAGGATGTTGTTTTTTGACTTAATAAGATAACATGTAATAACTTAATTTAATCACACTAATTGTTTGTATACGAATGAATCGAGAGGAATCAATAGTTTTATTTGTCACTTTTGACCACATGTACATACGTGCCAATTCAAATCAACTAGTCCAAGGTAAAATAGCCAAGAAGCACATATTCTTTTGTTAGCTTGTTAGCTGCACATATTCTGAAACGACTGTTTTTGTGACTGGTTATAATCATAAAAGACTCCCACGCATAAAAAAGAACTCTATATTGTAGTGCATAAGCTGCTAAACCTTTGGTGTTACCTAGCTCTCTCCGGTCCAATATTAATTAAGCATTATAGATTGTTTACTACTACCTCTGTTTTTTTAATAGAAAACGCTGTTGATTTTTGGAGACATGTTTACCAATTGTCTTACTAAAAATTTACGTAATTATATTTTATTTTTCTTGTGAGTTGTTTTATGACTAAAAGTATTTTAAGCATGATTATCTTATGCGTTTGTATAAAAACTTTAAATAAAATGAATAGCCAAATAAGTTGTCTTTAAAAATCAACGGTGTCATCTATAAAAAAAGGATGAAGTATATGCTAGGGTTAAGGGAAAAAGGATAGGATAGGATTCAATCCTTTGTTTTAAAGACCTTCAAGGAAATTTTCAATAGAATTGATCCTCCAAAATT
>CM020178.1:7752944-7771108 GCA_009805545.1 Oryza longistaminata
ATACTCCCTCCGTATTTTAATGTATGACGCCGTTGACTTTTTGACAAACGTTTGACTTTTCGTCTTATTCAAAAAATTTATGTAATTATAATTTATTTTATTGTGACTTGATTTATCATCAAATGTTCTTTAAGCATGACATAAGTATTTTTATATTTGCATAAAAATTTTGAATAAGAAGAGTGGTCAAACGTTAGTTAAAAAGTCAACGGCGTCATACATTAAAATACGGAGGGAGTATATATATGCATTGTAGCACTTTAAGAGCAACGTGCGCACACATATTTTGTGCTCTTCCTTAATTAATGCTTCTCAGCATGAAATTATATACCCCCTCCATCTACTTTTGATAGTCATATTTCCTCTTGGCACACATACCAAGGATAAGTAATTCTACTTATCATCCATTTAAACATGCTATTAGTTATTCCTCGTAAACAAGCGATTCATTAATATTTACATTTCTCGATACACAAGTAGCCAATCTTGTGTGGAAGAATGGAGAATCACGCATTAAATTCGAGAAAGTCATTAAGAGGATATGTTATTGGATTGAAATATGTCTATCAAAAATAAATTTTTCAAATTTGAGAATATGCCTATCAAAAGTAGATGGAGAGAGTATGCTACTACATCATTATCTAGGAAATTGTTCCATTTGTTTCCTAATTAGAGTAAGTTAGTTTTATAATACCCTCATCCTTATATAGTTTCGATTATGTGAAAACACAACATTGAGCTAATTAATCTCTCTATACTAGAAACGTATTACTAGTACAAAGTTAATTCGTTATTATATCGGTTTGAATTTCTAGTAAAGTTGACTATAGGGTAAAACCAGGATGACACCGTGTGCTTATATATATTTCCCGGCTTCCCGCATTCTATATTTGCAGGTCTTGCCACTCACCGAAGCTCAATTACTTTACGTTATTCACGCGAGATAAAGTAGATGTTGATTTGTTGCCAAGATGAGCAGTGGCGGATCTAGAAATTTTCTTGAGCCAAGTAAATTGGCTAAATTATTAGATTAATAAGTATTATTTTTTCAAAAATAGAAAATGGATGTTGGAGAATAGTGTGTGTAGCTTTGGCCTTAGGCTGATGGCATCAAGCGTTGGTGTGAGTATATATGTGAATCTTTGACTTGCATTGCTTACATGGCCAATGTAGCCTCTACTAACATAGGCAAATTAATGGCCTATTTGGTACAGCTCCAACTCCTAGATTTAGCTCCAGAAGTTAGGTATGGAGTGGAGTTGTGGAGCTACCTAAACCCAATTCTATAGGCATTTAGTGGTAATCCATTGGCTAATACGTACGGCGGAGCTCAAGCATTTGCCCATGGTGGTTGGGCCTTTGCTCCGCCATTGGCACTAGCACAGATCCTCAGACCTCATAGCGTGCTGTAACGGGCTATCCGTGACGGGTGAAAGCGAACCGTTACAAATGATAATCTTGAGTCGTCATAAATAGACATGTCCATGCTAGTAGGGGAAAGTGATGAGGTCGACACACTACTACAAAACATCAAAGAGATGTCGCCACTATAGGTGCCGGTGGTGCTAAAACCGGCACTTATAGGACTTTTCCCACCTTCACGGATTGAAATCACAAAAAACCGGCACCTTTAAGTAATCATAGGTGTCGGTTCTAAATATTTTTAAAAAACGGCATCTTTAATATATTATAGGTGTCGGTTAATTAAAAACCGACACCTTTAATATGTTATAGGTGCCGGTTTTATAGAAAACCGGCACCTATGTAAATCGAGCCGAGCCGGCATCGAATGAGCCGACCGGTGCGCCCCACCACGACGAGACGAGCATCGGATAAGGTTTGATCGCCTCGCTCCCTCTTCTCTCTCTCCCTTCTCTCTTGTCTCGCTCTCTTCTCTCTCCCCCGCGCTGCCGGCGGCTGGCTGGCGGAGGTGGCATCGGCGCTTTTTCCTTTGAGTATCTCGTTTTGCTGTGTTATCATAGGAGGAAGGAGACGTCTCGCTTGTTGTTGTGTGGACGTAGCGAAACCGACTTGGGACTTAGGGAGGAGGGTAGTATACTGTATGTTCGTGCGTGTGAAGATCGACACACGCACACACTCGCACACACCTGCCGTGTGCGCCCACCTCCTCCCTTGACCGACGGCGTGGATCTCGCCATGTCACCCTCCGTCCCTGCCTCGACTAAAAAATACTCCCTCTATTCCAAAATATAAACCACAACCACCATTAACCCAAAGACCAAGAAATAATTATTACCATCTCCTAGTTTGGATCACCCTAATAAATATAATGCATGTATCCAATAGAATTAGAGATCTTGAGTGTGTAGGATTTAAAAAAGTAATAATGTAATGGAGAAGAGGTTCTAATTAATTGTATACATGCATGTATGTCTTATACTCATATTATGGAACGTTCAGAAAAAGTAGCTATGCCTTATATACTATCTTCATATTTTAATATATAACACCGCTGACTTTTTGTCTAACGTTTGACCATTCGTCTTATTAAAAAAATTTTCCCAACTAGCACAGAATCCCTTTCCTGCAGTAGTGTACGGTGAAATTGGTGGTGCTTCTTTAATTAATGGACACGCTAGACATTGAAATGCTGCCTAGAAAGGTTGAATCATGAGATCATCAGCGAAACAACGGAGTGTTTCTGTACAAGCATATAATAGTAAGCGTTTTGTATTGGTCGGCATATATCATGATCATTAAAATTTGTCAACAGAATTCAATATTGTGGTCCATCGCTAACCGACGAATGCATGCAGTGCAATGACTTTAATGTGTGACATAGTACTAGTAGTGTTTATTTCCATATCTCCTGTAGGAGTAAAATAAACAAACTTTTAAAAGATACTACTAACAATATTAACGTACTACTTCTTCCGTCTTAAAATATAGCAACCTAGGAGAAGATGTGACCTCTCCTAGGTTGATGTAAGTGCTATCAATTTACATGTAACTTTACGGTTGTCTTCTCGCTAAAACAAGAAATGCATAGCATGAGATGTGCTTGCTGGCGTGGTGGCAGGAGCGTCTGGTTTCAGCCTAGTCAACACACGTACAACTCCGGACATGTCCACAGTTTAGTATAATCTATTTAACGTCAAGTTTCTCTCATGTGGTCCAACTCTTTTTTATTAACGTAAGTTACCTAATTTTAGCTGAAGAAATAGCGCTAACCATTATTAGAAAATTACCAAAAAAAACATATCTATAACGTGGAGTCATAAATGTACTCCATGATTCTAGAACATGTGAAACAGTCGGTAACCAAGTCAGTGCTACCGATTTACATGGAATTTTGCATTCTTCTTCTTGTTAAAACATGTGGCAAATAGCACGAAGATGTGTGCATGTAGGAGCAGTCACAACGCGTGGTTTCAGCCAAGCATACACGCTTATTACTCCAGACGAGTTTACACTTTAGTTTAAGCTATTTAACGCCAAGTTTCTCTGCAGCGGTCCATCATTTCTTTTCTCCGGTCCGCCGAGAAAAAGAACCAAACAACACAGCAACAACAACAAAAAAACAACAAAAAGACGTGATTACTTCACGCAATCGTGCAGGCATTTCGTCTCCTCGTCGTCCAAAGGAAAAAAGGTACACGCTGATATCATCCCTAATATCTCTTTTTGCTGTGTTATCATAGGAGGAAGGAGACGTCTCGCTTGTTGTTGTGTGGACGTAGCGAAACCGACTTGGGACTTGGGAGGAGGGTAGTATACTGTATGTTCGTGCGTGTGAAGATCGACACACGCACACACTCGCACACACCTGCCGTGTGCGCCCACCTCCTCCCTTGACCGACGGCGTGGATCTCGCCATATCACCCTCCGTCCCTGCCTCGACTAAAAAATACTCCCTCTATTCCAAAATATAAACCACAACCACTATAAACCCAAAGCCAAAAAATAATTATTACCATCTCCTAGTTTGGATCACCCTAATAAATATAATGCATGTATCCAATAGAATTAGAGATCTTGAGTGTGTAGGATTTAAAAAAGTAATAATGTAATGGAGAAGAGGTTCTAATTAATTGTATACATGCATGTATGTCTTATACTCATATTATGGAACGTTCAGAAAAAGTAGCTATGCCTTATATACTATCTTCATATTTTAATATATAACACCGCTGACTTTTTGTCTAACGTTTGACCATTCGTCTTATTAAAAAAATTTATGTAATTATCATTTATTTTATTATGACTTGATTCGTTATCAAATGTTCTTTAAGCATGACATAAATATTTTCATATTTACACAAAAATTTTAAATAAAATGAATGATCAAACGTTAGTCGATAAATCAATTTCGTCATACATTAAATATACGGAGGGAGTATTATGGAAGGGAGGGAGCAAAAAAAAAGTCGCCCCCAATTAGCCGCTGTCCGTCACTCACACGTCGCTGTCAGCAGTAGTAAATGGGGGTGTGGAGGTGGGCCCATGCCCCCCGGCACGACACCGAGGCGAGCGGGGCGGTTAAAAAAATAAAAGGCGATTAGAAGAGCGGGAAGTGGGTAAGATAATTCTATCCTGGCGATAAGAATATCTTAATTACCTTCTAAATCGGTGTGCCCTTTAAATACTACCCACCACTAGGCTTCTCTCCCCCCTTCTACTCTCTCTCTCTCTCTCCTCCCCCCTCAATCGCGGCGCGGGTAGATTCGCGGCGGCCGGAGCGGAGCGGAGCGGAGCGCATCCATGGCGGTCGTCGCCGGTTTCTCCATCAGGTTGGTGGAGGCGACTGCTTGCCTAGCTCCCTCGGCTGGTTTGGTTTTTGTGTGTTTTTCTGATTTGGTGGGGGGGATTTTTTGTGTGAAGGGAGTACACGGCGAGCATGAGGGGAGCGGCGGGGGCGGAGGGGAGGAGGCTGCTCGGCCTCGGCGCCGGGGATCTGCCGCCGATGGAGGCGAGGAGGTTCCGGTGGTGGGCGGACGAGCTGGCCGCGGCGCCGCCCCTTCCTCCCCGGTCGCCTTCCCCGTCCCCGTCCCCGCCGCCGCCGCCCTGATGGTGTACACCATGCAAGAACAGACGAGGAAAGGTCTCCAGACTCAAAGAGAAGGAAGAAGGTAAAGATCACTAACTTAGATAAGAACAACAACAAGAAGATTGATAAGAAAAGGTACAGCGAGAGTAAAAGGGCTACCAATAAGGTGGGGAAACAGCATGACCTGAAGAAAATGCTCTGATGATTATCGCCTGTCACTTGTGGTCTCGTTCCAGTAGTATGTTCCCCCGCTGATTGTTCCAGTAGGTTCCTGACGCGCGAGCGGAAGTCGCGCGCACCTGCCCGACGCATACGCTGCGCCCCCGTCGCTTTAACCATATGGCTAGCACTAATGGTGACGTGATTAGCGATTAGTGCTAATTATAGTTAGTAACTACAAGAACTTTTTATTTATCACATCTGTCCCGTGCCAAGTCCATCCATCACTACATATATTATCAACCATTTCTAACTGGTCTTCAATCTTCGATAACATATATATAGGTGATTATATTTGGTCTGCGCTCGGGTACACGATGATTGCTTTGCTTGGTTGCGGGTACAACACCATGATTTGTTGGTCGAGGCTAGCTAGCTGTACGGGTTATATCTGTGCGCCAAGAGTGATAAACTAAAGCTGGCTTGATCATTGTGCTTTTCTTTCGCATAATTACATTGCTGGCTGGTTGGCTAGCTAGTCAATAGTCATGCATATATATGCGTGAGTGACTGTTTGGGATTCGTCGGTATTGTTATTTCATGCTGTATTTTTTGACGGTAAATGGATGGACCGGTTGTTCCGGAGTCGTGTCTGGTCATCTGGTGCTGCGCGCGTGCGGGACATCGACCTAGTATTGTTCCCGTAGGATTCGTGCATGCATGCGCTGATGATGAGAGATAGTTTAATTAATTAATTGCTGGGATAAGCATTTATGCAGTGAGTGAAAAATAGAATATTGAGCAGTTAATAATGCATGGCCAGCCGGCTAATTAATTAATTAATTACCACTAGTAGGCAGTAAATAACTGTACTGGAAGCAGACTAGCTGCTGGTACTATATGTTGCATTTTGATCTGTCGCGTTGCCTTTTCGCGCATCGATCAGGTCGTGGTAGTAACACTGGTTGCCTGCGGCAGGTAGCTAAGTTTGCTACTGTGTGAATTGTTAGTTGCATACTTTGTGTGTGTCCAGCCGGGCACATATTTCCGGGTCCGGCCGGACGGACCCATTACAAGAGAGAGGACGTGGAGCAGGCAATTATACTAGATCGAGATTTTCTGCGTTATTCTCTTTGGATCTTCATCATGGCCTGCATGTGTGGTGTTTCATTTGATTGTTTTTTCCTTTTGGTCTAGGAAAAATAAATTTTGCCCAATTGTGTGTCTATGTAGGCTGTGTTTAGATCCAAAGTTTGCATCCAAACATCCAACTTTCCCATCACATCAACCTGTCTTACACACAAACTTTCAATCACATCGTTCTAATTTTCAACCAAACTTCCAACTTCACCTTGAACTTAAACACAGCCGTAGTGTGTGTGGTATGTGTGCAGATTGCTGGTCAGTAAAATGTGTCTAGTCCACGTAGTACACACCGTCAAAGGATATGCTTTGGTTGTGGTGGTGGTTATCGCTGTCAGCCTGTCACCGTATGCTCGATATGATGGTCTACACTGTTCGTACGTGCTCTGTGTTGGGGAGGGCCAGGGAGCATTAATTCCGATTATTAGCTAGTTGACCAGACAAAAGGGATAGTAGTAGTAGTAGGATTTTAAGTTTATTCCCTGTGTGGGTATTATTTTAAAAAGAGTATATAATGATCAAAATATAGTTGGGCACCTGTTCCATTTGTTATGTTTTTTTACTTGCAAGTACACATGTAAGAGAGTCTCATTGTGTGCTAAATCCCTTGTAGATTAATTCCACAACTAATTCATGGAATCTTACTCTGAAATTCATATATCCACAAGTGTTTTTTTTTGCATTCATCAGATAATTATCTTACTTTGACAAAAGTGTGATCTTAATTAAGAGTTTGACTTATATTGTTTGTTTTAAATTAGCTATTGCCTTTTCGAAGTTCTATGGATATGCATCCGACACATTTCTGTTCTATAATTTACACAATCTAATTTCCGTTCTGTAGTTTACACAATCTAATTTTTCCTTTGTGTCATTTTCACAACCTGGCTATTTATATGCATGTGGTAATCTGGATGTTTTAAATTATTGTGTTTACCTTTTATTTGTATTCCACATTATCCACTGATGTTGCTCAATTATGCAGGAAGCACATGACAAGACAAATTTGCCTGGTGGATTGGATACTCCTCAAGCGTCAAGGAGACCTGATGGTGTACACCATGCAAGAACAGACGAGGAAAGGTCTCCAGACTCAAAGAGAAGGAAGAAGGTAAAGATCACTAACTTAGATAAGAACAAGAAGAAGAAGAAGATTGATAAGAAAAGGTACAGCGAGAGTAAAAGGGCTACCAATAAGGTGGGGAAACAGCATGACCTGAAGAAAATGCTCCCTTTGCATAGTATTCTGAAGAAATACACAAAGCACACATCCGTCAAAATGGTCAAGGAGAAACATGGCGACCCAAAAGGCACAGAAGTCATTGAAGTCTGCCGCAAATCAGTGAAGCGTGTAAAATTCTCAGAAGTTAATGATGTGCTTGGTATTAACAAGCAAAATATCTGCAAGCTGTTCTCGGATGCTTTGGCGTCATCGTCGTCATCATCCACAGACATGTCCAGTGAAGGGGACAAGCACATAGCTGCAGAAAGCTGTAGTTCTCATATGCCGGAGACAGCAACTAAAGAGGCAAGCAAGAATACAGATCACGAGGATTCTCTTGAGCTCACCAGCACACAGTTGTCCTCCAATTTGTTTGATCTGAATGAGGCACTGCCAGAATCTACTGATTTGAACTACCCATATGTGTCAAATCCAGAGGAGCCAAATCATGAGCCTAGACAGCATGAGCCTTTAGACTCTGATGTGCAAGTTATTGATGAAGGAGGACAAAACCAGCAGGATCTGTCTTTGGATTCATATGGACTTCAATGTCAGTCCGTTCCTGAGTCTGGGTTAGAAAGAGCTAGAAGTTCAATATCGCCAGGCACATTTTTGCACGGTGAGTTCATGGAAGTGTCTGACACATTTTTTGTTGGTTCTTCACGGAAGTTGACAGGAGAACTTGCTGAGTCTCATGGTGACTGTAGTAGTGGTTCGGTTAAAGATGCTATGACAAAGGGGAAGTCACCTTGTGCATTGCTCAATCATACAGTTCAGGACTCATTTCAGCAGCACCAGAGGTATTATGCCTTCAATCTGAATCTTGGAGGCAGCCAGCCCTCCAATGAAGGGGAAGTTCCTCGCCTAGATTGTAATGCATCAGCTGGAGTGGCTTCAAGTTCTCATGCTGAAATGGGTGTGCAGCAGGAGTGTAGGCCTTCTCCAGGACAAACTGTGCGTCTAATGGGCAAAGATCTCTCAGTATCTACAACCAGAGGAGAGTATGTGTCTGGGACACATTCCTATACTGAAGACCATCCCACAAAGTTGTTCTTGGAATTGCCGCGACAAGGACGGCCTTATCTCTCTTTACAAGCTCAAAGTGTGCCCAATGTTTCAGCAAATTCTGCAAGCCCAAGTCAATCACATATCAGGTACACTGCCCCACAGAATTTGAGCCACTCATTCCCCACGGCCAATGCATTATCTGGAGATCGATTGCAATACAACGATCGATTCAGCTACTTGTCAGGCTCACAGCACCATGGAAATGTTCTGCTGGGGAGTCCATCACTTACAAGTCATGGCAGTGCAGCGCTCCGTCAGAATTTGCCGTATGTTTGGAGCCGTTACTCTGATCCTTCTTCATCCAGTACTGCATCACCCTCAGCACCAATTTTGCCTACGACGGCACAGCATGTGACACCATCTTCAGTTTATCATGCTAATTTGCCTCGGTCATATGGTGTGGTCTCAGCTGGATCATCAGTTCACCCCCACAACTCTCCAAGCTTTACATTCACTCGTCCAAGACGGATGGTTGAAGAAGCTTCTGGCAGAAGAAGAGATGCAGCATGTCCATCTAGAAATGCAGAAAATGTTGCTGCAAGAGCTGCCATTCCTGAAATGCCTAGCTCTTCCTCTGGTGGCTGGCATGCGCAAAGAACTGGTCCGATGAAGCTCACTCCTGGGGCCAAGCATATCCTGATGCCGAGTGACACCACAGGGGACGGCACCTCCATGCCAGTGTACTCTTGTGTTTCTTTCGGAAGTAAGAGTGGAAATGCTTCAGCAACTCGCAACATGGGAGCTGAGCTGTACAAGTTATAGTCCAAATAATGCTTAAACTTGGACATGTTTTTCCGGTGCTGTTGAGGAGGAGTAAGCTGTAGGTTGAAGGTATGTTAGTTTCTCTCTGTATGTGTTCAGCAATCAGCACACATTTGTTAATCTTGACTTGTGGTGTTCGAGAAACCACCCCTGATTTCTTAACATTTGGTACAAGTCTATTAATTAAAAACATATTATAGAACTTTAGTTGTGCTGTTTTCTTCAGTCCATAAGCCAAAGCACTAGTCTCCGAGCTGTCTCCGAGTAGGCTGGACTGCTGTATATGCATATGAAAAGTTCGTTTATTTTTATACATGGATGGTTTGTTATGTCCCGAAAGTCTGAATTTCATCTGTTTTAGGACAAAAAAAGAATGACTTGAGAGTTGAGATGAATTCAATTAGGTAGGAAAAACGTACCAGCAAGAGTATATTTGCCAGATTCTGATTTTAAAATTCGTGTTAATCCAACTCCAGATGGGTTTCGTCTTTGCGCACGGCTGCCTGCATCAACACTCATGTAGAGTAGGTGGTCAATCCAAGAAGATGCTGCTGCTGCTGCTGCATAGTGCTATAAAAATACCAGCACATAATGCAGCTGGCCTGGACTAGTCTTTCACTGTCTTTGTACTCTCAATTCTCAAACAGATAGCTTTGCAATTGAGTCAGGGAGAGAGATGGCTGGGAGAGAGGATGGAGCAGCAGCAGGAGCCATGGAAGAAGGGCAAGACAGCAAGGAGGTGAAGTGTGAGAATTCAGAGGATGGAAGCAACGCCAGCAGAAGATGCCAAGGCAATGACATGATCTCCGTCCAATTCATGCAGAAGGTACGTATGGTGATGGTCGTTGCGAACTTGCGATACACAGTCTCCTGGGATTACCCCAGTGCCGTACCTGAACTCGCAAACTGAAACTCTGAACTTGACACCCGTGTCAAAAGCATATGGTTTCTGACTTTCTTCTCCATTCCTTTTCAACAGCAGTAACACGTTTATAGTAATTCCGTTGGCGATTACTACCATCTGTGACTTTGTGACTGTGGAGTAGATTTCTTCATGTAGACTAATTCAGAAACAGCATTAGAGATTCCTAGTGACTGACTGACCGACTAGTAGGGATGAAAGCGGTCAATCTGCTATCTCGTATGAGAGCCCGAATGCTAGTTCATTTTCAATCCACTGGTACAAATATTAGATGCAAAAAATACAGTTACTCTGAATATTTTCACAAACTGAAACTCTGAACTTGACATCCATATGTGACTAATTCCACTGGGGATTACTATCATATGTGACATTATGGGTGCTCATTTCTTCATGGAGACTACTAATTCAGAAATTGCATTAGACTATTAGAGATTCCTCGCCTGAACCAACCGTAACTCTGATTAATCCTTCTGGATCGAATTTTCAACGAACAGTGATTGCTGCATGAATAAAACCTGCAGATTCTTACGGAAATTCTGGGGACATATTTCATGATATTCGCCGGGTGCGGCGCGGTGGTGGTGAACCTGAGCACTGGCAGTGCGGTGACGTTCCCGGGGATCTGCGCCGTGTGGGGGCTCGTCTTCACGGTGCTGGTCTACTCCGTCGGCCACATCTCCGGCACCCACCTCAACCCCGCCGTTACCGTCGCCTTCGCCACGTGCGGATGCTTCCCGTGGAAGCAGGTAACAAACCATTTTCTTGGATCTGAAAATGACATCCCAACCAAGGACCAAATTTTCCCAGCTTTCTGTAGCACAAACGAAGTGATCAGTGGCACTGTAGACTGTCTGACAAAACAGATTTTCGTTTCCATGGTTTGCTAATTGGTTTATCAGCCGCAGCCAAAATTTAAGTTATAAAAGTTGATTTTAAGGTTTCTTGTATTATAATATTTCTTTTATTTTTTTTAAGAAGGAATTGTGATCTCGTCAATTGAATCGACACACACTTTTTACCACTGTACTATTAAGTGCATATCTTTTTACCCGTCAATTATTTGTGGTTGCTTCGTTCAATTTTTGCAGGGCTTATCAGCCGTGGAGCAAACGATGGATCGGATTATGTTTCGGTTAAATTTACTGTCAAGAATTCATTTGTGGTGATCAATGTGCAGGTGCCATCGTACGTGGTGGCCCAGGTGCTGGGATCCACCATGGCAAGACTGACGCTGCGCGTGGTGTTTGGCGGCGGCGGCGGCGCGCGGGGGGAGCACTTGTTCTTCGGGACGACGCCGGCGGGGTCGATGGCTCAGGCGGCGGCGCTGGAGTTCGTCATCTCCTTCTTCCTCATGTTCGTCGTCTCCGGCGTCGCCACGGACAACAGAGCAGTATAAGATCGAACACCAAAACTAACAAATTAACTATATACTCCGTATATATATATATGCATGATGATCGATGATAATTTTGTGGTGTACAACACAGATCGGTGAATTGGCTGGGCTCGGTGGTGGTGCGACGGTCGCGGTGAACGTGCTCTTCGCAGGGTATGTGTTGCAGTAAATCATAAAATCTCACAGTTAACTACGTACTGCTGATGCCGCATTAGTAGTAGTTGTTCGGCCTTCTTTTTCGCTTATACGTATGACTATCAGCTAAAATTTAAATTTTCAAACTTAAATTTAAAACTGATTTTACGAGTTTTTTTCGTTGAAGTTTATTTTTCAACATTTACTTTTAGATCGCTAAAAACCTATATATAAAAGTTTTACTTACAAATTATCTTTCGTTTGCAAATGGCCCGTTGTTGTTGTTACTGCTGTTGTTACAGTGTGTATTGCAATATTGGGGGTTTAATTTGCAGGCAGGTGAGGGGCAACCCGGCTCGGATCCTTGGTCCGGCGATGGTGGCGGGGAGGTACGGCGGCGTGTGGGTGTACGTGGCGGCGCCGGTGAGCGGGACGGTGTGCGGCGCGTGGGCGTACAACCTGCTCTGCTTCACCGACAAGCCGCTGCGTCTGCGTCACATCGCCAACACCGCCTCCTTCCTCAGGAGGAGCTCGCGTAGGAGTTAAGTGATAGAATTGAATCCGTTCTGTCTCTCGAATTTGCAGCAAAAATCCAATCACCGTGATGCTAATGTTTTTTCAAGCACGTTTGCTAGTGTAAATGTGTAATTAACGGCCCAGGCAGGCAGGCAGGCAGGCGGACCGGCCCATCCTTCGGTTGATTTGGTGAAATTTGGGCCGAGGCGAAATGAAATACCGGGCCGTGATGTCAGAGATGCGGTGGGCCCATAGTGGGCTGCGCGAGCGGCTAGTGGGGTCGTCGTGCACGTACGTCTGTTACACGATTATTTTCCCCTTTTACCGAACTAGCTAAAAACCCATAAGTTGCAACGAATATTATAAAAGAAAAAAATACAGTATAGTCAGTCGATTAGATATATAATGTCATCTTCAAAGGCAGACATACTAAAATATGCTGCTATGCTGGTAGATCATCTATTTTTATCCTCTTCATATATTTCCACGAGTTATATGGTCGGACAATACAACGTTGAACACTTCTAATTCAACTGACACTCACACATTTGTGTGTGAAACCCCTTGCAATTTCTAGAATTAACAATTCTCTTATTCATTCATGTGTTGTGGGGCTTATGGCCCCACATGTTAGTTTGTGGTGTTGAAGGCAAACTCGAATACCACACGAGCATCACTTAAAGCAGTATATATACACCAAAACATACATATACTACACTCGCACATATAAGAATATATAATAATACATCATTTGACATGATCTCCAAGATACAAATATCATCGTTGAATTCTATTAAAAATGCACCCACATACAAAACATACACTACTACGAAAACCATTTTTCGTGGCGCGTACCCTCGGTGCAAAACTAATAACTTTTGGTTGAGTTCCCCTTGTAGAATCAACTAATTAATGCGTCTTGTTTTGTGTGGATATTTATTAGCTTGCTGTTTTTCTTTAGCTTTGCTAGTGTGTTTTTTAAAACTTGTTTTTTTTTTGCTAGTTTTGTGTGAATTTGTGTAATAATTGGCTGAGCTCTTGTGCAAAGGCTGGGATTTAATTCCATTATCTAAAAAAATGCAAAAATAATTGTGAGCATAAGAATCTTAACCTGGTTGGTGGTGGAGTCACTCCATCACCGTACTGGTGCTTCCTCTACACATTTTTTTTTCTTTTTCTAACTTGATGATTGGATAGATTATGATACTAGATAGATACCCCGCGCTTTGCTTAGTGATATTTTTATCTACAAACATGTATTTGGTATAAACAATTGGAAGTGTTATTCTTGCTTTGAATGAGGAAAGTAATATGAAAAGAGACATTGAATGATTAATCTAAATGGACTACATGAACTTGATAGCCAAAAAAGGCAAACATTCAGAATTATACATACAGTTGATCTGCAAAAGAAAACAAAAACAAATCCACTTCAATTGAGATCGGATGTACATACAGTTAGGGAGAGATGTCAGTGCTGGGGTAGCCACTTGTAATTAATGAAATTAGATCTGCGCAGTGGTGCAAAAGAGTTTATCTGAGGCTAATTAGAAAAATAAAGATCAGACATAATTTGAAAAAAGTAAGGATATATTATGAAAATAGATGACAAGCGGAGACACGATTTTTACGTGGAAAACCCTTACAGGAAAAAACCACGGGCCTAAACCACAATGATCACTATAGAATGTTGGATACAAACGGCGGGGAAATACATTAGGCTGTTGCAACCATTTCCTGTGCGGTCTTACGAAGGGATATATATAGGGAATCTTGAGTCTAGTGGGGAAAGATTTAGAGTCATATAGGAACAATCATAATACGTCAAGTTATATTTAGTAACTTATCGGAATATATTGGCAGGCCTAAATTTTTCGGATCACATATTTTAACAAAATCTCCGCCCTGATACGAATTTCCCAACATAAAAATCTCAATCTCCAACAGATCTCACATTATGAGATAAAATCAACTGGCGCGGCAAATAGCCTGCGCATGACTATAAACTGGTATCACCCTCGATCCAGAAAAGAGGTAGGACTTACTTCAAACTCGGCCATTGGGAAATTAAATCTGAATCTGCTAGTATAACCGGTGTGAACCTAGGCAGAGATGCAAAAATTTTGGAATGGCAACAAACTTTAAAACTCGGCCTATGGTAATAAAATCCTAAATCTGCTGGCAATGAATTTCTGTAATCCCTAGCAGAAACGGCGAAACTCTTGTGCTCAAGAAACGAAAGTAACTTAGATCTCCTTATTGACTTTCTGATCCTGGGCCAAACGGACGTAAGCAATTCCGCCGACAAATTTGACCCACCCTCCATGTGATTTTTGAACAGGAACCTTCCCGGCTCCCTCCGATGATTTTCGGTTTGTGTGTCCTGAAACATGATGCGGGCAACTGATAGATTGGTGCACGACAGTATTAGCTTCTCCTCATCCCGCTTCAAATCATCACTTTTGCCATAATGAGAATTTGTATCTCATCTTGAAAGCGGTAGAATCAAATTTCAAACTCGTCTTGGGAATAAAATCCTAAATCTGCTGGTAATAATTCGTGCGAATCTTAGCACGAAACGCAAACAAATCCTAGATAGCATAAAACTAAGTATTTTTGATCTCTGTGACAGAACCTGGTAGAACTTGGCTTTGTGAACCATGGCAATTGAATTTACTTCCCTAGTATATCACAAGCTTGGGTGCGTATAACAATTTGCCCCTCCGAAAAAATCGAGACTAGACAGGAGCTCTCGTTAATTTTGCCCCCGGAATCGTGCGTGATTTAGATGGCCTCGCCTGCTTTTTCTTGCGCTGCTCTTTCCTGCGATGGCTGTGCAGCTGCTACTGCTCCTTTTTCCTGTGCAGGAGGACGGCGACGACTCGACTTGCCGAACCTGCCGATTAAGTAGGGCTGTTTTACATCCGAGGGTAAAATTCGGATATCGGATATATATTTTAAATATTAAAGTGAAGTTTAATTAATAATAAAATTACAGAATCCGTCCTGTAAACTGCGAGACAATTTTAAATCTATTAATCTGGTCATTAGTAATGTTACTGTAGGCACAACCATTGTCAAACATGGAGCAATTAGGCTTAAAAAATTTCGTCTCGCATTTACAACGCAATTCTGTGTAATTAGTTCATTTTTTGCGTTCGATGTGAACAGGGTAAAATTTTTTTGGGGTGAGGATCAAAACAAGGGCCTAGATCGATTTCTTCAATCGGGAGAAACACGCCGGCCGCCAGGACTTAGTAGATCTAATCTCAGGCTTTTAATACCACTTGTTATAAAAAAAAAAAATTTGGGGAAAAAAAAAAAAAATTTTTGTAGCAATGGAGACACGAAATTTTACGGGGAAAACCCTTACGGAAAAAAATCACCGGGCGTCGACCGAGCAATGATCACCATATGAGGAGTTGGATCATAACTCAGAGGATACATTGGGCCTATGCGCACCTCCCTGTACGGGCTTACAAGGAATATCATATATGGAGAAATCCATGAGTTTTTAAGTGGGGAGACTTAAAATATTATACAAGATAGAATTTATGCGGAATATAAAGTTGAATGCAAAGTCTCGTGCCCCACAAAGCTACCTAACAAAATATTGTTCTATTATACAATCTGGCCATCGCTGCAACCTAAGCAAGTTAAAAATACTAATCTAAATAATTTTTCAGCATGAAGCTTGGATGAATCTAGAAAATCTGCGGATGTTACTTTGTACTTCAGATTATGATATTGCACCAAAAATATTGATATCTTTGAGCTCATATTATAGTTAGGATTCCATTCGTTAACACAAAACAAAAACGTTAGCAGTAAACAGAAGGAGCCATAGAAATTCGACGAGAAAAGGGACGGGGAGATAAGTAATATTACCTGTGCTTGCCGTCAATGATCGATTTAAACAAGGTTGAACAAACGAAAACCTAAGGCCCTAAGGGATTGAATTGGTAGGTTTAAACGTTTCTCAGAGTAGGACCCTAAAGTAATCTAATACTCAGTTTGTGGATGGCAAATCGTGCGCAGGATGTACTAGTAGCAAGCTACAGAAGGAGAAGAGCATCCATGGGCAAATGGTCCAAAAAAGTTGCAGGCAACATGCAACAAATAGTTCCTATCAAATAAAGTAATTCTATGAAAAATATTTGACGGGGTCTTGCTTTTATGCCTCATAGTGCATGGCGACAAACACTTTGTTATTGTGGCTAATGCAGACAGTTTGGATGTTTTTTTCCCGTAAGATACATTATACATTTTTATCGAAACTAAGAAATTTTTGATATTTGGACGTGGACAATTTCAGACCAGAATCCGAACCATCTGTAGGCATTAATATGGTTAATAACAGTTTAGATTCCAATTTTTTTTTCCCAAAAACGTCACATCGAATATTTTGGACATATGCAAGAGCATTTAAATATAGATAAAAATAAACAAAAATTTATGCACGTTTTATGAGTAATCGGGCGAGAAGATCTTTTGAGGCCTAATTAGTCCATGATTAGCCAATAAGTGCTACAGTAACTGCACATGTGGCTATGATGCGGCTTAATTAGGTGCAGATTTGTCTCGTGGTTTCCATGCGAACTCATGAAATTAGTTTTTCATTATCCGTGTCCGAAAACTCTTTTCGACATCCGGCCAAACTTCGATGAAGATTTGGATTCTCTCTGTTTTTTTTCAACAATGAACTGTATTCTCTCATAGGGGAAAACAAATTAAATCTGCAACTTTGGAACGATAGAACAATCAATAAATAACCTTGTCATTACGGAAGAAAGCGGCAGGGTAGGTAAGAACATCACTACCGAGCCAGTTGCCTATTGTCAAATAGTATGAACAAATGAAAAATGAGAAAATGAAATAGAACTTGGCTGCCTTGTGAAGGATAATGATGACATGCGAGAAGATTTCATTCAAGCGATCGATTCTGGATTGGATTGTCAGAAGGACGAACAACTGTTCGAGCTCTCAACAACATATGCAACATTAAGTTGATTCTAGGTGAGCGTGGCCATCACGAACAAATCGTGAGTCGAGAATACAATCACGAAGGCCTTCAAGATATGACCTAAAGCCAGGATGACATGACCCTTTAGTAACTGGCAATCCGTTTTCCGTGGCTCTTTAGTACTCCCACCGTCTCTTAAATATTTGACGTCGGTTGACGCTTTTTTTATATAATTTGACCGTGATCAATCTTATTAAAAAATTTAAGTAATTATATTTTTTCTATCATTTGAAAGTCGTTGGTTATATATTTTTTATGTAATACATATAGTTTTTTACATATTTAAAAAAATGAATAAGACAAACGGTCAAACATGTTTAAAGAAATCAACGGCGTCAATTTTAGGACGGAGGAAGTACTGGCATCTGTTTCCACTTTTGCGTGCATCACTTGAAGGAGGCGAACCAGCCCGACGTTGGGAATTCATGGTCCCGGGATGTGGGACGCCACAGTTTAATCTTCCATCCAGTCAACCATGGAATCGCCAGTACGTCCTTATAATGCAGACGTCCATCCTACCTCTATGAGCACCTCCATGAGACTGGAAACAATTAATTATGCTGTCAAATACAAGCATCTCGTGCCCAAGTATACTGACTTGAATTTAGGTGAATAGGTTCCACTACAAGAAACGCTAACCACTTAAGATACGCCACTTCGAGACAAAAAACTCATATCGATGAATTAATATTTATAAAGATATCACAAATAATTTAGAAAAGCACTATCTGTTCATGGGCCTTATGTAGGAAAGTTTATTAAGGCATCAAAAATACTCTACAATAAAACTTTAATATGTGTTAGTTC
>CM020178.1:7771133-7793440 GCA_009805545.1 Oryza longistaminata
GAAAATTAAACCATTTCGTTGCTTCCAAATGTGCCATGCTACCAAAAAGAAAACCTCCAGGAAGCCCTTCTGAGCAAACTTGAGTCTTGCTAGGGTGATCATCTGAAAGAACTCCAAATTATGATTCCACTGAATTCCTAAGTGTCGCTAGCATTTGACACTGAAAGGGCATGTGAAGAAAAGATGTAGCATTGACACTCACCTGCCATGTGCATCCACCAATTCGAACCCATCTCCACCACCGTCACGTGATGCCACCATGCATCCTTCTAACCAATGACGCCCATCACGCCATGTCACCCCGTCCCGCCTATATTAAAAAAAAAGGTTCCCCACAAAAGGCGGTAACGGGTCTTCTCCTTTCCCATCGGTCGGTCTAGCAAACGGTGACTCTCAAGACTAGGTGGGATGACTAGTGCCTAAGTCAGCAGCCCAGCAAAAGGACAGGCGGGCCTAGCTAGTCAACTAACTTTGTTGGCTCGTATGCGTTATGTGGGGGTACTCATACAGTAATGTTGTCCCACATGGATTACTCTTTTAGTTTGCAAGAAAACTCGTCAGCTTTAGAATATTGGATCTGTAACAAGTAACTATTATTGTGATCCACTAATAAAGATATGGTGAAGTCAATTAATCCAATATGCATGGCATGTTTTTTGCCATTATGGTGTATTTTAGTGTTAAAAGTACCTCATGATACCATCATTGTTAATGTGTGACACATTTCCGGTGGCTTTTAATTTCCATCCCCCATTATGGAAGTAAAAATAAGTCATATTCCAAAAAATACTGACGTACTTAATTAAATTTTGATATTATGCCCATAAATTCTAAGCATGTACGTCCTTGCAAATTCGATCTATATATTATGTGGAAAAAGTGTGTGTCATATTTTTTTAAAATATTGTGAAATATCAATAGTAGTGAATCCATCCTTCTAAACAGATTCATAGGAACTAACACAAAAGCTGTTGTATCACTATTGTTCTATACATGCCAACAAACATTCATCAAGGAATAACATATTCATATGCTGCAGAATTTACCACAAAGTTAACCTAATTTTAGCGGTAAAAATAGTACTAACTATTATTAGAAAATACTAAAAAATATCAACAGGTCGGTGACATGGAGTCATAAATGCACTCCATTACTCTAGAATAGGTGAAAATGTCAATACTCAAGTAAGTGCTACCAATTTACATGGAACTTTACGGTCGTCTTCTCATGCTCCGGCTATAGAGGAGCGACGCTGGCGACAAGGTATCGCGTGCATGATACTGAGGAGGAATCGAATAGGTATCGCGCTTCTGAACGTGCTACCAGGTACCAGGAGGGAGCACACGTGGAATCTCACCTAAACAGAAAAAAGAAAAGGGATGAGTCACTTAAAATATCCCGTAGCAACGGGATCTAGTTGTGTAGCTGCCCTCTTAGTCGATTAGATATATAATGCCATCTTCAAAGGCAGCCATGCTAAAATATGCTGGTAGATCATCTATTTTTATCCTCTTCATCTATTTCCACAAGTTATATATGGTATATGGTCAGACAATACAACGTTGAACACTTCTAATTCACATGGCACCTACAGATTTGTGTGTAACCCCTTACAATTTCTAGAATTAACAATTCTCATATTCATGTATGTTGTGGGGGCTTATGACTAGTTTGTGGTGTTGAAGGCAGACTCGAATACCACCCTAGCATCACTTAAAGCAGTATATATACACCAAAACATACATATACTACACCCGCACATATAAGAATATATAGAATATATAAGAATACATCATTTGACACGATCTCGAAGATACATAAATCAACGGTAGATTCAAATCATCATCGAATTCTATTAAAAACGCACCCACATGCAAAACATAATAATTTTGGTTGGAGATTCCCAATAGGATTCAATAATCAATGTGTCTTTGTTTTGTGTGGACATTTATTAGCTTGCGTTTCCTTTAGCTTTGCTAGTGTGTTTTTTTAAGACTTATTTTTGTGTGCTAGTTTGTGTAAATTTGTGTAATAATTGGCTGCAGCTCCTTGTTCAAAGGCTGGGATTTTATTCCATTATCTAAAAAAATGCAAAACATAATTGTGAGCATAAGAATCTTAAACCTGGTTGGTGGTGGAGTCACTTCATCAACATATCGCTGGTGCTTCCTCTACACATTTTTTTTCTTTTTCTAACTTGATGATTGGATAGATTATGGATACTAGATAGATACCCCGCGCTTTGCTGTAGGATATTTTTTTGACCGGAAATACTGTCAGGGCTTTGCCCAGCAGTGTAATTTTATAGAACTCAAAAAATATTTACAAAGTTACAGAGGAAAAAATCAGACAAAAACTATGAAGTTTGTAACCAATCAGAAACAATTTGTTTTAAGGGATCCTTCATTCTGCACATATGCAGAAGAACTTCCTTTACAAAAAGTGATCTCCAAGCTTGGAAGGAGGGCTGAATATTCTAGAAAATTAAACCATTTCGTTGCTTCCAAATGTGCCATGCTACCAAAAAGAAAACCTCCAGGAAGCCCCTCTGAGCAAACTTGAGTCTTGCTAGGGTGATCATCTGAAAGAACTCCAAATTATGATTCCACTGAATTCCTAAGTGTCGCTAGCATTTGACACTGAAAGGGCATGTGAAGAAAAGATGTAGCATTGACACTCACCTGCCATGTGCATCCACCAATTCGAACCCATCTCCACCACCGTCGCGTGATGCCACCATGCATCCTTCTAACCAATGACGCCCATCACGCCATGTCACCCCGTCCCGCCTATATTAAAAAAAAAGGTTCCCCACAAAAGGCGGTAACGGGCCTTCTCCTTTCCCATCGGTCGGTATAGCAAACGGTGACTCTCAAGACTAGGTGGGATGACTAGTGCCTAAGTCAGCAGCCCAGCAAAAGGACAGGCAGGCCTAGCTAGTCAACTAACTTTGTTGGCTCGTATGCGTTATGTGGGGGTACTCATACAGTAATGTTGTCCCACATGGATTACTCTTTTAGTTTGCAAGAAAACTCGTCAGCTTTAGAATATTGGATCTGTAACAAGTAACTATTATTGTGATCCACTAATAAAGATATGGTGAAGTCAATTAATCCAATATGCATGGCATGTTTTTTGCCATTATGGTGTATTTTAGTGTTAAAAGTACCTCATGATACCATCATTGTTAATGTGTGACACATTTCCGGTGGCTTTTAATTTCCATCCCCCATTATGGAAGTAAAAATAAGTCATATTCCAAAAAATACTGACGTACTTAATTAAATTTTGATATTATGCCCATAAATTCTAAGCATGTACGTCCTTGCAAATTCGATCTATATATTATGTGGAAAAAGTGTGTGTCATGTATAAGTTATTTAACGTCAAGTTTCTCTCCTGTGGTCCAACTCATTTTTTTTTCAGTTTGATGAAAGAGAAGAACCAAACAACACAACAAAATACAAACAAAAAGATGCGATTACTTCATGTAATCGTACAAGTATATTGTCTCTCTATCACCCAAAGAAACTAAAAGGTGTATGTTTCAACCAAAAAAAAAAAGAAAAGAAAAGGGATATGCTGATATCACCCACTCATCTTTTTGTTGTATTACTATAGGAGACGTCTCGTTGTAGTTGGGTGGACGTAGCGAAACCGACTGAGTAGGGGGACGCGGATGCAGGTGTAAGTTCGTGCGTGAGAAGGGATAAGAGATTCATCTGTCATGTGTGCCGACCAGTTCAAACCACACCATATGCATCCGTGTGATTCCATCATGAATCTTCCCAACTGATGGCGCCGATCATGCCACGTCACTCCATCTCGTCTTTACCCAAAAAAAAAGTTCCCCAAAAAGGTCTAGGCTAGTGCGTCCCCTCCTCCCACCGGCCGTCTAGCAAATAGTGACTCACGAGCCTGAGTGGGGTGACTAGTACCTGAGTTAGTGGCCCAACAAAAGGACAAAGGGGCCTACCTGGTTAGCTAGCTCTGCAGACTCCTATGTGTTATGCAGAGGTTATTCATGTCTCACTAATTTCGTGCCATGTTGAGTACTCTTTTGATTTGCAAGAAAAATCGCCGGTTTTAGAATACTAGATTTATAACAAGTAATTATTTATTGTACTCCTGGTTATAAAGATTTGATGAAACTTAATTAGTCCAATATGTATGGCATTTTTTTTGTCTATTATGGTGTATTTTTGTGTTTAAAGTGATTCATGATACCATCATTGTTAATGTGTGGCACATTTTCGGTAGCTTTTTTCCATCCCCCATTATGGAAGTAAAAATAATAATAAAAAAGAACATACTTAATTAACTCCTGATATTACTCACAGAAATTCTAAGCATGCATGTATCTCCTCGAAAATTCAATATATATAAAATAGTGTGTGTTACATTTTTTAATATATTGTAAAATATCAAATTGCTCTCTTAAATAGCAGTAGTAGTGACTAGTGAATCCATCCTACTAATAGATTCATGGGAAATAACATGAAGTTGTTGTATCACTATTTCTTTTATACATGCCAATACAAACATTTATCAAGGAACAATATACAATTATTCATGTGCTACAGAACTTTATCACACAAGTTACCTAATTTTAACCAAAGAATTAAATATCGCTAACTATTATTAGAAAATTACCGAAAAAATATATCTACGACACGGAGTCATAAATGTACTCCATTACTCTAGATCAGGTGAAACAATCGATATCCAAGTCGATGCTACCGATTTACATGGAATTTTGCATTCTTCTTCTTGTTAAAACATGTGCCAAATAGCACGAGATGTGTGCGTGTTGGAGCAGTCACAGGGACGTGTGGTTTCAGCCAAGCAGACACGCTTATGACTCCGGACGCGTTTACAATTCAGTTTAAGCTATTTAACACCAAGTTTCTCTGCAGCGGTCCATCATTTCTTTTCTCCGGTTCGTCGAGAAAAAGAGCCAAACCAAGGACGACGACGAACACACAACAACAAAAAGAAAAAACAAAAAGATGTGATTACTTCACGCAATCGTGCAAGCATTTCGTCTCCTCGTCATCCAAAGGAAAAGGTACACGCTGATATCATCCCCCAACATCTTTTTGTTGTATTAAGAGGAAGGAGACGTCTCGCTGTTGTTGTGTGGACGTAGCGAAACCGACTTGGGACTTGGGAGGAGGGTAGTATACTGTACGTTCGTGCGTGTGAAGAGAGCCAACCACGCACACTCACACACAACCTGCTGTGTGCGCCCACCTCCTCTCCGACCGACGGGTGGATCTCGCCACTCACCCTCCGTCCCGCCTCGACTAAAATAAAAAAAAAAAGTCGCCCCCAATTTGGCCCTGCCGTCACTCACACATCCTGTCAGCAATAGTAAATGTGGTGTGTGGAGGTGGGCCCCACGCCCCCGGCACGACACTGAGGCGAGGCGAGCGGGGCGCGTTAAAAATAAAAAAATATAGGCGATTAGAAGAGCGGGAAGTGGGTAAGATAATTACTATCCGCCGCGATAAAAACTACTTAATTACCTTTAAATCGTGTGCCTTTAAATACTACCCACCACTAGGCTTTCTCCCTTCTACTCTCTCTCTTCTCCCTTCCCCCCTCAATCGCGGCTTGGGTAGATTCGCGGCGGCCGGATCGGAGCGCATCCATGGCGGTCGTCGCCGCTTTCTCCATCAGGTTGGTGGAGGCGACGCCTGCTTCCCTCGGATGGTTTGTGTTTTTTTTTCTGATTTGGTGGGGGATTTTGTGTGAAGGGAGTACACGGCGAGCATAAGGGGAGCGGCGGGGGCGGAGGGAGGAGGCTATACGGCCTCGGCGCCGGGGATCTGCCGCGATGGAGGCGAGGAGGTTCCGGTGGTGGCGGACGAGCTGGCCGGCGCCACGCCCCTTCCTCCCCGGTCGCCGTCCCCGCCCACCGCCGCCGCCAACAAAGCTGTCGAGGAGGACGCTGGGGAAGGCGAGGGCGCCGAAGAAGCGGTCCATATCAGATCTGTTCGCGCGGCGGCGCCTCCCCTCGCGCTTCCCTCCTCCGATTCGGGCGGCAGGCGACGACGACGACGATGAGGCGCTCTGCGCATCATGCGGCGAGCTAGGGAGAAGAAGCGGAAGCGGAGGCTGCAGGAGGAGGAGAGGAGGCGGGGGCTGCTTCTGCTCCGGTGACGGGGCGGCGGCAGAGACGCGTGATTCCAGGGAAACTTCACCAGAAAGGTGTGTGGTCCAGCCCAAGCCCAGCCCAGCCCCAACCCCTCCCTTTCCGGCAATGCCATGATGATTATCGCCTGTCACTTGTGGTCTCGTTCCAGTAGTATGTTCCCCCGCTGATTGATTGTTTAGATAGAATTTGCTCGGATTGAGATTGGGATGGACGCCATGATGCTTTAGATTTCGCTTCGCGACATAATGCATTGTATGCTTACTAAATCACTTTAATTTCTGTTTGTTCCATTAGATCAAAATATGATTATGTCACGCGGTTAGCTGCTACGTCTCCGCGGTTACTAGTGTTTAGCAGCTGTATTACTGTATTTTTGGACGGGCGCGCCATCAATTACGCGTGCTTAATATGCATCATATCGTACTAAATTACTTTAATTTCTATTTGTATCAAAAAGATGTTTATGTGTGGCGGCTACGTCTCAGCGGTTATTAGTGTTAGTAGCTATATTCACTGTCATTTTTGACGGGGTGCACCATCAATTACGCACGCTACTATACATCATATGCTTACTAAATTACTTTATTTCTATTTGTAATCAAAAGATACTTATGTGTAAAGCTACATCTCAGCGGTTACTAGTGTTAGCAGCTGTATTCATTATCATTTTTGGACGGCGCACCATCAATTACGTGTGC
Source organism: Oryza longistaminata (assembly GCA_009805545.1). NCBI lineage: Eukaryota > Viridiplantae > Streptophyta > Magnoliopsida > Poales > Poaceae > Oryza > Oryza longistaminata. The sequence continues at coordinate 7,777,992 of CM020178.1, forward strand.
TTAATATGCATCATATGCTTACTAAATTATTTAAATTCTATTTTGTATCAAAAGATGCTTATGTGTGGCGGCTACGTCTCGGCGGTTAACTAGTTTTAGCAGCTGCTGTATTCACTGTCATTTTTGGACGGGCGCGCCAATCAATTACGTGTGCTTACTATAGCATCATATGCTATACAAATTACTTTAATTCTATTTATATCAAAATATGCTTATGTGTAGCGGCTACTTCTCGGCGGTTACTAGTTTTGAGCAGCTGTATTTACTGTTCATTTTTGACAGCGCGCCATCATTACGCGCCTGCTTATTATGGACTAATTAGTTGGTTTGCTTTATTTGTTGACCCCAATGCGCTTGGTGCAGCATATTTTATGTAAGGATTGTTGCATCACATCTGTCCCGTGCCAAGTCCATCCATCACTACATATATTATCAACCATTTCTAACTGGTCTTCAATCTTCGATAACATATATATAGGTGATTATATTTGGTCTGCGCTCGGGTACACGATGATTGCTTTGCTTGGTTGCGGGTACAACACCATGATTTGTTGGTCGAGGCTAGCTAGCTGTACGGGTTATATCTGTGCGCCAAGAGTGATAAACTAAAGCTGGCTTGATCATTGTGCTTTTCTTTCGCATAATTACATTGCTGGCTGGTTGGCTAGCTAGTCAATAGTCATGCATATATATGCGTGAGTGACTGTTTGGGATTCGTCGGTATTGTTATTTCATGCTGTATTTTTTGACGGTAAATGGATGGACCGGTTGTTCCGGAGTCGTGTCTGGTGCTGCGCGCGTGCGGGACATCGACCTAGTATTGTTCCCGTAGGATTCGTGCATGCATGGCGCTGATGATGAGAGATAGTTTAATTAATTAATTGCTGGGATAAGCATTTATGCAGTGAGTGAAAAATAGAATATTGAGCAGTTAATAATGCATGGCCAGCCGGCTAATTAACTAATTAATTACTACTAGTAGGCAGTAAGGCCGTGTTTAGATCCAAAGTTTGGATCCAAACTTCAGTCCTTTTCCATCACATCAACCTATCATACACACACAACTTTTCAGTCACATCGTCTCCAATTTTAACCAAAATCCAAACTTTGCGCTGAACTAAACACAGCCTAAATAACTGTACTGGAAGCAGACTAGCTGCTGGTACTATATGTTGCATTTTGATCTGTCGCGTTGCCTTTTCGCGCGCGCATCGATCAAACCGGTGGTGGTAGTAACACTGGTTGCCTGCGGCAGGTAGCTAAAGTTTGCTACTGTGTGAATTGTGAGCGGCGTACTTTGTGTGTGTCCGGTCGGGCACATATTTTCAGGTCCAGCCGGACTGACCTATTACACAGGAGAGAGGGACGTGGAGCAGGCAATTATATTAGATCGAGATTTTCCGCGTTATTCTCTTTGGATCTTCATCATGGCTTGCATGTGTGGTGTTTCATTTGATTTTTTTTTTTCCTTTTGGTCTAGGAAAAATAAATTTTGCCCATTTGTGTGTGTATGTGTAGTGTGTGTGGTATGTGTGCAGATTGCTGGTCAGTAAAATGTGTCTAGTCCACATATAGTACACACCGTCAAAGCATATGCTTTGGTTGTGGTGGTGGTTATCACTGTCAGCCTGTCACCATACGCTCGATATGATGGCATTAATTCCGATAATTAGCTAGTTGACCAGACAAAAGGGATAGTAGTAGTAGTAGGATTTTAAGTTTATTCCCTGTGTGGGTATTATTTTAAGTAGAGTATATAATGATCAAATATAGCCGGGCACCTGTTCCTTTTTTATGTTTTTTTTACTTGCAAGTACACACATGCAAGAGAGTCTCATCGTGTGTTAAATCCCTTGAAGATTAATTCCACAACTAATTCATGGAATCTTACTCTGAAATTCATATATAGTAATACCAATAGAACTTGTTATTCATATCTCGTCATTCTTTAAACTGTCTTAAAAAAATTAGAACTGGTCGAGTATTATAACATTATTACGTCTAGAACGTTCTTATATATCCATATATGCTTCATTTACACTTCCTGTAATTGTGATGTCTGCATCAAGTTTATTGAAATGTGTCATTAACACTTTCGAAATGTGACACAACCATGTTAATGTCAAACTTCCACATAACTAGCGTTAAAAATCCGTGTTAGCACACATCATCACAGTTGCTAATTCTATACGGTGTCAGAAATTTTTGGCCTGTCTAGGCCTTATTGCGGTCCCATTCTAAATTAGTTTTTGCTTTCATGATGACACATGAGACTCAGATAAAATGATTCAATAACTGTTACCAGCAAAATTTTTTTAAGTCGTAAGATTTTCTGAGGTTGGAATACGTGTGGACATTAGCTGCCTTGGCACCAGCATCATTTTTGTGTGGTGCACACAAGTTCTAGATTTCCACAATCCTAAACAACTAGTAATTAATTAAGAACTAACATAAGTTCCCCACAAGTGTTTTTTTTTTTTTTTTGCATTCGTTAGATAGTTATCTTACTTTGACAAAAGTGTGATCTTAATTAAGAGTTTGACTTATATTGTTTGTTTTAAATTAGCTATTGCCTTTTCGAAGTTCTATGGATATGCATCCGACACATTTCTGTTCTATAATTTACACAATCTAATTTCCGTTCTGTAGTTTACACAATCTAATTTTTCCTTTGTGTCATTTTCACAACCTGGCTATTTATATGCATGAGGTAATCTGACTGTTTTATATTATTGTGTTTAACTTTTATTTATATTCCACATTTTCCACTGATGTTGCTCAATTATGCAGGAAGCACATGACAAGACAAATTTGCCTGGTGGATTGGATACTCCTCAAGCGTCAAGGAGACCTGATGGTGTACACCATGCAAGAACAGACGAGGAAAGGTCTCCAGACTCAAAGAGAAGGAAGAAGGTAAAGATCACTAACTTAGATAAGAACAACAACAAGAAGATTGATAAGAAAAGGTACAGCGAGAGTAAAAGGGCTACCAATAAGGTGGGGAAACAGCATGACCTGAAGAAAATGCTCCCTTTGCATAGTATTCTGAAGAAATACACAAAGCACACATCCGTCAAAATGGTCAAGGAGAAACATGGCGACCCAAAAGGCACAGAAGTCATTGAAGTCTGCCGCAAATCGGTGAAGCGTGTAAAATTCTCAGAAGTTAATGATGTGCTTGGTATTAACAAGCAAAATATCTGCAAGCTGTTCTCGGATGCTTTGGCGTCATCGTCGTCATCATCCACAGACATGTCCAGTGAAGGGGACAAGCACATAGCTGCAGAAAGCTGTAGTTCTCATATGCCGGAGACAGCAACTAAAGAGGCAAGCAAGAATACAGATCACGAGGATTCTCTTGAGCTCACCAGCACACAGTTGTCCTCCAATTTGTTTGATCTGAATGAGGCACTGCCAGAATCTACTGATTTGAACTACCCATATGTGTCAAATCCAGAGGAGCCAGATCATGAGCCTAGACAGCATGGGCCTTTAGACTCTGATGTGCAAGTTATTGACGAAGGAGGACAAAACCAGCAGGATCTGTCTTTGGATTCATATGGACTTCAATGTCAGTCCGTTCCTGAGTCTGGGTTAGAAAGAGCTAGAAGTTCAATATCGCCAGGCACATTTTTGCACGGTGAGTTCATGGAAGTGTCTGACACATTTTTTGTTGGTTCTTCACGGAAGTTGACAGGAGAACTTGCTGAGTCTCATGGTGACTGTAGTAGTGGTTCGGTTAAAGATGCTATGACAAAGGGGAAGTCACCTTGTGCATTGCTCAATCATACAGTTCAGGACTCATTTCAGCAGCACCAGAGGTATTATGCCTTCAATCTGAATCTTGGAGGCAGCCAGCCCTCCAATGAAGGAGAAGTTCCTCCCCAAGATTGTAATGCATCAACTGGAGTGGCTTCAAGTTCTCATTCTGAAATGGGTGTGCAGCAGGAGTGTAGGCCTGCTGCTGGACAAACTGTGCGTCTAATGGGCAAAGATCTCTCAGTATCTACAACCAGAGGAGAGTATGTGTCTGGGACACATTTCTATACTGAAGACCATCCCACAAAGTTGTTCTTGGAATTGCCGCGACAAGGACGGCCTTATCTCTCTTTACAAGCTCAAAGTGTGCCCAATGTTTCAGCAAATTCTGCAAGCCCTAGTCAATCACATATCAGGTACACTGCCCCTCAGAATGTGAGCCACTCATTCCCCACGACCAATGCATTATCTGGAGATCGATTGCGATACGACGATCGATTCAGCTACTTGTCAGGCTCACAGCACCATGGAAATGTTCTGCTGGGGAGTCCATCTCTTACAAGTGATGCTAATTTGCCTCGGTCATATGGTGTGGTCTCAGCTGGATCATCGGTTCACCCCCACAACTCTCCAAGCTTTGCATTCACTCATCCAAGACGGATGATAGTTGAAGGAGCTTCTGGCAGCAGAAGAGATGCAGCATGTCCATCTAGAAATGCAGAAAATGTTGCTGCAAGAGCTGCCATTCCTGAAATGCAAGCGCAAAGAACTGGTCTGATGAAGCTCACTCCTGGGGCCAAGCATATCCTGATGCCGAGTGACACCACAGGGGACGGCACCTCCATGCCAGTGTACTCCTGTGTTTCTTTCGGGAGTAGGAGAGGAAATGCTTCAGCAACTCGCAACATGGGAGCCGAGCTGTACAAGTTATAGTCCAAATAATGCTTGAACTTGGACATGTTTTTCCTGAGCTGTTGAGCAGGAGTAAGCTGTAGGTTGAAGGTATGTTAGTTTCTCTCTTTATGTGTTCAGCAATCAGCACACATTTGGGATTTTTTTTTCCCCTTCGAACAGTATTATCTGGATTCGTCATTTCCATGTTAGATAATGTTTTCTTAAGCCTTTCAGTTCAATGCATCTATATTCCTTTCAGCATGTTACTAGTAAATAAATTCCTATGATGGTTTCAAGCAGGCACAAAACTAACTCGGTTATACATTTTGTGTGTCTATGTGTGTGTGTGTGCGTGTGTGTGTGTTTCTGGGGCTTGTGTTTGTGTGTGAGACCCACACATGGCTAGTAATCAATGAATTAATAATGCAAAGTTATGTCCCTCTTTTCCTTTTACTTTTGTGGGTAGGTTATTCGTTATTTCCTTTTTCTTCTGTGGGTAGGTATTCGTTAAAATGCAAAACATAAAGTTCAGAGGGGGGGCACTCAGACAAAGAATTAAACAAATGTAAGGCCCAGTGATTTTAGGGATGCATGGCCCAATATCTTCAGCCTAGTAACATATATCTGACATTCACCAGCTACAAGGTTGAATTGTTTTCTAGTCTAGTCTATTTGATAGTTCACCCTTTATCATTCTAGGAAAGATAATTAGCAACTCCAATTGGTCAAAAATGTCCACCACACATCTTATTTCCTTCCATATTGTTCTTTTTTTTCTTTTGACCGAAAGTGTTCTTTTTTTTCTTATTATATGACATAACAAGTACCAAATGCTTTTTATGTTCTTAAGAAAGAAATATTATATGAAAGCTAACATGTTTTCTCATTATGTGTTGAAGGAGTTGAGAAGATGGTGGAGAAGCAATAGATCGTGCATGCACGGATAGCAAGAAGCAACAGATCGATCGAGATGACTTTGTTGATCAGAATGCAAGACTTTCAGAGCCGTACGTCCCTAGCTTAGAAATCTTGCAGCATTTAATTTCGTTCTTTGCTTAAGAGAGATGACAAAAATGCATGCTCGAATGTAAAGGATATGTGTTTGTTTGTTTGTTTTGTTAAATCTTATATTTGGAGAATTGAGGTAGTGTTTGATCTAGCTATAGTGGGTAAAGGCTCGTCGAAAAAGTCGGTCGTGTCTGTACAATGGTGTGGCATCCAGATCATGCCTAAAGGAAGGTTATGTGCCTTTTCGCACCTTACCAAATGTCACTTTTGGATGTGGTTATGTGAGTGGATGGGATTAGACACAATCTCTTCAGATTGGTAGGGGGACTACGTAACTACGTTAAATATGTAGTTTCTCTTTCGATTTGAAGAATGCGGTGAAAATGGATGATTGAGATTTATTTAGGCAATGTAAATGATGGCGTGTTTGGTTGAGGGCAATGGTTAGAGGGTAATAGTAGTTTGAGGGGGTGGAAAATGTTAAGTCTATTGTTTGGTTGAAGAATGTGGGAGTTAATTTGAGGGGTTGAGAAGGAGAATTCAAGAGTGTACAGTGTACTCTCACATTTTCAATACCTAAGTAGGTAGAGGTTTTTTTTCACGAACGCGCAAAAGGATTGCACATCAATATATTAGAAGAAAAAGAATTTTGTTACACAACGCAATCAGCCAGACCGGCCTATACCAAGATAAGGGAGAAAAAGCAAAACAAGAGCTAAAGCTGAAAAAAAAAACTACCACAGCGACTAAACACAACTCTGAACAGCGGGAAGGGGTAGGGAGAGGCAGTGGTGGATCCAGAAAATCGATTCGCTGGTGTCATAACATGTCTAACGGTATCATAGTATGCTAATTATGTTTAGATCATGGTGTTATAACGTATGGATAAACAGTTTTGCTATAGGTTTTACCGAAAGTCGTCGGTGTCGTCTGACACCGGTCGTAGTACTGTAGATCCGCCCCTGGGGAGAGGTAATTGGGAGGGAATTTTCTTCTAAGTATGACGAGATAAATCTAAGCCGGACATCATCACTTAAAATTCAATTCCCCTTCATACTCCCCATGATTCTCATCTCTATTACCAAACAAGGGACTGGCAGTAAAAATGTAAGTCTATCCCATGACCAATCCTTCCAACTCCCTCCTTTAAACTCCCAATCCCCTTCCCATCTCTTGCCAAACAGCCGCAAGGAATTGTCAATTCCTACGGTCCTACCCCTACTCATAGGTACTACCTCCGTCTCAAAATAAGTGCAGTTTTGCACTATTTATGTTCAACGTTTGACCGTCCGTCTTATTTGAAAATTTTTTATAATTAGTATTTTTATTGCTATTAGATGATAAAACATGAATAGTACTTTATGTGTGACTAAATGTTTTTAATTTTTTCACAAATTTTTCAAATAAGACGGACGGTCAAACGTTGAACCAGCGGTCGAATTTCACGTTCACGATCATGTTAGAACAATTATTGTTATAAGGGGAGAGGGTGATTTGAATATAGCCTTTTTTAAAAACATACCCCAAATATTCCCGAAAGACGTTGTTCAATTTCTTTTTCAAACATTGTTATAAGGGGAGGGGGTGATTTGATATAGCCTTTTTTAAAACATACCCCAAATATTCCTGAAAGACGTTGTTCAATTTCTTTTTCAAACCTAGCTATATAAGTGGTAGATCCAAAAAGGAAACTGTGGATCGTCCAACAAACCTTGCTATCTGAAGCTAGACCAATTGATGATCTGACAAATCATGGGCATCTACGGGTTGAGAGTGTGTACTACTCGTTCACGGTTGGCAGATGCCTATCGCAAACACAATGCAAAGAGAGAATTCAAATGCGGTGCAAACCTTTGACTGTTTGAGTTTGCTTCCACGCTAGATCAAGCTAGGATCAAAAACTTGCTCAGCTAGGATTCAGCCTTGCGGGGGTTAGCTTAATTGGAAGATAAATCAAGGCTGCCTCATAATCATAAGATGGAAAGACCATTCAAAAAGAGCCAAAATTAAGCAAACAAGTTGAGAAGAAAGACACACAACAATAGACCAAACATTCATTTCTGAGCACATATTTCACAACCTTGCCCGCATTAGTTACACTCACTCTTATCGACGTCTACCAAAACTCCGAACCAGTTTTCTAACGAAAAAGCCAACACAATGGTCAACTTTTCTTGCCAATTTTCCATCACAAAATATAAACAATCATATGATGGATTCACCCTGCATTAAAAATTTTGATAAACTTTATCCTTTTTTTTAAAAAAAAAAAACCCATGGATATGAAGGAAGAGCTTGGTATCAATAATGTTAAAAACAAATATAAGTGCAGTCTCGAGTCGAGTGAGGATGGAAGGGGCGCTTGGTAGCTGCCCCACCAACTGCGTATATTTGCGATTCATCGTACATTAAGAGCAAATATTATAGTAAAACTTGATCCTAAAGGGGAAAATGATCATGGATTCTAGGGAGGAGCTTGGTATGAATAATATTAATAATTTGGGATGTCAAAAGGAAACGTGAGCGCACTCTAAAGTCGTGCGCCAGAGCACGGATGAACGAGACGCTTGGCCGCTGCCCTGCCAACTATGCATGTTTATAATTCATCCTACATTAAGAGAACAAATTAATAAAATTTGATTCATATGGAAAAAAAAAAAAGAAATGTGAGCGCAATATAGAGTAGAGCGCGGGCGGACGAGGCGCTCAATGGTTGTCCACACCAATTGAGCTTGTGCAATTCTCATTCAAATGAAAATAAAATGCTACATGTATTTACGCGCGCACACAGGTGTGTGTGTTTGAGAACTAAAATTTTAACCAGTACTGGCGGTATATATGCTACAAGAGAAAAAAAACAGAATTTGTCGTGGTAGACATTTTTGGGATTTGGTGCAATATATATAGCCACTTTTGATTACATTTTTATGAGGGAGGTTGCACAAGAGTACACGATAAATAGATTAACATTTATATGGGGACAAATTAAAATGAAACACAAACAAAACGACTCCTCCTCTAGAAAATTGGCATAATTCATAGTGTCTGCACAAGAAAAACCTGATGTGTACCGCAACTAATTAGTACATTTCCCGCAAGCCGGTTAATTAGTACATTTATTCCTTTCCCAAATGAATAATTAAATACCCGTATATTGCAAACTGACTCGTAAAAAACAAATGTTCTATTTTTGTCTTTTTAATCCATTGAACCAGTTTTAGCCTTTTTTTTCGATGGGCCTATTGAATCAGTTTGTTAAAACTACGGTTTTTCTATCAAGAAGACTTGAACTCAGACGTGCACTCCTTTTTACCCCCTCACACGGTGGTGCGAAGGAGAGTAAGAAAAATTTAGTACGTATACATCCCACTCTTTCGGGAAAGGGAGATGCGGTGAGTGGCCAGTTCACCAAATAATTATAACTCATACTTAGGCTGTGTTTAGTTCACACCAAAATTAAAAGTTTAGTTGAAATTAGAACGATGTGACGGAAAAGTTGGAAATTTATGTGCGTAGGAAAGTTTTGATGTGATGGAAAAGTTGAAAGTTTGAAGAAAAAATTTGTAACTAAACACGGCCTTGCTAGTACAAAGAAAAATGTCATCACGTATATATAAATACCTGTCGGCGAGATGCGTGCACGCTAAGATAGTAGAAACGGTCGTGACAGAGAGATGATGCATTTGACACACGAGTATTTTCTGATGAGATGAGATGGGTCGTACCAGCTCATACATATGCCGAATTTTTTTTAGAAATAATATTATTTTAATGGAAAATTGCAAAAGTAGAAGCTGATCGGTTAAAATTGCAAGTTTAATGCCCTGTCGAACATCCATAGTTCGACAGGGGTACATATCGAACAACCACAAATCGATAGGGTACCTGTCGAACTGCGATTGTTCGACAGGGTATAAAAAATACCCTATCGAACTGCCCCTGTTCGACAGGGGATAAAAAATGATAGAAAAAAAGGAGATCAATCACTATGAGCACTGTACACTACTGTGTACCACTGTGCATGCAGACCTATCGAACTTTGGATGTTCGATAGGCCCCCTGCCGTGCTCTTTCTTGTCCTTTTCTGTTTTTTTAAGTGAACCACAACCCCGTCGAACAACTGTAGTTCGACAGGTACCTGTCGAACTGTGGTTGTTCGACGGGGTATCAAACTTGCAATTTTAGCTAATCAGCTACTACTTTTACAATTTTCCATTAAAATAATATTATTTCTAAAAAAAATTCGGTCGGGTCCTCATTCTTCAGCTATACAGTACACGATATACAAAGCGTGATTCTGTGATTCTGTCAGGAATGGCTGAACTATCTATGTGTTCAGCAATCAGCACACATTTGGGATTTTTTTTTTCCCCTTCGAACAGTATTATCTGGATTCGTCATTTCCATGTTAGATAATGTTTTCTTAAGCCTTTCAGTTCAATGCATCTATATTCCTTTCAGCATGTTACTAGTAAATAAATTCCTATGATGGTTTCAAGCAGGCACAAAACTAACTCGGTTATACATTTTGTGTGTCTATGTGTGTGTGTGTGCGTGTGTGTGTGTTTCTGGGGCTTGTGTTTGTGTGTGAGACCCACACATGGCTAGTAATCAATGAATTAATAATGCAAAGTTATGTCCCTCTTTTCCTTTTACTTTTGTGGGTAGGTTATTCGTTATTTCCTTTTTCTTCTGTGGGTAGGTATTCGTTAAAATGCAAAACATAAAGTTCAGAGGGGGGGCACTCAGACAAAGAATTAAACAAATGTAAGGCCCAGTGATTTTAGGGATGCATGGCCCAATATCTTCAGCCTAGTAACATATATCTGACATTCACCAGCTACAAGGTTGAATTGTTTTCTAGTCTAGTCTATTTGATAGTTCACCCTTTATCATTCTAGGAAAGATAATTAGCAACTCCAATTGGTCAAAAATGTCCACCACACATCTTATTTCCTTCCATATTGTTCTTTTTTTCTTTTGACCGAAAGTGTTCTTTTTTTCCTTATTATATGCCATAACAAGTACCAAATGCCTTTTATGTTCTTAAGAAAGAAATATTATATGACAGCTAACATGTTTTCTCATTATGTGTTGAAGGAGTTGAGAAGATGGTGGAGAAGCAATAGATCGTGCATGCACGGATAGCAAGAAGCAACAGATCGATCGAGATGACTTTGTTGATCAGAATGCAAGACTTTCAGAGTCGTCCCTAGCTTAGAAATCTTGCAGCATTTAATTTCGTTATTTGCTTAAGAGAGATGACAAAAATGCATGCTCGAATGTAAAGGATATGTGTTTGTTTGTTTGTTTTGTTAAATCTTATATTTGGAGAATTGAGGTAGTGTTTGATCTAGCTATAGTGGGTAAAGGCTCGTCGAAAAAGTCGGTCGTGTCTGTACAATGGTGTGGCATCCAGATCATGCCTAAAGGAAGGTTATGTGCCTTTTCGCACCTTACCAAATGTCACTTTTGGATGTGGTTATGTGAGTGGATGGGATTAGACACAATCTCTTCAGATTGGTAGGGGGACTACGTAACTACGTTAAATATGTAGTTTCTCTTTCGATTTGAAGAATGCGGTGAAAATGGATGATTGAGATTTATTTAGGCAATGTAAATGATGGCGTTTTTGGTTAAGGGCAATGTTTAGAGGGTAATAGTAGTTTGAGGGGGTGGAAAATGTTAAGTCTATTGTTTGGTTGAAGAATGTGGGAGTTAATTTGAGGGGTTGAGAAGGAGAATTTAAGAGTGTACGGTGTACTCTCACATTTTCAATACCTGAGTAGGTAGAGGTTTTTTTTTTTTTCACGAATGCGCAAAAGGATTGAACATCAATATATTAGAAGAAAAAGAATTTTGTTACACAACGCAATCAGCCAGACCGGCCTATGCCAAGGGAAGGGAGAAAAAGCAAAACAAGAGCTAAAGCTGGAAAAAAAAAACTACTACAGCGACTTAACATAACTCTGAACAGCGGGAAGGGATAGGGAGAGGTAATTGGGAGGGGATTTTCTTCTAAGTATGACGAGATAAATCTGAGTCGGACATCATCACTTAAAATTCAATTCCCCTTCTTACTCCCCATGATTCTCATCTCTATTACCAAACAAGGGACTAGCAATAAAAATGTAAGTCGATCCTATGACCAATCCCTCCAACTCCCTCCTTTAAACTCCCAATCCCCTTCCCATCTCTTGCCAAACAGCCACGAGGAATTGTCAACTCCTACGGTCCTACCCCTACTCACAGGTATTAAAATTCAGGAAGTTCATCCCTCTATAAAGACTCCCCTAATCCCTTCTATAAAGACTCCCCTCAACCAAACACAAGAGGGGCAAAAGTAATTCGATCCTTGGGGTAAATCTTAAAACTTTGTGCTTAAACATCCTCCTATACAGGACATAAATTAAGTTTAGGATGGCTGTCGTTCAGGTGTGTAGGCGTGTAGCTCACCTTTATGGGTAACATGTGAAACCTATTCAGTCGAGGCACCAAATCAACAAGAATTAAGTCCCAAAAAAAAAGTTACATGTACAGCGGTCGAATTTCACGTTCACGATCATGTTAGAACAATTATTGTTATAAGGGGAGAGGGTGATTTGAATATAGCCTTTTTTAAAAACATACCCCAAATATTCCCGAAAGACGTTGTTCAATTTCTTTTTCAAACATTGTTATAAGGGGAGGGGGTGATTTGATATAGCCTTTTTTAAAACATACCCCAAATATTCCTGAAAGACGTTGTTCAATTTCTTTTTCAAACCTAGCTATATAAGTGGTAGATCCAAAAAGGAAACTGTGGATCGTCCAACAAACCTTGCTATCTGAAGCTAGACCAATTGACGATCTGACAAATCATGGGCATCTACGGGTTGAGAGTGTGTACTACTCGTTCACGGTTGGCAGATGCCTATCGCAAACACAATGCAAAGAGAGAATTCAAATGCAGTGCAAACCTTTGACTATTTGAGTTTGCTTCCACGCTAGATCAAGCTAGGATCAAAAACTTGCTCATTTAGGATTCAGCCTTGCGGGGGTTAGCTTAATTGGAAGATAAATCAAGGCTGCCTCATAATCATAAGATGGAAAGACCATTCAAAAAGAGCCAAAATTAAGCAAACAAGTTGAGAAGAAAGACACACAACAATAGACCAAACATTCATTTCTGAGCAGAGGGTAATAGTAGTTTGAGGGGGTGGAAAATGTTAAGTCTATTGTTTGGTTGAAGAATGTGGGAGTTAATTTGAGGGGTTGAGAAGGAGAATTCAAGAGTGTACAGTGTACTCTCACATTTTCAATACCTAAGTAGGTAGAGGTTTTTTTTCACGAACGCGCAAAAGGATTGCACATCAATATATTAGAAGAAAAAGAATTTTGTTACACAACGCAATCAGCCAGACCGGCCTATACCAAGATAAGGGAGAAAAAGCAAAACAAGAGCTAAAGCTGAAAAAAAAAACTACCACAGCGACTAAACACAACTCTGAACAGCGGGAAGGGGTAGGGAGAGGCAGTGGTGGATCCAGAAAATCGATTCGCTGGTGTCATAACATGTCTAACGGTATCATAGTATGCTAATTATGTTTAGATCATGGTGTTATAACGTATGGATAAACAGTTTTGCTATAGGTTTTACCGAAAGTCGTCGGTGTCGTCTGACACCGGTCGTAGTACTGTAGATCCGCCCCTGGGGAGAGGTAATTGGGAGGGAATTTTCTTCTAAGTATGACGAGATAAATCTAAGCCGGACATCATCACTTAAAATTCAATTCCCCTTCATACTCCCCATGATTCTCATCTCTATTACCAAACAAGGGACTGGCAGTAAAAATGTAAGTCTATCCCATGACCAATCCTTCCAACTCCCTCCTTTAAACTCCCAATCCCCTTCCCATCTCTTGCCAAACAGCCGCAAGGAATTGTCAATTCCTACGGTCCTACCCCTACTCATAGGTACTACCTCCGTCTCAAAATAAGTGCAGTTTTGCACTATTTATGTTCAACGTTTGACCGTCCGTCTTATTTGAAAATTTTTTATAATTAGTATTTTTATTGCTATTAGATGATAAAACATGAATAGTACTTTATGTGTGACTAAATGTTTTTAATTTTTTCACAAATTTTTCAAATAAGACGGACGGTCAAACGTTGAACGTGAATAGTGCAAAACTGCACTTATTTTGGGACAGAGGTAGTATTAAAATTCAGGAAGTTCATCCCTCAATTCTCATTCTTCAACTCCAATGCTTCTTAACCAAATGAAGCAACTAGTATTCTCATCCCTCTAAACTCCTAATCCCTTCTATAAAGAATCCCCTCAACCAAACACAAGAGGGGCAAAAGTAATTCGATCCTCGGGGTAAATCTTAAAACTTTGTTCTTAAACATCCTCCTATACAGGACATAAATGAAGTTTAGGATGGTTGTCGTTCAGGTGTGTAGGCGTGTAGCTCACCTTTATGGGTGACATGTGAAACCTATTCAGTCGAGGCACCAAATCAACAAGAATTAAGTCCCAACAAAAAAAGTTACATGTACTTCATGTGTTAGGAGTGGTCGAATTTCACGTTCACGATCATGTTGGAACAATTATTGTTATAAGGGGAGAGGGTGATTTGAATATAGCCTTTTTTTAAAAACATACCCCAAATATTCCCGAAAGACGTTGTTCAATCTCTTTTTCAAACATTGTTAAAAGGGGAGGGGTGATTTGAATATAGCCATTTTTAAAACATACCCCAAATATCCCCGAAAGACGTTGTTCAATTTCTTTTTCAAACCTAGCTATATAAGAGGTAGATTCAAAAAGGAAACTGTGGATCATCCAACAAACCTTGCTATCTGAAGCTAGACCAATTGATGATCTGACAAATCATGGGCATCTACGGGTTGAGAGTGTGTACTACTCGTTCACGGTTGGCAGATGCCTATCGCAAACACAATGCAAAGAGAGAATTCAAATGCGGTGCAAACCTTTGACTGTTTGAGTTTGCTTCCACGCTAGATCAAGCTAGGATCAAAAACTTGCTCATTTAGGATTCAGCCTTGCGGGGGTTAGCTTAATTGGAAGATAAATCAAGGCTGCCTCATAATCATAAGATGGAAAGACCATTCAAAAAGAGCCAAAATTAAGCAAACAAGTTGAGAAGAAAGACACACAACAATAGACCAAACATTCATTTCTGAGCACATATTTCACAACCTTGCCCGCATTAGTTACACTCACTCTTATCGACGTCTACCAAAACTCCGAACCAGTTTTCTAACGAAAAAGCCAACACAATGGTCAACTTTTCTTGCCAATTTTCCATCACAAAATATAAACAATCATATGATGGATTCACCCTGCATTAAAAATTTTGATAAACTTTATCCTTTTTTTTAAAAAAAAAAAACCCATGGATATGAAGGAAGAGCTTGGTATCAATAATGTTAAAAACAAATATAAGTGCAGTCTCGAGTCGAGTGAGGATGGAAGGGGCGCTTGGTAGCTGCCCCACCAACTGCGTATATTTGCGATTCATCGTACATTAAGAGCAAATATTATAGTAAAACTTGATCCTAAAGGGGAAAATGATCATGGATTCTAGGGAGGAGCTTGGTATGAATAATATTAATAATTTGGGATGTCAAAAGGAAACGTGAGTGCACTCTAAAGTCGTGCGCCAGAGCACGGATGAACGAGACGCTTGGTCGCTGCCCTGCCAACTATGCATGTTTATAATTCATCCTACGTTAAGAGAACAAATTAATAAAATTTGATTCATATGGAAAAAAAAAAA
>CM020178.1:7793823-7809319 GCA_009805545.1 Oryza longistaminata
CCGTCGAACAACTGTAGTTCGACAGGTACCTGTCGAACTGTGGTTGTTCGACGGGGTATCAAACTTGCAATTTTAGCTAATCAGCTACTACTTTTGCAATTTTCCATTAAAATAATATTATTTCTAAAAAAAATTCTACATATGCCTGCCTGCAGTCGCTGCGGTCATTTGCTGTTGTTGCTCCTTGAGGCAGGCAGGGTGGACGTCACCGCCGGATCCCTTCAGATTTTGCTGTTCCCCCCTTGCTGCGATTCCGGATCAAGAATCCAACCACCATCCATGCTCCATCTCCCGGCACAAAGTCGCACTAGTACTACTCTCTCCGTCCTAAAATATAATAGAACTTTCTTTTTCTTTAAGAAAGAGTTAAGAAAGGGTTTCGTAGGTAATATAATATGAAATAGAATCAGACCAAAGGCTAATAGCTGAGAGGAACCATAATTATTTATAGTTCTTTTAATTTGCGAGGTTATTTATGGAAGTTAACATGTGAAATTGATATTCCCTCGTTTCATATTGTAAGACCTTTTGTTGTTTTCCAAGTCATACTTTTTTTTTTTAGCTTTGATCTAATTTATAGAAAAACATAACAACATTTTGAAATCCAAAATAAATATAGTGTTAAAATATAATTAATGTTAGAATTAATAAAACTAATTAATTTGGTGTTGTAGAGATGTTGCTACTCTTTTCTAAGCATGATCAAACCTAAGAAAATTTGACTTAAAAAAAAAACAAAAACATCCTATAACATTAAAACATTATAAAACCAAAGGAGGATCATAATTATGATATCGGCGTTTACGTACGGTCAATGAATGCTTGTGCTACACACAGCATACTAGTACTACTGTACATGTCTGCACCTGAAGAACAGCACATACTGTTGCAATGCAACAGGATATATGCAAATTAAACTGAAAAGGCAAACCTGAACCCTGCTGAAATCAGATCACTGGTTTAACTTTAAAGTGATCTATCCATGGATGGTGTGCATAATCAATAATCAACAGTAGTTCAAGTGGATGGAGAAGTGGATGCCTGCCAATGCTGCCATGCAGATGCAGAGGCTTCAGTTCAGTTCAGATGGCCTGTTCATCAGCTCAAGCTAGCTTAGCTAGCTGAAAGGGAAAGGAAACAAACATTGCAATGGACCACATGAATGCGTTGCATCCATCTCTCACCTCAATATCTTTGTGTCCCTTTCACAAATATCATCATCCATGCACCACCATTGCCCCTCTCTCGCTCGCCTTTGGCCACCGTGTCTGTCGTCGTCGTCCTCGTCCTCCTCGTCGACGGCGACGGCGACGGCGACGGCGATGGCGGTGGGTGAGGTCCTAACAGAAAGGCGACGTGGTATGCATGGTTTCCACGATGACTGATTATTGGTCGAGACATGATACATCCGTGGTTAAACGATGCTCCCTCTGATCATGGATATTTGTTGTTTAAGATTTTGATCATTAATTTTCTATTAATTATTATTACTCTCTGAATCATACTGATTGCTGTGCTGTAACCTGATTAAGCCGTGCAGGAACTAATTAATCGATTTTCAAAATGTGACAGCTACTGCAGATGATTCTTTAATTCCAAATGCGCCCATGGTTATATATTAGTTAGTGGACGGCCTGCTGATCGTCTTGCTTAAGCTTTTCTCAACTTGACCAGACATTTGTTGCCCTTCTGGACAAGTTTCAGGGTCTCTTGCCATTCCTTCCAATCAGTTATAAGATCTTTATGTAGCTTTTGTGAGCACTCTTCTCCCAGCTATACATCTGAAAATTTCTCCTAGATGGTACAAATTCTTTTGCCTGAAACACTGAACTGTTGTCAAAATTGGGGGCAATTTATTACTACTGTCATCTATACAGTTTAGTACTTTCTGCAGGTTTGTGTAGCCATAGCTAGCTATACATTTTTTTTGGTGAAAATCAAATCAAGCATTTGGTCACAGAATCAACATGACAACGTGTGAGAGGCAGTTATGTGTTTAGGAAAGTGTCACATGTCAACTGGAGTAGTAGTGTGTGTCATTATGCCAGTCTCTTTCAACAAGAACAACTATTGCTTAAGGGGTGAAACCTCTTGCAGACCAGCTAAAGATCTTTTTCTTCATGTGGGAGCATCCTTATTTCAGGCAAATAATCAATGTTGTCACCATAGCATCTTCTCCATGGCTTCTCCATTTGATCATCTCCTTTCCATTTGGTGTGTTCTTGATGCATGTATATGCAATATTGCACTCTTTCTTTCCACCCATAAAGCTTTGTTTAAAGTTGATGGTTATGTTTAATGTTCTCTGAATTTGTGGCCTCAGAACTATACCAGAAGTGAAGTTTGTCCTCTGATATGTGGAAGATAGCATTCATCTCTTCCTCTTCACCAAATTATTGATCCACATTAATTATTTTCTCTGACCGTGCTAATTCTGACAGGAAGACTGGAACACCGACTTGCTACTTTTCCACTGAAGAAAGAACAATGAAATGCTTGAAAGAAAACCTGTTGCCATCAATTGTTCTTGTGACTCTGCAGTCTGTGGATCCCAACACGTACCTGAATAATCCAAAGCCTCAAAGTAAAACAGCAGAATCCTAATTTCATTTTCATGTCAGTCTCTTCTCCTGATGACAATATTTCTGCCTGATTATAAACCCATCAGAAAATATTTCCTGTCATTTTTTCCTGATTTTATAGAATCTGGTACTTATAACTTGCAAATTTATGAAACTAATACCATAATATTAATTCCCAGTTACTAACAAGCAAGTTCAGTGTCATTCATGTGGCCACTTACCTGACAAGCTAGCTAGCAATCATTTCTGAAGCTGCAGCAAACCCCATGCTTTGCCAATCAGGAACTAGCCCTGCATTACCATCCGAAGAACACTACGTTGTGCCTGGATCACCACCGGATAGCACAGTGCTCTAATAATTGGCTCAAAGCTGCTGTGGTGAGCCCCAGCTGGGGCTCCAAGACCTGGAGCCTGCCCTTCTTCTCAACCATGAATGATGGTTTATTTCATCAGAATGTAGTAGTAAATTCGCCCTCCCGAAATTAATGTGCTGTCATGAACTGATAGAAAGCACATACTGATCTAATTCATGTGTGTTAAATTCAGAGCATGCATTGCTACTTTTGTTTGCTAAAATCAATTTTCAGAGCACATTGCAACCTTCTGTGATTCTGTCAACTTTCGGTTGGATTAGCATCCCAGTTAAAGCTTCAACAACTTCAGTGACAGCAGGTGGAAAACGAGCAAGTGCACAAAATACAGGTACTTCACAAGAAATCTACTTACAGGCCTATTATTTCGAAAAGAAAGAAATTCAATAAGCCTATGAAAAACTATGTATCATCTTAATTTGGAATACAGATCACACAAAACCCATATTTAATTAAGGTACTAAAGATATTAACGAATTAAATAATCTAATATCTCAATTGTGCGTAATGCTTATCATTCATGGATATGATATGTTCAGAAAGGAAGCTATATGACTAGGTTCTATTTGGTGCAATATTAGAAATGTAGCCAAAAAGTTCAGCAATATGCGGTCTGAAAGTTCACAGATTCTGATGTTTGTTCATGCTTCAGAAACACTGACAACTGATCTGGTGTTGATTCCAGTATGTAAAATCTATCCATAGTTCCATACTGTATGGTTTGCCCAGCTAAGTTAAAAATCATAGCATGAGCTTTCATTTTACTCCTAATCGTTCAATTTACATCATAACTAGGCAAATTAAACTCTAATTCCTGTCTAATGGGCTTCAGATTTGTAGACAAGAACCCAAAATATCTTCCATTGTTCCAGAGGTACCTGCAATTAGGGCCAGTTTAGTTCCCAAAATTTTTCCCCTTCACCCATCACATCGAATCTTTGGACACATGCATGGAGCATTAAATGTGGACAAAAAGAAAAACCAATTGCACAGTTTAGCTATAAATCGCGAGACGAATCTTTTGAGCCTAATTAGGCCATGATTAGCCATAAGTGCTACAGTAACCCACGTGTGCTAATGACGTCTTAAGTAGGCTCAAAAGATTCGTCTCGCGGTTTCCAGACGAGTTCTGAAATTAGTTTTTTCATTCGTGTCCGAAAAACCCTTCCGACATTCGGTCAAACGTCTGATGTGACACCCAAAAATTTTCTTTTTCCCAACTAAACACACCCTTAATATAGCAAGTTTGCCCAAGTCAACCACCTCAATCTCCACTGTTTGATTGGACGTTTAGGTTTCATATCACCAAGGTTCAATCAGTGTGGAGTACTTTTCAGTCCTTCTGGCCTGTGCCAAATGTAGAAGGAGAGCCTTTTCTCTGATTTGATCAATTCTTGCAAGCTACCGGTAAGTTGATTTGATTCCACATAGAATTATTTTTCTTCTTTGTTTTTCCATGCCTTTTCTTCTCTGTCCTAAACTCCTAATTGAGCTAGTATATTTTTTTCAGTGAATCCTAGCTAAGAGTTAGTTTATTGTTCTTTTTAGGTACTGAATTTTGGTACATACTAGCAAATTGTCATATACAGCAACAAGGATCTAGTGGCATGAGACTTTGGCAAGTGTTCTTGCAGAAACCAAAATCAGAGCTGCCTCCATTTGGCTGAATAATTCTGGCCATTTCTAATCGTTCCTCATTGCTTTTCTCCTTATGCATATACTGGAAAGGTAGCTCTGCAAAAGTCAGGTAGACAATAACACTAGAAGCAGTTATATATGCTTGCAAAAATTCACAACCTTTCCAAACAAAATTTATTTCTTACACCATTCCACCAGGAATGGAATTTCAGTACTACCTTGCCAAGTGCAGTTACAAAATGTTCACCAAAACGTCCAAACCTTCGCTGCAACTTTAATTTGGACATAATTCATATATACTTGCTAGTATAGCAACAGGAATGCTGCATAGTGACAACACATCTAGGATCATGTCCCAACTCTGATAGATCCATTACACCAACCTATCTTGAGACAGTGCCAATGCAGGAAGTAACCTCTCATGGAAATGCATGGTAGCTAGCTCCACAATGTGACACATGTAAGTCTCAAGTTCACCGTGCGAAAAATCGCGATGCGCGAATCGCCCCCCAATTTCGACAGGTAAGGTAGATCTTCTCGATCGGCCAGTCGAAAACAACGACGGCGGTACGACGATCGGCCATCATCGTGCACCGCACCGCGGCGTGGCCAGAGCCGGTGATGGGGATGTATGGACGGTGGAGTGAGTGGAGAGAGGGTTGCAGCAAGCATGATGCATCACATTATGTGAGGAAGAGATAGGGGCCCCATGAGAGCAACTGAAAGGAGTGTGCTGAATTATAGGAGGCTGCTGCTGGTGAGTACTTATCCATTATCTCTGCATCCTATGTGACAAACAGAAACTGGACAGTGTATGTGGAGTGTCACATGGTTGTATATACATCATACATTGAACCATCTCTATGCTGTATATATAGATTTGCTTTGTTTTTACTCTCTGATGATCTTGATCGGTAGAATAAAGCAACTAGTTATCAGTAATTATATATCACACAAATTAAATAGGAAAGTAATTTGATTTGCGAATTGGAAACTACAGTAAAACTTGTTAGGTGAGTTCTGAAAAAAAAAAAGTGCCTCTGCTGAACTTCATTGGCAAAACAATGTAAAGCCCTTGCATTAACATCTGTAACATTGTCTCGGATATATCAGCTTACAAGGTTCTGAACTGTGAAAAGTGAAACAAAAAGGAGGAAAGCAATAACCGGTCTTGCTGTTCCCACAACTGTTTTTTTGTGTCTAACATGCAGTTTACCAGTCCAAACAAAGCAAGTTTCAGACTTACAGCAACAAGAAGCAAAGCTTTGCAAGCAGAGTTACATCAGAGTTACTTGCATTACATATTCTGAGGTAAAATGGATATGGAGACATATGTATCTGACAGCACAGCACTGCCTGCCAGGACAAGAGATCAAAGAGTAAAGACTGATGGAAAGAGAGCTAGCTAGTAGTAAATCAGAAAGGTTGTGGATTGCAGTCAGAAGAACAAACAGCTAGAGATAGATAGCTATCAGATTGGAATGGCCACAACAGCTACTGCTAACTACATTCACCTCACATTTCTTCTTCCCCTTTCCTTCCTCCTCCTCCTTCTTCCTCTTCTCCCCACCTCTCTCTTTAATACCTCTCCTCCTCCTGTTGCTGCTTCTGCCTCTCTCACATCTTCTTTCTTTCCTTCTCTGGACCTCTTCCATCTTCAGAAGAGAGAGCACTAAGCTAGCATACCATCCATGATGAACATGATGGTAAATTCCGGCTTTCTTGCTTTTGGATAAATTTGCTTCCTTTCTTAACTTGAGCACAAGCTTGTGTTATATGGGGTGTGGAATCTTGGTTGCCATGTTGTGAGGATTTAGCTAGAGAACCAAGAAAGAGGAAGATATGCATATATAGATAGGAGTAGTAGGATCTCTGGGTCTTTAAACATCACCATGACAAGCAAAGATAAGAACAGGAGAGCAGTTCTTGATTTTTTTTCTTCTCATCAAGAAATTAAGCCGGAGATAGACATGGCAGCTGCACGCAGTGATTCACTTCTTGATTTCTTGATTTGGGTTGTTGCGTTTGTGTCCAGACTGATCTGAGCTGCGGGCCATCGTCGATGACGGAGCTGACCGCGGCGGCGGCGCCGGCTGGGTCAGGATCGTCGGCGGCGGTGGCGGCGGGGAGCAGCGAGAAGATGGGGAGGGGGAAGATCGAGATAAAGCGGATCGAGAACACGACGAACCGGCAGGTGACCTTCTGCAAGCGCCGCAATGGCCTCCTGAAGAAGGCGTACGAGCTGTCCGTCCTCTGCGACGCCGAGGTTGCCCTCATCGTCTTCTCCAGCCGCGGCCGCCTCTACGAGTACGCCAACAACAGGTAGTGATTCACAAAATACCATCTCATCTCATCCTACTTCTGCGTCTGCTAATTCTGCTGCAATTCATATCTATCTATGAAATTAACCAAGAGATCTAAAAAGGATATAGAAATATGCATACACAATAGAAGCTACACATATGTTTCTTTTTTTAAAAAAAAAAAGAAGAAGAAAATGTTTGTTGGTTGAGTTCATGGGTGTCCAAATTGGAGCAAGTATGGAGATAGCTTTCATGGGGGCAAAGAGAGGGGAGGGTCAAATGGGAGATGCATCTTTTGTTACTTCTGTTATTAACTGTCTCGTGTTATTTTGGTGTTTCTGGGGGGAAAGAAAGAAAATCGCAACAGTTTCTCTCTTGCTTGCTTGTGTGTGTGTGTGCTAGCTAGCTTCTTTTGCTGCTTTCCTTTGTGCTTCTGGTGAGGTGAGCTAGATGTTTGAGATAGATCTAGGACAGTGCTTGCTGTGTGTAGTATGCTGCTGCTTCCTTCCTTTCTCTCTCTCTCTCTCTTGTGTGTGTGTGAGATGAGAGAGAGAGAGAGAGAGATGTTCTTCTTTGGCTTGGTGGTCCTGCTCTTTTCTTGCTGTATTTATGTTCTTTCCTTTCTCTCTCCACTGTGGCAAGCTGTGTGCTTGTATGTCTGTGTGGCAGAGCTAGCTGTAGAGATAGATGAAGAGAGAGAGAGAGAGAGAGGTGAGCTTTAAGATCTCTCACACATCTCATGATGTGTATGATCACACACATATTTGCACAGAAAATATAGGGCATCCTGGGGCTCCATTCATCATCTTTCCCTTTTGTGTAGCTTTGCTTGTGTAGAAGCAGATCTCTAGATAGCAAGGAGAGTGTGTATGGTTGGCCATGGCATTGATATGTACTAGTAGTTAGTTTGTACATGAATGTGTCAAGTGTAAGTGTATGTATGTTTGATCAGGTAATAAGGGTAGAGGGATAAACAAGCAGCTGATCATAGAACACACACTCTCTCTCTCTTGTTTCAGTTTCTTTTGCATCATCTCCTGTTTCCAACCAATGAGCTGCTAGGGTTAGGGCTTCATCCCCATGTGCATCTCTCTCTCTCTCTCTCTCTCTCTCATGAGTGTGTGTGGCTGTGTGGTGCAAATTTTAGTCCCGAGCAACTTCACGAGGGCAGGTGATGCCTGACAGCACCACTGTACTTTTGAACAGGAACCAAACACAAAGAAGGGATCCAACAAAGAAACAGCAGTAAAGATGAAAAAAAAAATACAGTAAAGTATATAGGAGAGTACATATGCATGCGTTTGATTTACTGAAAGAATTTACACAAAGATGATTGTTCCATATTTTTGGCATGTCTCAATTTTTTACTTATATTAAGCACAATAAGATTTCACCTATAATTATCCTATCCTCATAAGCTATACATACTGAATAATGTGATTATAAAAAAAATAGCTAGTCTTTTTTTTTTACAAATGATTTTGTTATGACTATTAGTTCTAGTTATGTGTCGTATGCATGTAAATAAAAAAAATGCAGGATAAGCTTATTTATTTTTTCATAAAATAAATAAAACTAAAATGTATGCAGTAAATATCAGTTTCAGTGTTATGTGAAAACATGTCATGCAGGCAAAATTACACACACATGGCCACTGTTGTCTAGTTATGATGAAGAAAAAACTGAAAAACTGTGGTCTGCATGAAGTACTTGAAATCAATTAATATAAGTAATCAATCCTCCTTAAAAAACGAAATTAGGAGCACATATATACGTTTTGTTGCACTGCTGAAACATGGGGATAGATCAGATCCCTCTCATGTATCCTCAAAAAAAAAAGAAGAAAAAGGAAAGAAAAGAAACCTCTCTTGTACGGATGACACGTGTCCATGCAGCCACTGTCGCAGTAGAAATGGCGTCCAATGGCGTGGCAGCAATGGTACAACTACTGGGCCTGCATTTGTATTGGGAGACTACAAGAGGAGTGAAGAAAAGCTGGTGGCTTTGGTCAGAATGGGAATGGGTAAAAGCCTACAGTTGTGTAGTGTAGTCTCTGTGTGTGCGTTGCTGCCTTGTTGCCCTCGTTTGTCCATTGGGTTAAAACCAGTCTCACTGTTGCTGCCCAATCATGTGAAATCCTGTGCCCAGCTTCACATTGGGCAGCCAAATAGCGTTCTCGAGAATCCTAAGGTTTCATTTCTTTCTTGCCAGGAAGATAGTAGGATTGATGTTTGTACTTCAGTCCTACTATTACTCCAATTTCTTTGGTCCTCGAACAATAGGTGTACTGGTACATTACCACTGTAATGTGACATCTTTTTTGCATTTTTTTTAGATAATGGACATCTTTTTTGCTACCCAAAATATAAGAAATTCTAAGGAATGACAGAAAGTAGGTGAAATAAAATAGTAAATAATTGTGGTAGGTTGATATTGAGGAGCACGTGAAAAAAGTTGTTATATTTAGGATGGAGGGATTAAGTAATTTCTTGCCTGAAAATCTTCATTTGGGTTGGAGGGGATTGATAGTGCTCGCTGCTTGATATGATTGTTTGTTAGTTATTTTATGCAGCAATTGCACGCTTTATGTTTGGACAAAGGAAAGTTTCAAAGGTTGTAGTGAAAAGACATGAGCTAGCTAGCAGTCACTTCACAGTAGCATGCATGAACAGAAGATCTTTGAAGAATATTTTTGGAGAACCTTTTGGGGATATCTTTGGTATACAGTGATCTCTAGGTGCCTCGGTAGTATACTATTTCCACATATGTCGGTCCTTGGAAATTAAAATGATTTATTCTCATGGATTTATCATCATAAGCAGTTTCTGCTCAAGTATTGTCAGCAGTTTGTGTTATTGACTTATTTGGTTTTTTTTTTTGAAGAACTTATTTGCTAGTTGACTGGCTAGGTAGCAAGTACACCATTTTGGAAGGTGGCCTTCCACAATTTTCTGTCTAAATATGCTTAATTATATGGACATAACAATATCTCCTTTGTGACAATAAAATTTGTGGAACTGCGTTACGTGGTTACATTAGTAAGTACAACCTTGTAAACATTAGCATGTCATAAGCATCGATCTGCCTAAGAAACGACAATAAAATCTCTGCGATGAGAAGTACTGTTGGAGAGTTTATAGATTGCTTAAGGTAATAGGATATTTTTGTTTTCTTGTTATATAGTATTCATCATAAGCTCTGTTCCTATTGCCACATGCCCTGTTTTCTTCAAGCTATTCAAGCTAGATATGATGTTTTGCTTGATAACTATGCAAGAGAAAACAAGATTTATAAGGTCAAAATAAGTTTGCTTCCTACATGCTTGGGTTTTTCATATGTTAAGGTTGAAAATCATAATTAACACACACACCAAAACCAATATAGAATACATAATGTGATCGTGAGGTGAACACGGGATAAGTTTTTTTAGACTGTTCAACACGGGATAAGTCTTGTTTGGGCTGTCAAACGTACGTTCTATACAACTGAACTCCAAATATATATTATCATCCATACCATCATTTTTGAGTTTTCTTATTTTTCAAAAAAGAGAAAATACTAGTGTATCCCCGGTCCATAGTATATCTAAGCCTTGATTTTTTTACCTTTTATTTATAGTATTATTAGAGTTCACTGGAGCACTTAGCTCTGGTACTACTCATTTGTTTATACTAAATTTAAGAATGCACTTTGTAAGTCATCACATATTTGTACTCCTAATTGTTTAGCAATGTGCACAAAATTAACTATTTGTTATCTAGTTAAGGTGTATATTAATATGATTCCATGATTTCGTTAACTTGTACTGAAAACGGAGTAACATGGTAGGGCCACTATTCTATAGCTTTATCTGTTAATTCGAACATGCAATTTCAGAAGTGTCTTTATATCGGTTTCAAAGAGTGACAAAATTTAGAGAAAAACGCACATACACTGATCCTTAGTTCATTATATGTAGTCTTGTATGCTCTTTTTCGGATGAAAATAGTTTTATACGCTTGGTGCCATTATTCTCTTGACATAGTGTCTCAAAATTTTGTAACTTAATGCTGATCTTTAGTTCATTATATGTAGTCTTATATGCTCTTTTTCGGATGAAAGTAGTCTCTCAAAATTTCGTAACTTCACAGTCTCAGTTTGCATACCTTTTGTTTTCTCTTCTTTGATTTAGGGAGCCTTGAGTTATTTTCGTTGAATAATGTAAGTCATTCTAGCATTGCCCACGTCTATGTCTAGATTCATTAACATCTATATGAACGTGGGCAATGCTAGAACGACTTACATTATGAAATGGAGGAAGTAGTATATAAGAAGCACATAGCAGCGGCTTTTGATTTGCAGTCATTTTATAATAGTATGAAAAATAGAATAAGTGAAACTAGTAACAATAAGCAAGTGCTAACTAATGGGGGGTAAATATAACTCATGAAATATTGCCAAATAAGATGATGTCTGAATACTCTGTAGTCGCACACAATTGTTATTTTTTGCTGGAGGCGTCAGCTAGCGATTGTGTTCACTTGTCCCTTCGATACCATTATATCACGATTTCTTGTGCCGTACCAAGAAAAAAAAATCATGGATAAGAAACACGCATCACACCAATGGAGTCTAGTGCATCAAAACCCCCAGATCGATGACAGGAAAAGCTCTCTATCTCCTCGGTAAAGAGAAACAGTACTGTTGCAGTCTTGCAGACAGCCTAGCTTTGCGGCTACTCTACAGTAGTTCATGAATGAATGAGTGACTTGTGATAGCGCACGATTCAGACCAATGTGCTATGTTGTGTTTTAACAATGGCCATTTGCCCTTGAACGCCACATTCTAAAGGTGAAGTACTCCCTCCGTTTCATTAAATCGTTTGAATTTTTTCCTAATCATATTTAAGTTTATCAAATGAGTACATATGCATGCGTTTGATTTACTGAAAGAATTTACACAAAGATGATTGTTCCATATTTTTGGCATGTCTCAATTTTTTACTTATATTAAGCACAATAAGATTTCACCTATAATTATCCTATCCTCATAAGCTATACATACTGAATAATGTGATTATAAAAAAAATAGCTAGTCTTTTTTTTTTACAAATGATTTTGTTATGACTATTAGTTCTAGTTATGTGTCGTATGCATGTAAATAAAAAAAATGCAGGATAAGCTTATTTATTTTTTCATAAAATAAATAAAACTAAAATGTATGCAGTAAATATCAGTTTCAGTGTTATGTGAAAACATGTCATGCAGGCAAAATTACACACACATGGCCACTGTTGTCTAGTTATGATGAAGAAAAAACTGAAAAACTGTGGTCTGCATGAAGTACTTGAAATCAATTAATATAAGTAATCAATCCTCCTTAAAAAACGAAATTAGGAGCACATATATACGTTTTGTTGCACTGCTGAAACATGGGGATAGATCAGATCCCTCTCATGTATCCTCAAAAAAAAAAGAAGAAAAAGGAAAGAAAAGAAACCTCTCTTGTACGGATGACACGTGTCCATGCAGCCACTGTCGCAGTAGAAATGGCGTCCAATGGCGTGGCAGCAATGGTACAACTACTGGGCCTGCATTTGTATTGGGAGACTACAAGAGGAGTGAAGAAAAGCTGGTGGCTTTGGTCAGAATGGGAATGGGTAAAAGCCTACAGTTGTGTAGTGTAGTCTCTGTGTGTGCGTTGCTGCCTTGTTGCCCTCGTTTGTCCATTGGGTTAAAACCAGTCTCACTGTTGCTGCCCAATCATGTGAAATCCTGTGCCCAGCTTCACATTGGGCAGCCAAATAGCGTTCTCGAGAATCCTAAGGTTTCATTTCTTTCTTGCCAGGAAGATAGTAGGATTGATGTTTGTACTTCAGTCCTACTATTACTCCAATTTCTTTGGTCCTCGAACAATAGGTGTACTGGTACATTACCACTGTAATGTGACATCTTTTTTGCATTTTTTTTTAGATAATGGACATCTTTTTTGCTACCCAAAATATAAGAAATTCTAAGGAATGAAAGAAAGTAGGTGAAATAAAATAGGAAATAATTGTGGTAGGTTGATATTGAGGAGCAGGTGAAAAAAGTTGTTATATTTAGGATGGAGGGATTAAGTAATTTCTTGCCTGAAAATCTTCATTTGGGTTGGAGGGGATTGATAGTGCTCGCTGCTTGATATGATTGTTTGTTAGTTATTTTATGCAGCAATTGCACGCTTTATGTTTGGACAAAGGAAAGTTTCAAAGGTTGTAGTGAAAAGACATGAGCTAGCTAGCAGTCACTTCACAGTAGCATGCATGAACAGAAGATCTTTGAAGAATATTTTTGGAGAACCTTTTGGGGATATCTTTGGTATACAGTGATCTCTAGGTGCCTCGGTAGTATACTATTTCCACATATGTCGGTCCTTGGAAATTAAAATGATTTATTCTCATGGATTTATCATCATAAGCAGTTTCTGCTCAAGTATTGTCAGCAGTTTGTGTTATTGACTTATTTGGTTTTTTTTTTTTTTGAAGAACTTATTTGCTAGTTGACTGGCTAGGTAGCAAGTACACCATTTTGGAAGGTGGCCTTCCACAATTTTCTGTCTAAATATGCTTAATTATATGGACATAGCAATATCTCCTTTGTGACAATAAAATTTGTGGAACTGCGTTACGTGGTTACATTAGTAAGTACAACCTTGTAAACATTAGCATGTCATAAGCATCGATCTGCCTAAGAAACGAGAATAAAATCTCTGCGATGAGAAGTACTGTTGGAGAGTTTATAGATTGCTTAAGGTAATAGGATATTTTTGTTTTCTTGTTATATAGTATTCATCATAAGCTCTGTTCCTATTGCCACATGCCCTGTTTTCTTCAAGCTATTCAAGCTAGATATGATGTTTTGCTTGATAACTATGCAAGAGAAAACAAGATTTATAAGGTCAAAATAAGTTTGCTTCCTACATGCTTGGGTTTTTCATATGTTAAGGTTGAAAATCATAATTAACACACACACCAAAACCAATATAGAATACATAATGTGATCGTGAGGTGAACACGGGATAAGTTTTTTTAGACTGTTCAACACGGGATAAGTCTTGTTTGGGCTGTCAAACGTACGTTCTATACAACTGAACTCCAAATATATATTATCATCCATACCATCATTTTTGAGTTTTCTTATTTTTCAAAAAAGAGAAAATACTAGTGTATCCCCGGTCCATAGTATATCTAAGCCTTGATTTTTTTACCTTTTATTTATAGTATTATTAGAGTTCACTGGAGCACTTAGCTCTGGTACTACTCATTTGTTTATACTAAATTTAAGAATGCACTTTGTAAGTCATCACATATTTGTACTCCTAATTGTTTAGCAATGTGCACAAAATTAACTATTTGTTATCTAGTTAAGGTGTATATTAATATGATTCCATGATTTCGTTAACTTGTACTGAAAACGGAGTAACATGGTAGGGCCACTATTCTATAGCTTTATCTGTTAATTCGAACATGCAATTTCAGAAGTGTCTTTATATCGGTTTCAAAGAGTGACAAAATTTAGAGAAAAACGCACATACACTGATCCTTAGTTCATTATATGTAGTCTTGTATGCTCTTTTTCGGATGAAAATAGTTTTATACGCTTGGTGCCATTATTCTCTTGACATAGTGTCTCAAAATTTTGTAACTTAATGCTGATCTTTAGTTCATTATATGTAGTCTTATATGCTCTTTTTCGGATGAAAGTAGTCTCTCAAAATTTCGTAACTTCACAGTCTCAGTTTGCATACCTTTTGTTTTCTCTTCTTTGATTTAGGGAGCCTTGAGTTATTTTCGTTGAATAATGTAAGTCATTCTAGCATTGCCCACGTCTATGTCTAGATCCATTAACATCTATATGAACGTGGGCAATACTAGAATGACTTACATTATGAAATGGAGGAAGTAGTATATAAGAAGCACATAGCAGCGGCTTTTGATTTGCAGTCATTTTATAATAGTATGAAAAATAGAATAAGTGAAACTAGTAACAATAAGCAAGTGCTAACTAATGGGGGGTAAATATAACTCATGAAATATTGCCAAATAAGATGATGTCTGAATACTCTGTAGTCGCACACAATTGTTATTTTTTGCTGGAGGCGTCAGCTAGCGATTGTGTTCACTTGTCCCTTCGATACCATTATATCACGATTTCTTGTGCCGTACCAAGAAAAAAAATCATGGATAAGAAACACGCATCACACCAATGGAGTCTAGTGCATCAAAACCCCCAGATCGATGACAGGAAAAGCTCTCTATCTCCTCGGTAAAGAGAAACAGTACTGTTGCAGTCTTGCAGACAGCCTAGCTTTGCGGCTACTCTACAGTAGTTCATGAATGAATGAGTGACTTGTGATAGCGCTCGATTCAGACCAATGTGCTATGTTGTGTTTTAACAATGGCCATTTGCCCTTGAACGCCACATTCTAAAGGTGAAGTACTCCCTCCGTTTCATTAAATCGTTTGAATTTTTTCCTAATCATATTTAAGTTTATCAAATTATAGAAAAATATATTAGTATTTTCAACATAAAATAAAAATGTTATCAATATATATTTAATATTTAATTTAATAAACTTAAATATG
>CM020178.1:7809331-7919514 GCA_009805545.1 Oryza longistaminata
TAATATTCGGGAATACTAGATATTAATATCAGTTTCAACTTTCTACTGCACTTATTTATACTGTATTCTCTGTGTTACTAATTGATGTTGGTTATTTTCGTCCATTCAGTAGTACATGAAGATGTTGACAAGCTATATATGCTCAGTTGCCTCGTGTAAACTTTTAAAACTAATACTTATACGATGATTTCGGGATCGAGTAAATTCAATTAATTATCATATTTTTTCTCCCTCATGGCTTGCAAAAAGTAATGTGTTCTAGACAAAAAAAAAACTTTTTTGGAATTGCCTAGTGAGTATGTTTTTTTTTTTCGCAGTAGTCTTGGCTATACTGTTCTGAAACTGGTAATTGCTTGTGTAGGAGTGATTAAACATAATCCTTGACTAATCATGATCATATTGCAGTGTGAAATCCACCGTTGAGAGGTACAAGAAGGCAAACAGTGACACCTCCAACTCTGGCACAGTTGCAGAAGTCAATGCCCAGGTAACATCATGTCATTTCTTTCAGTCTACATTCTTCAACTACTTACGAAGTACAAATTTTCCGAATTGACTCCGAGATGTGGACATATATAGTCAATATCAGAATAACTGTAGGAGTATATAAGAGCAATCTTTAAATGCTATAGAACTTTCAACATTCTTAGTTACTGTTGTGCAAACGCAAAAATGACCTCTCTGAGCAAAATCTTCAGACAAGAAATCCTGAGCAGAAAGTTATGGACATTACACAGCGGTTATTGCAGCCAACCAATGCTCTGAGGAGTCAGGATCCTCTGTTTGATCCAGTGGATCACATGCAATTGTTCATTAGACCAATATCGTGATTTCATGGCGGTAGAGATGCCTAGGGGTTTACAAATCTTAGACAAACATTGAAAATTGGTGGATTAATGTAGAGAACAATTAAAACCATCAATTGTTTATGCTTAGTCATGTCCACCAGCCATGAATTAATCTTGCAATTTATGAGTAGCACAAACCAGCTAGTAGTCAAAAACTGCAGTATGTATCCCCTTGAAGGCTTGAACAGAACTAATTTGTGTGCTAAGTATATTATAGGTTGAAGGAAACTATAGAGGTGTGAGGTAGTATTTCTAATAAGAATTAATTTCCTGGCACCACATGAAATATTACTCCCATAAACAAATGTACTACGTAAGTAGTTAGTAGTAGTAAAAAAAAGACAATCTGAATTTATACACTAACTCCATCCTATTTCTTAACTTATATAACTTAATTTGATGATTCTATCCCAGCACAGTAAGCTACTATAGCATGAACCTTCAGACTGCAGTGATGTTTTTCTGCTAGAGTGGTGTATTGCATACAGTAGATTTTTTTTATTGAAAAAAAAAACCTTGGCCTGTAAAATTTCTTATAGCTAAATCTGAGAGATCTCATGTAGTTTTTGTGAAAGAATATGACGTACGTAACATAAAAATTTTAAACAAAGACATGTTTAATACAAGTGAAAATTGAAATAGACTAATTATAACTCAAACAGGAGTTTTTCTCTGCGAATGTTCGGTTGAACATCATTTCAGCTAGAATATGTTTTCAACATGTTATTAAGCTTTATGTACTGATGAATGCTATCATATATGCTGCAAACTGCAGCACTACCAGCAGGAGTCCTCCAAACTGCGCCAACAAATCAGTAGCTTACAGAACGCAAACAGGTAAAGATTCCAGATACGTATGACCTACTTTTGCACCAATTAAATTAAACCAAATTAAATGTTCTATATTGCAGTCTAACTGAGCTTGCCTAAATATCTCTAGTAGGACCATAGTGGGGGATTCTATCAACACCATGAGCCTCAGGGACCTTAAACAGGTAGAGAACAGGCTGGAGAAAGGCATAGCTAAGATAAGGGCTAGAAAGGTATATAGTGCAACTCAATTTAAAGCATTATATAACTTATAGTATACATCAGCTATTTCTTCATGACTTTTGACTAAGTGCAAATTCTATGTTCTTTAATTCCATGCATGAGCTATCGATGTCCTTTGTATATCTCAATTTCATTTTGATCGTCCTAATCAACCCAATGGACATTTCTTTATCGCAGAATGAGCTGTTATATGCTGAAGTTGAGTACATGCAGAAAAGGGTAAGTAAGATCATAGCACGAGAACTCCTTTTATGCCAACCGTACGTAGTCTCCTTTCTTTTGTCTTAGTTTCATTTTTCAGACCAAATTACATGTCACATATATATTGTTCTTCAGGAAGTTGAGCTGCAGAATGACAACATGTACCTGAGGAGCAAGGTAAATACATACCTATGAGTATAAGTTACTGCAGTTCCAAATAGTTCGTTAAACTGAATTCTTTCTGAGAGCTGTGGCCTCTGATTATATAAATTAATTGATTATGCAGGTTGCTGAGAATGAGAGGGGACAGCAGCCACTGAACATGATGGGGGAAGCATCAACAAGTGAATACGATCACATGGTTAATAACCCATATGATTCCAGGAACTTTCTTCAAGTGAACATCATGCAGCAGCCTCAGCATTACGCCCATCAGCTGCAGCCAACTACCCTTCAACTCGGGTAAATTGAGATCAATTAACTGAACATATATGCTTACAGAATTTCATGCTCCAGAGATAGAGATTACATTATTCAGTCTTTTGTGTTGCTTATATATCCAGCTACACATGTTAATAATATACAGTTTTGTTTAACTTTTGTTTCTACTCTGCAGGCAGCAGCCGGCCTTCAATTAGTTTTGGTGTAGACACCGTACGTACACACGTACGTTAGGTAATTAAAACAGTCAGTAATGTAGATTTATACCTACACAAAAGTATATATTTGGAGAGTACTACCCTCTTCTATTTTTACATAACTGACAGCGGACACTATTTACTTTCGAACTTTGGCAACTCGTCTTTGGAAATGATAAAATGTTACTCTATATCCTAAATACAAGCATCGGACTTTTGTTCACTTTGGTCTAGCAATTTGAGAGAAAACAATGGTCAAAATTTAAATGGAAAGTAAAAGTTGTCAGTTGGTTAATTAGAAACGAAGGGAGTATATATATTACTGGCATTCATCTTGATAATTAATTCAGTAACTGTTTCTTACATCTCTTGTAGTTGAAATCTGAAAGCTTCCTGTATCTGTTGCAGATGAAATCTGAAGGCGTCGATACCCGCGGCTACGTAACAGCGTGATCAACCTGAAGAAATCGATGCAGTAACTCTATGTGTTCGTCAGATCATCATAACCAGTATTGTCATTAGGCGTTGTGAAAAAAAAAATTGTGTCAGCATGCATTGCTAGCTAGCGTTTGTGGCTGCTCTGCTGCATGCGTAATTGTGCGTACGTGCACAAATTAAACAGACTTAGCCACCATTGTGCCATATTGTGTGTTGTATGATCTATATATATGTCAGGTGTATCACAGCACGTTTGTGCTCTGATTTGTGTAACTGATCAGCAGATCAAACTCTACCACTGCCTATATATATATATATATATGTGAGGACCATGGATTGATGCACTGTCGATGATCTTCATGTTGTGTACTACACTACTGGTATATAGTGCTCCATCCGTTTCATATTATAAGACGTTTGACTCTTTTTCTAGTCAAACTTTATTAAGTTTATAGAAAAATTTAACATCTAAAATATGAAATTAATATCGTAATATGTTTGTTTTGTGTTGAAAACACTTTTACATTTTCTATAAATTTGATTAAATTTAAAGATGTTTAACTAAGAAAAAAAATCAAACGAACTTATAATATGAAACGAGGGAGTAGTATATATCTACGGTCTTTGCTAGAATTTTGATTTTGCACGTACTGGTTCTGTTGAAAATTACTATATATTTGCAAATCAACCTGGCGTGCATGCGTCAACCATTCAGATCATGCATGGAACTACGTATATGCAAGACAGGAGGTACTGTGATGAATATGTCCCAAAATTATATATTCATATATATGTGTACCCACTCACGAAAATTTGTTATTCGATGTTGCTTTTAAAACATATATATGTTATTCGACAAGTTGGCTTTTCAAAATTTTAAGCACAAATACAAGGCTAAAATGTAGCTTTCATAACTGCAATTCGTCTCCAAAGGTAAAAATATCATGATTGTGGTGGGTAAAACGTTAGGCGGTGGGTTTTGCAAATTTCATGTCAATTCTAACAGCGGTACCGGTGGCCACGAAGAGCCCAAACCCAGCTGAGGTACAGGCCCAACAAGGCAGCACGGCCCAGTACCAGCAGTGGGCCATCTCGTGGGCTCGTGGGCTGGTTTACTTTCTCTCATGTGGCCCAAGTTGATGGCGTTAGACATGTGGCCCATATTTCAGTAACCGTTTAACCAGTAAGAAAGTTTACTTTAGATTCCTCCATACATGTCAAGTTTTATTCACATCTCTCAACCGCAAAACCAGGTACCGAATATAGCTTCCCCCGACTTCTAAAACCAACAATATCTAATCCCTCTCGGGGGCTTGCTTAAGAATAAGGAAGATGAATCTTAACATGTATATAGCTTCCTCTGACTTATAAAACCAATAATATCTAATCCCTCGATAATATTGATAGCAGTTTCGGTCTACATGGTATGTTCACGGTTCACCCGGTTTTCATCCAATGTGACTTTTACGTATACGTGACACGCCAATTAGAAAAAATAAATTACAGCGGGATCAAATTCTGTGGTCCTTGCTTCTCGTGAGGTCTGCAGAAAAATTGAACATGGATAAATGGTCAACGATTTTTTTTTTTTTACTTTCCATCAGAATTAAAGAGACAGGCCCATCGATCTGGGATTATATGAGTATATGGTCAATTGTCCCCCATTTACATGGCCCATGTTTAACAATCTACAAATGAGATCACAATTAAAACATGATATGCAGAATCCCCCGCAATATAATGCTTGTATATATGGTGACTTTTGCTTGTACTTAATTGAGGCAGACAAGCATGGATCACCATTCCCCTCCATGCCATGCATGAGAGGCTTTGCGCTTTGCAGCTGCACAAAATTCTTTTGTTCCCATCTCCTGACATTTTTATCCGCCAGGTAATAACAACAGCAACAATACTCAGTCACACTGTCACTCACACATGCTTGCTACCGATCAGGATACAGTGCACTCATCCTAGGAAAAATAAAAAATTGCTATGCATACGACGAAACCAATTAATATGTACGGATCATCTTATCAAAATTCTAAGTTGCATCTATCAAATAATTTGCAAAATGTCTTCGTGTGATCAAATCATGTGATATATGAAAGTATTTAACAAATAGGTATACCACAATTTACACAACATTGGTTTACTTTGTGATAGAGTTATGTAGTTATGACATAAAAAATTGTAGCTATCCAATCAATACTGATTTATTTTCACATTTGGTACTTTATCCCACAAGGACATGCCCATATCCATGCTCGCCCTCATATTTATTTTAAAAACATATGTATTTAAAAACATGAACTTTAAAGGGACAAATTTATTGATTTTACAACTAGAGCAAATTCAGTATTCCGTGTTGATAAAAACAAATATGTACCACACTCGAAAGTCAAAACTAACTTAGTACGGAAGTAACTAAGAGATACTATTGTTATACTTACATCGTCAAGGACAATGAAGAACTTTTATTGGATGATTTGTCGATAGTAAAAAAAATCCAAAATATTTCTGCAATATAGACAAATCGACATTTCGTAGACAGACAATAAGTTTTTGACACGTATCACTTCGAGCCATACCATTAATCTATACACGTAATCAACAATACTAGACAATAGAAAACTTTTAGGAAGCAATTTTGTCGATAACCCTTTAAGACGGATAAGTGCATGGTTTTATGTATATCCAAATATACCGATAGAATAACATATTCCTACGAAAACATATCTGTTCATGAAAACTATTAACCTATTTTTAAATTCGGGCGCAGTTCAGTTCCAAATTTTTTCTTCAAACTTTTAACTTTTCTATCACATCGAAATTTTTCTAGCGTGGACTAAACACAGGTAAGCAAGCCGGCCAGCCACTGGTGGTGGTCGTCTTCAACGTCGTAGTACGTACGTGCGTACTCTACTGGCGCCGGACGGCCGGACGGGCAGGCGAGCTGGCATAATACGGCGAGATTTGTCAGGTCGGCCAGTGCAAGCAAAGGCTGCTGCTACTGCAGCAGCTGCAGCTGCAACGACGATGGAGAGATTGCTACTGCCATTTGCGAGCAATTTGCAACTGCAAAATATGGCCAACCCGCGTGGCCCTTCCATCTACTCTCTCCCTCTAGTAATACAAGAGATTTTGAGTTTTTCTTATACTGTTTAATTTGACCACTCTTTATTCAAAACAATTTTAGAATTATTATTTTTTTACTTACTTTATTATTCAATATACTTTAAAGCACAACTTTTCGTTTTTTATATTTGCATAAATTTTTTAAATAAGACGAGTGGTCAAACAGTGCAAGAAAAAATTTAAAATGCCTTATATTATAGGACGGAGGGAGTATGTATCTACCGATATTGATCGATTGATCGATCGTCTTCTGACTACTGTCACTTGTCACTGCTCATCACCGAGTTACCAACGCCTATTGCCGATGCAAAAATGCAATGCAGTAGTAATTCTCAATCGCGTGTACTGCGTACTATCGCGTGTATGTACGCGCGTACTGAACCGTTCGATCGATCGATGGAAGAGAGATCGAGAAGAACAGATCACCATGCATGTTCTTCTGATGTGTATCTGCACGGACGGAAAATCGATCGGGGATCTGTCCTACCAAGTACCCCGGGCCCTCTGTTTTTTAAGAAATTAGAGTCTTTTAAAACGATTAAGGATGAGAACAAAAAGAAAACTATTATATCTCTCTCTCTTTTAACTAAGAAGTGGTTGAAGGTAGCATGGAAAGAAAATTGAACTACGGGTGATTAATGTACTAGTGCTACTAATCTTTTATATTTGTGTACAAATGATGAGCTACCATGTCCCTTTTATTGTGAACGGAGAGACTATTTAGGATGTCTCTCATCGTCTGTTTGTAGTCATGATCAAATTTTATACTTTAAAACTTTTAATTTTGAAGTTGATTTTGATGTTTTCTCATTGTAGTTAGTTTTTGTATCATTCACTTTTTAAACCGCTAAGAAGTAAGAATACATATATAAAATTTTATCTATAAATTATTTTTAAGTTATTTAGTTCATTTTTCTACCGCCGTAGATCAAACTATCATAGCCTAGATACTAAAGCCATGCATGCGTCGGTGCATTCTAAGGTGCTGACAGATAATATATTAATGCATGATAAAAACTGAGTTTATGACAATTATTCGAGAGTACAAACAAATGAATTGAATATTATGAAAGTTAGTAAAGTTGATTTTTAAAAGTTTTCTAAGAAACGTTGACGAAGAAAGTTTTGGGATGAATGAGCTTAATTAGAAAGTGTGCATATAATAATCCATAATCCAATTAACACACACAGATTGCTGATTAACTTGAGAAAGAAAAAAAAATGCATTGAGAGAGAAGGAATAATCGAAAGGACTCATCTTTTCGCTTATGTGCTTATCAACCAAAATTTAAATTTCAACCTTTAATTTGAAGGTGATTTTGGAGTTTTTCATTGAAGTTTATTTTCCAGCTTTTACTTTTAGATCGCTAAGAACACATATATAAAAGTTTTATTCACAAATTATTTTTCGTTTGTAAATATGCCGTTTGACTTATTTCACGGATAAATCAAACGATGGGTCGCCCTGTTCTTTTCTCCAACAAAACTTCAATTAAATTCTGGATACTCGTGGCACACTTTTCAAACTGCTAAACGGTGCGTTTCGTGCGAAAACTTTCTACATGAAAGTTGTTCTAAAATATCAGATTAATCATTTTTCAAGTTTGTAATAATTAAAACTCAAATAATCACACGTTATTACAACCTCGTTTT
Source organism: Oryza longistaminata (assembly GCA_009805545.1). NCBI lineage: Eukaryota > Viridiplantae > Streptophyta > Magnoliopsida > Poales > Poaceae > Oryza > Oryza longistaminata. The sequence continues at coordinate 7,817,298 of CM020178.1, forward strand.
GCGTAAAACACTTAATTTTCATCTTCAGGACATTCAAACACCACCGAAGTGTATTACACTATTACATGCAGTGTGAGGTAATTGCTTGGCAAATTCGATCGATCGATGGGGGTGTGTGGTTAATTGCACTTTCAGTCTTGCACTACTACACACCAAGGACTCTCCTGCTTTTGTAGAGATGGACGCATGTGAAGGCCACATGGAGAGGCTCGTGCCACTGTAAATGTAAAATGCCCCCACAAACCAATTCAATACTCTACTCCTCTCTTCACACACGCATATGTGCGCATTCAATGGGATAGATGGACTTTTGTGAGATGCTGCTACGTTTGATTTTGATTAGCAGGGACTTGTCCTTGGGTAGATGGAGTTCATCAACAGAGATTTTTCAGTGTTTGTCACCAGAGAAAATGCCATCAAGAGCAAGGCTTTCTTTCTTGATTCTCGTTGAAATATAACACCAGAGCTAATTAGGACTCATGCTAAAATATGTTTCGTTGTTGGATTATTGCTATGATTGTTAATTAATTTGGAGAATGACCAGTGGTAGGTCACTTTATTATGAACGAGCAAGACACGAGATATAACCAAAGCAAGAAAAAGGTAATTAATTATCAGGACATACCCTACTAATAAATGTCATGTACCTGCATATGCCGTTGGTGAATGGTGATGGATCTAGACATTTTTGGAGTGTCCGAAATATCCGAGAATGTTGTGCTCTAGAGAGTGACAAATTGACAAATCCCCTGTGCACTGTTTCTTTTTTTTCTTTTGCAATTATATGACAGACAGAGGCATATGCAATACGATACCCCACACCCACGACTGTAGATGTAAACCATCGGCACATTTCTAATCTAATTGAATTCCTTTGAAGAGTCCATTTGCACGTGCGTAATATTCATAAGCATCAAGATTTGAACCCCGATAAGACAATGGTTTTTAATCCAATTTTTCTTCAAACTTCGACTTTTTCATCACATCAAAACTTTCCTGCCACACACAAACTTCCAACTTTTCCGTCACATCATTCTTATTTCAATCAAACTTCCAATTTTAACGTGAACTAAACACACCCTAAGTTTTAGTCATACACATTCATAACTTCCACCACCACACTACCGGTGCTCCCCTCCCCCATGTCCGCTAAATCTTTCCTATTCTTGCTATATATGCTTGATTCACTGTTGTTATTTTGATTTCTCACGGAATTTATCACCTTTGTTCTTGATAATTGTCTTTCTTTCTTTCCTTTTTGTATTCAAGCTATAATGGGATGGCAGAAATTAAAAACAACCACGCATGATATTTACGGGAAAAAAAATATAATGCTTGCTGTGAACCGTATTACTGCATATACCCAGAACATGCATGTTACTGTACTGCTACAAATTAAAATAGCCATAATTGTTCCAAACACAGGCCCAGAGCTTTGCAAATGAAACAAAAAGCCCCAAAACAACACACATATATATGTGGAGCCCAGAACCAGACGACCACGTACGCAGTAAGCAACAAGCAAGCGAACAGCACCACTACAGCTAACCTTCATTAACTTGAGCTGCATCAATGGCTCATGGTGGCTCTTCTAGTACAGACCGATGGCGACGCCAAGTCATCAAGATCTCACGACCAGCGTACAGGAACGCAACTTGCTGTCGATCTGCAGGATCAATGCAGTATGCAAGCTTATTACCTACTCAATAGGTGTGTTTCGTTCACGCAAAATGAAAGTTTGTTGAATGGAAATCATGTAAAAGTGAAAAGTTGTGTGTAGCAAATTAATGTGATGGAAAAAGATGAAGTTTGAGAAACTTTGGAACTAAACACCCTCATGAAACTCATACTTAATTTGCTAACTTAGGACAGCATTTCAGTAGTGTAATGCAGTTAATACTCCCCAGTAACAAAAGTAAGCATTTCTACACATTAGAGCTTCTGACGCTACAATTTCTCTTATAATTAAATGTCCCTAGGTTATTTAGCAAACAATAGGGTTGAGAAATGAAAAAGATTCCATTTCAATCACTTGAGTGATTCAAATTTGAATTTTAAATTTCTTAGATTTCCCTACCAAGCACCTAATTGGCGAAAATTGTATGATTTCCTGCTTAGAATCAATGCCTCTGAAATATTTATAGTGCCATACAAATTTGAAATCTAAAAATTATATATTTGAAATGGAGGGACATATTTTGCGTAAGCATCAGTCAGCATATGTATAGGTGGATTGAATTTCAGTCCGAAGAATTGGATGTAATTTGACAGATTCTGTAGTGAATACATATATAACTGAAAACTAAAGCAACTCTGTTTTTTATTTAGAAAAATGGACTAAATACGATCTCCACATCTAAACTGGTTTATTATCACCATCACGGATAACTATTAGTATTGACTAATAGGGACATGACACAGGTGAGTTTTTCACATCAGCGACCATTCTCCTATGATCAAATACCCACCACCCGTCACATATACAAGGGTTACGAACGGTTGCAGCTCTGATTTAGCTTGTTTAGTTCGTGAAAAGAAAATTTTTGGGTACCATATTAGATGTTGACCGGATGTCGGAAGGGGTTTTGGACACGAATGAAAAAAAATAATTTCATAACTCGCCTGGAAACCGCGAGACGGATCTTTTGAGCCTAATTAACCCGTATTAGCACATGTGGTTACTGTAGCACTTATGGCTAATCATGGACTAATTAGTCTCAAAAGATTCGTCTCACGATTTCCCCTCTAACTGTGCAATTATTTTTTTTAATCTATATTTAGTGCTCCATGGATGTGTCCAAAGATTGATGGATGTTTTTGGGAAAAATTTGAGGAACTAAGGGTGGTTTAGTTCACGCCAAAATTAGAAGTTTGGTTGAAATTGGAACGATGTGATGAAAAGTTCGAAGTTTGTGTGGTAAGAAAGTTTTGTATGTGATGGAAAAGTTGAAAGTTTATTGAAAATTTGGAACTAAACTCGGCCTAAACCAGAGCCTTAGTGTGCGGTTGTGCCTTACTAGGCTGTGTTTAGTTCCACTAGAATTGAAAGTTTGGTTGAAATTGAGAACGATGCGATGGAAAAGTTGTAAGTTAAAGAAAAACTTTGGAACTAGACCAGACTCCATGGGACCGAGCTAGCATGGTTCATGGTGCTTAATTTGTCAATGTGACCAGTAGAAGACCAGTCTTGCTTAAAATTGACAACTCATGGAAATGGACGCATACACGAAGAGGAGAAAAGCTGAACAAAATGAGAGCTGGCCTCAGAGCAAAGAAGTTAAAGCCATAGGAGAAGATGAGCACAGATGAGTCCAGCTAGCGCGACCATGGCTATTGGCTAGCTTCTCTTGGATGCAAAGAAGAGAAGAGAGAGGCAGCAATGAATGCCCTCCCCAACCACCCCTGTGTCATCTGCGACCTCAATTTAAGCTCACCATCAATTCCCATGGCGCCAGCTAGCAAGCCTCTCTGCTGTGTTTTCCTCTCCCCTCCCCGCTATTTATAGCCGCGCTGTCCTTCCCACGCTTCTCTCCACCCACCACTCCATCCAGTAGCAGCAGCCATGGCGGCAAGGATGAAGAAGAACACCATGGGTTGCGCCTTCCTGCTCGCCGCGTTCGCCATGGCCGCTGCCTTCGTCCCGGGTGCGAGTCCAGGACCTCTCCCGCCGAGAACGAGACGACCACCAAGCTGGTCGACGTTCATGCGCTAAGAGCTTGCACTTCCATGCGTTGGTTTTGGTGGTAATGTTTGGTTGGTGTTCAGAGGATGGTGTCAAGAAGCCGGACTGCGTGCCGGCGTTCGACCCGCGCTCGTTCCCGGCCACGGCGGCGCCACCGACTCCGACGCGATCCCGGGGCACCACGGCGGCGGCGGCGGCTCATCCGGGCCACGCCGTCGCACGGCGGCGGCCCTCCGGGGGCGTTGCCTTCCCCGTCCCACGGCGGGCGGCGCCGTCCCACGGAGGTGGGTACGGGCTTCCCCGCCGGTGACGCCCTCCCTGCGGCGGCTACGGCGGCGGCTCCCCGGCGCCGTCCACGGTGGCGGCGCCTACGGACGCTCCCCTTCCACGCCGTCGGCGGCGCTTCCCCGACGCCGTCCCACGGTGGCGGCGCGTACGGCGGCGGCGGCGGCGGCGGATCTCCCGGCGACACCCGGCGTCGCACGACGGCCACGGCCTCATCCCCACCAGCCCCGGGACATGCGAGTAAGCCACGTGGCACCTCACAAAAAAAATACTCCAATAAATTTCGTTGCTAATTTAGTGCTGACGAGTGGGGCCCCTCCATGCGTGCAGCTACTGGAGGTCGCATCCGATGGAGATGTGGTCGGCCGCTGGGGCGGTGGCCGAGCTCGGTGGGCCACTTCTTCGCTCGGCTCCGCGGCGCGCGGCGCCGCGGACGGGGATGAGCATCCAGGACGCGCTGGCAACACCCGCGGCGACGGCGCCGGCGAGCTGATGCGGGAGCCGCCGCCGCGCTGCTCAACTCGATGACCGCTCCGGCTTCCCCTACACGGCCGAGCAGGTGAGGGGCGCGTTCGCGCGGCCGGCGGCGGGAGGCTCCGACGGCGCCGCCGCGGCGCAGGCGGCGGCGTTCAAGAAGGCCAACGAGGGCGGCCGCGCGTAGACGACGACGACGACGTACGTACGTACGTAACGTACGCGTCCGTGCATGCATGCATGGCTTAATATTTATTAGGCGGGAAAATTAGAAAGTGAAGTACGTGTGTTAATTAGTTGTGTGGTTGTATTTGATGGTGATGGTCTGGTTGTGTGCGTGTGTTTGGTGTGTTTATGCGTGTTAAAATCATGTGTAATCACTCTCGTTAAGTTTTTTTTGCTGTTTCAAATTCGATCGGTGGCAATGAAGGAAGTGAGCTTATCCTTACATTACATGGTTACTGGTGAATATTCCTTCTGGATTTTATTTTCATCTTATACTACTCAACTACAGGCATAAATTAATGTCTGGATGGTTCGGGTGGAGGTGAATTGCAAATTGACCGGGCGTTTACCAATGGGCCGATGAAGGTATCGCGCAAAGTGTCGTACGATACGAGTGAATTTCTGGGCCATTTTTCTCCCGTGAATATAAGATAGATGCTCGGCCCGGTAGAGGAAAAGTCCATATTACACGACTTTATTAGTTACCAATATAATCATGTTAACGTCCCCCAAACAGTTTCGGTCACTGACGGATCCAGCCTAAAATTATAGCTATGACGGTACAGTGATTGTGTAAAACACAAACTTACTATACTTCGAATTCAAGATGAAGAATCTATATGGCATGGGAAAGAAATTTAAAGTTGTACATTAGAATTCAAAGATGTTTTTTAATTGTAGATTAGATTTCTCCGAGCCAGTCGTAAACAATACTAAAAATTAAAAAAAAATAATCAAATTCTAGGACTTGGAAACAAAACTTCAAATTATAATCTGTAGCTGAACCAAGCGGGCTCAAGTCTCTTAATTTACAAAAAATTATAAGATGCTTAATCATAAAAAACTTGGCAAAATTTGCTACAGGACACTCAAAAAACGTGTAATTAGCCGTGGACATCTGTAAAAGAGTGGTAATTAGCTACTAGACACGAAAAACATATTTTATTATTTTCAGTGAAACGGAGAGAGAAACAATCGAAAAAGACCAAATTGCCCTATGCGGGCCACGATGTCAGCCTCTCCTCTATTTTTCTTATTTCTTGTCCTCTTCCTCGCTGATTTTGTGATGAGGACCGCGCCGATGTGGAGCGTTTGCCTTGTACATGTCCACGAACTGCAACTTGCCGGCACTCACCCTCACGCAGCAGTACCTGTCGAGCACTCCCAAGCTTCCCTGCACCTCAGCTCTGCCCGGCGGGAGAGGGACGAAGCGCAAGCGCCGGCGTGGAGAGCGAAGGGGTCGCAGGTGATGAGGCACCGGAGAGGTCGACGAACCAGAGCCTCCCAGAGTGCGAGACCACGCAACGCAGTTGGGGGCCAACTGCCGGGGAGGGAACGGGTAGGCGACCTCCTTCTCGACCACTCGCCGACACGAGGAGAAGCAGAGGAGTGTGGCGTGGTCGGCGTCCTGCAATGGCCGGCGCGGGCGCCGGGGCAGCCGGAACAGCGGCAGGGCTGGCGTGCTCCCGCGCCGGCTACGATGCTGCCACGCCCTCACGCCTGCTGACACCGCCGCGTATGTGCTCACCGCGCTGCTGGCTGCAGCAGGAGGCGGCGTGCCCGGCGTGGCGCACTCCACGACGGCGGCGTGTCTGCCCCACACTTGCGCCTGGCTGTACGCGCGTACGCGCCCACCCGTGCTCCGCGCGGCGCACTTCACGGCGGCGGCGGAGGCGGCGCTGTGGACCTGCCGGTGCATCCCGATGACGCGGAGGAGCGCCGGTGCGGCGGAGCGTGCTTTGCTCGCGGTGAGTGCGTCGCCGCCGCCGCCGCCAACGTCGCAGGTGGGAGCGAACGGATCGACGACAGCGTGCAACGTGCCATTGTGCTACTGCCGGTTGAGGCTGAGGCAGCCGGCGTGCGCGTCGCCGGCGGGGAGGGCGGCGAGGAGGCTGGAGAGGGAGTGTTCGTGGTTGGGGGCATTTCAATACTTTTAATGCTCTTTCTCTCTCCGTTTCCACTGAAAATAATAAAATAATGTCTCCGGTGTCTAGTAGTTAATTACCACTTTTTTTTGATGTCCTACAGCCAATTCACGTTTTTGTGGTGTCTCACGGCTAATTACACGTTTTTTGAGTGTCCTGTAGCAAATTTTGCCTAAAAACTTACTGAAGCACTAACTAATTAGAAGGTGTTTATGTGGCGTGAAATCGTTACTTGATAAGAACATGGCTCACGCTCATTCGCTTGCGTCTTGCATTGCACGTCGACCGAGCATCCAAGCCAGGTTGTTTAATATTTCTTTGTTTGCTTATCAGCTGGCTATCACAAAGGCTCAAGACTTCCTAATAATCACTGTTTAATTTGACCAAAGCCAGTAAGGACCACTGACTCCGTGAGGTACGCAAGCGGCAAGTGCTCCGTCAGGACGTGGAGCGCTCCTCCTCGCGATCGAGCTAGCGTCGTCGTTGCCTCACCAACAGATGTCATTCAGCCATGGCAGGTCGGCAGCTCAACGGCGATGTAGAAGACCGAGGTGTATGGGGGTGTTGGTGCCAAGGGACAGCTATGGCGGCCGCCACAGCATGCCACAAGGGAGGGTCCGCCCCTGGCATTGCCAAAAACAAAGAGAAGGTGCTAAATGAAATTGAGACCTTCCCGCTTAACCCACACAATGTTGGCCCCCACCTCCAACGCACACACTATTTCTTCTATATATCCTTCATATCCATTGAACTAAATCTCATCATAGGTAACTATATCCTTTTTAAGGCTCCCGTCTCACTCTTCTTATATTGGATAGACTTATTTGAGGTCAGCGTTGGTTTTTCCAACAAAAGCCTAATATTGATAATATTAACATGAGTGATAGACTGAACACCCACACAATCTCCATTTAACATACAACAACACTTTGCATGGGACCAAACAGAGCAACTAGAACACGTAGTTGTCTATATATATGTTAGACCCAGGTGATCAGGACTCGTAGAAGTATCTAACATGATTAGGTGGGTGTTGACGCGAAAAATACACACTGGCCTGGGAGATCTGCTTAGCTCCAGTGCAGGTCCAAAGGTTGGTGAGATGCGGACGTGCCAGTCAATTTGACCCTGCAACTGACAAGATATGCAAATAGTAGATCAATGAGCCGATTGGCTGACAAGCCGATGGAGTAGTTCCAGCCGATGCCGATACCAGCCGATAGCAGTAGGGTTTAAGCAATCGGCTATATGTCCAATGTAGATAATGATATAAATGCAATCGGCTGATGATAAGAAAGTATAACAATAATATAATCCAGTATAAACCAATTGACTAGCAGTATGATATAATAAGATAAGCACTGATCTGAAGGTTAAAGCATACATCGGCTGAAGGTCTGATGTCATAAAATCCACAAGATTAGATAAATCAATGAAACCTTTGTTGTCATCGGCTAAATCCAACTTATATATATATATGTGCTATTCTTATAAGCCGATGCAACGTCTAGACAACTTATTGGCTACCACCCCGATAAAACATTAGCATGAACCTATCGGCTTAACAAGACTTATATTATCAACAACAATCTAGTAGGTCGGACCTAACCGATGCAGCACGAGATTATATATGGACTACCGGTGCTCCCCTCCCCCAGGTCCGCTAAATCTTTCCTATTCTTGCTATATGTGCTTGATTCACTGTTGTTATTTTGATTTGTCACGGAATTTATCACCTTTGTTCTTGATAATTTGTCTTTCTTTCTTTCCTTTTTGTATTCAAGCTATAATGGGATGCAGCAATTTAAAACAACCACGCATGATATTTACGGTTAAAAAAATATAATGTTTGCTGTGAACCGTATTACTGCATATCCCACCACATGCATGTTACTGTACTGCTACAAATTAAAATAGCCATAATTGTTCCAAACACAGGCCCAGAGCTTTGCAAATGAAAACAAAAGCCCCAAAACAACACACATATATATGTGGAGCCCAGAACCAGACGACCACTTACGCAGTAAGCAACAATGCAAGCAAGCGAACAGCACTACAGCTAACCTTCATTAACTTGAGCTGCATCAATGGCTTATGGTGGCTCTTCTAGTACAGACCGATGGCGACGCCAAGTCATCAGGATCTCACGACCAGCGTACAGGAACGTCAACTTGCTGTCGATCTGCAGGATCAATGCGTATGCAAGCTTATTACCTAGCTAGCTTCAATGAAACTCCTACTTAATTTGCTAACTTAGGGCAGCCATTTCAGTAGTGTAATGCAGTTATTACTCCCCAGCAACAAAATATAAGCATTTCTACACGGTCTGTTTATAGAACTTCTGATAGCTATAATTTCTCTTATAATTAAATGTTCATAGGTTATTTAGCAAACACTAGGGGCTGAGAAATGGAAAAGATTCCATTTCAATCACTTGAGTGATTCAAATTTGAATTTTATAATTTCTTAGATTTCCCTACCAAGCACCTAATTGGCGAAAATTGTATGATTTCCGTGCATTAGAATCAATTCCTCTGAAATATTTATAGTGCCATACAAATTTGAAATCTAAAAATATTATATTTTGAAATGGAGGGACATATTTTGCGTAAGCATCAGTCAGCATATGTATAGGTGGATTGATATTTCAGTCCGAAGAATTGGATGTAATTTGACAGATTCTGTAGTGAAATACATATATAACTGAAAACTAAAGCAACTCTGTTTTTTATTTAGAAAAATGGACTAAAATACGATCTCCACGTCTAAACTGGTTTATTATCACCCGTCACGGATAACTATTAGTATTGACTAATAGGGACATGACACAGGTGAGTTTTTCACATCAGCGACCATTCTCCTATGATCAAATACCCACCACCCGTCACATATACAAGGGTTACGAACGGTTGCAGCTCTGATTTAGGGCTTGTTTAGTTCGTGAAAAGAAAATTTTTGGGTGCTACATTAGATGTTTGACCGGATGTCGGAAGGGGTTTTCGGACATGAATGAAAAAAACCTAATTTCATAACTCGCCTGGAAACCGCGAGACGGATCTTTTGAGCCTAATTAATCCGTCATTAGCACATGTGGGTTACTGTAGCACTTATGGCTAATCATGGACTAATTAGTCTCAAAAGATTCGTCTCATGATTTCCCCTCTAACTGTGCAATTAGTTTTTTTAATCTATATTTAGTGCTCCATGGATGTGTCCAAAGATTGATGTGATGTTTTTGGGAAAAAATTTTGAGGAACTAAGGGTGTGTTTAGTTCACGCCAAAATTAGAAGTTTGGTTGAAATTGGAACGATGTGATGAAAAAGTTGGAAGTTTGTGTGTGTAAGAAAGTTTTGATGTGATGGAAAAGTTGAAAGTTTAAAGAAAAAGTTTGGAACTAAACTCGGCCTAAACCAGGCCTTAGTTGTGCGGTTGTGCCTTACTTTGGTTGAAATTGGAACGATGTGATGAAAAAGTTGTAAGTTTAAAGAAAAACTTTGGAACTAGAACAAGACTCCATGGGACCGAGCTAGCATGGTGTTCAATGGTGCTTAATTTGGTCAATGTGACCAGTAGAAGACCAATCTTGCTCAAAATTGACAACTCATGGAAATGGACGCACATACACGAAGAGGAGAAAAAGCTGAACAAAATGAGAGCTTGGCCTCAAGAAGCAAAGAAGTTAAAGCCATAGGAGAAGATGAGCACAGATGAGTGTCCAGCTAGCGCGACCATGGCTATTTGGCTAGCTTCTCTTGGATGCAAAGAAGAGAAGAGAGAGGCAGCAATGAATGCCCTCCCCAACCACCCGCTGTGTCATCTGCGACCTCAATTTAAGCTCACCATCAATTCCCATGGCGCCAGCTAGCTAGCCTCTCTGCTGTTTCCTCCTCCCCCTCGGCCCCTCCCCCCGCTATTTATAGCCGCGCTGTCCTTCCCACGCTTCTCTCCACTCCACTACACTCCAGTAGCAGCAGCAGCCATGGCGGCAAGGATGAAGAAGAACACCATGGGTTGCGCCTTCCTGCTCGCCGCGTTCGCCATGGCCGCCGCCTTCGTCCCCGTCGCCGAGTCCAGGACCTCTCCCGTCGAGAAGACGACCACCCAAGGTACGTTGTTCATGGCGTAGAGCTTGCATTCCATGGTTGGTTTGGGTGGTAATGTTTGGTTGGTGTTGCAGAGGATGGTGTCAAGAAGCCGGACTGCGTGCCGGCGTTCGACCCGCGCTCGTTCCCCGGCCACGGCGGCGCCACGACTCCGACGCCATCCCGGGGCACCACGGCGGCCGCGGCGGCTCATCCGGGACCACGCCGTCGCACGGCGGCGGCCCCCCCGGGGCGCTTGCCTTCCCCGTCCCACGGCGGCGCGGCGCCGTCCCACGGAGGTGGTACGGGCTTCCCCGCCGGTGACGCCCTCTCCCTGGCGGCGCTACGGCGGCGGCTCCCCGGCGCCGTCCCACGGTGGCGGCGCCTACGGGAGGCTCCCCTTCCACGCCGTCCGGCGGCGCTCATTCCCCGACGCCGTCCCCACGGTGGCGGCGGCGTACGGCGGCGGCGGCGGCGGCGGATCTCCCGGCGACACCGGCGTCGCACGACGGCCACGGCCTCATCCCACCAGCCCCGGGACATGCGAGTAAGCCACGTGGCACCTCACAAAAAAAATACTCCAATAAATTTCGTTGCTAATTTAGTCGCTGAGGAGTGGGGCCCTCCATGCGTGCAGCTACTGGAGGTCGCATCCGATGGAGGATGTGGTCGGCCGCTGGGGCGTGGCCGAGCTCGGTGGGCCACTTTTCGGCTCGGCTCCGGCGCGCGCGGGCCGCGGGACGGGGATGAGCATCCAGGACGCGCTGGCCAACACCCGCGGCGACGCGCCGGCGAGCTGATGCGGGAGGCCGGCCGCCGCGCTGCTTCAACTCGATGACCCGCTCCGGCTTCCCCTACACGGCCGAGCAGGTGAGGGGCGCGTTCGCCGCGGCGGCGGGAGGCTCCGACGGCGCCGCCGCGGCGCAGGCGGCGGCGTTCAAGAAGGCCAACGAGGGCGGCCGCGCGTAGACGACGACGACGACGTACGTACGTACGTAACGTACGCGTCCGTGCATGCATGCATGGCTTAATTATTTTATTAGGCGGGAAAATTAGAAAGTGAAGTACGTGTGTTAATTAGTTGTGTGGTTGTATTTGATGGTGATGGTCTGGTTGTGTACGTGTGTTTGGTGTGTTTATGCGTGTAAAATCATGTGTAATCACTCTCGTGTTTAAGTTTTTTTTGCTGTTTCAAATTCGATCGGTGGCAATGAAGGAAGTGAGCTTATCCTTACATTACATGGTTACTGGTGAATATTCCTTCTGGATTTTTATTTTCATCTTATACTACTCAACTACAGTCATAAATTAATTGTCTTGGACTGGTTCGGTGGAGGTGAATTGAAATTGACCGTACGTGTACCATAGGGCCGGATAAGTATCGCGCAAAGTGTCGTACGATACGAGTGAATTCTGGGCCATTTTTCCCCGTGAAAAGATAGATGCTCGGCCGGTTAGAGGAAAAAGTCCATATTACACAACGTTTTATTAGTTACCAATATAGATTCATGTTACGTCCCCAAACAGTTTCGGTCACTGACGGATCCAGCCTAAAATTATAGCTATGACGTACAGTGATTGTGTAAAACACAAACTTACTATACTTCGAATTCAAGATGAAGAATCTATATGGCATGGGAAAGAAATTTAAGTTGTACATTAGAATTCAAAGTGTTTTTTAATTGTAGATTAGATTTTTCCGAGCCCAGTCGTAAAACAATACTAAAAATATAAAAAAAAATAATCAAATTCTAGGACTTGGAAACAAACTTCAAATTATAATCTGTAGCTGAACCAAGCGGGCTCAAGCTCTTAATTACTAAAAAAATTATAAGATGCTTAAGTCATAAAAACTTGGCAAAATTTGCTACAGGACACTCAAAAAACGTGTAATTAGCCGTGGGACACCGCAAAAACGTGAATTAGCTGTAGGACATCGTAAAAGAGTTGTAATTAGCTACTAGACACCGAAAACATTATTTTATTATTTTCAGTCGAAACGGAGAGAGAAACAATCGAAAAAGACCAAATTGCCCTATGCGGGCCACCGATGTCAGCCTCTCCTCTATTTTCTTATTTTCTTGTCCTCTTCCTCCGCTGATTTTGTGATGAGGACCGCGCTGATGTGGAGCGTTTGCCTTGTACATGTCCACGAACTGCAACTTGCCGGCACTCACCCTCACGCAGCAGTACCTGTCGAGCACTCCCCAAGCTTCCCTGCACCTCAGCTCCTTGCCCGGCGGGAGAGGGACGAAGCGCAGCGCCGGCGTGGAGGCGAAGGGGTCGCAGGTGATGAGGCACCAGGAGAGGTCGACGAACCAGAGCCTCCCAGAGTGCGAGACCACGCAACGCAGTTGGGGGCCAACTGCCGGGGAGGGAACGGGTAGGCGACCTCCTTCTCGACCCACTCGCCGACGTCGGAGGAGAAGCAGAGGAGCGTGGCGTGGTCGGCGTCCTGCAATGGACGGCGCGGGCCGCCGGGGCGCAGCCGGAGGTGGCGTGCTCCCGCCGCGGCTACGATGCTGCCACGCCCTCACGCCTGGCTGTACACCGCCGCATATGTGCTCACCGCGCTGCTGGCGGCAGCAGGAAGGCGCGTGCCCGCGTGGCGCACTCCACGACGGCGGCGTGTCTGCCCCACACTTGCGCCTGGCTGTACGCCGCGTACGCGCCCACCGTGCTCCGCGCGGCGCACTTCACGGCGGCGGCGGAGGCGGCGCTGTGGACCTGCCGGTGCATCCCGATGACGCGGAGGAGCGCCGGTGCGGCGGAGCGTGCTTTGCTCGCGGTGAGTGCGTCGCCGCCGCCGCCGCAACGTCGCAGGTGGGAGCGAACGGAACGACGACAGCGTGCAACGTGCCATTGTGCTACTGCCGGTTGAGGCTGAGGCAGCCGGCGTGCGCGTCGCTGGCGGGGAGGCGGCGAGGAGGCTGGAGAGGGAGTGTTCGTGGTTGGGGGCATTTCATACTTTTAATGCTCTTCTCTCTCTCCGTTTCTAGAAATAATAAAATAATGTCTCCGGTGTCTAGTAGTTAATTACCACTTTTTTGTGATGTCCTACAGCCAATTCACGTTTTTTGTGGTGTCTCACGGCTAATTACACGTTTTTTGAGTGTCCGTAGCAAATTTTGCTAAAACTTACTGAAGCACTAACTAATTAGAAGGTGTTTATGTGGCGTGAAATCGTTACTTGATAAGACATGGCTCACGCTCATTCGCTTGCGTCTTGCATTGCACGTCGACCGAGCATCCAAGCCAGGTTGTTTAATTTTCTTTGCTTGCTTATCAGCTGGCTATCACAAAGGCTCAAGACTTCCTAATAATCACTGTTTAATTTGACCAAAGCCAGTAAGGACCACTGACTCCGTGAGGTACGCAAGCGGCAAGGCTCCGTCAGGACGTGGAGCGCTCCTCCTCGCGATCGAGCTAGCGTCGTCGTTGCCTCACCAACAGATGTCATTCAGCCATGGCAGGTCGGCAGCTCAACGGCGATGTAGAAGACCGAGGTGTATGGGGTGTTGGTGCCAAGGACAGCTATGGCGCGCCGCCACAGATCAATTTCGCAAACAAAGAAAGATGCTAAATGAAATTGAGACCTTCCCGCTTAACCCACACAATGTTGGCCCCCACCTCCAACGCACACACTATTTCTTCTATATATCCTTCATATCCATTGAACTAATCTCTCATAATAGGTAACTATAATCCTTTTTAAGGCTCCCGTCTCACTCTTCTTATATTGGATAGACTTATTTGGGTCGCGTTGGTTTTCCAACAAAAGCCTAATATTGATAATATTAACATGAGTGATAGACTAAACACCCACACAATCTCGATTAACATACAACAACACTTTGCATGGGACCAAAAGAGCAACTAGAACACATAGTTTGTCTATATATATGTTAGACCCAGGTGATCAGGATCGTAGAAGTATCTAACATGATTAGGTGGGTGTTGACGCGAAAATACACACGGCCTGGGAGATCTGCTTAGCTCCAGTGCAGGTCCAAAGGTTGGTGAGATGCGGACGTGCCAGTCAATTTGACCCTGCAACTGACAAGATATGCAAATAGTAATCAATGAGCCGATTGGCTGACAAGCCGATGGAGTAGTTCCAGCCGATGCCGATACCAGCCGATAGCGGTAGGGTTTAAGCAATCGGCTATATGTCCAATGTAGATAATGATATAAATGCAATCGGCTGATGATAAGAAAGTATAACAATAATATAACCCAGTATAAACCAATTGACTAGCAGTATGATATAATAGATAAGTACTGATCTGAAGGTTAAAGCATACATCGGCTGAAGGTGATGTCATAAAATCACAAGATTAGATAATTCAATGAAACCTTGTTGTCATCGGCTAAATCCAACTTATATATATATGTGCGATTCTTATAAGCCGATGCAACGTCTGACAACTTATTGGCTACCACCCGATAAACATTAGATGAACCTATCGGCTTAACAAAACTTATATTATCAACAACAATCTAGTAGGTCGGACCTAACCGATGCAGCACGAGATTATATATGTAATCTAACACTCAATGAGCCGATAGACTGTCTAATGTGATGGATAAACAAATCTATTTAGAACAGCATTGTGATTGTAGAGATATATTGGCTAAATAGAAAATCAGACCTAACCGAGACAGTTCCAACTAAACCGATGCTTCTCTAAACACATGCAATTAGAGATAGAATTGAGATATCAGGTAGGCAAATATATCAACCAAACCAGAGCGATCCCAGAGATTGAAGCGATGCAGCCTTAAACAACACCAATGTAGCCAATAGATTCACCAGGGCCGGTGGAACGTAGGACTTTCCCTTCGCCGGAGATCAAATTGAACCGATGCGCCCCCGTCAGGTGCCAAATTCCGCCGGATGATAAGTAAAAACCTCGGGAAAGAGGGTGGCGATGCGCCGATAGTAGTATTGATCGAGAGATATTTACAATGACCCCGGACGTACATATTTATACCCATGGGAGATCTAGTCCTTGTAGGACAAGAAATAAACTCTCCTAAAAGATAAAAGGAAAACATAAATCGTTATAGACACTAAACACATTTTCCTAAAGATAAAAAGAAACTAACGAACTATTTTTAATTAATAGATAACTTATCATGCCGCATTCTCCTTCAACTCGGACTCTTCTAGATAAATTTTCTTTAATTGATCCAACTCCATCAAGAACACAACTGCTAGCGACTTGATAACTCCCATCGCGCCGATTCCAAGACTCTGAAGCCGATACTGACTCTAGGCCGATGATAACTTTGGGCTTACCAAATTTTGGCGTTAACAGTGGGACATGTGTCTTGTAATTAGCGAGATGGGGAAACTTTCTCCTGAAAATTTCCAATTTACAAAAAAAAAAAATCAAATTTAGGGGAAAAAAAGGGTCCAAATTCAAACTTATTAAGGCCGAAATATTCTGAAAATTTCGAAATTCTTTGCCTTTCAGCGACATATAGAACCCTACATACAACCTTCAGGATCATTTACATTATATATCCACATGTACGCAAAGGGGAATCACCGAACACCCAATAGATCACAATCAGGCAGGCAACACACGTAGTGAAAGGAACATGACGCCCACGAGACGGCTCGCCGGCGTGGCTAGCTGCAGCCTGCAGCTAGCCACGCGCGCGCGTCCCCCTCTCGCCGTCGTCGTCGATCGAGGAAGGTGATGGGCCCATGGGCCCGGCTTCTACCAATTCTGTGAACTCAACAGGTTCTTTGTCAAATATGGGCCATGCATGTAAATAGAGTTCTGGGCCCAAAGTTGCAGGAAAAGAGACAACCTTGGTTCTTGGAAGCAGGCCAAGTCTGCTAGCTTGGGCTAGTACAACCAACGCGGACTCGGTGCGGCCTGGCTCGTATACCAAACGAGCCGAGCTCAAGCTTGTGTGCTGGGCTCATTTGGCTTGGTGCGAGGGCCGAACATGGACTTGTATGGGGCGGGGTGATGGAGCTCCTCCCCTAGGCTCCTCTAGTTCATCCCCATCTCCTCATCCCTTCGCTATCAGTTTCACCATGAGCTCCTTTAGCTCCTTCTCCTCCCGGTTATCGGTTGTCCTAGCTCATTCCCTTGCTTTCTTTTGGTAGGCTTGTGAACCGTCGCGAGCCAATTGGAGCCAATAAACTATAGCCGAGACAAGCTACTGCCCTAGCTTGTATCGGTAATCAAGCCAAACTTTGACACCAGGGAGCTCTTACAAGTTTCCAAGCCCTAGCATATGGTGTACGTACTAGGTTGTTTGATATGTTGCCTGAATCAATGGTAATACCAAAGTTTCGTAAGGTAGAAGATATTGATGATACAATTTTGTTCCAAGTCCTAGTAATTTTTGGTGGAGTTAATTATAGAGTGTGAATTTCTAAAGTTACCAAAATTTGATGGAGTAACTATAGTAAGAATAAGAACTTGTTTGGTCTATCACTTACCAATATTCCAAATTGTTAAAATTTATAATTTATTCGAACAAACCCCTGTTATAACATAAGCCAATAGTAGTTCTCAAGTGTAAACGAAGAACAAAAATCTCTGTACTGATTCTCAAAGTTCTTACAATGTCCGCGTAGATGTCTATTTATAGCCATAGTATTAGTTTTTAACATACACTTTTATATGTTTACCCTTCAACGGGGACAACTATAAGAATCATAGTACTCAAAGTTTCATTGATTTTATTGGGCTTATGTTGGACCTTAACAGGTCTTGGTGTACTCTATATAGGGCCTTGCTTCGAAGGTCGCCTGGTAGGCCGACTACAGTCTCCGCCATTTTAATGGGCTTTACCACCTTGTTGGAGCTTCACTATCTTCATGGGTCTTCGCCGAATGCGGGCTCATGGCTCTTTATCCCTTCCACCAGCCTTTATACCGAGCGAAGGGGAGGGAGGCCGCCAGCCTGTCTCCGACAAACCCTAGATAACACGTGACAAAAGGCCCACCCCACATCTTATATTTACTTAAACCATTGGATCAGCTTTGAGATTCGTGAAACTCTCGCAACCCTAATTCCCACCCCCTCCTTCGATCCCTCCCCCGCGCCGCCACTCCTCCGCCGCCACCACCGCCGCCCAATTTTCTGTGGAACGAAGTTAAAACAATTCCATTGAGCAAATCGAATATGCTCCTAGGATGCTAGTTGGTACATTTACAGCCTTCCATAGGCAAAACCCCCCTCACTAAAGGAATGGTGTGTGTAAGTGTAACTCCTCCATGACAGCTTTACTAGTAGCTAGCTTGAAACGGCTGTCACAGCTAATTGCTCCACCACGAATTCATTGATCCAACGGTAACCTACAAACATTCTCGTGTATATATACACGACGCCACGATCACGCACTCCTTAATTCGATCGCGTGTCTCCTCACCTCACTCGCGGACGCTTCGTCTTCTCTACACGGATCAAGCAGCTGATCGATCGCCATAGATCTCTCTCTGTAGGCCAGCGTGTGTGGTGGTGTACTAGCTAGCTAGCTACTAGTAGAAGCGGGCAATGACGCGGCGAGTCGCCGGCGTGGCTGCGGCGGTGGCCGCCGTCGTGGTTCTTGCGGCGGCGAGCTGCTGCGAGGCGCGCGACTTCTACGTGGGCGGGCGCGACGGGTGGACGACCAACCCCGCCGAGCCGTACAACCGGTGGGCGGAGCGCAACCGCTTCCAGGTCAAAAACGACCGCCTCGGTACGTACGCGGATTCGCCCGAATATTCCGGCGATCGATCGATCTCGCCGGCGGCGTACGGGCGTGGTGTTTGTGTGTTCGTGTCGACCCTGACGGGATTTGTTCGGGTGCAGTGTTTAGGTATAACAAGGAGAAGGACTCGGTGGCGGTGGTGAGCCAGGGCCACTACGACGGCTGCAACGCCACCGACCCGCTCCTCCGCGACGGCGGCGGCGACTCCACCTTCGTCTTCGACAGCTCCGGCCCCTTCTTCTTCATCAGCGGCGACCCCGCCCGCTGCCAGGCCGGCGAGCGCCTCATCGTCGTCGTCCTCGCCGTCCGTGGCAACGCCACCACCACCACGCCTACCCCGCCGCCGCGCGCAACCGTCCGGCGGCCCCCACCCCACGCCCGTCTCCGCCGCCGCTCCGGCCACCGGAACGAACGGCACGGCGAGGGCGCCGTCGCCACCCGTTCCAGCACCGGCCCTGCAGGCTCGCCGCCGCCGCCGCCGCCTCCTCCGGCTGGGGGAAACTTCACGGCGCCGTCTCCGGCTGGAGGGATGAACTTCACGGCGCCGGCGCCGGGGACGAACGGCACGGCCGGCCCGCCGCCGCGGCCGTCGTCGGCGCCATCAGTGAGGGGTGGTGCCTTGCTGATGCTGCTCGTCGTCGCGACAGCCGGAGCAATGGCTCTCGTTTGATTTGTTGGTCAAACAGTCTAGCCTAGCTAGTTGCAAATTGTGTTTCCTTTTTTGCATGCATTGTGTTTTTGTTTTTGTTGGTAATTCGTGTCAGTTTGCGTTTGAATTCGGTAGGATTTGATCGTCGGGCCAAAATAATTCAGATTGTTGCTTTGCTTAGTCGTCAAAATTAATCTCTCATCTGTAGCAGGTGGAGATATATGTGTAATGTTTTGATTCATAGGTAATTGCATTAAAGAAATGTTGTTTATGCGTTTTTGCTCGATCAATCTTTACCTCTGCCTGATTTGTAAATCCGTCAAGTAGGGCAAGTAGCTGGTAGTAAATCTTAATTAATTCATATACATTCAATCAGATTTAACATCTCTTTAATTTTCTTCCATTTTAACGTAAAGTTGCCGTTTATCCTCCAAAATAGTACTGTAGGAGTTTCCTCGATAATTAATTGACATGAACGCTAAAAACCCATAATATTCCCTTAAATTCCATAATATCCATAATCCATAGTACTCACTTAATTTGTGACTGCATGTTTCACCGTAGTACTACTAAATATTTGCTTATTAATGTATTGGATCATAAAAAATGATTATGTTATATATTTGTGGACAAATTTTCTGTCAGATGTAAATACAGTATGATTATAATGTAATTATATTATAACTTGTATCTAACTACAATGTAACTTGTATATAACTTAAGTATAATTTTAAACCGTTAGATTTACTTCAAGATTTGTACAAGTTGGGAAGAAAAAAAAGTATAGCACACATAGAGATGAGGAGAATCTGTCTCACGACCTGCGCTTTGCAAAAATAATATATTACATACAAACTGTAATGTAGTTATGTAAGTTACAATGTAATTACAATACGCTATATTTATATTTCAAAGTTTTTTAGGAGAAAATTTGTCACCGATTGTATAGCTAGACACAACAAAAAATGAGGTCCAATATGAATATGTAACTGGTCGAATACACACAAGATTGAGGCCCATTAAGGCCCAAAATGGTGAAGCCCATTTCCTCCCGTGATAAATAAAGCCCATCGTGTAATGGGCCCGTCCCAAAATTAGCCTTCGAACACCAATTCACAAGTCGAGGGGAAATGCTTCTATCCGGGCGTCCGATCAAACGAAAAAAATCAGACGCCTGCGCGCATCTCCTTAAACTGTGTAATATCTATTTTTTTATCATACGACTAAGATTATCTCATGAATTAGTCCATGTAACTGCTCTGACATAAAGTAGCCCATATTCTCCCTCGTATGCTTCTACTAGTACATGCTTGTACTCCTTATAATTTCAAATAATCTTATTTCACAAATTATTTACCTAATATGCAATCTAAATATACCATTGTATGCATCGTAATTAAATCTTCGTAACAAGATCTCACTTGACTATATTGTGGTAATTTTTTTAAAAAAGTTTTTTGTTGTAATGGACTTTTTAGTTGTTGCAATAGGTATTTAATGATGTTTCAATAGGCCATTTGGAAATATTGCACGAGGGTTTTTTTTTTATGTTTCAGGAGGTATTTTGTATTGTCTTCGACTGATGTTTCACTGCATCATTTTTGAATGTTGCACGTGGTGTTCTTTAAATGTTACGGGAGGTATTTCGTGATGTTTCAGCTAATGTTTCACTATGTCATTTTAAAGTGTTGCACATGGTATTATTTTGATGTTATACCAGGTACTTTGTGATGTTTCAGTAGGCATTTTGTGGTGTTTCAACAGTTACTATAATATAAAATTGTTTCATATATAATATAAAAATGTTTCATATATGTTATTATGTTGCACTATTTCATTTGTAAATGTTGCACATGGTATTCTTTTGGGTGTTTCAGCAAATACTATATTTTTTATCAACAATGACAACTGATTTAAAAATATTTCAATAAAATTAAGTATATGCCAAATATATATGTTGTATGCTTTGTATGATTTTGTTTATGTTTCATTGATATTTAATGTCTTGTGTACTGTTTATAATTGTTGCAGTCAATATTTTTTTTATATATTGTATTTCACTGAAACGTTTCATGAAGTGAGCTGAAACATTTTTACATAGGTGATGAAACATTTTTATAAGTAGTGAAACAATGATTTTTTTTTTGACACACGTGGTATGTGTACATGTGTTTGTCGAAATATAACTATGTGAGATCTTGTTACGAAGATTTAATTATAACAAATGTAACTATGTAATCAAATCATATCTTGCATATGTATTTTAGGAGAAAAAGTAGTTTAAAACACATAAAAAGCAAGGACGTGTAGTATGAAAAAGAATTGGAGACAGAGTAGTGAGATAGCACATCACTGACCTGCATGTAACAAATAAAGACAAAGCAACGCAGCAAGCATCCAAATGCACATGCGCGAAGCAACAGGGCAACCATTCGATATTTGGTGCAATATCGGACGTCCGGGCCGTAGCTCTCTCCCAGGTCGAGCCATGCATGGCAGAGACCGCCGCCGCGACGCGCGGCGGCACCGGCCACCCCAGCGTGCGGCCGCCCTGGATCGTCTCCCCTCCCCTCCATCCCGCCGCCTCCCCCTCCTTATCCCCTCCATCTTCTCCGCCGCCTTCTCGTCTCCCTCCTCCTTCAAAGCCAACCAAGATTAATTTCATCAGGGTAGGCTCGCGTCGCGCGCGGAGGGAGATCGATCATCGTTCGTCCTACTCGTATCCATCAATCGGAAGAATCCCAGTCGCCGGCGCCCAAGAAACACCGAACTCTCAGGCCGTGATCACAGGCACATGGCGCCGCCTCGCCTCCGCGGCGTGCCCGTGTTGATCGCGCTCGTCAAGTTGGGAAGAAAAAAAAGTATAGCACACATAGAGAGATGGAGAATCTGTCTCACAACCTGCGCTTTGCAAAAATAATATATTACATACAAACTGTAATGTAGTTATGTAAGTTACAATGTAACTACAATGCGCTATATTTATATTTCATAAATTTTTAGGAGAAAATTTGTCACCGATTGTATAGCTAGACCCAACAAAAAATGAGGTCCAATATGAATATGTAACTGGTCGAATACACACAAGATTGAGGCCCATTAAGGCCCAAAATGGTGAAGCCCATTTCCTCCTGTGATAAATAAAGCCCATCGTGTAATGGGCCCGTCCCAAAATTAGCCTTCGAACACCAATTCACAAGTCGAGGGGAAATGCTTCTATCCGGGCGTCCGATCAAACGAAAAAAATCAGACGCCTGCGCGCATCTCCTTAAACTGTGTAATATCTATTTTTTTATCATACGACTAAGATTATCGATCCAAAGCGTATGTGATGAGCAACTGCTGCTGCTGCTGCTAAAAAATCTTCAGTGCTAAAATATCTATACAAGTGGTAGCATGCATTCTATTATTTGTCATCATCGAATTAATTGCGTTTTCAAATGTTGGGGAAATTTTTTTCTGAAGAGAATGTACTGAAGATCAGTTCATGCATGTTTCTCGGTTGCACTATTGAAAAACGAGAGAATTTAAGCGGGCCAATTTTACAGGAGTTTTTTTGAAGGCCCGGATAATGGGCTTTGTTGATGGGCCGGGCCACACGGGAACATTTACAGGCCTTTAGTTGCTGACCTGAAAGCACCATTTTTCTTGTTCTTTTTACTAGCTCTATACTCGTCGCTTTGAGTTTTTGTTTGTAATTTTTATCTTTCGTCTTATTTAAAAAATTATGAAATTATTATTTATTTTGTTTGTGATTTGTTTAATTATCAAAAGTACTTTAAGTATGACTTCTCCATTTTTATATTTGCACTAATTTTTCAAATAAAACGAATGGTCAAATGTTATAAGAAAAAAGTCAAAGCGATTACTAATTTGGGACGGAGGTAGTATATCAACCTTGCTTAATCTGATCGAAACTGTTACTTCCATCCTAGAACCGTCCTAGAATATCCAATAAGTTAATCCGTACTCCCTCCGTTCCAAAAAAATATTCTAATTTTAAAGATAAATTTGGACACATGTGTATCCACATTCATCTCTAAAATTGAGCTTTTTCTGAGATAGAGAGAATACGAAATATGATATATCCTAACACTATGTCCATATTTATAGTACTAAATTAACTTATTCTGGGACGGGTGTACGCCAGTTCCCATTGCATGCTTTTTTTTATATGAAAATTTTTACATATGAATTATCATATAAAACTTCTTAAAATAGGCTGAAAACACACGTGCACTAAATACCAATCCCCTAATCAGAGTTGTTTATCGAATTCTGTCACCTCGCACAAGTGCCAACCGTGTACTGAACATGCTCGTCCTGATCATTGCAATGGCAACATCAAAGTCACTTTTTTTTAATCTCCCTTACAAAAAAAAAAGGCCACACCTTTTTTTCTATGGAAAAAGCCATGCTGTCACTTTGTCAGCGTCTAGTATGAATTCAGATTCAGACATTGCATGCAGATGCAGGACGCTTTCTCTGCTCCCATGTCCATCCAATCGCCCATGACAGACGCCCGTGTACATTCCTGCGTGCACTCAAGAACAAGCGCATGCATGCATGAACAAAAAAGCCCCTCATTAATTAATCACTAAAAAACTACTCCCTCCGTTCTATAATACAAGAGATTTTGAGTTTTTTTTCACTGTTTAAACACTCGTCTTATTTAAAAAATTTTGGAATTATTATTTATTTTTTATGACTTACTTTATTATCCAAAGTACTTTAAGTACAACTTTTCGTTTTCTATGTTTGCACAAATTTTTTAAATAAAACGAGTGGTCAAACAATTGAAATAAAAACTCAAAATCCCTTATATTATAGGACGGAGGGAGTAGCTAAGTAGGCCCAAGAAAAAGGTGTTTAATCACAAAAAAAAACTAAGCTAAGTAGGTCCATATGATGTCTGTTTGTATAGTGTTAATTAAGTGTAGCTTGTGTTTTGTTGTTTTCTGCATCTGTTCTGCTCTCAGCCTCTCCTTCTAGCCTTGTTGAGATTATCATATTGATAGTATATCATAGCTTGGTTATGTTTAATTAGTCTCGATGGCCACTTGATTATTCAGCTCGATCGGCAGCAGTAGAAGCTACTCCAGTAGTTGACAGAACGACAGTAACTCACCTTGTTGATTTTCTACGGTGCTTGTAGCTGCAAAACTCTGCAATCAGTGACCACTGTGTTAATGTATATCTGAAGGTGATTATAGGTGAAAATTGGATGATGGTTTTGCGACTCTAATTATTTCAGTTTTAAAAGCTGCATTGCCTGCATGCCTCCGTCCATCACGCTGACAGAGTTGAGACGAGAGAGTGTGCAGATAGATTCTCTCCTCCTTTTTCTCCAGCCTAAAGTCTGAACGCTACTGACTTTTTTTTCAGAATATAAGCATTTATAGCACGAAAAAAATCTTGAGATAAAAATAATTTAAGAAAGTTTATGGTTGATTGGAAAATAAAGTAGATAAAAAAATTAAATAAAGAATGATTTTAATTGGGTAAGAGAAGTGAGATAGGTGGAAAAATAACTTTATTTTAAAATAAATTATTATATTAAAATTAGCGAGTACATATTTTAAGTATATTTTGAAACAGAGGTAGCCTCGTCCTTTGTTTTCTCCGAGCTAGCTCCTCCTACATTGCACAGGAGTACAGTAGAAAACGCTGAGCTGGATTTCTTTTCTCGCCTCGGATATCGTGCCTGCCTGATTTCAGAGAGTGTTCATGCAATAATGTCTGAATTCTCTGAATTTCTGACGAAGAGAAAGAAAGCAAACGAAAGAAAGAGAAAAGAAAAGAAAGGTCTGGATGCGTGTGGGCAGCAGCGGGGGAGCCCACGATACAAATAGAGAGAGAGAGGGAGAGAAACACAACACTTCAAAAGTCAAATCACACACTGGCGCACGTTGAAAAGTACTCCCTCCGTCAAAAAAAAAAAAAAAAAAAAAAAAAAAAAATTCACGTGTATTGAAAATCTCTCTCCGGACTTCAGGGAAAAATTCAGCATAGCTAGGAAATCCAACATAATCAACAGTCATACACACACAACTTTTCAGTCACATCATCTCCAATTTCAACCAAAATCTAAACTTTGGATCCAACTAAACACAGCCTAAACGTTCAGATTTACAAGTAGAAGTTAGTGATCCATGGACAGATATATAATCACCCATATCAACAGTAATGAAACTTTTTTACACAACAATCAACAGTAATCTAATGGACTAGTACCAGTATAATCCTACTACTAGTAGTAGCATAGCTTAATGAGTTCTTAATTAATTAATCAGGAGTATACTATGACCCTGTTTAGATGGGATTAAAACTTTTAAGTCCCTATCACATCGAATATTTGGACACTAATTATAAATATTAAACGTAGACTATTAATAAAACCCATTATATAACCCTGGACTAATTCGTGAGGCGAATCTATTGAGCTTAATTAATCTATGATTAGCCTATGTGATGCTACAGTAAACATACGCTAATTATGGATTAATTAGGCTTAAAAAATTTGTCACACGAATTAGCTCTCATTTATGTAATTAGTTTTATAAGTAGTCTATGTTTAATACTCCAAATTCATCCGATATGACAAGGACTAAAGTTTAGTCACCGGATCCAAACACCACCTGAAAAGAGTACCGGATGCTGTTGATGTTGTTGTTGGAGCGTATCTGTCGATGCTTGATCATTTTCAGTGGAAGGACTAGAGGAGTACTTCTACTACCCAGCTAGTATCCGTCTTTTTTTCTTTTCTCATGCAAGGAGAAAAAGATATGCCAATGTAGCCTCAAATATCTTTGTATTTTGTTACGAGATACTTTTGCATTTTTACGACTGTCTGATAGGCATGTTACATGTGATGCTCATTTTGAGAGCATATAGGCTAGTATCATATGGATCAATTGTAATGCTCGTTTTCCATTGAGGATAGCTCATTGTGTTGTCTATGGCCAAGCCTCGAACCTTGAAAATTGAGCTAGATCTAATAGAGCATCTCCATAGATGGCCTCAATTGGTCAAGCAGAAAATCAATCTAGATTTGTTCGGCGAAAAATGTATAGCCATTTTTCTACACTTATCATACTGAATTTACACCATAAATCAGCCATATTGTACTCTATTCACACTATTTTATATTGTAAGATGTTTTGGTTTGTTACAAAGTCAGGCTTCTCTAGTTTGATTAAGTTTATTAAAAAAAATACACTACCATTTGCAACATCCAACATCAAAGTAGTTTCATTAAACCCACCAAAAATTTGTTTTTAATAGCATATTTCACTGGTTTTATATATGTCAATATATTTTTCTATGAACTAAGTGGAAGTTAAAAATTTTGAGTTAGTACATACCAAAACAACTTAGAGCAAGCACTATAAAAGTAATTACTTTAAGCGTTAGGTGTTACCTATAAAAAAAATACCACGTGCAATTATGTGATGGGGTGAAAGAGAGAAGTAAAAAGAGTAAGGATAAACCAACCCCTCATGTTAAAAATAAAAATGAAAGAAAATGATCAACAGATTAAGAGCAAACGAACAAAATAAAATTATTATATATGTTGTATTGGGGCAAGCGTGGTAGAGATAAATTTTGTACTATATATTATATCTTAATTAATGAGTAGATGATATCTAGGAAACTATACTTAGGGCTCGTAGGAAACAAATGATAGAAAAGGAACCGGAATAGAAAAAAAAACGTAAGAATATGATATGGTTGCACGTGGAAATGGAGGATAAGAAAAACGGAGGAATATATAGGATCGAATTTTCAGAACACAGGAATAGAAATAGAGCATTAGAACACATGATTTCATCCTATAATAGTCAATGATAAAAAAGAAAGAGAGAGGTTGGAGTGGATGTTTAGAAATCTCGTGTGTTCTACGGGAATGCTACAATATTCCTCTAAAATTCCTTTGTGTGATTCTTACATTCCGAACGCACGAACGGTAGCAAATTCGAAGGAATCATTAACCCTATAAAAATATCCCGTGTAATAAACTCTTTAATCCGAATACGCCCTTAGAGCAAGTTTAATAGTATAGCCCACTACTAGCTCCAATTCATCTATAGCCAAACCAATAGCCAATTCATATAATAGTTGCTTACTATAATATTAATATATGGTCCCACCTGTCATACACACATTGCGTCTTGGAGTCCGCGCTGCAGCTGGCTACAGATCTGTAGCCTGCTGCTATTCTCTCTCATCTTTTATCTCATAAAAATATATTTACAGTTGGCTAATAGTCTGCTATTGTACCTGCTCTTACCGTTATAATACGGAAAAGTGAAGTCGTAGTACTCCCACGAAAGAAGGTACTTACTGGTGTACTCCAGTATGTGTGCACGCAGCAAATCATGCTCGTAGGCGGGAGCACCCCCGAGAAGAAAGCATGACGATTCCTTTCCTTGGGATCTGATTAGGGCACGCACACACAGACAAGGGGGAGCAGAGGAGGTCTTCTCCAAGTCAAGGGCCCATCCAGTTTTAAGCCGCCCCCAAATCCAATCCAATCCCCCCATGCCTCTCAACATTTCACACCATGCATGCAAACATATGCTGCCCACTACTCCGAGGTAACCTAAACCGACTGAAAATGTGGCAACTCATCCCACATTTTGCTATTCATTTTTTCCTTTTCACCTCTTCCTGTGCTTCGATTCATTCCAGATTAATTTGCAATATCATTTCTCGACTATTTAAAAAGCGCAGTCATCCATCCTCCAAAAATTCAGAAAAGAAACACCAAACAACCGCCCTTTAGGGGGAAAAATGGGACCAGTAGAAAAAAAAAAGAACATTACGGACAACCATTAGCCCTCCTGTAAAAACCATTGACACATCCCGTTTTAATGTACCGGTATACCCTAGTTTATTTAAGATGTGAGCCTCCAACGTGATGAAGGGTTTCACGAAGTTTAATTAATTTTGTTCAAAATTCAACACAAACCAAGCGGTTTAGGGTAGCTCCGAATTTCGTGCGGAGAGACTCAACGGAATTTGTGAATAATGTACGATGGACTTTCATTGCAAAAAAAAAAAAGCACCTCATGTGTATATAGTACTAGTAGTATGTTTTAGGCCCCGTTCATTCTCTTTGACCAGAGGATATTTTCAGCACACATAAAAACGAGAAAACTTATTAACACACGATCAATTAAGTATTAACTATTATAAAATTGAAAAATAGATTTATTTGATTTAAAAAAAAACAGCTTCTACATAGAACTTTTTTTTTTTTGCCAAAAACGCATATTTAACCTTTAAAAAGCATACTAACAGTAAACGAGAAAGTTGAAGTTTGAAGTTGAGAAAAATAATGGGCCTTATTAGGAGTTGATGGGATCCTTTTGGATTGTAGTTTGTTGAGATCTCTATAATAATTATGGTTAGTAGGAAACTGGGTAAAGCCGTAAAGGTGCAGCCTTTGAAACTACGAGACAAATATGGTGGAACTAATTAGAAACCATCATGCATGGGTGCCAATACATCTAGCAGGACTTTGAGGTCAATCCAACTGACTGACTGACTGGCCACTCGATCTTTCTAAATCTGCTTGACATGCTCCTAATTATTTTTTGGTCGACTTAGTGCACTGCTGTGACAGTGACATGTGTGTGGAGATGATCAGCAATTCATTCTGAAATTGTAGCGATGTTATTGTGAGTAATTAACCTGCAATGGCAAAATCTGCAAGTAACTGAACCATGGCAGTCGATGTCAAGATGGTATGTTTTACTGCTGGTGCACACAATGCTGATCTTGATTAATCATGATCGATGATTACAAAATCTTGTCTGTATGCACACACACATCGTAAGGAAAAGGACCACACGTACACTACGTACACATGAACTCGTATATATGTGAACACTCTCTTTGTAGACCCAACGACAAACATAATTTGGTGTGTGTTCTGCTACTAGCCTACTATCGACCCGTCAGGAGGAGTTTGCAAACCGTCTAAATTTTTCCCCAAAAAATTTTTCTCAAAAATTATTACATCGAATCTTTGGATACATCCCTAGAGCATTAAATATAGATTAAAAAAGAAACTAATTACACAATTAGGGAGAAATCGCGAGATGAATCTTTTAAGCCTAATTAGTCTATGATTAGCCATAAGTGCTACAGTACCCACATATGCTAATGATAGATTAATTAGGTTCAAAAGATTCGTCTCGCGGTTTTCAGTCAAGTTATGAAATTTCTTTTTTTATTCATGTCCGAAAACCCCTTCCGACATCTGGTCAAACATCCGATGTGACACCCAAATTTTTTTTTCTTTTCGCGAACTAAACAGGCCTATGTATACCTCCTCCACCTTTCCATTCTTTTTAATAAAGCTTGATCATTTTTTCTCATGAGGATCAGCATGCTATACCGTGTTACGAAAATAGAATAAAAATTAGTGTTAACAACATATAATTCTTGAAATTATTGTACACATATATCATGGAGAAAAATGAGCACGTTTCACATGAATCCATTCAAATGACAACTCTTCTTGTGGACCCAATGACGACAGAATTTGGCGGGTTTTCTTTTAGCTACTATCAAGCTGTAAAAAGGAGTGTGCAAACCATCCATGCAACCTTGTCTTTTTCAAAAAGCTTGATATTTTCCTATGGAGATCAAATTAATGCTAAGCATTGTTCAAAATAGAGCCAAAAAATATTAAATAATTACAGAAATTGTTCCACGCGTATTGTGAGCAAAAAGAAGCATGCTTCACCTAAACCCATACAAACGGACGCTCTTCTTGTGGACCCAATTGAAAATATAATTTGATGTGTTCTATTATCATGGTGTTACAATGAGTTTGAAAATTGTCCATACATTGTGTCCTTTATAAAACAACATGATGTTTTGAGAACCATTAATAAGGCTTAGCAGGTAAATCTATCTTTATTTTTTACACATACCGTGAAGAAAAAGAAGTACATTTTACGTGAACCCGTACAATTACTCTCTTCTTATGAACCCAATGATAGCAAATATCGGTGTGTTTCATACTATCAAGCGATTACGAGGTGTTTGCAAACTCTTCATGCATTGCATATTTTCTAAAACAACACAACACTTTGAAAACCGCCATAGACTTAGCATGCATCTCTAGAATGTTGTAAAAGTCCATTCAAAAGAGAGAACATAACATCTAACCAAAAACTTACATGAATTTGACGAATTTAATTTCTAATTCTTGTGCCCATGCCTTTCCGTAGTCATTGATCTTTTCATCCGAAGATCAAACTCATATTAGGCAATGTTAACCATCCATGCACCTTTGTCTTTCCAAAAAGCTTGATATTTTCCTACAGAGACCAAACTCATGCTATGCAATATTCAAAGTAGAGTTAGAAGAAGAATATTAATAATTCTAGAAATTATTATACGCATATCATGAAGAAAAAGAAGCACGTTTCACATGAAGCCATACGATTGAACACTCTTCTTGTGGACCCAATGCCAGCAGAATTTTGACGTGTTCTACTATATCGAGCCGTTACGAGGAATTTGCAAACCATCTACACACCGTGCCTTTTCTAAAACAGCACAATGCTTTGAAAACCGCCCCAGCTCACCTGACAACTCTATCTTTTGGGATTTTGCGGAAAATCTTTTCAAAAGAAAAGAAACAGAACCTTCAATTAAAAACTTGCACGAAAAGAATAAGAGAAATCCACTGGCGAAGAACGTACATTCACCTTTACGTAAAACAACTATAGCCTTCTGAATACAATTACATACACAACCCTATCTTACAAACACAATAAAATTCTCC
Organism: Oryza longistaminata; assembly: GCA_009805545.1. Classification (NCBI taxonomy): domain Eukaryota; kingdom Viridiplantae; phylum Streptophyta; class Magnoliopsida; order Poales; family Poaceae; genus Oryza; species Oryza longistaminata. The sequence continues at coordinate 7,848,149 of CM020178.1, forward strand.
TACCACAGCACATTCACCTAGCCAAAGAACAAGATCCAAACCCAAGAATTAGTTCTAAAAAAAAAAAAAAGAACCCCAAGAATTCAAACACACATCCAGCTGACCTGTTTGGTCATCCAGCACACAACAACTCAACAAGAACTGATCTTCTCAAGTTCCTGAAGTTATGCCACCATCACTACTACTAGTAGCAGTACTGGTATGACCACATTTCTTCAAGAGGTCAGGTCAGAATTCAGATCTATAGCCCCCACACTCAGGGGGTGTTTGGGACTTTAGCCGTCTCTTTTTGATAGCCCCTCTCTTCCAAACACCCCCTCAGCCAGCCAAGTCACTCACAAGCATTTTGCCAACATATTCTGGAGAGGAGAAAATCCAGATCCCAAAGCTCCCAAATTTTTCTTTTTTTCACCTTCCAAAAAGCCCAATAAAACCCCCCCTCACTACTCTTCTCTCCTCCACTCCACCCTCCTCACTCTCTCTCTCTCCCTTGCCAAAGGCGACATTTTTATCATGGCCACCACCTCCACCCACGCGCCGCGCCGCGCCGCCGCACTCGCCGCTTTCGCTGCCGCAGGCGGCGGCCGCCGGCGACCCTTCCAACCCGTTCCCGACCACGTTCGTGCAGGCGGACACCACGTCGTTCAAGCAGGTGGTCCAGATCCTCACCGGCACGCCGGAGACCGCGGCCGCCGCGGCGGCGGGCGGCGCCGCGGCGCCCCCGCCGCCGGCGAAGCCCGCGCCCGCGCCGCCCGGGCCGAAGAAGCCGGCGTTCAAGCTGTACGAGCGGCGGAGCAGCATGAAGAGCCTCAAGATGCTCTGCCCGCTCCTCCCGCCGCCGCCGCCTTCGCCGCGGGCGGAGGAGGGGGGTTCTCGCCCTCGCCGCGGGGGTTCTCGCCGCGCGGCGGCGGATGGAGGTTCTGTCCCCGAGCATGCTGGACTTCCCGTCGCTGGCGTGGGCAGCCCCGTGACGCCGCTCCCGCCGCTGCCCGGGTCCGACGAGGCCGCCGCGGCCGAGGACCGCGCCATCGCCGAGAAGGGGTTCTACCTCCACCCTTCCCCTCGCGGCAATGCCGGCGCCGCCGGCGAGCTCCAGCCGCCTCCCAGGCTCCTCCCCCTCTTCCCCCTCCAGTCTCCTGGTCGGCAGTGACCATCTCTTCTTCTTCTTCTTCTTCTTCCTTGGTATGCTCTGCTTGTCTGCTTAATGGTGCTCTAATTACATGGCTCATGGAGTGCGATTTCATCGCTGGATTGTCCGAATCTTCATCTTCATCTTCAGTCTCTCCTGTGAGCTCTGGGAGGATCGAATCGAATCCGTGTATGTCAGTCATGTTGTAATCCTAGTGTTTGTAACAGTAAATTTGGGCGCTTAAGAGAGATTAATTGATCGCCGAGCTTAAAGTAACTGTTCTTTCCTCTCTTGTTTTTTTCTTCTTCCTCATCTTGATGGAATTTGCAAAGGTTTTAGCTTGTTTTTTTTCCTTTCACTTCTCTTGCTTCAGAAGCTTGCTTTGGCAATTTGACTTGGTAGAGTAATTTGGTAGTCCAAATCTTGTACATTAAAGTTTTCTGAATTGAGTCATATGCGAGAGGCAAGTGGATGCTCAAGTTGACATTTTTTTTTATGGCAGCTAATATACGCGTATTAAAAACACACGACACTTCACTCTTGCAGTACTTTGCTTAGAACTGGTCTCATTTCAAACAAATCAAATGCTTAGGTTCAGGGCGAATTCGTCATGCCACATGCTATAAAGATTACACCCTCTTTTTTTTTTCTGTTTGTTTCTAAAGCCAGCCAGCATTATTGATTACTCTCATCAAGATCAGGTAAGAGTTTTGATCTGAACAGAGGAGCTCACTGACACTTGACATTTGAGCTAGGTTTGCTGAGTTGTTTCAAGGAAGTGGCAGCTCAAGACCATAATCAGAGCTCTTTTTCTGAGGAAGACCATCAATAATTGCTCTCCATCTTCAAATCTTGGCAGAATCTGGTTGAAATCGGGCATCTGGAGGAGGAGATGCAAACACAAAGTGAAAACAAATGCTGCATTTTCGCCTCCCCTTTTTCATAATAAAATCAGCCATCTTTGCTGCTGCTAGTGGAGATGGTGGTGGTGGGAGTGGGAATATGAGACTGATCAAAAGGGAGAAGAGGAGAGGAAGAAAAAAAACAATAATAAATCCGGTGGTGGTGGCGAGTGAGCTCCACCATTTTGCATCGGGGAGGAGGCATTAGTGAAGAAAAAAAGAAGCTGAATTTAGGGGGAAAGGTGACAGCTTTTGGATTGGGGAAAAGAAATTCTGCATGATTTTTTCAATTTTTTTGTTTTTGGAGAGGAGGAGGAGGAGGCCCACATCTGTCAGTGTCTCGAGGTGAGCTCAGTTCTTGCGCCCACAAACTGAATCTGTGTGAGTCCATCATCATCTCTCTCTCTCTCTCTCTCGAATGCGTTGCGATGCAAATGCAATGCATACATGCTGTAGCAGGAACAGTGGGCTGTCAGAAATCGAGCCGAGAGAGAGTAGTATCTCAGATCTGTCTGCTCGCGTCGCAGCCGGACTGAAGAGTTCATCAGCTCTGCACCATCGCCAGCGGCGGGAAGAAGAAAGATTTGGGGGTATTCAGATTTCAGAGGCCGCTTTGGAGATGAAAATGAATGTTATATATTTTTCTTTTCACGTCTACAGTGTGGACCATGTGCTTACAGAGAGAGATAACAGTACGGTGTTAATCCACACTGTTGCGAAAATTCCTAATTACTACTCTGTAAAAAAAAAATCAAATCAAATCCTAACTACGAAGCTGAACACGTATTTGTCTAGATTTGTAGCTGGGATTAGGTTTCTTTGGGACGGAGGGGTACTTCATATCCAAATTCGTACTAGTAAGATATGTTTTATCTAATCAAAATCTTTATATTTTGGGATTGATGGAGTATTGTATTTTGCAAATGTTTTAAGCATTATATTTAGGAAGCTACTTTTTATAGCTATAGTGGTGATTCTGTTATTGGCCTACCACCCCTACTGTATAAATTAGTCCATGATATTATCTAATATTATGTAATAATTTAATATTTATTTAAATCAAGTGAATAACATATATTCAAAATATGGACATTTTACTCATAGCAAAGCATGAACATTTTACTACTACTCTAGGTAAAAAAAACATTTTACTACTACATTCATATCAGAATATAATATTTTTTTAGGTTTATTTGAACACGGTTATTAAGAAAAGTAGAAAGAATTAAATGAGAGTAGGTTGCGATTTAATAAAAAGTGAAGGTAGATGGAAAATTGAATAGTAGAGGGTTGTGATTAGTTAAGAAAAGAATGTTGGTAGAAAAATTATTATATTTTAGGACAAATTATGAAGGCTAAAAATATATTTTGGACCGGAGGGAATAGTGATATAGAAATAAACAAGCAACCATTAGTTTTTTTTTAAATTCTCAATAGGGTACCCCATGACTGCTTCTAAGAATATCTAACTACTCCCTAAACAGAGTTCACAGTAAAATGCTACCAAGATGCCTCTAGCCCTAAATCATTTTTGACAGAATAACACATAATAACTCTTTCCTTCAACACTCAATCGCTAAGGGTTCTTCATGCTTCTAACCTAAAGCTTTTTTTAAGACATATTTCTAGGTGGCTTTTATTGGCAGTAGAATCTTTTATTTTTCATCAATAAACCGTATTTATTTATACTACCACCTATTGATACACTTTAGTAAAATTTAAACCAGAGTTCAATTAGTTCTAACTAAATTTTAAAATGTGCAATACCAAATGTATGGATGGACTCATCGGTGACTCCTTGATATGTTAACAAAGAGAACGGCTTTAGGGATATACTGTATTTCCATATTATGTTTAGCATGCAAACCATGCAATGACATGTTCGCATATATTTTTCTTACTAGTTGGAGCAAAGCTACCACTACCAAGAGAATTGAACATAACTTTTCCATGTGGTGATTGATGTGGTCGTTCATTATCATATTCATCGCCTATGATGAAAACTTCGTCAAGGTTTCCATCATTTGTTTCCTCCCTTAGCATAGCGGTGGATCTGCCATGAGGGCGGCGAGGGTTCGAGCCCTCACTATTGACAAGGGACTATAGGAGCCTCACCGAGCTCTCTAAAAATTTCTACTATACATCTATAAAAAAGAGGTTCGAGTTTTGTTTAGTTTATTCAACCTCTAGTATTTTTTTCCTGGATCCGCCCTGGTTAGCATCACACCTAATCTTTCTTTTTGTTATCATTCACAAACTAGAGCTCCTATGCAACTACAAATATAAGCGCAATTGCACAAACCACCTCGCTTAGTTTGAGGAGGGTAAAGTGAACGGTTTTAATCAAATGCCACATGGTTTATGTATTTTACAGGTTTTCTTTTTTCTTTTTTGTTTCATGGCTTCCAAAATCCAAATGTTTGGTGCAGTAAACCGAAGTTACCCTTTTATGGAAAAATGTTGCAAGGATGAATCATATGAAGGCACAAACAGTACATCCTATGTTCATCAATCTGACTGTCATTGCATTGCACAGACAAAAGATTGTAGCAGTACTCGATCGATCGATAGCTGCAGAGGAAGTAGAGCCGTACGCAGAGAAGAGCTGATCGGTTATTATTAGTTGGGTTCATTTCCGGCCAGATTATTATTGCTCCTGCACTGTTACTGCTCCCTGGCACCGACAGTGCACACACGTACAGTACAGCCGCAATGCAAACCTTTACGTTTTCACAACCAAACCGATCGATGAATCGACGCATGTTTCAGCTCAGTTTCAGAAATCCGCCGACCGACCGAGCGTTGTTTCCGTATAAATGAGAATATTTTCGATTTTAGCCATAAACAAAATTATCTTTTCTTTTAGTTTGTTTTTTCAGCATCGTACTGCTGCCAGCACTAAACAGTTACATTAGTAAACGCAATCAATTTAATAATCGTTTCCGAAGAAATGCCTACCATTTTCAACCGAATTTATCATGCAAACGTCACTACTGCACAGTTCAATTGCACGCTGCTGCGGTTACGGCTCGTCGTAATAGTTTGAATTTTGAATGGCATAATTTAAGCTGTACTAGTGCTGTTTACCGCTTGCTATTGCTAGTCTCGCAGCTACAAGACGTGTATTAATTTGGTGTGTTTATGTACTAATAATGTGGTGTGCACTAGAGTGTGTACTGGCCAATTAAATTGGTCGGAGCTATAGCTAGACGCAAAGCCGTTGCTGTTGCTGTTGCTGTCTGCCTGCCTTTGCCCGTTACGGGGATCCGATGTTACCGACTGCTCGGCTCAGTCACCTACAGTGCACATGTGTTTCTTACCGCCGATTATCCAATGGCATACTTCCTTCGTCCCAATATATAAAGGATTTTAAGTAAATATAACACGTACTTCCTCCGTTTCTAAATATTTAACAACGTTAACTTTTTAGCACATGTTTGACCGTTCGTCTTATTAAATTTTTTTTTGTGAATTATGTTAAACTATATGTATACATATAAGTATATTTAACAATGAATCAAATGATAGGAAAATAATTAATAATTACTTAATGTTTTTAATAAAACGAATGGTCAAATATATTTTAAAAAGTCAACGGCGTCAAATATTTAGAAACGGAGGGAGTATATTCTAGTATTACGAATTTGGACAGACTTCCTATCCAGATTAATCACCGGTCGTTATTGTTGTTTACTGGGCGATGGTCGAAATCAATCATTGGCAAAGTAAAAGATTTCTAGAGGTGACTTTTTCCTGTTCTTTTTCTTTGTGGGAGGTCAAGCGAGACTTCGGTGCTCTCTAATTGCTGTACGATTTAATTAATTAATTAATTAACAGTGTGGCATCTGATCCTTGTTTCCCATGTCATCACAACGAAACGAGGCAGCAGAAAAGAAAGAAAAATATATAAACAGTGTGGCATCTGATCCTTGTTTCCCATGCCATCACAACGAACGAGGCAGCAGAAAAGAAAGAAAAATATATATAAAAAAAGAAATAAAGCTGCCACACGCCGTCTACACGAGCGAGTGAGCGAGAACAGCAGTGCTGATCGACATGATGCAAACGAAATTTGTTCAAAGCGGGAGAAGATGTGTTCGGAATATCTCATGTCAGCAAGCACCCACAGCGACAGAGACGATTGCCATACAAAGCAAACTCAAAAAACAACCAAAAGGTTAGGCAAAGACGCCACATCCGGATCCCCTTGGGATTATTGTTAGGGGGGAGCAAAGCCACTAGCTAGGTTAGATCGCGTCAATCTGGACCGTTGGATCGAGATCGGATGGTTGAATTACACCGATGGTCGAATTCCTATTTTATATCTATAACTAGATTGCCAATTGATCACTGTTCGATTGCTAGATTACACCCTTGAACACATACCAGATATGTATATAATCTCTATCGACGGTCAATTCATGTAACGACTCATATTGCGCATTTTGCATCTTTAAGATACCAACAGTAAGTCAGAGAATTTATGAGTTACCAACGGGGTAAGAATTAATCTTGTGTTTGTTGTGTGCCTAATTAGTAATAATCAATATGTTTGACTTGGGAACATAAGTGCTGAGGTATATGCCCACATTTGCACATCGGTTTAACTTTTGATTAAATTAGTTGATGCATGAATCCCCACTACTGATGCAATGGCTCGCACGGTTTTATAGAGAGTAAATGGCATCCTTATTATTGATGTCAAGTCAAGGGTTTATTTATCAATTTTTGCAGTTCTGTGGCGTGGTCCCAAAAATTCTATCACCACAGCTACCGCATAATATATTTTTTATATATTATCTCTACAATATCATTTTCTTATCCATCAGTACGAGCCTTGTGTAGTTGTGTTACTAAAAATTAACTGCAAAAGATATAAAATCATTTTTATACTTAAAAACATGTATAAAAGCAAATAAACATAAGGGATACTTAATGAGTAGTAGTTTATTAATATCTATTCAAGTGAAGGAAATAAAAGGCATACCCAGGTTTGAAAATTTCTCTAGTTCACTAATAGGGTCTCTTACATTCATAGAAAAAACATAGAAATTTTAAAGTATTTTAATTTTATAGGATAATTTCCTATGAAGGCCATGAAACAAAGGAATGAATCATATTCTATCCTTTGAAAATTTGAAATTCTTATAGGATGGACAATTCAATAGAGATTTTGAAGCAAACTTAGCAAGAGCTCTAATCTTTTTGAAAATTTTCTTTGGTTTATCTTTATCATCCGATTCCAATTTTTATCCCGCGGTTCAGTCAAATGGTTATTGTTGTGTTTTTTTTTATTTTGCAATGCCTTATTTTGTACTTACATTTCTGTTAGAATAATGTGTTTTTTCTAATCCTCCGTTTTTTCTATGATTCAAAAGTGCCCTAAGTTCTTTTTAAGGAAGAGAAGATCTGGCTAGCTAATTCGAAGCTTCCGGAGCTTTTAAACGGTAATACAATTTTCTTTTAAAAAACTATTTAAAATATATTTTTTTATCCTCAAACGGTGATCATAAATCATTCAGCCATTCGAAAAAATAAAAAACCACGAAACCCCACGCAAATCGAAATTCAGCTAAGCCAAACAAAAGAAGAGTATTTTTCCCAAAACAAAAACTTTTCATCTATCATATCGAATATTTGAACACATGCATGGAGTATTAAATATGGAAAAAAAAAACTAATTACATAGTTTGCGTGTAAATTGCGAGGCGAATCTTTTAAGCCTAATTGCACCATGATTTGATAATATGGTGCTACAGTTCACATTTGTTAATGACAGATTAATTAGGCTTAATAAATTCGTCTCGCAGTTTCCTGGCGGAATCTGTAATTTGTTTTGTTAGTATTAGACTGCGTTTAACACTTCAAATATGTGTCCGTATATCCGATGTGGCAACTAAACCTAAAATTTTTCCCCAACTAAACAAGGCCTTAGAAACAAAAAAAAAATTGAAGATTGGATTCCAGTACCATACTGTATGAGATATCAGAAGGAAACTGGCAACGGCCTGTAGACTGGATCAAACGTACGCTATGAATGCTGGCTTCTAGTACGATAAATTCCGGGGAGCAGCGGCTTTGCAAGGACGTCTGGTACATTGCCTACAACGCACTTAAGCGTACCTACGTACAGCAAAAAATTTAACCGAGTCGATCTTTGCAACGTCTACGACGACCTTTTTTCAGGTACTCTGTGACTCGAAAAGGATGAGATATTTCTCGATTTCTCAACGGTAGATGATGCGAATGATTTCGAGAAACAGCTGATTGATAATTCAGTTTTTTTAAGATTTAAAAATCTGGGTTTTTTAATTGTGGTTTCTAGTTTATTTTTTAAATTTTACAACTATAGATTTATCAAATCTGAGTAAAATTTAAATTGTTTAGAAAGATGAAGATTTGAGAGAAACTTCAGGTGCTTAGAATTAGCTCTTTAAACAGGTCCAAGGGCTTGTTTGGGACTTCGGAGTCTGATGGTGCGAGCACTACTACAGTGTACAGAAATCTGTCGGTGGCTGAAATTATCCGGCACGTTTCATTGTGTATGTGCATGGTTAACTTTAATTACAGGTCGGAAAGGAGATGGAGAAGACCAGTCGTGTGTTGATTCCCGTACGGAATGTGAATAAATCCGTCCTAAATTTAGTACTGTAATCAATAGCACCAACGTCTAAAAACATTGCATTTCAGGTTATATATCTGAATATATATAATAGTTTTAGGACAAAAGTAATACAAGACAACACATTGAGCATCGCGATACATCACTTCTTTTTTCTTTGCGAAAGATGAACAATTAGCAACTTGCATAGAGCGAAACAAATGTAACTCAACTGGCTAGCTTTCTTGTGATTGAATCAATCCGAGTTCAAGCTGTAGATTTGGCACGTGTACTTATTTTTATGGCTAATTATTCTTTCAGTAGTAGGTGATGTACCCGTCGATAGCGAGACGTTCGTGATGGTTTCATCAATGCAATCTCAGGATATGCTAACCCAATCTTCCGAAGATGCTTGTAACGGTAGGAGTACGCATGTGTATTTATAAGGATGAGTGTGGGCGTGTTGTGAGCGCATACTTTTGTACTGAATTTCTAAAAAAAAAAACAACATAAATAGGATATCAAGGCATATAATCAGTATAGTGAAACTCAATACAACAATGATCTCTGTCCTATTGGAAGTTAAGCAGCGGACAAGTCAGCGGCAGAGTTTACAACACCCAACACAACTGTTGGGTTCTTGTAAAATTTAGAGATATTTTGAGCGAATTCACAAGCCACTTGATAAACCCTTTGGCTGTTTTTTTATTAAAAAAACAAACTTAATTTCAAATATATGGTAAATGTGTCCGAATTTCACTGGCTTTTCAACTGTTTTTCACATAAACCGAGGAAACCACTAAGGAACGATCCCATAATTAGCAACAAACATTTAAAACCATGGCAAGAAAAAGATTTACTATTTGTTATCCTTTCAAAATGTCAATTCCAATATTTACTATTTTTTGAGGCAAAGTGAGGGTCAGATCCAAGTCAGCCGGCACGAGAGTGGGGCTCCAAGCTGAACCGACGCTGCCACGCAGCGCAGGAGCCAATGCAAGTGCCATATTGCCATGTGACAATTGTTAGCATCAGCAGCAGCTAGCCTGCCGGCTCTGTCAAATCCTTCTCCTGCTTGGCCGAATTAACACCGCGGCCCTGTTTAGTTTCAAAGTTTTTTTTTTCAAACTTTCCATTTTCCATCACATCAAACATTTCATGCACACACAACTTTTCAGTCACATCGTTCCAATTTCAACCAAACTTCCAAACTTCAGTGTGAACTAAACACAGCCGCTAAACACAGCCGCTGTTGTTTTGCCATATCATGATGTGATGAAGAATGGATGGCAAATTGTTAGCATCGGCCAGTTTGTCTTGGAGGAATTAGCCAAATTTAGTCACTGTTTGGTAATTGGTACGGTAGAATTTTTGTTTTCCCTTTTTAGTCACGGAGAATTCATTCAGGTGAGAATTGAAATGATTTTATGTGAGAATCCTGCAAATCAAAGTGAACTCTTGTTACTACGAAAATTGGGCCATAGTGTACATCCTGATTTATGGCCCATAAGCGATCTGAGGATGTTATGGGTCGTGAAAGGAATAAGTCTATTTCGTATCCCTGTCTTGCTTCTTATTGAATCGTCTCCCTTAACCGCAACTTCGGGTGTAATGTCTCCCCTATCTTTGAAAATCAGTGCAAATTGACTCCTTCGGTGGTTTGGGAAATGGTTTGTGTTGACAGTCAACCTGCCACGCCAATACAAACTTTTTTTTTTCGTTTACACAAACTGCTTTCCAAACCACTGAAGGAGTACATTTGCACCTTTTTTTGAAGTTAGAGAAGGCGTTATACCCGGTTTTGCAGCTAAGAGGATGCGATTTGGTCAAGGGTAAGAGACTAGGGATAAAAAAAAATTTGGTCAAAATAGATTTATTCCATCCTGAAATGAACTGTTACTGAAGCACATAAATTTGACAGGAAACTAGGCCTTTCAGTTATCTGCATCTTCTTCACTTCCTCTCTATCTCTCTTCGTGCTTTGCTTAGCAAGCAATTTGTTTCATTTTCCTCTGATTTTTTAGTAATTTTTGCCTTCCTCTTGAAATTGAGATGGCAATTGCTGCATACCTCAGAAAGCACTAGCAAAGCATAATTTATTTTTAATAAAAATCATTATCACTACATGGTTCTATGGACGATGTGTTTCAACTTTCTACAGCCGGTTTCGTTCTACCATGACAGCTTGACAGTGACAGTCGAGTGGTTTCTTAATTCTTCTAATAATTGTTCGTTTATTTTAACGTAGCTGTTTGTTTGTTTGTTTGATATAAAAGTCAGGATCAAACAAATCATGGACTGATAATATATTTGTCCCACGTTTGGTCGGTCTTGGGTTGATGGAGATTGGAGAAAGGGGGCCGATGTCTCGATGATAACTTAATTTTTGTTCTTATTTAGAAATAAAATTGAGTGAATCTTAGTGCCGTGAGGCATCTGATAATCCCTCTTAGATTGTTGGTAATATACTAATATGCCGAGAGGATTTGGGTTTCTTCTCGAACTGAAATATGGTCCTCCAATTCTCCTTGTGATTTTGTTATGCAGTATCAGATGTATGTTCCAAGATTTTTCTTTTTTTTTTTCAAATAAACCATCATCCAATGCCTTGAAAGAAAAAACAAGAAAAAAAGGACTGAAATTTGGCGAATTATTGTCGCTGCGAAGAACTCAGAGAGAACATGTGGTGGCAGGCGGTTTTCAGGCAGCCGTGACTTGTCGCCGAGCAAAGTTCAGACAAAAATACGGGAGATTCCCATGTCGACGTGCAGCCATCCAGCCAAACGCCGTGTTCAGTTCCAAAATATTTCTCCAAACTTCTTTTCCTATACACATAAACTTCCATCTTTTTCATCACATCAAAATTTTCCTACACACACATAAACTTTTAACTTTTTCATCACATCGTTCCAATTTCAACCAAACTTCCAATTTTGACGTGAACTAAACACAGCCCTTCATCCGTAGGCATCATATCTGCACTCCAAATGCCATTTCACTTCTCTGCCTCATTTTCTGCTCTTTGCATTTATGCCTGTCCATTTCTGAAGATGTCCATTTCAGCCTGAAGATCTATCAGCTTTTGGCATTGGATAGTGTCCACTGGGACAGATGAACAAATGACAAAGCAGGGGGGTGTGCAGAGTTTTGTTTCTTGCAGAAGATTTGTTTGTTTCCTCTTCTTCCTTTCTCCTGATGATGCAATTAGAGGTGAGACAAGCCTGTGCAGGGGCATTGGAAAATGCTTGGTTAGATTAGGGAACAAAATTAGGTCAAATGGATGAGCTGTTTGTGATCTTCCATGGCATGGACCCTTGAGGTGTGAAATGGCTTGCTTGTAGGTGGCATGATCAGGCTCCTGCAAATCAGGCAGAATGGTTTTAATTTTTTTTTTCAGCCTGAGATTGAGCATGTGATTAGGCCATAACGTTCTTGGTTTTTTTTTTATTTGTTGGCATCAAGTCAACACGCAATATCTACTCCATATTTATTTGGTGTTAGATGGATTAAAAAACAGTGTAAGTACAGAGGCTATTAGTTATATATTCCACCACTCATGTGGATGATCAAGTAGTTTAATTTGTTCCATCTACTGACCAACGTGCTATTTTGAGCTGCACTTGTAAATTTTTCAATGCAACTAGACAATTATCCGTGCCTTGCTAACTGACCAACGTGCCATGATATGAAATTAGCAGCGTATCATAAATTCTGTACTTGAAAAATTGCATATAGCACTACTACAAAATCGTTTTTTTTCCTGACATCACCCTATTATTTTCTATGGCGGCCATACGCGAAAACCATCAGCGAAAATACAACAGGAGGTTCCGAGTTAGTAACCGCCATTGAAAATCTATTTCAGCCAATATAGTTTTGCTAATTGACATGAGCTGAAAAAAAGGTTATTCAAATAATAAATATATGTGTATGTACAAAAGATTCCATGGTACGTTGGTAAAATGCATGGTACTGGGATCACAACCTTACTAGGCTAGATTCATTGATAATAGTAGAGACACAAATAGATTGATTTTAATCTACCTTAAAGACCCCTCCCATTAATTTGGCTCCAAGCCTCCACCACTGTTACCAAATGGGAGTTACAACTATAACTATAATATATCGAAGTAGGGGGTCTTTATTTGTAGCTATAACTATAATATGGGAGTTTACAAATGGATGTATGAGTACAGTTATGGTTGGAAATAAATGTCCCTTGGGTAATATCTCCTTACCTTATCGTAAACGAGATACCATGTGTTAACTGATATTTTTTCGTGCTATTTTTTCTGAACCTTCGTGGTCCTAAGTCAATGCCGAGCAATACAAAACTTCTTTAGTGATTCTCAACATACCATTTTATTCCTATATAGTTAGCTATCCCCTATGACTTCCTTGCTCATGGGATAATCAAGGATGAGAAGGAAGTGGAGAGGTGGCCATTGATGATGTTTCTATGCAATTTTTAGGCTAGGAAACTAGTCTCAATGATGTTTCTATCCATTTTTTTTACGAGCACCCATCCACATTAATGGACCTGTGCCTCTTGGATTAATTGGGCCTATCATTCCCCTATGACTTCATTGCTTATAGGTGAACTGGAGATGAGAAGAAAGTCGAGAGGTGGCCGTTGGTCTTAGGCTAGGAAGCTAGTGTTGATGATGTTTCTATGCAATTCTTGACGAGCACACATCCACATTAATGGGCTTATGCCGCTTGGATTCATTGGGCCCATCATAAGGTGGACGCAGCTTGGAAACAAGATGGAGCGGAGATGCTCACTCGATAAGAACAACCAAGCAACACATACCATATTTATGTTGTAATTTATAAAAAATATAGTTCAATCAATAAATTAATGCAAACAAGAAAGTATACCTTTCATTTTAAATAAAGCAATACTCTTTGCATCATAATTCATCATACACAAGTCATCGATCAATTCATCAGACCTCCTATTATGCAAATTGGTCATGATTATATTAATAGCCAAGAAGGCTCTTTCAACATATGTTGTATAACAAGTAGAAGCAATGCTAAGTTAATAGGGTGATAGACCAATGGAAATCAATGTCCTTTTGCATTTCAACCATCTTCAAGGACAAACTACCAAGATCATGCGCGCATGGCAGTGTCGATGTCCACGTGGGAATCGGGATGGCTTTGGCCCTAGCGGTGCCGACGCCTCGGTGGCATGAATAAAAGACGAACCGTTCAATCCAAGACTTAATGATCGATGGGACCGATCGAGGAGAGACGAGACGTCAGCATTTCTATTTGCCTTCGTCGCTTGCGGCCTTCCACCTACAGCGTGAATACTTGATGGGCTGGTCACTTGTAGGATGCTTATGGATAGAATCTGGTATCAGGCAGCCCAAGGGAGGATATGGGAGTTTGGGGGAGGGGGGGGGCGGGGGACGCAGGCCATAGCTGGGCCTATCGACCCACCCTACCCATGGGTGGTTCCGTCTCTCCATCATGCAATGTTAATGGATGGGCTTGACCATCAAACACCTTGATACCATTTGTTGTGATCCCCTTTGTTGTGGTTGGGAGACACTTGTTGTCACCTCTTCAATTGATCTTATCATGCTTGGAGGCTATACCTACCCATAGCTATTTTTTCCATCCTCTACGTCACCACTAGCTTCTACCTAGATATTTGTTGCATCCTTATCCTATATATCTCTTGATATCGTTGCCAACATTGACTCAAGACTTATTTGTTATCAGCCTTGTCTTTTGCTATATGATGACATAACGTTTGTCGTCGAAGATCAAGGCCGAGTGGAGGGAAGTAGCATTACCATAGACACAACTGGGCTAGAGAACCTATTTCAAGCAAGAATTAGTTAGCATCAATGACTAATTTCTCTTCAAACTTAGGTATTTTGTGTGTATGATTTCTAACAGTTTTCTAGTTTGATGTTGTTTTATTTTATTGAAACCTTTGAAAGTTCAATGGTTTTGTTGTTGTCTCCCTTTGGTAGCATTACATTTGTGTTACATAAGTTTATTTGGGATAGAAAGATGAACTTGGGGGATAAAATGAATCGCCATCAAAGTCAACTAACCAAGAAAATCACTACTCCCTCCATGGATAAACTAATGTTTGATGCTCCTACAAACCATTTTATCCTACCTAGATACCCTAGAAGAAAACATTGTTTGCATGCCCATTTCCCTTTTTGGACCACAGGAAAAAAAATGCCACATGAATAGAACAAACTTAGGAATATGAACAAAATATAGGTGCAAATAATATATTGCAAAAACACATGAGAGTGTAGGGTGCGGGCAAGGAAATTTCGAACGGCATCACATATGTTTTCTATACGCATAAAGATTGATAATTTTTCATATGAAAAATATTCATCAATCCTACATCCCAAATGTTGATATAGTGAAAGAATAGTATGTCGAAGAATCCTTTACGTTTTCTCCATTCCAAACGGGCCGACTAGTTTGTTGTTTCCAAGCATAGAGCTATAAAAGATACAACTAGTATCCTTACTATGTCTCTCTTTTTATGTCACCATTTATGGTTGATGATTTGTTGTTTCCTCGTCCTACTTCTTGGTATCCCCCACATGTTGACCTTAAGCTTTTTTTTTTTTGTCGACATCCTTATACCTTCTATCATCTTTGTCTCGTGTGACCGTCACACTAGTCATCAAATATTTAAGCAAAGTTTGGAGGGTGTATGTAAAAAATATCATGTATTTGCCACATATCTAACCCACAATAATTTGCTAATATAATGCTTGTGCCAATTGTATCGTGTCTTGTAAAAATATAGTTTGACGACTTTTATGGTTATCCGCCTTGATAACATTATTACTTTTGTGTTACATTAATCAAATCATGCAAATAAGATGGGAAAAGGGGAGGAATATTTTTCACCATCACATATAGCTATCTAAGAAATAAATATTTTCCTGCAAAAACAAACAAAAAGGAATAGCCAGTGATGGAGGGATGCAATATGCATGCAAATAGTAAAACAAACAAAACCAATGCATGAACCTAGCCATGGAGGATCCCAACTCCCAAGCACCAATAATGGAAGAAAAGAATGTAGGAAAAGAAGAAAAGTAGAGGGCCAATGTAGACTTAAAAAATCCCTAACCACTTTTTGTGCAAAGCTGACATTTTCAATTCTGCTGTCCCTCTCTCCACCTCTGCCTGCATGCTACCAGCCCCACACTCCACCACAACCTCTCTTCCCCTTTCCTTTGCCTGCATTCTGCATTTTGACTTCTCCTCCTCAAACTCACTCATCACTTCTGTTCCTTGAATTTATTTGTATTTCCATACACACCCTCATCTTCTACTACTATCTTCTAGATACCATTCTAAAAAATATATAAGAATTTATAGAGTTTTGCAGGTAATTAAGAAAATATATTGAATTAAATGGAGAACGGCCATGATTCGTTTGACAAAAATTAAACAAGGAAAGACTATGATTAAATGAGATGAAGGAGTAGGTGTTAAAATACTACTCCTATATTTCAGGGTAAATTTAGATAGCGAGAAATTACTATATTTTAAAACAGCAAAAAATAGTAATAATATTAATTACTATGTTTCCATTCATGTTCACGCACATGTTCACTGTTCACATTTGTTTATCACCTTCTCACATAGGGGCTGCGTTTAGTTCACATCAAAATTAAAAGTTTAGCTGAAATTGAAACGATGTGACGGAAAAGTTAGAAGTTTATGTGTGTAGAAAAGTTTTGATATGATGAAAAAGTTGGAAGTTTAAAGAATTATTTTGGAACTAAACACGGCGAGGATTGCACGCATGGTAGTACCAGATTTGTAGCCCTGAGAAGTGAATGAAAATCCACAGTTTCCCCCAAAAAAAAAAGCCTCCTCTTTTTTACCACCTGAACTTTTGTCCAGCCCCTATACATATCCGTATTCTGAACCCGAACCCTCAAATGCAGCAGTGAACACAACACAGAAGAAGAGAGAGAGTTGAGCTGGGCTCAGGGAGGACTAGGAGAGAGCAGCAGCAGAGGCGACCGCTTGTTGCTGCTGCTGCGTTTGCGTTTCCAGGGTGTAAGCACGGGCCATCTTTCCGGTGGGAGCTTTGAATGCCAATCTTCACCACCATAGTAGTACTATCTCATTATCTCTCCCTCTGAGTCCTCTCTCGATCCGGTTCTGCTTGCTCGGTTCGCGCAACGGAAAGGCGAGATTTTTGAGGGGATGAAGTGGTTGCCATTCTGATCCTTCTCTATTTATCCGCTTCGACGAGCCGCGATCTTTGGGAGGTTGGTTTCTTTCTTTGCTTTGCTTCAGAGATTGGCATGTCCCTTCCTCCTTTTCTTCTTCTTGGACTGCTCTTTCAGATATCAGATCGGTTTTCTGTTGAGGAAGGCAAGTTCTTTCGAGGGTGATTTTGTTGTTTGTTCTAGATGTTTTTTTTCTTGTTGATTAGTGCTTAAGCATCGACCTTTGTGTTCTAGATTGGTTTTGTGTTCATGTATGTATACGCTTCGGGTGTTGAAGCCATCAATCAGTGTGTGCTAATATCTGTTCCAGGTTCTCATCTGGGTTCATGCTTTGAATTGGTTTAGTATTTTTTTTCTCTCTCTCTGCGATTATGAAATTTTAGGAGTTGGATGTTGATTTTTCAATGGATGAACAGGAGATTTTTTTTTTTTGTTTGGTCGTGTTAAGAGAAGTCGTAATCTAGGTAGGTCTCTAGTGCTAATTATAGCAAAAGGAAGAGATGTCTTTCTCTCCAGAGTTTAGGTTTCGTTCAAAGATTTTGCGCCGTATTTTGATTGACAAGGAGAGATGAGATCTGTGCAGTATGTCAATCAGTCAAGACTAATCCAGATGCTGTTCATGTCTTGTTCTTGATCTGGTCATAACCTTGCACTTTCAGTTTCTGTGATGCTTCAATTGTCAAAACCAGCGTGTTTTAGCACTGTTCCACCATGGCAGTTGTTCTCCAACGCCGCTAACAAAAAAAAGTCAATTCTTTAGTATTATATTGCAGATATGTTTGTCTACCATTTCAGTCTAATAATAATAAATACTACTCGATTTGTCTCTGTCCATTGAACCAAAACATATTCTATGACCAATAATTGACAATACAATACTGCCTGTTGCTAACCCAGTTCAGTTTATCTTTCAGGAATCTTGAGAAGCCTATGCAGTTGCTGGTTCTTCATCAACCTTCGCAAGTTCTTTGGTTCCGTTTGTAGATATTAGCTAACCATAGATCAATTATAGTTTAGCCATCTTATAAACAAGCTGTTGTGAGAATTTGACTTCAGATGGGCCAAGGAGTTGCGGCTATTCCTGGCCTTGGGTCTCTTGGAGGCGTTTCCTGCGACAAATTCCTTTTCTCCTTTGCGAAATTCTACTTCAACATGTGGTTTCTACTGATCCAGGCATCCAAAGTTGGAATTTGATCACTTGTGAGGTAGCTTCTCTTCGCTTTCGTGGTTTGCCAGAATGGAGAGAGAGAATTCATGGCTGAGGAGAACCAAGTTCTCCCACACCGTGTACACAAGGTTGGATCACCAACGGGCGCCTATTGCTCCCCTTGGCAGGGATGTGGAGCAGAAACTGCAGAGATTTATTAGTATGGGGAAGTCTGTGTCGATGCCTGTTAACCGGGACGAGGATGCAGCGGCTGCGTTCAAGCACTCTGTGAGCTTGCCAACAGCCCGCTCCTCGCTTCAGATTGATAAGGAAAAGGCCAACAAGCAGAAGGCAGATTTTGATATCCCTTCAAGCCCTCCGGTGAACTCTGTTAATTCGAAGGGCCTGAAGGCAAGGAGCCTGGTCAAGAGCCCAAGCTCAGCGATGCTTCTCAGCTACTTGAACAAGGCACACCCGAATCGAGATTCAAACCTCAAGAAGACTGACAGACCTCAGCACAAGCTGAGATCAAAGTCCCCTCTTCCGAATGTAGCGCCTTCTGATGTGTTCAGAGAAGCACGTGCAAGTAGCAGGAGGTTTACAAGCCCTCCCCCAAAGCGAAGGGGATCTGAAAGAAGCATTTACGGCAAATCATTTGATAGACAACTGTCTGATATGAGCCAAAGCCCTGATTTGTGTTCAACCCCAGTGTCCTCTGATAAGCACAAGTCTCTAAAGGATAGCTCATGGACTAGGAGATATTTTGATAATGGTGGAAGGAGGAGGGTTAGTGCAGTGGACACTGACTGAAGTTCGGAGGAACCGCGGGGTTAGTATGGCTCAGGCAGTTCAAACTACAGTTGATTGGACACTTGATCCATCTAAGCTGCTCGTGGGGCATAAGTTTGCATCTGGGGCATATAGCCGGCTCTACAAAGGACTCTATGATGATAAACCAGTTGCCATTAAATTTATTCGGCAACCTGATGATGACGACAATGGGAAGATGGCTGCAAAACTTGAAAAACAGTATAACAGTGAGGTCAATGCTCTATCTCACCTCTATCACAAGAATGTGATCAAGGTAACAAATAACCGCTTTTCATCTTGCATCTTGCATTATTCTGCCATAATCACCATATAAATCTATGGAAGTGTGTTCTTAGATTTTACTTGTGTTACTTCTAATGACCATGAAGTCTGGTATTGTGATCAGATTAAATTAATACTGTAGCCTTTATTTCATAAAAAAGAACACTTAGGGTAATCCACAAGCTCTGTCAGACATTTCAGCTTATGTTCTCTTCTCTTAAGGTATTTGATCTTATTTGATTAACACTGTTCTATAAAAATTCCCAGGATATTCATTCAGTTTATATGGTTGGCTTGATTGATTGACATTAGCTGATCACTGAATAATCTCTGAAATACTCAATTTTTATGATTTTGCTAATGGCAAACCTTCTCTGATCTTATTTATGTAATGCAGCTAGTAGCAGCCTATAAATGCCCACCAGTTTTTTACATAATTACTGAGTTTCTTCCTGGAGGTTCCCTGAGGTCATATCTACATAGCACAGAGCATCATCCCATCCCTCTGGAGAAGATCATATCCATTGCTCTCGATGTTGCCCGTGGGTTGGAGTACATTCACTCTCAAGGGGTCGTGCACCGTGACATTAAGCCAGAGAACATTCTCTTTGATGAGAACTTCTGTGTAAAGATTGCCGATTTTGGGATTGCCTGTGAGGAGTCAATGTGTGATGTGCTGGTGGAAGACGAAGGCACTTACCGGTGGATGGCCCCTGAGATGATCAAGCGTAAGGCATACAACCGGAAGGTCGACGTCTATAGCTTTGGACTACTCCTATGGGAAATGATCTCTGGAAGAATTCCTTTTGATGACTTAACCCCTCTCCAGGCGGCTTATGCTGTTGCAACTAGGGTAATGGTTTCTTTCTCAATTTGAGTATACCTCCTAAGAGTAATTTTGTTGCTCCGCAGATGTCCAAAAACTTATGCCTCCTTTTTATCTCCGTGTTTAATTTTTCAGCATGCGCGACCAGTAATTCCTCCAGAATGTCCAATGGCTCTGAGACCGTTGATCGAACAGTGTTGCTCATTGCAGCCTGAAAAGAGGCCTGATTTCTGGCAGATTGTTAAAATCCTGGAGGAATTTCATTCTGTTCTCTCCCAAGGTGGCTGCCTCGACTCACTGAAGAGCAGCAACAGCCAGGATCAGAAAAAGCGACTTCTGCATTGGATTCAAAAGCTGAAACCCTCACATAGCACCTGAGTTCCTGTAGGCTCTAGCATCCTTTCTGCCAGATGTTTTTATCCGGTTCTGTATGATCAGTAGCTTAGCATAAGATTTTCATTTTTGTTCAGAAAAGGTGAACCTGTGTTCTAGGATGCTTGGACATGTTTATCAGGTGAATTGCAAGTAGGTTTACAGTATCTGTATATTGTGCTACCCTTCTGCTCTGTTCTCTGTTTTTGTGAAATTTAGTAGCAGATCATTCACATGCAGGTGTCTCTAATTATAAAAAAGATTCATTATTGGCCTAGATATATCGTAATCACTCATTTATATTAAGATTTTAAGGCAAACCTATGCAGGGTTGACTCCAGGCCGTCAGAACAGGAGAATGGCATTCAATTATTGTATCTTTTATTATGGAGTCCTCGTAATTATGATGCGACTTTGAGAAAGCAACATCTCTGCCTGCTTGAAGTCTGCTTTATCCTTGTGCTGTTTTTTTCTTGAAAGATGGCAGCCTGATGTCAGTTTCTGGTAGTTTTTTGTTCAGTTGTAGCATTTTTAGCTGAAAACTTGGTTAAAGTATGGGCTCTCCAAAATTCACCATATGTGGGAGAAGTTAATTTTTTGAAAAGTTGGACGAAACGTTGAATATATGTACAAATATACAAATGATAACTTGTATGGATATGGAGCCTTTTCTCTTCAGATCTCCATCAGTAGTTGTTTGCTGAACGTATGGAGTATATATATTATAAGCTCTACTCTGAAAGTCTGAAGTTGTGAACATTCAGATCACTGTAAAGCTTTACTCTGAATTTCTAGTCTTGACGAATCTTTCGATTGTTCTTGGCAAAGCATCACGACTGCAATGAAATGAGTGAGCCAAAATGCAGCGTAGTTTAGCACACCAATTACAGGTTCAAAACTCTGAAATTGAGTATAGAGCATTTTCGGCGGAGCAAAAACTGAGCACTGTCACCATCGAAAAACTGTAGCAGTTCAGCACTAATTTCAGCAGTTCTTCAGGCAGCAGCATCACCATCAGCATCAAAAAAGAGCAGACAACTGAGATAGCAGCACATAGGGGGGCCACGTTGAACCGTTTCGATCTCCCGTAGCTGTAAGCCTGTAACTGATGCAACAACATGTTTAATTAGCAGACAAAGCAAAAAAAATTTCCCCAAGCTTGTCGACGTCAGATTGGACCGTGCTTAGTACTACGAAATGCAACATTTTCCAGCTTGCGAACGTCAAGAGTTTGTGTGTTGGTGTGAACTGTAAGCAAGAACCACAGAAAACACTTGTCCTTTCGAGATGGGATAATGGAAATGGATTACAGTTAATTAGTACTAGTAAGTACTATATACTTATCTCTCTCTCTCACTCTGTCCGTCTCTATATACATATATATATGCTTTTGGCTTGATGAATTTGTACAAACCTGCAAGTAAATCAGTAGGGTAAAAAAAAAGAAAAGCGAATTACATGATGCAGATTAAGATTAACCAGTGAGTGATTTAGCTCACTCGATCACTCTCGCAGCTGCAGCTAAGCTAAGCTTAGCTACTTGCCTACTTGCACTGGCTGTTGGCCATGGAAAAAAAAACAAATTTGACCGTGAATTACACGTTTTATTCGTAAGATATTGATTTATCCTACTAATATTTTTTTAAAAAAATTTATAGCTTTTTAAGTGACACGAACAAATAAGGGATGTCCACGTAGGGAATGATTTGATTTTTCCAACTGCAAGCAAGAACCACATAAAACACTCTGTGCTTTCGAGATGGGATAATGACACTTAGTGATCGAGATGGGATAATGGAAATGGATTACAGTTAATTAGTACTAGCAAGTATTATATACTTATCTCTCTCTTTCTCTCTCTATCTCTATACATATATATGCTTTTAAGTTTGAACTTGATGAATTTGTACAAACCTGCAAGTAAATCAGTAGGGTAAAAAAAAAAGAAGAAAAAAGAAGCGAATTACACGATGCGGATTAAGATTAACCAGTGAGTGATTTATCTCACTCGATCACTCTCGCAGCTAAGCTAAGCTAGCTTAGCTTAGCTACTTGCACTGGCTGTTGACGAAGGCCTCCGACCTGACGATCCTGTCCATGAGCTTGTCCAGCCTCGCCGCGCCGGGCCCCGGCCGGAGCACCCAGTCGTCGCCGACCTCGTCGCACCCGCCGCCGGCGCCGACGCACCACCCGCCCCGGACGAACATGTCGCCTTCGCGCGCCGCGCCGCCGCCCGCCGTGCCATTGCCATTGGCGCGGCCGCGGCCGCCGAGCAGGTCGGCGTCGATGGCGTCGAGGACGGGTCGTCGCGGGGGAACTTGCGGGCGAACGGCGCGCCGCTGCGCTCCATGGCGGGGCGGTCGGCGAGGGCGAGCGGGTGCGGGTGCTGGCGCGGCGGCGTGTCCCACTGGATGTGGTGGAGCGTGGTCGCCGCCGTGGCACGAACCGCGGCGCGCGTTGCAGAGCACGGTCTGGAGAAGTAGCCCTCCGGCGAGGAGACGAAGTTGGCGTAGTACATGAGCAGCGTCCGCGGCAGGTTGTCCCACCCCACACCACGTATTCGGCGAAATCCCTGCTCAGCGCCACCCACGCCGACCCCGTGAACAGCTTGAACGCCGTCGGCAGCTCCCGCCGCTGCTCCACGTAGAAGATGTCCTGCTTCCTCGCCATGTACAGCCCCGGGTCCACGATCACCGGCTTCGCCCTCTGCCCCTACATTCCACCAGCCTCGTTCGTCAGAACGAACGAAGCTATAATATAATTAATAAACTAACTAGTTTACCGAACCTCAGTAAGTACAGCTACTTACTCCTTCCATCCTAGATAGCCGGTGTGCTCGATGAAGTTGGTGTTCCTCGGGATCGAGGACACACGTGGAGGATATCTGTTGGATGAAAATGATGTTAGAATATGGAGGGCTCAGTGTCAGTGACTTAAAGTTAGGGGGCACGGTCGTCGTACCGTCTTGGGTCATGAGAGGGTAGTCGGAGGCGGAGAGGTTGATGAACCAGTCCCAGTCGCGGCTGCCGGCGGAGGAGGACGGCGCAGGCGTGGAGGGTGTTGGCGACCATGGTGGGCCGCGGTAGGTCACCATGTTGGAGCGGCGGATCACTCCACGTTGCCGACTCGCCGGAACATGGAGCTGTTCGCCACGCGCGCCGCCAGCTCGAGCCGCTCCGACACGGCGGCCTCCCGGTCGAGGTGGACGACGTAGAGGTTGCGCGGGTGGTAGAGCGCGTGGAGCGTCCGCCATAGCCGGTCGAGGTCGCCCTTGGAGCCCGACACCAGGTACGCCAGCCTCGCCACGCCGGCGCCGGCGGCGGCGACGCGGCGCCAGCGGCAGCGCTGCCTGGCGGCGGGGAAGAAGGCCGGGAGCGACGCCGCGACGGAGAGCGACGAGTGGCGACCGCCAGCGTGACGGCGAGGAAGAGAACACGCCGAACGCCGCCGGCAGCGCCCACCGGCTCTCCAGCAGCGCCGCGGCGCCGCTCGGCAGGAGGACGACGCCGCCGCCGCCGACGACGGCGGCCAGCGCGGCGACTGCTTCGTCGGCGTCGACGTCGCCAGCGCCGAGTAGTCCCCCCGCGGCGTCTTCCCCGACGTCGGCGAGTGATGATCACCTCCTCCTCCTCGACCTCCTCCGCCGCCGCCGCCCATGGTGCTCGCCGGCATGACACCCACCGCCGCCGCACCACGCTACAGAATTTTCATGGTTCGCTCTCACCAAAACTCTTGTAATTTATATGGAATTATAAGCAGCCAAGAACCAATCTCTCTCAAAGAACTTGCGAGGAATAGGGAGACCCGATGTGACCGATTTCCAAGACGAAAAATCAAAAATCAAAAACAAAATAAAAATCAGAATCTGATCAAAAGATCGATCACGACCTTAACCAAGAAACAGAGTGGAATTAAACGCGATGCTGATGCAACCACGAAGACCTTATCGCCAAAGAGATCTGAACACACACTACTCCGATCCTTGACCCAGTAGCCCGGGAGATCAATCAAATCAAAACAAAAAAAGAAGGAAAAAAATCAAAAAGAACACGACGACCTCTTCAAAACACGAAATCGACCAACCAAACAACCGGAGTCTGACAGGGACAGATGATAATCAGATCAGATATAGAGGCAGCTGCATCTCCATGTGTCATAAAATCACTCGCAATTAATAATGCTCGATCGATCGATCGAGAAGAAGAGAGCCGATCGAGATCGATGAGAAGAATATAATTGGGGTGTGCAATTAATCGATCGATCAAGAGAGAGAGGAGAGGAGATCGATCGAGCAGATAACGCGGGAAACGGTTGCGAGTTTGTGGAGGGATATATATAGAACACGGCATGTACATCACCAACACGACAGGTGGCAAGATTTGCGAGACACTTCCCCCGGCTAACACGGGCCATAATCTCTCCCTAATTAATAATGTGTATACTTAATTAGTATAGTAAGCAGATGAGTGCTTCTTCTTCTTCTTCTCGTTCTTCTTCTCTCGTCGCCGTACGGAAATGGCGATGTGCGTGTGTGCATGCAGGCGTCGTCACGGATTGGTACTCTCTCCAAAGTTAATTAATTATCATGTGACAGCGACGGAGATTGAGAAGTTTAGAGTCCATGGCCCAGAAGATCTGCTTGATTTGTGCAGTTTCCGGTATTTTAATCATCATCTCTGTATATTATCTTAGTTTATTTTTACGATTGTAAGTATAAATTCGTCTTTGCACCAACTTAAAATATGTATTGCTATATTTGTGGATATCGATAGAGTACTGGAGTTGTATAATGGAAAACAGAGCAATGAATTAATGTGTGATTAATTATTATTAGCCTAAAAAAACTAAAAAATAGATTAATATGATTCTTTTAAAGTAACTTTTCTATAGAAATTTTTACAAAACACGTACCGTTTAGCAGTTTAAAATACGTGCGCACAGTAAACGACAGAGTGAAGTTGCGAAGTTGGGAACATGGACTTGTGAAGTTGTGAAGTTGTGAACACAGCCTAACAATCACAGCAACTGTGTTTTATCCAAGCTAATTAATTAATTAATCTGACTTTTGATCCGGTTTGACTTGATTAAGAATTGATAGAGAGATAATTAAGCTGGCAGGGGGACATCTCTGGTAAGCATGTCCCTTGTCACCAAACCCTGGCACAAATATGTCATTTTTTTAGCGATAAATTAAGTTGACTGGGGTTAATTTAAGGCTTTAAGCACCTGCACTGAAGGGCAAACAACAAGAAAACACTGAACAAAAGCAATCACACTACTACGTGTTTAAGAAACGGAAAGCTACTCGTATCAAACATTGATAGAGCATTAATATATTAAAGGAAAAACGAGAGTAAGAAATCGTCTTAGAGCATGATCAATAATTCAATATGTAGTATGACCACCACCGAAGCTAGGAAATTAATGTCACATTAGACTGACACAAGAAGTCTACATTTTGTTTTTGTCTAGAGATTTAGCTAAACAAAAAGATAGGATCCGGATTCACATACAAAAGTTGATTTATTATTTTATAATGAAAGAAGTACTCCATTCGGTCACGAAATTAGTGATTTAGTGACGTGTTGGACAGTGGCATGGTAACCAAAAAATTGATTATTAATTACTATCACCAATAAATAAAGCACAGTCATAATATTTCGAAACCTTTTTTTTTTGAAAAATTTAACCATATTATTTTCAAAAGTTGAATCAAAATATTTGAAGAAAAATTGATAGTCAAAGTTTAAACGTGCTGACTACACGTCCTCTAAAATATCACTTATTTTTTATCGAAGGGAGTAACAAAATCCCAGACCATGCAATGTGCCAATGTTCATCTCCCTTCTCAAGATGACAAATGGCCGGGGTCTGATCTTAGATTTTTCCACTCACAACGGTACTCATTGAGTCATTGGAGGGAGTAATTCTAGTGTTTAGGTACAGGTACAAAGGTTAACTCTCTGCGATCCCCTCTTAGTAGTACTGATGAAATGAGCACACTCGAGTTCTTAACACCAACATTTGCCAATGAAAGTCGCATAGCTATACCACCTGAAGATATATAATCATCAAGCAAATCTAAACGAGGACATATCTGATATGATACACATTGGTTTAAGAAAAAGTGCATGACACAACCTTCTTCATATATACTCCAGTTTTTAATAGATAACATCGTTAACTTTCGACTATTTATCTTATCAAAAAATTATATAAATATATTTTATTTTGCTATGACTTATTTTATCATTAAATAAACTTTAAGCATGGTTTATATTTTTTATATTTATACTAATTCTTTTAATAAAATAAATAGTCAAATATCATGTTACAAAGTTAACAGCATCATCTATTAAGAAACAAATGTCAAAATTTTCTTTTGATGGGGCTGTTTACAAGACTTTCCCTACTCGAATTTCCTCCCCTGCGCATGTGTTTAGGCAGACTATTTCATGCCCCAACTAGAATATCTTGACACTTGTGAGACCCAATTTTGAATTTTGTTTCGGTCACACAGTACAACTAAACACATGGGTTCAGATTCACCTAGGCATTATTGTTTATTGTAGCTGATGATTTGATTTCAAGTTACATGCATATACGTATCCTTTCCATCATGTCTTCATCAATCTTGTATCATATTCTAACAGTGTTTCGATGTAATAATCGTTAATTAAAAACAATTGTTGATTCTCTACTCCGTAGAGGCTCTGTGTGGTCTGTACGGGTCTTGGCGCCTAATTAACGTTGTTGCAAATATTTCCTACATGTAATTAAGATGGCTAGCTGCGTTGATAACACGATGTATCGTTTAAAACCTAATTTGGTCCTAACCCTGTGTGGGCCCATCCTGAATCCAATGTGTAGCGGTGCACGTATATGTATGTTTACAATAAGTTTGGCGAGTACTTTCTTTCTATTGATTATAAATATTTGATGTTTATAGAACAATAGTTTAAGTCCTTAATTTAAAAACAAGTAGTATTTGTCTTGAAGAGTGATATCATAATAAATAAAGTTCGATCAATTTTATAGTTTTTAAGATAATGAAAGAATTCTACATCTTTTCTACCATAAGACACAGCCATGAGTTTGTTAAATTATAAGTGATATGACAAATCCCAACTTCCCCATGCATATTGTTGATTGGCATCATCAAATAGATGTTTTAGCCAGCAATTCTAATGTAACTACGTCACCCATTATGAAATAAAAGGCTCAAATTTAACTAACGATTCTAAGAGTATAGCATCACTACGGCTTCGAGATGTGAGGTTGGGAACTCACCTCCCACGCACGTAAAACGGAGTGATGCATTTTCTTATGATTAATTAAGTATTTGTTATTTTTTTAATGAAAAATGGACTGATATGGTTTTTAAAGCAACTTTTGTATATAAACTTTTTGTAAAAAAAAACGCATTGTTTAGCAATTTGAAAAGCGTATGCGCGAAACACTGAAATGTGAGTTAGGAAAGTTGTAGGAAGAACACAGCAGCATAGTATGATGCTCATCCTCTGATAGCAACAATCAAATTTGGAGCCAATAAAAATATACGAAAATAACTTACAATTGTTTAAAAAAAACTTTGTTATTACGACAACGTCAAATTAACCAATATAAAGCACTAGCTTTAATTAGAATTATTTTTTGATGAACCTAATTACTCCTCCTCTAAGTAAATTACCAAAACTACTTTTTGACATTACAGAGTGAAGGGATATTAAAATAAAAATACATGCATCTCCAACAAACCAAATAACGTGGCACTCAGAGAAAAAATGTTAAACAATAGCGTTCATCTCCACCTAATTTTTTTAGCTAGGTTATTCTTCGTTAAGAATCAAATTTTACCATGGATGACGATGAGAGGAAGTATATGTTTGGTGCTTAGCATAGTACACTGGTCTGGTAAACGTCTGAATCGAAAAGCTTAATTTTCTCAAAGAGTGAACAGAAAGAAAAAAAAAATCAGCTTTGTCGTGCAGGTCCTTGTAGTACAAGACGAAGGACTATTATTAACTAGCTGTACAAAATGCACGCACTGTTTAGATTCCAACTTTTTTCTTCAAACTTTTAACTTTTCCGTCACGTCGAACTTTCCTACGCACACAAACTTTCAACTTTTTCGTCACATCGTTCTAATTTCTTCAAACTTTCAATTTTGACGTGGAACTAAACACAGCCATAGTGTGATACCGTAGAATTGAAAAAAAAAATTAAGCTGCTTTCGAATTAATGGGAGGAGAAATGCGACGGCTCTGGTACGTATTTATACGTGTGTACGGAGGCGGAGACGTACCGCGTACGTAAACGTATACGTCAATGGCGCCGTCGCGGGCACGGCGTGTGGCCGTCTGACCACCGGAATTGCTTGGATCGAACGGCAGATGTTGGCCGGAGCTGAGGACGACGACGTGTGTCGAGAGGGACACGTTTCAGCTCTATCGTTTGCGCTCTTCAGCTAAACCGCAGTTAAAAATTTGAATTTTTTTTAGTTTTTTTTATATTATAAGTTGATTTTGATTTTTTTTTATCGTAGTTTATTTTTTAGCGTTAGTTTTTTAAATTGCTATGAACACATATATAATATTTTTGGACTATAAATTATTTGTTTCGTTAATAAGTATTACTTCCTCTGTTTCATAATGTAAATCATTATTCTAGCATTTTCCACATCTAGAATAACTTACATTGTGAAACGGAGGGAGTACACAGCTTATACTTAGATAAAACGAATGCATCACTTCCATTTTAAAATATACTAACTTTTTTAAGATATTTCATAATATAATATATAGGCATGTATGAATGCATGCCATTAACTACCACTTCTTTCTCACTAAATTATTATTTTTTTTAGTCCTACATCCTTAATATTTTTAATTCTATTGAGTGAATGCATTATATATATTAGGATGATTCAAATTATGAGGTGATAATAATTATTTTTTGTCTTTAAATTAAGGGTGGTTGACCCTTATATTTTGAAATGAAGAGAGTAGCAGCTTCTTGCATTCAGAATATGTTGTAAAATATAATATTTTTCACCTATGTATAGGTTTTTAACCCATCACGTTACTGGCTCCGTCCCAGAATGTAGCAACCTAGGATATGCTAATGGGTCTAATCTGAAATATGCTCATGTCTAGATTTATTGTCTTAGAATGGATCTAACGCTATCCTAGCTAGCTACGTTATGGGACGGAGAGAGTACGTTCTTCCATCGTTCAATTTCCCCACCTACAGGCTCCATCGCCGTCGCGGGCCCGGCCACCTCATGTAGGTCGTAGATCATCCAGTACGTACGTGCCAACGTACTCTAGCTTCGTCAGCATCTGGTATGTACAAATTTTAGATGGGGATGTTTTTATTCCGAAAATGGAAAGCCTACAGATCGTTGGGGGTTGAGTTAGGCCGCGTGAGGACCGTCCGATCTGGGATCTGCGGATCAGGTTACGCTGCTGCAGTCAAACGCTGCCGTGTGATCATCCGTGTCGAATTTGGACGAGCAAAGCAGTACTGTTGCAGCTACGGTGAATCGCGTTGTGGTAAACACGTACTCCCTCATTTCCTAAATGTTTGACACTGTTGACTTTTTAAAATATGTTTGACCGTTCGTCTTATTTAAAAACTTTTGTGATATGTGTAAAACTATATGTATACATAAAAGTATATTTAACAATAAATCAAATGTTAGAAAAACAATTAATAATTACTTAAATTTTTTAATAAGACGAACAGTCAAATATTTTTTAAAAAGTCAACGGCGGTCAAACGTTTTAGGATGGAGGGAGTACGTTTTAATTTCTTTCAAGCTCCAACTGCTCCTCCAATTGCATTTCCTCTATGGACAGTACACAAGATGGAGTTTGAGATGAGAGCGGTAGGAAGATTCATAAATATTGTTTCCGTGAAATCATTTTTTTTATCGTAGTTTATTTTTTAGCGTTAGTTTTTTAAATTGCTATGAACACATATATAAGATTTTTGGACTATAACTTATTTGTTTCGTTAATAAGTATTAATTACACAGCTTATACTTAGATAAAACGATTGCATCACTTCTTGCATTTTAAAATATACTCCCTCCATTCTACTTCCTCTGTTTCACAATGTAAGTCATTCTAGCATTTTTCACATTCATAGTGATGCTAATGAATCTAGACATATATATAAGACACAACTATATTTTTTTAAGATGTTTCATAATATAATATGTAGGCTTGTATGAATGCATGCCATTAACTACCACTTCTTTCTCACTAAATTATTATTTTTTGAGTCCTACATTCTTAATATTTTTAATTCTATTGAGTGAATGCATTATATATATTAGCATGATTCAAATTATGATGCGATAATAATTATTTTTTGATCTTTAGATTAAGAGTGGTTGAGCCTTATATTTTGGAATAGAGATAGTAGCAGCTTCTTGCATTCAGATTATGTTGTAAAATATAATATTTTTCACCTATGTATAGGTTTTTAACCCATCACGTTACTAGCTCCGTCCCAGAATGTAGCAACCTAGGATATACTAATGGGTCTAATCTGAAATATGCTCATATGTCCAGATTTATAGTCTTAGAATGGATCTAATTAATCCCATCCTAACTACTACGTTATGGGACGGAGGTTATGGGACGGAGAGAGTGCGTTCTTCCATCGTTCAATTTCCCCACCTACAGGCTCCATCGCCGTCGCGGGCCCGGCCACCTCATGTAGGTCGTGAGATCATCCAGTACGTACGTGCCAACGTACTCTAGCTTCGTCAGCATCTGGTATGTACAAATTTTAGATGGGGATGTTTTTATCCCGAAAATGCGAAGCCTACGGATCGTTGGGGTTGAGTTAGGCCGCGTGAGGACCGTCCGATCTGGGATCTGCGGATCAGGTTACGCTGCTGCAGTCAAACGCTGCCTTGTGATCATCCGTGTCGAATTTGGACGAGCAAAGCAGTACTGTTGCAGCTACGGTGAATCGCGTTGTGGTAAACACGTACTCCCTCGTTCTCTAAATGTTTGACACTGTTGACTTTTTAAAATATATTTGACCGTTCGTCTTATTCAAAAACTTTTGTGAAATGTGTAAAACTATATGTATACATAAAAGTATATTTAACAATAAATCAAATGTTAGAAAAACAATTAATAATTACTTAATTTTTTTAATAAGACGAACAGTCAAATATTTTTTAAAAAGTCAACGGCGTCAAACGTTTTAGGATGGAGGGAGTACGTTTTAATTTCTTTCAAGCTCCAACTGCTCCTCCAATTGCATTTCCTCTATGGACAGTACACAAGATGGAGTTTGAGATGAGAGCGGTAGGAAGATTCATAAATATTGTTTCCGTGAAATCTTTTCCAAAATTCAAATCCTCTCCAAAGATATTATTATGCCTTCGTTTCGTTCCAACTTTGACAGAGTATTAACAATCGGCTCATTAAGAGTTTGACATGGTCTCTAAGCAGTAAGCAGCTTGCCATCAGACCTGGATCATCTGCCTACTATACCAAGCAACCGAGTGTGTTCTCTGTGACTCTGTCTCTCTCTCTCTCTCTCCATTCTCCAACCTCTGATTCGCAATCATCGGTTTATAATTTGGAAGATGCTATAACATTTTCTTTATTTTTTTCAATATAGGCAACCATTGTTGCTACACCGTTTTTATAGTA
Source organism: Oryza longistaminata (assembly GCA_009805545.1). NCBI lineage: Eukaryota > Viridiplantae > Streptophyta > Magnoliopsida > Poales > Poaceae > Oryza > Oryza longistaminata. The sequence goes on from CM020178.1 coordinate 7,880,148, forward strand.
TCGAGTTATTGTTATTGTTATGTATTGAAATTTTCTAGCTTCTCTGCCACGCGTATTACTGTAGAGGACCAAGTCCCTCATGGCGTGGCTGTGTTCGATATGGGATTGGGAACCCATCTCCTCCATACGAAAAACGAAGCAGTCTATTAGCGCACGATTAATTAAATATTAGCTAATTTTTTAAAAATTAATTAATTTGATTATTTGGTTTTTTTAAGTAACTTTCGTATAGATTTTAAAAAAAACGCACCGTTTAGTAATTTGAAAAACGTGAGCTCAAAAAAGGAGAGAGAGAGAGAGAGAGAGGGGTTGGAAAAAGGCTCAAACGAACAGAGCATAGGCTAAGACACACCGGTTTTCCGTAGCTTTCCTGTACGACCTCTTGTAGGAAGAATCGATGCAAGCTCACCCAACATAGAGATTACAGAAGTCAATCCTAGCACAAATGTACAATCCCTGATGATGTCTAACAGAGAAGCCAGAATGAAATGGAGGAAGGGCTACCCGTTTAATTTATTCTTCTTTAAATCAAATTTAGGTTGATGTGGGTGTCAAGACTAAACTGAGAGGATTCAAATATGGTGAAAATAAATAAACTACAGTTAGAAAAATTTAGATCAGGTTTCTAGGCACCCGACCTCTTCTCTTGTAGCTCCACCCCTAGGCCCTGTTTGGGGGAGCTTGTCCCAGCTGCAGCTTGGAAAAGCTGCTTCTGCTAGAAGCTGGCCCAAACAGTCCACAGCTTCTGAGAATCTGTAGTTACGTATTCTAAAAAATGAGCTAATAAGCTAGAAGCTGGGTTTCAAAGCTTTTCCAGATTATCAGAAGCTAGCTACCAAACAGATGCTTCTCAGAATTTAAAACTCCTCCAAACAGGCCCAATGTCTGTGATTTTGTTCCGGGCGCATGTACTTTTGATGGGGGAGTATGTGCGTCATCAACCTTTGATGATGTCTTGAAAGAAAATAAAAACTACGATTATTAAAAGTTATATATAACATTTATCTACTTATATTCGTTGAATCACTTGCTATCCAAGAAAAATGGTGGATGAATTTGTTTAATTATATGTCCTGCTTATCTTCAATGTCTTAACTCTTAAGAGAACGAGTTCAGTCATCTTTGACCACGTGAGCTATGATTTAGTATTCTCGCCTGAATTTTGTCATTTATCAAGGCAATTATCCATTTGCAAGCTTGACACATAAGCCGCCTTCTGAAAGGAATCAGAGTCTACTTTTAGCTTTAGTCTAGTACAAGTTAAACGGCTGCTTAAAACCAAGACTTGGTAAATGTTGACTTTAGTCAATCGAAGAAAAACCTTGCGCAAACAGTAACTACTGAATTTAGCAATTTCGATTGGTAATATCAGACCAAATTCCATTCACTCTATTATAATTTGAAGTATGGTGAAGCTTATACTACTTAGAAGAAGGCTACCAAAAAAGGGTAGATTTTAGCACATATTTAATATACATAATATTGGTAATTTCAGACCAAATTTCATTCATACTCTTATAATTTGAAGTATGGTGAAGCTTATACCTCAGAAAAAAGGCTACAAAAAAGGGTAAATTTTAACAGATATTTAATATACATAATATACATTTATGAAGTACACATAAGACTACGATTTAGTCTGACTCAACATTTACATTACTCGGGCACACAATTTCAGCATCATAGGACTCACCGTAGCCACTGAATTTTGCAAATTTGACCGAAAATGAATACCCTGAGTGCAATTGGAACTTGACAAGTTCTGATCATGTTTGGTTCCATTCCACAGCCTTTCCTAGCAAGTACTAGGCAAGATTTCTCATCAACTTGGCCACATGCAGGGCGTACATTCACTGCAACCACTGAATTTTTGCAAATTTCACTAAAATGAATACCCCACGTGCAACTCGGAACCTAGTTAACAGGTTTTGGTCATGTTTGGTCCCATTGCACAGCATGTCTTAGAGCATCTCTAGCAGAAGCCCTCATTTTAAAGCCCCTAAAAACCAAATGAGGGCTGCCCCCAATTCTCTAGGACTCTACAAATGCCTTCAACTCCAGCAACAACCCCCATTTCTTAGACCATATTTATTATTCTCTATTATATTAATATAGACTATAGGTTTATGTCTAATTTAACATCTCAATAATTAAAAGATAAATATTTTACAAGATCATATCGATGTAAAAGTTAATTATCAGGTGCATTATGCCCGAACAGCATAAACTATAGAGTATATATTTAACCAAACTACTGAAATATTATCCTATATGATGTGTCAAAGAAAAAAATGAATATATACCACTCTCTCTTTCCCTAATCCTGTATATCTCGACCCAATGGAAAAATAATAATCTTTCCACTAGAATCCTCTATGCCTCAGTAAAAAAAATGCAAAGAAAAATCTACTCCCTACATTCTGCGTGCAGTGACATTGCAGGGGCAAGCAGACAGGCAGAAGAGGGACAGGCGGGGATGGGCTAGTGGGCAAGCGCTGGCCCTCCGGGCGGCAGCGCCGCCAGCGCGAGCAGGAGGTGGCACGGGTTGCCAGGCAAAAGAGCTAAAATCAGTGCGGTGATTCGCCGACGTGCGAGTGGATGGCGGACCTTTCTGGGGTGATCTTGCCGGAGGTGAGGGGTCAACGACGGTAGCCGGAGGAGATACAAATGCATCGCAGGGTGTTGTGGGACAGGGAATGTGAGATGAGCGCGCGAAGGGAAAATAACGTCTGCACCAGAAAAAACGTCGATAGGGGCCATCCTGTTGAGCCCCCAGGACTGGGGGTTTCGAGGGAGGATTCAGGGGCCTCCTCACTTTGGGGTCTACAGTAGGGTCTCTGCTGGACTTGATTTTTTCATGTTAACTCTCATAATTTAGTTAGGGGCTGGGTTTAGGGTCCCTGCTGGAGATGCTCTATGCAAGGAGTAAGCAAGATTTCTCAATAACTTGGCCACATGTAGGGCGTACGACCCACTAGCGTGGGGTAGTACACTATACAAAAACAAGGAACCAAGCATGCCCAAAACTTCATAGATCTAATCCACACAGCATACCTAGCAATCTGAAATATACAATTGAGCTAGCATTTCAGCAAACTGAAACCAGAACATGGAGAACTGCCAGCCTCATGATAATGACATCTGTAGAACACCCAAATTGCCGCTAAATTAACAAATGGCCTTCTTCCCTCTCCTTCAAAGTTTTTTTTTCCCAATTAAAAGGCATTTCACAGCTAGACTTTCCTGTACATAACGTGATATATATCCCCCGGAAATATGGGGGAAAGGAAGCCAATAAAACTTCTCTTGCAAAATCACGTCGAAGAGATTTTGCCCCTAAACTACGAAATTACTTGCTAAGCATTGGCCTTACTGCTGCACAGCTCGATAGCTGGAGCGGCTTGAAGGGAAGACCGGGGCAGCGCCAAAGTCACTGGGTCTTAGGCCAAACTGATGATGCCCATCCCCGGAGTGCCCATGGCCTCTCCTTGCTCTTGACTTCTCAACCCGGGTTCGGCGGAAGACTTCTTGAATTTGGCGGTCATTTTCCTTCAGCATCTGATCGACATTGCCTGAAGGGCAAATTAGAGGCCCAGAATGGTGGATCTTGTTACCCTTTGATCCATAGCCCTGTTCAGACAAGAAATAGTCAATTAGAAATCTAGACAGGGGAACAAAGTAAAGTTATCTGACATCAAAAGCTAGTGCTATAATATTTTTCGGTTTTTCCAAATGTGTTAATAGTGAACTACAAATAATGCTAGGTAAACCTCATAATAACCTGCTGGAACTGAATACATAATATATGAGGACCTTGGATTTGCTGAAAGAAACTTTTCAATTTGACAACTGAGATTTGCAAAAAAACTGCCAACTATGAATTAAATGGCATAACAAACTGTTTTCATACTTTTGCTACTTAGGTCTGGAGATACTTACAATAGCTCCATCCACCCTGCTACTCCTGTCATCTTTCTGCTGAAATACTTGATCATACTTTCCACTACTACTGAAACGCTCGTTTATAGATTCAGACAGCCTCCGTTCATGCGGAAAGGCTTCGGCTTGAGTAACCACTGTTCCATTGCCATTATCTGAACGAATATTTGATCTTGTTGATACAACCACACGGAAGTCCGATGCGTTTGCAACACCAGAAAGATGAATATCGCCATTTTCACTCCGTCCAGCCTTTGAAGGTTTATTTTGATTAACTAGAGGCCCAGAATGGAATGTTCTTGTGTAGACACGTTGAGAGTCTTGAGACGATTCAGCAGGATGAGTTGGCCTGGGTGGCTCAATCGGAAAGCCAGATGCAGAGTCTTCCTTGCTGGGATTGAACATCTCACTCCTGCTCTTGGCATTGACTTGGTTTTGTCTTTTCTGAAATTGTACACAAAAATAAATATATTCATCTAAAAAAATAGAACTTGGATAGCAAGATTGTAGAGGAAAAATACACTTGGAATGTGTGCTGGCTATTAAAGGCTTCATGTACTTGTGGAAAAAAAGGAGACAAAGCGCACAGCTTAGACACATATGAAGATCACAATATAGAGCCAGTGATCACTATGTATGTGAATGTAACTTACAAATAAGCATATACGGATATACCTCATCAACCTAAATATGAATAGTACAATATACTCCCTCCGTTTTTTAATAGATGACGCTGTTGACTTTTTCTCACATGTTTGACCATTCGTCTTATTCAAAAAATTTATGCAAATGTATAAGATATAAATCACACTTAAAGTACTATGAGTGATAAAACAACCTATAACAAAATAAATTATGATTACGTAATTTTTTTGAATAAGACGAATGGTCAAACATGTGAGAAAAAGTCAACGGCGTCATCTATTAAAAAACGGAGGTAGTATTCAATAACAGTCAACAAGGTATTACCTGCAAAGATGACACTAATTCTGCATTTGCGTCAGGTGCAGGAACTGCTCTCGACTCTCTAGTCCGCCTTTCAGGATCATACTTGTGTTGCTTTCCTCCAGCAATACCTTGCCTACAGAAATGTGCAAATGTCAATTTTGAAAGAAAATGCAGGCATTGCAGATTCATGATAAGATTGTTTCTTTTCCATTTAAGCACTAAAAGTATAGAGACAAATAAACACAGACAAGAACTATAGACAATAAAAGTGAATTCATGTGTAAAAGATGTTTATAACACAGGGAAATACGTAGAAATAGGGGAGGTGGGAGGGGGGAGAGAGGTTCCAGAGTGGAATGCAGAATACCAGAACAGGAATGGGTCCAATCATATTATATATCTGGTCAGCTGATACCATATGCACACGACCAGCCAGGTATAAAATCGGTGATAAGGTCAGATTCATGATACACCTGTTGATTGACTTTAACACTCTAATTTGCAAGAGTGTGTTTTCCTTATTATTATGAAGCCATGAAGGTATGCATAGGTCAGCAGAACATTGATCCAAGTTCTCTAAGGAAGTTTTATGATTCAGAGATAAGATGTAATATTGTAAACATAATGTTTGTCGTAAGTACCTCCGAGCTTCCTCCTCTCGCCGTTTTGCATCAAACTCTTTACTTGGGGGATATCTCGGCAGACTTGAAGGATTGCAAGCATATGGTTTTGTTGCAAAAAACTGAAGAAGAAAATAACAAGCACATTGTTAATATCCCAAAGATTGGGTACTATGATGATTAAAAGTAAAAAAAAAAAAAAAACTTTTGAGATGTATTGTGAAAGATTAACAACCTCCTCTAACATAACATCTAGTGGATCATGGTACACAGAAATGAATAGCAACAGAGCTTTTATACTTCTAAATCCAAAATCTTGATCCAACTAGGACATGATGACTTTCATAGACATTAGAGATGGTTCAGGAGGTATTATTTTGCAGAAAGTATTTACTTCCAAACAAATATAGCTGATCTGAAGTTTCTAAAAAAAAGGAAAATAACGTTTTAACAGTGATACTTTGCTATTTTAAAACTTCAAACAGCGGAATATTTGAATGCAGCACATTACTCCCTCTGTTACAAATCTCTGGTGTTTCTGGAATTTTACGCTCTCCAACATGTGCCTTTGACTGTTACTTTTAATTTATATTCTGAGAGAGTGAGAGTATTATTTTACAGCAAATGTAATGGTAAGGCTTTCATCTGATTAATCTTGATAGTGTTATGTGGGTTAGCATTTATTGTCTGAGAGTTCACGGCACACATGCCATGTTGACATACATTTGTAAACAGAGGGGACAATTGAGAATTGAAATGGAGTAACGTATAATCAAATAGAATCTCTATATGGATTCTCTCTCGAAATAAAAAAGAATCTCTATATGGAAATAAACAGGAATGTCTCCAGCAGCTGGAGAAAAGTCCAAGGAATTTGAATACCTCGCTTTGCAATGCAGAAGATGCTGTTCCTCGATCTGCTGGATCAACTGAAAGAAGAACATCCACTAACGCCACAGCAGGCGGAGGAAAATCTTTAAATGTTTCTGATACACGCCTAGCATATGGATGCTGTGGCTTAAAAATTGTGGCATGAGGAAGTTTAGACTTCCTCCAATAGTCCTCTGATGGTGAACCACAGAGTTTAAATATTTTATGTAACTGCTCAACCTACAAAAAGAAAAAAAACAATATGAACACTATTTCAAGACAAATTCAAAGCATTCACTAATAGCGTTTACTCCCTCTGCCCACTATTATAAAACGTGTTTTGATTACAGAAATTCAAATTTGAAAGATTTTGACCAATGATTAGTTACTACCTCTGTCCCAAAATATAACAATTTTTAGCTATGTATCTAGACATACCCCTGTCCAGATACATAGCTAGAAGTTGTTGTATTTTGGACAGAGGGAGTACCATACAAGCACATTTAGTGTGTCAAACTTATAGCATTAGATTCATACTTCAAAGTAATTTCACATAATATTGGTTTTACAGCTATTGGGATTATATTTAATGAGAAATTAGTGGTCAAAGTTTAGTCTTAAAAACATTCTGCAATTAAAATGCACCTTATAAACATGAATGGAGGGAGTACTTCCAAGTAAAATAGTGGTCGACAGCATACCTCAGTTCTACCAGGCATGATAGGCTTGCCAGCATATAACTCAGCAAGAATGCAGCCAGAACTCCAAAGATCTACAGCAACACCATAATTTGTGGCACCAAGCAAAAGTTCTGGTGGTCTATACCAAAGTGTGACCACACGACTAGTCAAAGGGTGACGTTGTTCAGGATCAAAGAAACTTGCTAGGCCAAAATCAGCTATCTTCAAAATGCCTCGGTTGTCAATCAAAAGATTGGAACCCTTAATGTCACGGTGCAGAATGTGACGACTATGACAATGCTCAAGGCCACAGAGTAGCTGCTGCATGTAACATTTCACCTGCAACAACAGAATGATCATTGCCCGCTTGCTTTACTCGTATTTTAAGTAAACAGCTACCTGAGGCTTTTTTAGGACTACTATAGGATGCAATATATTCCTTTAGTCTTTCTTTACAGCTAATAAGATTTAATAACGAGTACAGATTCCAGAAGAGGTAATATCAATATACCTGAGACTCAGTAAATTTCACTCCAGGAAAAGAAGCTAGTCCAGCTAGGTCATGTTCCATGTACTCAAAAACAAGATATAAGCTACAAGACATTCTTGAAGTTACTAGACCCTCCAGCTTAATAATATTTGGATGATCAAGCCGTCGCAAAATAAGGATTTCCCTGGCCATGAACTTCACACTCTCAGGTTCCAAATTATCAAACCGCACTTTCTTTAGGGCAACAATCTTCTCCTTTTCAAGATCGCGAGCTCTGTAAACATTACTGTATGTTCCCTGACCAATCTGTATAAACAAAATAACAACAACTGAACACACCATGGTATAAAGGGCACAATCAGTCCAGGTGCAAAGTACAAGTTTAACAGTGCACAATCTAGTTACAAAGAAAAAGGGACATAATTGTCAACCAAATAGCAGTTCCTAAAATTTTGAAGTTCAGAGAAATAAAGTATCCCGTAGCAAACAAAACAGGAAACCGCGGTATTATAACAGCTAAACACCAGTGATTCAGCTAAACTGAAACTGGATCAACTGTTAGCAGAATATATTACATTATTACTATTACTATTTAAATTTTAAACCAAGTTTGCAGGTGAAAAAAAAAAGTTGCCACCATACTCTCAGATCCCATAGCAATGTAGTACTACTACTAGAATAGCATTGTTCACCCCACCCCATTAATAGCAGGGCATGAGTTGCTAGTAATGCCCACTGTTCCCAGGTTCCAAGGTCCACCAAAATTATCAAGAAATCCAAAATAAAGAAAATGCCACCGCATTTTCGCATCCAACGTAAAAGGTGCCTCCCACTAATAACAGATTTGTACTGTTTCCAGTCGTCCTAGCTACCAAGAATCCACTTAATAGACAACCCAAATAAAAACATCGCGATAGTACCCACCCTCATCAATCGTCAGTAAATATCCCTGTAAGAGGGGTAAACTCCCCACATTTTACAGCACAATTTTACCTTTTTTCCTTCCATTAGAGAAAGTATGAAGGTGGGGAGCACATTGTTAATGCATCAATTTATATTCTCAACGAGAAACAGAAATCCAAAAGGGGGAATTCGCAGCCCGCATTGCTCCAAATTCTCGCCGTTCCAATGTTCCAAATTAGAGATCAAAGATGAGAGCAGAAAATGAACAGAGCCAAAATGGAGATGTAGAGAGAGAGAGAGAGAGGAGAAGAGAGTGTGTGACCTTGTCGAGCTTCTCGAACGACTCGGCGCGGCGAGGCACCCACCCGCGCACGGCCTCCGCGGCGACGGAGACGAGCCACGGCGGCCACCCCGCCGCCACCTGCTCCCCCTCCACCGCCCTCGGCACGGGGCTCCTCACCCTGCACGCCGCCATCGCCATCGCCGCCGCCGCCGCCCTCCTCCTCTCCGCCGCCTCCTCCCTCCCCCCCACCCTCGCCTGCACCTTCCTCGCCTCCTCCTCCCTCCTCACCATCCCCACCCCCATCCCACCCCCTTCCCCGCCGCCACCGCCTCCGCCGCGCCGCACCTCCCATCATCCACCGCAGCCGCCCTCCCGCCACGCACCCCATGCCCGCTGCCTACACTCACTCCGCCCACCTCCCGCGCCGGCGCGCCGCCACGGGCGCGGCATGCGGAGGCCGGGATCTTCCCGGGGTAGGTCGCCGCGCCGCCGCGCCGAATTGGGGCGCGCGCGGCTAGGGTTTGGATTGGAGTGGAGGAGGAGGAGGAGGAGGAGGAAGTGGAGGGGAGTAGCAAAAACCAGCGAGCGAGGAGTAGTAGCACACTAGCAACGGCCAGGAGAAGAAGACAGCGAGAGGGGAAGGGGAGGGACCTGTTTGTAATTTCTCGGTTTTGTTTGCAATTTTTTCAGGGGTGTTTCTGCTTAATGGCTTCTCTCTAGGTCTTAGAGGGGAGGGACCTGTTTCTAATTTCGTGGTTTTGTTTGTAACTTTTTGCAGGGTTGTTTCTGAGTAATGGCTTCTCTCTATGTCCTTTTGCATTTGAGGACCTTGAAGGATGGATACTTTTGAAATGGAGGTAAATGGCAATACCTTGATTCCTCTTGGTCACATTTCTCTCCTCTAGTAACAAGTTAAGCAAACAAAGTTAAGGTTTTCCGTAAATAGGCTTCGATTATAGATAAAGAAATGTCGAATTTAAAGTTTGTAAAAGTAGGACCCCTAGATAACATGCAAGAAGGGGTTTGTGTCATTGGCATATTGTTTTGCCAATTTTATAGATGAGAACTATATCTAATAATTTTCTTGCCGATATTAGTGATGATCGTTTTGGAGAGAGCAGTAGAGAATAGCAAAATTATCCACAATAAGCTCACTAAATGCTTGATTGGTTGATACGATAAGAATGTCTAGATTTGCCAAACTTTAACAATAAAAATCAGTCACACTTTAGTTGCATACAAAATCCACGCCATGCTTTCAATGGACACTGGTGCATGTATGGGACCAAAACTGCAAACAATGAATTTTTGCATCTTGCAACACCTTATATTACGAAAACACAACAAATGTATAACTTGATCAAACCTGACTAATCACAAGTATGTCTATTTAACCACGTGACTCCTAAGCCAAAAGAAGAAATACTCCCATACTTGAGGGGCTCAAGAGTCAAGAACCATAGCAACACAATTCATGAGCGGCAAAACAGGAAGCTTGTGAGAGAACTTAAAAGCTGAATAATCAAGCTTTTGGGGGGCATATATGCAGATCCCTTTTTCTTGTCCCCACACTTCTTTAATAAAAATTATAAATAAATATATAAAAATACGGAAGCTGTTCTTCCCTGTGGTTAAAAATAAGATGAGATTGAATTATTTATCGGTTTGTTTCCTTAGTTTTAGAGCAAAGGGCAAAGGGTTTTTGCCTCTACCATGCACAGTACATCAGGATTAGGATTAGAGGTGTCTTCATTTCATACTTAAGTGATTGGACACATTTCCAGCTCGCATTCAACGTATTGTATCCATGCCAATTTGCACTTGATTAAACATTATATTTTGCTGCCCTCTTGCTAGATTGAAGAATTTTTGGCAAAGGCTGATGAACAAGTGCTTGTTACTAAAATTTCACCAAAGTCTGGAGAAGTACTTTGCAAGCACAAGGATAAAGCTGAGCATTTTGCTCATGGACTCTGTGAAAAATGCTACAACAAAGTAACAGACCTTTACCATGTTCATAATACATTAGTTCTGGGCCTTCATTAGTTCTGGACCTTTACCATGCCCTCTTGCATGACTGTTCAGTTTATGAAACTGTCTGGTGGACTGGAGGGTGGCTCTGATCCTCCAGCTTTCCAACGAGCTGAAAAACAAAGGCTGGAGGCTGCTAAAAATGCTAAGGGAACTGCTGCATCTAAAGAGGCAGCACTGGAATCAGTTTGTGAGGCACGCGAATCTGATGTTGAGAATAACATTACGACACCACCAAAGGTAATATGTTCTTAACATAGTTAAGCTCATGCTTGTTCCCCTATTTACCATACATTCTTCCTTTGTTAGCCAACTAAATAATGTGCTCTTTTAGTTCACTAATTAAATCCAGGCTCGTTTGTTAATACACAGACAACGAGAGCTTTACTACTGGCCACTAATTCACATGCTAAAGCTGATTTATACAGGACTTTTGGCATTTATATGTACTGTCATGGTGTTTCTATTTTCCTTTTCATTGCCCAAAAAAAAAAAAACCATGCGTCTGAGTTTTTACAAACATCCTATGTGTGTGTTTTGGGCAGTATGAGGATGTCTGTTTCCTCGCACTGACATCTTACTTGAAATGTCGTCTCTGCAGGTCTGCAGATATACTGTATTGTCCATGATAAAATTAAGAGTGGAATATAAACAAACAGACAGCTAACAGCTTGCTACCATGAGCAGTCAAGAGACAATATGCAAATTAAGATTGCAAGTGTGTGTGCCTTGAAAGTTGAAACCATGCAAAAGTACAGACACCCAATCCACACATTAATTACACAACTCAACTTGCATCATCAAGGTAAATATTGGTTCATTTTTAATCCATCCAAGCGATGACCCAAAATTAAGTCAGCTAGCCATCCCAATATTGTACACAAAATTAGAGAGAGAGGAAAAAACTAGACAAGCGTGGACAACTGGACGACCGAATTATATATAGCAGACAAGTGGAGGGACATGTCATATGAAACAAACTGATCAGCTATAGATTACATAGAGAGAGATTATTATTGCCCTCGATATGGTTCCAAATCATGTGTAGATAGATCCGCAATTTATCATTACCGCGAAGTGCGCGCATATACTCCCTTCTTCCCTAAATGTTTGATGCCGTTGACTTTTTGAAATATGTTTGACCGTTCGTCTTATTCAAAAATTTTTGTGAAATGTGTAAAACTATATGTATACATAAAAGTATATTTAACAATAAATCAAATGATAGGAAAAGAATTAATAATTACTTAAATTTTTTGAATAAGACGAACGGTCAAACATTTTTAAAAAAGTCAACGGCGTCAAACATTTTGAGATGGAGAGAGTATAAACTAAAACAACCAAAGTACCGAGAATAGCAGTAGCACTTGATAACGATGAACTCAACATTACAGATCGATCGAGGCTAAGCATATGCAATTTGATGTAACTAACACTACATCAGTCCCAATTTAAGTATAGTTGTGGGTTTCCGTGTCCAACGTTTAACCGTCCGTTTTATTTGAAAACTTTATAAATTTTTTTAAAAAATTGTAACACATAAATTACTATTCATGTTTTATCATATAATAACAATAAAACTACTAATCATATTTTTCTTTCAAATAAGATGAATGGTCAATCGTTGGACATGAAAAATGTAAAACTGCATTTTTTTTACGAAGGTATATTACTATATATTTCAATACTATTACAGCACATCCGTTCTAAAATAGAGTTACCTGGAGTAGTAATGAGTAGGGCATTACCGAGAACTAAAAATCTATATAGGGGATGCTCCATAGTTTCATTTGATTTAGTCGCCCCCCGTATATATGGAGCTCTCGATATATCGATAGATCGAGCGAGCGTGTGTGTTCTTGGTTTGTTGCGTGGCATGTAGGGACAAAGTATATATGGTAGGGCAATAGACGACGCCTGGTTGCTTTGCTTTGCTTGCTCAAGCAGAGGCAGACCACATGCATGCATCCATTCGATCGACGATATCTGGATCTCATCTGGCTGGTAGATCGAAGCCAACCCCAACCACCGCGAGGAAGTGGCCCTTCCCGATCATTAATGCATGCTGCTAGCTACTCCCTCGGTCACATAAAAAAAACCCAATTCCAAAGACGAATCTGAATATAGCATATGTTCAGATTTATCCTTGGAATTTGATTTTTGTTAAAATAGAGGAGTAGCTGCTACCTGTATATACAAACACCAGAGATTATATTCTTGTTACGATCATTAATACATTTCCGAGGTATAGCAGGCAACAATGACTATGAAGAATTATTGCAAATGTTTTAGCTACATATATAGCCTTGTTTGGATCCTCCGGGCTATTAAATAGCCCTCCGGAATCATTGCTATTTAGGATTATTAAACATAGATTATCGATAAAACCGATTCCATAACCCCTATACTATTTTGCGAGACGAATCTAATGATGTATATTAATCCATGATTAGCAGCTGATTACTGTAGCATCACTGTAGCAAATCATGAATTAATATACATCCTTAAATTCGTCTCGTAAAATAGCCTAGGGTTATGGAATGGGTTTTGTCAGTAATCTATATTTAATACTCTTAAGTAACGAGATTCCGGAGGGAACAGGGCCGCTCATGATCTGTTACTAATGGAGACGCCGTACGTGGTGTGGGTATGTATATATGGAATCGGAGCATCGATCGATCGATCACAGACACAGTACAGTCCCTGCATGAATTGAACAGAGGAGGAAAAGAGAGTACGGATGCTGCTGCTGTTGCTTAGCTTGACCGGGACATCGATCGATCGAGAAAGAGAAGAGAGACGCAGCAGTGCAGTGGTGGTAGTGTGGTACGGGTTGATTTTGGAGACGAGCTACTCCTACTCCTCCTACTCGTAGCTCGGCCATGCGCGGCCAGTGCACTGCACAGCATGCGCCTCTTCTCTTGTCTCGACGCTTGCAGATGCAGAGACGACGAGACGAGAGAGAGAGAGAGAGAGAGAGACGGCAATGGCGCCATGCGTAGGAGCAGGTGGTCACATGGCGCTTCGATCGTGTACCTGCATTCCGCCCGCGACTGCAAAAGCTGGACCCTCTAGTTTCTCATGTTCCTCTCTCACACAGGGCCACAGCAATACTACATACTACCTTTTTTTTTTCTTAGTCAGACTTATGTAAATTTAAATAATTTTATAGTATAATATAGTAGTCCATCCGTTTCACAACATAAGTCATTCTAGCATTTCCCACATTCATATTGATGTTAATGAATATACAAAAACCATATGAATATGGGAAATGCTAGAATGACTTACGTTATGAAACGGGGGAAGTAACATTTTTCATACAAAGTAAACATTGTATCAAAATATATTCGGCGTTAAATATAATAAAACTAATTTGGTGCTGTGGATGTACCAATTTTTTTATAAACTTAGTTAAAATTAAAAAAATTTGAAAAAAAGTCAAACGACTTATTATATGAAAGGGAGTACTAGACACAGGTAGTTGAAGAGTAAACTTTGTTCTCTTTCTCTCTCTGTACTACGGCCCAACCAAATGGGCCTCGTGGTTGGTGGCAGGAGGGCAGGCCCAGCGGGGACCATTTTTAATTCTGGCCCCGATGGACTCCTCGATCAGGAGCCGACTATCATTTTCTTATACTTCCATCATGCAATATCAGCCAAATAATTCAGATTCCATAACTAAATTGAACCGGACACTATGATCTGCCGGTTGATAAGTTGATTGATCTTGTGTGGTTCCGTTTTTGTTTCAGTTAGCCAAGATCAATTCCATCCTCCCAACTAGTTGTTAATTTCCATACCTTTTTCGTCGAGAGATGCATTATTTAACAATGTAGTGATAAGTTGTGGTAATTAACCCCCAAATCCCACCGTGTACAATCCTCAATAGGTTGTCCACATTTTTTTTTCATATCTTTTGTCGTCTGTCATATATACCACAATTTTCATAGCCCAAAGTTACCTCTCCTTTTTTTTTCCTTCTTTATTGTGTTTGTTGTTCATGTAAAAAAGACTTTTTTTAGTCTCTTCTCCTAATATGAAATGGCATAGCTCCTGCCCGCTCCCTCCAAGAAGGTGCTACCATACAAGCTCTCTGAAGCACAAATAGCGGATGTGTCCGGGTTTTCCACTATTCCGGAGTCGTTTCTTACCCTGAGACTATATCCTCTGTTCTAAAATATAATAACTTTTAACTCTTAGGATTTATCTCAAAATATAACAACTTCTCCACCAACATTCTCTTTCTAACCAATCACAACCCTCCATCATTCACTTTTCCCACCTACCTCAACTACTCATCCAATCACAACCCCCATTACTCACTTCTACCTACTTTTGTTAATAACCGTGTCTAACTCTAAAACTTCTTATATTTTAGAACGGAGGGAGTACGTGCTGAGGATCATTGTTTCCCAGCCTGCTCTTCTTTGATCCTGAGCACGCAGCTGCAAGCCTGCAATAGCCGGCCAGCAAGCAAGCAAGGACACTGGTGTTGTGGTACCAAATTAAATGGCAATTCGATCCTCTCACGTACTCCGTTTGTTCCATAAAAAATAAATCTACGACCGGATGTGATATATACTAGTACTACATATGTCTAGATTTGTAGTACTATTGTGTCATATCCGGTACTAGATTGGTTTTTTATACGACAGAGGAAGTACAGCTAAGTTGCAAATATTATTACCTACATGAAAATACAGTAATAGTATCGCCTACCATTGGTAATTTGGTAGAGATCCAAAAAAGGGGCCCTTTTGCATAATTTCGGACCACTAGCAATCGAAGCCGTCTAGTTCAGGGGCCTACCTGCATTATTTCGGACCTCCAGCAATAGAACCAATATGGATGAAAACGGTCAGAGAAATAGCCTTACTCTTTTTTATAATTTTTTTTTGAAACGGAATGGAAAATGATATATTCAGAAAAAAAAATAGAAAAAAAATAAAAATATAAGGATGTTTTGAAAACATGTCGATATCGATTGGATCATTGGAAGCCAGTAATAAATGTACCTCAGAAACATTGAACTTCGAAATCACATATTAAATTAACATGATTTATATAACATGATGAGATAAATTCAGCTTTGCTATTCCTACTATGTAATTAAATTACAAATTGCCTCTTCTTTAATCATTTTACTCAAATTAGAGGTTGGTCGACGAGTTGATGGACTTCTCATCTTATATTCTGGCCCAACCTACATGGGCCGCATGTTGATGGCGACTCAGTTTCAGGCCCAACAACATATAGGGCTCCACCTTACGCTGGCAACCGTCCTGTTTTTGGAATAAGTTCGTCTAAGGTCCCTTAACTTGTCAACGAATCCGATTTTCGTCCTTCAATCGCAAAACCAGATACAACGGGTCCCTCAACTATCAAAACCGGTGCAAATTAGATCCCTCGGCGGTTTCGATGGCGGTTTTGGCTGACGTGGCTAATTTTGACTCGGTATCGATCTGACATGGCACTGATGTGGCGCTTACGTGGCAATTCGTGCCGGGCGGGCCTTTTGGCCATCTATAAAGCAAGCAAGGACACTGGTGTTGTGGTACCAAATTAAATGGCAATTCAATCCTCCCACGTACTCCGTCTGTTCCATAAAAACGAATGTACGACCGGATGTGACATATACTAGTACTACATCTGTTCAGATTCGTAGTGCTACGATGTGTCACATCCGGCACTAGGTTGGTTTTTTATGCGATAGAGGAAGTAAGGCTAAGTTGCAAATATTATTACCTAGGATGAAAAATACAGTAATAGTATCGCCTACCATTGGTAATTTGGTAGAGATCCAAAACAGGGCCCTTTTGCATAATTTCGGACCATTTTGCATAATTTCGGACCACTAGCAATCGAAGCCGTCTAGTTCAGGGGCCTACCTGCATTATTTCGGACCTCTAGCAACAGTACCAATATGGATGTAAACGGTCAGAAAAATGCCAAACTCATTTTCATACTATTTTTTTGATGAAACGGAATGGAAAACGATATATTCAGAAATAGAAACAAAATCGAAACAAAGAATAAAAAATATACGGATGTTTTGAAAACATGTCAATATCGATTGTTGGATCATTGGAACCCAGTAATAAATGTACCTCAGAAACATTGAGCTTCGAAATCACATATTTAAATTAACATGATGAAATAAATTCAGCTTTGCTATTCCTGCTATGACCAACTTTTTTTTTTTGGCATCAAAGTAAACAGGCCCTAAATTACAAATTTCCTCTTCTTTAATCATTTGCTCAAATTGGAGATTGGTCGAGGAGTTGATGGACTTCTCATCTTATATTCTGGCCCAACCTACATGGGCCGCATGTTGGTGGCGACTCAGTTTCAGGCCCAACAACATATAGGGCTCCACCTTTCGCTGGCAAAACCGTCCTGTTTTTCCGCAGGACGAAAGTCTAATTTAACCAAGCAAACTATTCCATCAGACCATAACCAAAGTGGTTCACTTTACTGGTTAATTATATTTCTCTTTATTTTTCCTTTATACAAGTCGTATTTTAAGCATAAATAGATATAGATGACACCATTATCAAAGTTTTAAAAATTGTCATGACTATTTGCTTGAAATTTAAGACATCTATGTTTGAATTAGTCTCAGTGCTTCCAACCCATATAAACAACGATTAAAAAGTTTTAAAAAATATTGAGAGATATGTTATAATGCATATATCAATCCCACCAAATTTTATTGTAAAATATCGTTAGGGAGTAAGATGAACCATTCCCAATAATTCAGGGTGTAAAATAAACCGAGAAATGGTTAAAATTCGATAGAGTATGATAGACTTTTGTTTTTCTTATTCTCACCATGAGCAAAAGTTTTACTAGGCAAACCACACGAATATACGATTGATTAATTTCACTGCGAATAGCACGGGTACATCACATCACACAGAATCATACGTTGATACACGCATAGTCGCCGAAGCGACCAGCTGCTTAATTAATCGATAACACACGGGTTTAATTCAGCAATAATCAGCACACACACAAACCACACGCATATGGGTGGTTTTTATTGTGGACTAATTAAGGTAGGTGACTCGCCGGCGGCGAGTGGTGGTCGGTTGCTTCATGCATGACTTCACTTGCCGCACTTGCAGTCGGTGCAGGAGCAGCTGGTGCCGCACTTGCAGCCGCCGTTCTCCTCGCCGGCGGCGACCTCCTCGAAGTGGCTGCACGCACGCACAAAGCAAACAAATAATTAAGGCGTCAGGTAAAAATTGTTGAGAACTATCTAATCTCGTATGTAAAGTTCTTACTATTTTTCTGTTAATTTTAAAATATTTTTGATGAAGTTTTTTATGGTGGTTTGTAGTATATGCTACAGACCCCATCATTTAGCTTATTCGTGGAATAAGTCAAACGATATAATTGCAAACGAAAATAATTTATGAATAAAATTCATATATATATTTTTAGCCATCTAAAAGTAAAGGGTGTAAAATAAATTTTAATAAAAAACTCAAAATCAATTTTAAATTTAAGATTGAAAATTTAAATTTTGCCTGATAAGTACGAGCATGAGCG
Source organism: Oryza longistaminata (assembly GCA_009805545.1). NCBI lineage: Eukaryota > Viridiplantae > Streptophyta > Magnoliopsida > Poales > Poaceae > Oryza > Oryza longistaminata. The sequence goes on from CM020178.1 coordinate 7,898,469, forward strand.
AATACATTAGGCCGTACGTGTCTCATATGCGAACGTCAGGATCGATCGTATCGTGTGTGTGTTTGAGAGGAAAGACGAAGAAATTAAAACTGTAAAATTCAGACGAGAAATATATGCTTTGGTTGATCGATATTGAGTTAGTTAGTTACCTCTTCTCGGCTTCAACTATGACGACGCCATAGCTGGTACCTTTCTTCCTGCAAATTAACCACCACGTCAATCGAATCAAACCGATCAGTGTTCGCAAAAATTGAAAGAAAATAACAGGTTAAGATCGAAATTAAGAAATTAATTAACTGATCTAGATCGAGGAGGCAGCTAGCTAGTAATTAAGTACAAGTACTTACACGCACTGGCTCTTGTCAGCACAGTCGCAGTTGCCGCACTTGTCCGACATGGTCGAAGATCACTTAATTAGCTAAGTGAGTGATGAATTAATCCCTTGTGTTGCTTATGCTTTCTTGTGCTGCGGTGGTGAGGAGCAATGGCTGCTTCGGCTGGTGGTATATATAGCGGCTGGATGCAGAGAGAGAGAAGAAGAAGACAATTAACCAAAGGAAGAAGAAGAATCATATCATCTTCTGGAGACGTACTAGCAGGTGGATGGAGGAGGGCACACGCCTCGATCGAGAGGCACGCGCTCCAAAGGCGCCATCCGCCTCACGAAACGAATCTCTAGCTCGCTCTCTCACACTGGATAATGCCAGGCTTTAGGTCCCGTTTGGAATGCGGCAACTTTCCGAATATCTTTTGGGAGTAAACTTCACGAGAATATTATACTCCCTCTTTTTCATCCCATAAAAAACTCATTTTAGGTTTCGGTGTCCAATGTTTAATTGTCTGTTTTATTTAAAAAAATTATAAAATAAATTTAAAAATAGTCATATATAAAGTATCTATTCATATTTTATCAACTAATAACAACAAAACTATTAACCATATTTTTTTTAAATAAGACGAAGAACCAAACGTTAAATCTAAAAATTGAAAATATATTTTTTATAAGACAGAGAGAGTAGCTCGTTTTCACGAGAAACAGGGAAAAGCCTTACAGTTAAATATAAGAGGATACTATAGTTTATTGGTTTTTTTTTCTACTAGCTACTCATAGCCAAGATGTTTTTAGAGTTTGAAAAATAGTATAGCAGCTAGCAACCCAGGAAGAATACAAAGTTAAATAACATATGCAGTGAAAACATAGAAACTATCATGGAATAAAAATAGATGTCTTAAGATTTATTCATGTTAACATAAGTAAAACATTTTCTCTAACATCATTTTTTTATCATTTTCCATTACATAATTTTTCAGCAACTCACGTTTTCCTATTTACTACATCTATTTCATATTATAAAGTCGTTTTGAGGTTTGACTAAATTTATAGAAAAATATAGCGGTATTATCAACAGAAAATAAAGAATTATCAAAATTTGTTCAGTGTTAGACGTAATGAAACTAATTTAACGATATAAGTGTTGTTTTTTTAAAAAAAAACTTGATCAGACTTTCAAAAAAATTGATTTAAAAAAGAAATTTAAAGTGACCTAACACGAAATGGAGAGAGCATCTGCGAGTTGCTTCAGCTTACAAGGAACTACCAGAACCTGTGTTTGGTCGAAACACACCCGTCGCAAACTGCCACAATAATTTTTACATCCATATATCGATCAATATCATCTTTCATCTCTCATCAGTCGACAAGCTAATATTATTGTAAAGAGCGAATATTATTGTGGCTGTATGTATCAGCGGCCTTATCACCTTTGGCGTCTTGTCGAAGATTTTACAGTGCTCCCCTCGCGTCCGGTCTCCGTCGTCGACCATCGCCGTCCGGCTCGATACAGAGCGATCAGCGAGAATTTTCAAAAAAAAAAAAATTGACGCAGATATGAATTCCAAACAGCTCTGAATATATTCTCCTTTTCGTTGGACCCGGACGTAAAGTAACTTCCTAAAATCAGAATTCAAATTCATACTATCTCCATCCCATATTACTTGTCGTTTTGATTTTTTTTATTTGTAATGTTTGGTCATTCGTCTTATTCAGAAAAATTTAGAATTATTATTTATTTTATTCGTGACTTATTTTATTATCAAAAGTACTTTTAAGTTTGACTTAATATTTTTTATATTTACACTAATTTTTTAAATAAAACGAATGGTCAAACGTTGCAAGAAAAAAGTCAAAGCAACAATTAATATGGGACGGATGTAGTATGGGTGTGTTTAGTTCACGCCGAAATTGGAAGTTTGGTTGAAATTGAAACGATGTGACGGAAAAGTTCGAAGTTTGTGTGTATAGGAAAGTTTCGATGTGATGGAAAAGTTGGAAGTTTGAAGAAAAATTTTGGAACTAAACTCGGCCTATATGGTTTCCTTTATGTCCTCTTCTTTCTACAATTCTTTGTTTCTTTCTTTCTTTATTTTCCCCAGCCAGTCAAGAACTCGAGGTGTTGCTGCCCTTTTCTTTTTCTCCCTTTCAAAAACCTGTAAATTTCACTGGTTTTATGAGTTTTCATCTTCTCGTGGTGACTACTAGGGAGAAATTTCGAAATTTTATGTTTTGGCGATTTGATGATCTTTATCGTTTCGACGTCGCCAGGAGGAATCTCGTTCAGAATGGCGCTCGTAGCATTTGTCAAATCCTAATCGATACGTATCGCCGGTCAAAGACTAAAAAGTAATAGTAGTAAGAGTAAGGAGGAATTAAAGTTTGATGGCAACATTTTGTATCTTGCTCTTTGTTTCAAAGAATATATTTTCACCCCTAAATAGAAGTTTTTTTTTTAAAAAAATAAGGGTTTTCACCGCTCCAAAATACGCGACGTATCGCCTTTGGAAGCCATTCGAAATCCCAAATTGAAGTTTGTCCATCTGTTCCATTTTTGGGCACGCCTTCTGTTATTCAAGGCAAATTGGTGGGCCGCTATTGATGGTTTCTTTGGGCCGACATTGAAGTTTCCTTTGGGCTTTCAAATGGGCCGCAATTGATGGTTTCTTTGGGCCGATAATGATGTTCTCTTTGGGCTTTAGAATGGCCTCAGTTGTTGGTTTAATTGGTCCAAAGTTGACGTTTATTTGGGCTTTCAAATGGGCCGCTCTTGACCGTTTTCTTTGGGCTTCGTGATAGGCCGCGTTTTTTCACCGGAAGCCCGTAAAGATGGCTTCAGGCCCAGTTCGTCAAACACACAGGCCCAGTTGTACTGGCCATCATGGCCTTTCACTGCACAGCACATATAGCCCATTAAAGTACAGTAGTACAGTGCAGTACTCATTAGCATGCGGATCATCATATTGTCATCAGCAAAAAGTCCATTCGCCTGCCTCTCGTTACTTTTTTTTTTTTAGAATAGTACTCCCTCCGTTTCACAATGTAAGTCATTCTAGCATTTCACATATTCATATTGATGCTAATGAATGTATTTCCCACATTCATATTGATCCTAATAGATTCATTAGCATCAATATGAATTGGAAAATGCTAGAATGACTTACATTGTGAAACGGAGGGAGTATTTTTTTTTACTAGGACTTTATATTCATCCGGATATAAAATTGGGAACTTAGCCCCATAAACAACCAAATCTAAAATTCGCTCACATGGAGATTTGACTTCTTGTTTAATCTGAAATTCGCTCCTACGGAGATTTGAATACTAATGTCATTGTAATCAATAGACCACCTGTCTCAACCATATATATACCCTTAGTCTAATTCACTTCTCTGTACTGAATTTATCTTCAGACTTGCATTGTTGAGGGAGGCCAAATGGATTCTTTCCTTGATGACAATATGATGATCCACATGTTTAATCAAGATGGAATTTTTTTTTTCCTTTGTCATCATGTCTTAAATATAAGAGGATACTATAGTTTATTGGTTTTTTTTTCTACTAGCTACTCGTAGCCAAGATGTTTTTAGAGTTTGAAAAATAGTATAGCAGCTAGCAACCCAGGAAGAATACAAAGTTAAATAACATATGCAGTGAAAACATAGAAACTATCATGGAATAAAAATAGATGTCTTAAGATTTATTCATGTTAACATAAGTAAAACATTTTCTCTAACATCATTTTTTTATCATTTTCCATTACATAATTTTTCAGCAACTCACGTTTTCCTATTTACTACATCTATTTCATATTATAAAGTCGTTTTGAGGTTTGACTAAATTTATAGAAAAATATAGCGGTATTATCAACAGAAAATAAAGAATTATCAAAATTTGTTCAGTGTTAGACGTAATGAAACTAATTTAACGATATAAGTGTTGTTTTTTTAAAAAAAAACTTGATCAGACTTTCAAAAAAATTGATTTAAAAAAGAAATTTAAAGTGACCTAACACGAAATGGAGAGAGCATCTGCGAGTTGCTTCAGCTTACAAGGAACTACCAGAACCTGTGTTTGGTCGAAACACACCCGTCGCAAACTGCCACAATAATTTTTACATCCATATATCGATCAATATCATCTTTCATCTCTCATCAGTCGACAAGCTAATATTATTGTAAAGAGCGAATATTATTGTGGCTGTATGTATCAGCGGCCTTATCACCTTTGGCGTCTTGTCGAAGATTTTACAGTGCTCCCCTCGCGTCCGGTCTCCGTCGTCGACCATCACCGTCCGGCTCGATACAGAGCGATCAGCGAGAATTTTCAAAAAAAAAAAAATTGACGCAGATATGAATTCCAAACAGCTCTGAATATATTCTCCTTTTCGTTGGACCCGGACGTAAAGTAACTTCCTAAAATCAGAATTCAAATTCATACTATCTCCATCCCATATTACTTGTCGTTTTGATTTTTTTTTATTTGTAATGTTTGGTCATTCGTCTTATTCAGAAAAATTTAGAATTATTATTTATTTTATTCGTGACTTATTTTATTATCAAAAGTACTTTTAAGTTTGACTTAATATTTTTTATATTTACACTAATTTTTTAAATAAAACGAATGGTCAAACGTTGCAAGAAAAAAGTCAAAGCAACAATTAATATGGGACGGATGTAGTATGGGTGTGTTTAGTTCACGCCGAAATTGGAAGTTTGGTTGAAATTGAAACGATGTGACGGAAAAGTTCGAAGTTTGTGTGTATAGGAAAGTTTCGATGTGATGGAAAAGTTGGAAGTTTGAAGAAAAATTTTGGAACTAAACTCGGCCTATATGGTTTCCTTTATGTCCTCTTCTTTCTACAATTCTTTGTTTCTTTCTTTCTTTATTTTCCCCAGCCAGTCAAGGACTCAAGGTGTTGCTGCCCTTTTCTTTTTCTCCCTTTCAAAAACCTGTAAATTTCACTGGTTTTATGAGTTTTCATCTTCTCGTGGTGACTACTAGGGAGAAATTTCGAAATTTTATGTTTTGGCGATTTGATGATCTTTATCGTTTCGACGTCGCCAGGAGGAATCTCGTTCAGAATGGCGCTCGTAGCATTTGTCAAATCCTAATCGATACGTATCGCCGGTCAAAGACTAAAAAGTAATAGTAGTAAGAGTAAGGAGGAATTAAAGTTTGATGGCAACATTTTGTATCTTGCTCTTTGTTTCAAAGAATATATTTTCACCCCTAAATAGAAGTTTTTTTTTTAAAAAAATAAGGGTTTTCACCGCTCCAAAATACGCGACGTATCGCCTTTGGAAGCCATTCGAAATCCCAAATTGAAGTTTGTCCATCTGTTCCATTTTTGGGCACGCCTTCTGTTATTCAAGGCAAATTGGTGGGCCGCTATTGATGGTTTCTTTGGGCCGACATTGAAGTTTCCTTTGGGCTTTCAAATGGGCCGCAATTGATGGTTTCTTTGGGCCGATAATGATGTTCTCTTTGGGCTTTAGAATGGCCTCAGTTGATGGTTTTATTGGTCCAAAGTTGACGTTTATTTGGGCTTCAAATGGGCCGCTCTTGACCGTTTCTTGGGCTTCGTGATAGCCGCGTTTTTCACCGGAAGCCGGTAAAGATGGTTCAGGCCCAGTTCGTCAAACACACAGGCCCAGTTGACTGGCCATCATGGCCTTTCACTGCACAGCACATATAGCCCATTAAAGTACAGTAGTACAGTTCAGTACTCATTAGCATGCGGATCATCATATTGTCATCAGCAAAAAGTCCATTCGCCTGCCTCTCGTTACTTTTTTTTTGTTTAGAATAGTACTCCCTCCGTTTCATAATGTAAGTCATTCTAGCATTTCACATATTCAATTGATGCTAATGAATGTATTTCCATATTCATATGATGCTAATAGATTCATTAGCATCAAATTGAATTGGAAATGCTAGAATGACTTACATTGTGAAACGGAGGGAGTAATTTTTTTTTACTAGGACTTTATATTCATCCGGATATAAAATTAGGAACTTAGCCCCTTAAACAACCAAATCTAAAATTCGCTCACATGGAGATTTGACTTCTTGTTTAATCTGAAATTCGCTCCTACGGAGATTTGAATACTAATGTCATTGTAATCAATAGACCACCTGTCTCAACCATATATATACCCTTAGTCTAATTCACTTCTCTGTACTGAATTTATCTTCAGACTTGCATTGTTGAGGGAGGCCAAATGGATTCTTTCCTTGATGACAATATGATGATCCACATGTTTAATCAAGATGGAATTTTTTTTTTCCTTTGTCATCATGTCATCTACTGTGATGGAATGGATGCATGGGCACAGGAGGACTGATGCATGTAGCCTATAGCCTCAGGTAGTGCCACCACACACATGCTTAATGGCAGCTGGTATGCTGGCACTCCTCCACGCGTCTCTCATTGCTATAGCTAGCTGCTCACTAATTAATTAATTATTACCTCGCCATGCTTATGAACAAACTCTGTTAAGTGTATATATATAGCTCATGGAACACGCGCATGTACAACAAGTCAACAAATTAAACAGTATGATGTAATGTGTATTTCATCGGTTACATTGGCCCGGCACTGCTGTTATCTGTACTCTTTTCATTTTCTTTTCTTGTGGGTGTAAGCTTGCCTTGCAGTATAATTTTAGCTAAGCTGAAAATTGTTCAGTACAGTTGTATCATCCTATATATCTTTTGAGAATGTACAAAAGACTCACACATAGTTATTCTTTGTATTAAGATGCATGTATCATCTTGATATAATTAGCTGAATCAATAAATTAGAACTAAACTTTCATTAACTAATGAAATTAAAGGATGGCAACAATAGTCTAATTACTACACAAATACACAATGCTGAGGTGATCAGAGGTAGTGATTGGTAGTAATCACTGCTCTTGCTGATATATAGCTCTTTCTTTCTTCTTGTTTTTTTTTTTTGAGAACACCGCTGATATATAGCTCGTGTGTATATTGTCCCATTTGATGGGCACACACACACCTAGCTATCTTCTAGTCACCGGATTGATGCACACGTATATAGCTAGCTTGCTATTGATATACAAATTCATACTCCCTCCGTATTTTAATGTATGACGCCATTGACTTTTCGATCAACGTTTGACCATTCGTTTTATTCAATTTTTTTGTGCAAATATGAAAATATTTATGTCATGCTTAAAAAATATTAGATGACAAATCAAGCCACAATAAAATAAATGATAATTACATAATTTTTTTGAATAAGACGAATTGTCAAACGTTGGAGAAAAAGTTAACGGCGTCATATATTAAAATATGGAGGTAGTATTTCATTTTCACGGGGATTGAAGCAAGCTAGCTAGCGTATCTCCCTCCACTCTTCCTCCAACAAACATGTGTCCTTTTTCATATCCCAACAAACTACTAGCTAGCTAGCTAGTATACCTCATGGATCGAATAATCCATGCATGCAAATTATTATTATTAATTATTATTGTTATTATTCATTAGCTGATTATTTAGCAAGCTCTGATCGATATAGTATATCTAAAACCCATGCAGTCTTATTATCTTATAGGCTGAAACAGTAGCAGCAAATCTGGTGCTCCTTTCACCTAGCATGTATTCAATTCAATGCGTCTCATCATGCTCACAGGTATCCGTGGCACAAAGTACGGCTACACCTGTACGTTAAACGATAATTTAGAAATAAAAAAGTGGTTCCATTTCAAAGCATATGATTTTATCTAATTTCTTTTCTACGTGACGATTCAATTCTCTGATGCTGCTGGAGATAGACAGGATCAGAAATGGAAGTTTGGGCAAGAAAACCCCAAGTTTACGTACGTGGAACAGTATCCATGCATCGTGTTTGATGATTGATTCTTTAATTATCATTGCGGATTTGGCTCACTCCGAACGAAATCCATCCAAATTATAAACTCATGGAGAGGTAGACCATGCAGACCTGCAGTTGAAGGACACATCGATCGGCCTGATTAAAATCCGAGATAATGTCAAGCGATTAGTACTCCATGTCCCATCAATTTTGATCCTGACGAACTAATCAACTTCTCTTATTACGGTTAACAAAATCCTCAACTTATACCTTTGTCCTTTTCACAGTGCGTTATTTGCAAAACAAATCCGAGACAAGCTCAAGCAATCGATCCATGTAGGAGTTTCTGGCGCCAAGAGAAAAATACTGAAGTAGCCTAGCCGACTTGAGATAGCTGAAAAATTCAAAGATTATGGATAATCCGATTTTATCTAAAAGCTATTTGAGGCTATGGACAACTGAATTAACTACTGCAAAGGTAAAAAAAGTTGCTTTAGAAAGAAATTCCAAGAAAATTTTATATAGAAAAATGTTACAGAAAACACACCGTTTATAATATTGGAAGCGTGCAAATGAAAAATCCGAATCCAAGAATCAGAAAAAGAACATGTCCTTTTCACCCCATTCATGTAGAGTCTTTTGGTTTTTCACTGCAGTAAAAAGACAAGAGGGAGAAGAAACTGAAGGAGAAAGAAAAGAAAGAAAGAACAGCTAGCTGAACAGGCGACAGGTGAATCACTTTACTCTGAATCCTGGAACACGAAGAGGTGCTAGGCTGCATCGATCAGAGACGCAAACCCAGGCAGCAACGTAAATCAGCCTGCGAGGCGTACGTGGCTGCCTTGCCCGCATGCGTGCAAACTGTATGTGCCACTAAAATTAACTGATCCGGTTGAAGAGCATGCAGGCATGTGCAGCCCGGGCAGGCAAAGTACAGAGCCTCTCGAGTCTCGATCTCCAGGCAGAAACAGGGAGAGAGAGAGATGCAATGCAACCATGCAAGTGAAGTGACTGAAATCTGCATCTCTTGATCGATTGATCACTCTGCAATTATATTACAGTCCATTGTTTGGGTGTGTTTAGTTCCACGCTAAATTAAAAGTTTATGTGTGTAGGAAAGTTTTGATGTGATAAAAAAATTAAAAGTTTAAAGAAAAAGTTGGAAACTAAAACAAGGGCTTTGTTCCAAGCAAGGAGCTTTGCAAGCTCATCTCGTCTGACTGTCTGACGAAGAGAGAAAGAAGAAGATTTGATTTGTAAGCTGAAGATGCATGTTAGTAGTATGAAATTGGAACAGGAGGTGTTTGTGTGTGTATATGTGCAAATCCAATTTGGCTGGATTTATATTACATTTGGATATATGATCTTGTATTTTGGGGTGGTTTGGTTGGTAGCTCTGCAATGATTGCAGTCGAGGTTGATCTGGGAGCTGAACTTGAATGGGATGCAGGTGTTGTCTCATTTGGGAAGCCATGCATGCATGAGCAAAGCTGATGATGAGATGATACCACTCACCATCATTTAGAAGATTATCATTATTATTACTATTAAATAATCTGATCTGATTGGATAGTATGCAAGGCATATATAGGTTTCAACTAAAATTGCAGTAAAATAATGTATTCTTTTCGTCTCCATTGACACCTGTAATTTGGAGTGATGTGCTCCTGTCGCCTGTATCTATATACTCCTATCTGTAACCTGTTCAGAAATATAGTTAATTAGGTGCTCCACTTGTTAATACATCCGAATAAGGCAAGTATGCAGATGCTGTTCTTGGACTACTGTATTGTACCAGTCTCAAGCACAGGTATAGATGATTCCAGAGAAAAAGGTATGTCATGTCTGTACTCTGTATCCTGTTCAAATTACGTCATGGAAAATTCAGACAGATTTGTGTTTTCCATTTGAATATTGTTGTCACTGCCTAAGGCCAAGCCAAATGGCTGTATTTGTACATACAGTTGGATAATGTTCATGGTGTGTTAGTTTGGGACTAGTGAAAAATGAATCCCCATTCCCCATATAATTTCAAGCAATAATTAAGAATTACTCCATTTTATAAAAAATAAGTTCATGTTGGATCATGACATCATTTATGTCTACCGTACACCCAATTTTCTGATGGAGGTAGCAACTGGCAATATAAATGGATGCGATATGAATGTGGTCGGGATGGCTGGAGCAGGGTGCTAGCGTGCTTGTGCCGGGCCAACAACTAAGAAATACTCCTCGGATCACAAATACTTGCTTTGTCAGGTCTCACTTAAAAATTTACCACTATACACCCGTCATAAAATGTAATAGATTTTGATAATGTAATTTTGGGATTTTGAAGTAAAACATTTCAATTTTGTTACCATATTGGGTTGCATTATTATACATGACTAGCTCACTAAAAAGATACGTCGGGTTGCATCACATGACTAGTTTACCCAAAAAGATAAGTAAGGATGGACAATTTATTTATATTTGTTGCTCTAATTTTTTTCCTCTCCTTAATTATCCCACCTTTATTTTATCTCCAAACTATTGAAAATGGTTCACTTTACTCCTTAATAATATTTCTCTTTTCCCTCTTTTTATTCAAGTTGTCTTTTAAGACTCAAATATTTGGAGCTATGGATTACACACCACTATCAAAATTATTTTTCATGATCATTTGCTTGAAATATTTCTCTTTTTCCCTTCTTTATACAAGTTGTATTTTAAGCAGCAAATTTTTAGATATGGATTACACCATAATCAAAATTGTTTTTCATGACCATTTGCTTGATATTTAAAATCACAATGTTTAAATTAGTCTTAGGTGCTTCGAACTCATGGAAACAGTGACTAAAATTATAAAAAAAAATGTTAAGACGTAATAAGTTGTAATGCATCTATCAGCCTAACAGAATTCCAGTGGAAAATATAGCTTTTATATATAGAGAAAAAAAATACCGTTGGAGAGTTAATGCAACCGTTTTAAATAGTTTACAGTATAAAATAAACTGAAAAATGGTTTAGGTGGTGAACCGTTCCGGTGAAATAGTAATATAGACATTTCACTTATTTTTTATTAAATATGAAAAAAGAACTATATTAGTACAGAATGGAGATGGGTATTTTTCACTCATCTCACACATACAACGCAAAAGTAAAAAGACTAGAATATTCCTATTTTATCAAATCTCAACGCAACAATCCTCACTTTATATGCTCGCAATATTATTATTCTCCACTTTCACAAACTCTGTTGCAACTATTACGGTAAAACTGAATTTATTTTGGGACAGATGAAATGAGTTAAAAATGAACTTAATATAGAGCCTGTTTGGCACAGCTCCAGCTCCAGCTCCACCCCTCCTGGAGCTAGAGCTCAGCCAAACAGTTTTAGCTCCACCGAAACTAGGAGTGGAGCTAGGTGGAGCTCTCTCACGAAATGAACTAGAGTTGTGAAGCTCCACAACTCCACTCCAGACTCAACTCTTGGATTTAAATTTAGGAGTTAGAGCTATAACAAACAGGCCCATCCAACGGAGGAAGGAAGTAAGTGTTGGAACTGATTAATGGCGTTTGTAATTATTCTAGATGGAGAGGGGTGTGTGGCATGGCAGGGCATGGATCCCTCCTCCTCGCCCCCAGAGACGCGCCATCCATGACCAATGATCCCCACACGCCCAATAATGGCCATGCACTCATGCCAACCCCGCGCGCGCGCGCGCCGCGCCATCGCGTCGCGCGCCTCGCCATGGTCGCGTCGCGTTCGTCTCCCTCTCCCAGCTTGCGCTGCAGCTCACGCGTCGCTTTTGACCATCCCCGCCACGCTGCCTCCTCTACTTATACCTCCCCTCCTCATCTCGCTAGCTACCTACCCACCTCCGCGTCGTCGTCGTCGTCGAGCGCTCGATCGATCGCCATGGCAGCCAGCGAGCAGAGCTCCGAGTCGTCGTCGACGGCGTCCACGTCGTCGTGCGGCAAGAAGCAGCAGGTGGCCGGGAAGAGGAAGCGGGAGGACGTCGTCGTCGGCGGCGGCGGGGAGCAGGCGGTGGCGGCGGTGGCGTACAGGGGGGTGAGGATGAGGGCGTGGGGGAAGTGGGTGTCGGAGATCAGGGAGCCGAGGAAGAAGTCCCGCATCTGGCTCGGCACCTTCCCGTGCCCGGAGATGGCGGCGCGCGCGCACGACGTCGCCGCGCTCAGCATCAAGGGCGCCCGCGCCGTCCTCAACTTCCCCGACCTCGCCCCGGCCCTCCCGCGCCCGGCCTCCCTCACGCCCCGCATCCTCGTCCCCGCACGTCCGAGGCCGCGCCGCCCTCGCCGCCGTCATGCACCACCACAAACACCCCTCCTCCTCCACCTCACCTCCTCGCCGCCGCTGCTCCTCCGCCGGACGAACACCACCCTGCGCGACGCGCCGCAGCAGCCTGAGCCGAGGCAGGGAGGATAACCACCACCAGCAGCAGCAGCCGCGGCGCGGCGCGGCGGGCGCAGATGGCGGTGGCCGAGCTGGTGTTCGACGAGCTGGCGCCGCTGTGGGTGGAGGACGTGGTGAGTTCGGTCCGTCGATCATTGCTGGACGGCGTACGATGCGCTTGACCCCATCGGCTTCCAGCTCTCTCTGGAGTACTAGGCTGCTGCTTGTAAAACAGCTTCTTTTCTTCTCTCTTTTCTTTTTTGGTTGTTTGTGTGTGGATTTTTCCCCTAGTGGTGCTTAAAATGTGCTTGTTTTTTTTCTTCTCTTCAATCTTGATTGAGTTGGATTTGGAGTTTGTGTGATATATGCGATGGAATTAGTTCGAGATGCGTGCACATTTTTCCCAGGAAAAATGCATGCTTAACTCGAAGCAGAAGCTCAATATTGTGGTTGAGACTGAACCAAAATCAATTCTAAAATTTGGAGGTTGAAAATTTAGACTTCTGCGAAAGTTCGAGGATGTAAAAGAAGAAATGTCACCATATTTCTATTTTGAACGAGAGGTTTAAGCTACATATATATGCACTTTGTTTACTCTGAGCAATGGTATATAATTTTCATGAAAGCAAGCAGTGCATATATCGACTAAACGAGTCCACAACTTCAGATAAAAACATCTGCTAGATTTTCTAGAACTGACGGCTCATGGCTTTTGCTTGCGTAACAGCACCTATGGTAAAATAGTCTTTCGAATTAATCGCAAAATTTAAAAAAAAATCTTTCTGAATTCTGACAAGTCTGAAGAAATAAATATTTTGCTGGCTCGATCGCACAAATACCTGCACATCTTGCCATTGTGATCACTTATTCACTATGCGTAACATAGAGTCATCGATTTTTTTTTCGAACACGCAAAAAAAATTACACACCAATATATTAAAGAAATCAAAGTTTTGGTTACACTACGCAAACGACCAGGAAGACTATTGCAAGGGGACATAAAAAATTGGAAGGAAAAAGAATGTACTAAAAATTCATTACATGAATTCTTGAAAGCAATTGCAAGGACCTACTACTGTAATACTTATCAGAATTGACTACTACTACCACTACTTAAACTTTCCACCACCAATGGCTTTTAAACTGTCAGATTATGGCCGATTTAAACAAGTACATAGTTGCAATGATGTTTATCAAAATGTACCTGCAATTTAAACTGTATCAATCGCTCAGCAATCGACCTTACCTAAATACTAATAATTGACTCTGCAGCTGGGACCTGAAGAACCTAGCTTGGGAATTAACTAAGCATGGTGTCCCATGGCACGCCGATCAATTCATTAATCTGTACAACTCAGAGATCCTATTGAGATTCGATGAATGCAATGTGAATCGTCAGAGAAGTTAATTAGCTGTGAATAAAATCTAAAGAAACTGATCCTCTTACAGGGGTTAGCTCCACGTACGAAAAAATAGAGTAAATTGGTGCAGTGCATGTATGTGTGTGCTTGTCTGTCTTAGCCGGCCGCTGGTCGCTGAACCTGAACCTGAACTAGCTGTCTGAATATTTCGTCGCCTGAATCTGTCTGAATGATCATCTGATGATCTGATCCGACGGTCCAGAGCTCGAGCCAGGCCAAATGTGTGCAATAGATTCAATGCTGGGCCCCATCAAGATTCAAGAGTAGGCGGCTGCATTCACTGGCCATGGCCGTGTCACCAGCTTGTTGCCGTGCCTTGTTGTCATGTCACTCAGAAAAATATCCATCTTGACCCGGTAATTTCTTCGTTTTCAGGGTTACTAATCTCTTTCGGTTTTGTTGAAATATAAGCACTTTCTGAAGTTTTCTTTGCAGATTTTGAGAAGATAGGTGAAATTTAAATGAGACAGTTGTAAGCCCGAATGACTAGTGGTGTTTTTGGGGTGACCGGCCGATTTTATAGATGACTAACGGTAATGGAGATGGGCAGCGGCGGAGCTCGGGCGCCACCCCGACCTGTCTGGGAGTTGTCTTCATCGCTAGAAATGATTGCAATTGGTTAAACGAGAGAGTAGTAGGAGGAATTACTATATATAGTTGGTTCTCTAAAAAACAATATATAGTTTGAAATAAAATTTGAACGCCTAAAAGTTGTTATAGTTTGGGATGAAGTATTTTTTCATTCTCCTTTAATTTCCTATAGGAATTGTGTCTTCAGGTTGAAATTAAGCACATGCAGTGCATTTTAATGAGATTAGAGATTGCGGCTGATCCCTGACTCTTTGAGCGTTCGTGTGCAATCACGTTTCTGTGTAATCGTAAAAAAAGTATAATGCAAAAATTTTACAGCAAACTTTGTTGGATTTTTCAACGAACTTATCAAATTACTTCTGCAATAGCCAAGAAAAACCCTGCGTTCTTGAAGCTGTATATGTACATGATCATCATAGCCAACTTTCTTGATCTGGATAATTTGTATCCAAGGTTAAGAGAGTGTGACAACTACCAGGGGCATATCTAGATACCACAATTTTGCAAAGATTTCTGAAGAATATATACAATGATAGGCCAACAACATGATGGTCCTGATGAGGAAACAGTCTGATTAGCTACATACAAATCGCCATGTTGTTCTCCTCCTGTCCTGAGACAGTGAGACACCAGAGATTCAGAAAGGATGACGGCTAATGACAGTTTGATGGATTATCCATGCAAGCCACACACCTGGTGCTGAATGTATGCATCATTATATCCTGCTTAGACAATTCTAATACCCCTGCAGGAGTTACTCCTATATCACTCAGAGACAGTGTATGTGATTGCATTAGAGATGACACCTGTGCACACGTGTCAGCTCGTGATAGACTGGCTGGAGATTACCCTGAGATTCTGGACATGAATGCCACTAACTTAATGCCTCCTGGGTGTTGATGTGTGTGCTTGTTGATTAGTGCAACAGTTGCAATAGGTTGCCATAAGCATCAATTTGGGAATTAATAATCCATGAGGTTGAATAAATTATCTGAATTAACGATGGATGTTGGCTGTGTGCATATTGTGCAGAGTCAAAACTGTACGTTCAGATCATATTTGGAATATATGTCTGCATTTTACTATATTGATAATTCAAGAATTAGTTCAAAGTTATACTTTGCACATACTTGTGGTAACGATATATTTGTTCAAAATTACACTGATACGTGCAAATTTTCACAAAATGCTGCTAGTTAACTTGTAATATTGTAGGATTGTACTGTTTAGAAACAATATCAATTTGACCTATTTTACTTAATTAACATAAATAATGAATTTTTAGTTCAACGTTATGTGCGTTTTGAAAACAAGCTGACCAAAATAAACTAATTAAAACGCTATAATAATGTTGATTATTGAAATGCATTGTTTTCTTAAATAAATGGCCCTACTCTATCAACATGTACATACGAAGATGTACTTCTATTAAAAAACTATAGTATACAATAACTTTTAAACGCTAACCACATGATAATATTACTGTAGCTAATTAAATATTCCTCTGAGTAGTGCTGCTAGTGCTTGACGCTGTTGACTTTTGAAATACGTTTGACTATTATCTTATTCAAAAAATTATGTAAATATTATTTATTTTATTGTGACTTGATTTATCATCAAATGTTTTTAAGTATTACATAAATATTTTATATTTGTATAAAAATTTTGATAAGTTAAATTGTCAAATGTTGGTCAAAATGTCAACGTGTTATACAATAAATACGGGGGAGTAGTTAATTAAGATAAGTTAAATAATGTTGGTACAAAGCTACAGCTGTTCTCCACCCTCGTGCAAGTATGTATACAGAGCTAGCTACGACTACCAATTAATATTAGTGTTCATCAGTATATTAATTAGTCCTTAAGCACGTAGCTTGTTCTTCAAGATACGAGACAAAAGATCTCTTAGCTTACAGCCATTAATTGTCACACTCAACCCAAATATATATACTTATACTATACATACTATTATTTACAATCTTACACAGATTAATTAAGCTAATTAATAAGCTGTTGATGTTCTTAAACTCGTTGAAACTTAATTATTATTTTCCCTTTAATTTGCCCCAGTGGTAGGATAATTCATGCATCATTGTTCATGATGAATGATGCGTGACCCGTCAAATGATAATTAGTTGGAGCCCGTGATGCCGGACAGGTGTGGTAATTAGCCGCAGTTTCGCTGCAGGGCATCAAGAGACAAGTCAACGTTAAATTAATCACCCTGATTTAATACTGATAGCACACGGCCATTATTTTGTTTTGATGAATATAGGGTTATATATTATGTTGTGTAGCTGCATGTGTCCTCTTCCTCTCTAAATCGAATGGGAGAACTACTGCCATGCATCCGGTTTCGAAGAAAAAATCGCCCTGATGAATCAATTCAAGTTTTTTTTTTAATTTCAAAAAAGAATAAGGGGATTTTCTTTGTTTTTAGCAGCAGCTCAAATTCTTTTTTTTTACCCAACTACACAGTCACTTAAGAAGGCGTAGATTTGATCCAAAGGCAGAAAATGATTCAAACTAGAATGTTATCAAAATTCATATTACAGAATTATTCAACCACAGAACAATTTTTCTGACGGGATTCGTTTTGTCACGAGGTTTTCTCTTTAGAGCAACCCGTTTTTCTGGTGGTAAATTGTTACTTCCTTCCCATGCATGCATCGCCCTGATATTATTGGTGTTTTCAGTCTATATTTTCTAAACTCTCTCTGTATGTGTAATTTTAAAAAATTGGTATAATTGTCGAGGCGTTATGTGATTGTTTCCGTGTGTCTTAATTTGGTGTAGAAACCGCGTAAACCACCTTGATTATTGTTGCCACAATTTCATTTTATCCGAAAAGGACTATTACATGCCAATTAATAGGATATTCATTAGTTTCATTACACTTAATAACAGCGGATTATTTCTGTGGCAGTGTTCATCCACAGCTAGAAAATGAGTGCACATCGACGTAATCCTCGAGATCTGGACGGCTGCACACGTAGCTAGCGTGTATTCGTACACTTCAACAAGAAGATTTCATCAACGACAGGATGAAGAAACATTCGTCTGTAGAATTTAGTTTTAAAACCTGGATTTTGTACTGGGATAAGTTATGGTATATAATTAACTATTTATAGTCAACCATATTATATATGTAGTTCTTTTTTTTTTTGTCTTATTACCAAATGTAATTCAAGTGGTCATCCGGATTGATATTTTAATACTCAAAATGCGCACATGAATATGTTTTTATGCATTACAAGTCAAATTCTTATTCAGAAGTATATTTATAGAAGTAAATGTCTAGTTGTATATAAAGTCGAAGCAATTGCCAATAAAATTATCATGCCACACAAATCAGCCAGTTATAACTCATGCAATTTTTAGTAGCTCAGTTTATAAGCGAAGACATGTCATCGATGCAACTTAGAATAAGTTTTATTAGGATAATAAACCTTTACACTTTTGTTAGGGGAATAAGCCTTTACGTTTTTTCTTAGTGATTTAAAAGTAAAAAGTTAAAAGCTGAATGAATGAATAACGATAAAAATGTCCCAAATTTTTATTTTTTTAAATTAAGTTGTAAAATTCGAAGTTAAGCCACCATCTCTAAAACAAGGCAGGTACTAGCTGTAAGCGTGATATGCATGCTCCTCTGTTCCAAAACATATAAGGCGTCCATAATTTTAGGAACAAACACATTGTGCAAATTTTGACTAACAATTAAACTATCAATATACATGTTTAGTGTTATGCATTGTGACATCTCATTAAATTTGTATTTAGAAGTTACTTTCCCATATGATCGTTAATTTTGTAGTTGTTAATAATAATATTACAAAAGAAATTACGGTAAAGTTTATCACATTATCTCAGAACAAGAAATACTGTTTTGTGGTGCAGTCTTTGACCCTAATTATACCATGGCTCTCGAAGAATGTGCTAGCTATGGAATGATCGGGTGTCAATCAGGGTCGTTAAATAACCACTTTGACAAAGATTGTTCTGCACTACGAACAAACCCACCGATTAATTAGTTATCATGTCCAGCTTCGCCTTCCTGACTGGGGTATAATATCTTGATTAAACGACTCCAAAACGGTGGTTGGAAGTTGTCTCACCTTCTCATAGCCACACGACAATATTGATGGAGGTTTTAAGCATAGATTAAGAATATTTCTTCCTCTTAACTAGACAGTCTGATTGATCCATCTATAATAAATTATGTTTTAGTACTGCTCAATCTGTCCTCACATGTTTAAAAAGGCTTGTTGGATTTGGTTGGCAAGCATTGCGTTTTATCAAATACAATACAAGTCTCGGTACGTTTTTTGGCAAAGAAGACAGGGTTTATGCTAGACACATTGCCGGCTGCTAATTGAAATAATTAAGACCATAGTTAAAAATTTATGATGTGGAGGTCTCCAGCTTGGATATAAATAATTTTATCCCTTCCATTATATAATTATGTAAGTTTATACTCTGATTGTATGGAGAGTTTGGTTCCTGCAGGGTTCATTATAACATTCTTGAGTTGACCATATATATGATTTTAAGGAGCAAAAAAAGGCACATTTGTCAGGCTAGAGTAGCCCACATTTTGCTATGGATTTTTTTGGGGTCATATAGTGTCTTTTCTGACATTTTGGTCTTTTTTCTTAGTTGATTTGTTCAAACAGACGTGCTGTTAATACAGATTTTGAAATTTGGAAATGGGACTTACTGAAGATCGTTTTGTTTCCCAAGTATGTTGTTAAGTATGTGATTACTGGATATATCTAACACGTACGTAGTACTACCTTATAAATAATTCCATACTACTAATGTTAGTGCTTAATTAGCGAGTTGGATTGATTAACCAATATTAATTAGTGAAGATGACCTTGACATTCTGAGCCTCGTGCAAAACTATGTTATCTCAATGAAGGCATGTAAATTAATTCTGTTTGCTCATGATTGCTTTTAATACTCAGTTTTTTAATGTGAGTTCCTAATCAATGAATACTCCACAACGTATTAGAACTTTAAAAAGTCTAATCCAAGCCAACTAGCAAAGGTCAACGTGTGTTTTCCTAATTGTTTTTTTTCCCTCCCTTATCAGATAGAGAGAAGAATTGAACAAACAAAAAATCAGGATATGTTGTTCCCACAAGGGAGACCATTCATATTCAGTTCCAATTTGACTATGACTACAATATAGTATCATTTTGGTGTCAAACCTTGGAAAACAATTTACTAAGCACCATTCAACATATATATAGGCTTCCATGTCAATCATTCGAAAAACATTTACTAAGATGCAGTCACATACAGGTCAGAATCATTTCAATATGTATAAAAACCAGATGATACTTGATGATATTTCCATGGACATAATTTCCATAGGGTTTGGTTTTGATGATCCACTGAACTTACGAGCGAAACACCATCAACACTAGCTCCAGAACCGACCGGGTGATTATACCAGTATGCCACCCGTGATCTTAGGCTCGGTACATATACAGATTCTGTGACCAATATGTCACTTCGGTGCGAAAAACCCAACAATAAGAATGTTATGATCAGTAAGTCTCGATTTGCCTTGAACAGCCAAAAGAATACAGCTACTTGTACAGGATTTAGAGGCCCGAACATCAGCTCCATAACTTTGGACTAACTGATTTTGTGGTGGAAGCAATGGCCCCGGAGCACCACGCACTCCTGTGCCGGATTCATCTTGGCATAGAATTTGCTAGGCAAAGGTTCTAGTGCATCCTAGTTGTAATGAACTTGGGTGCTACATGCTGTGATGGAAGTGGATCTGTTGCACCAACTTGAAAGTTCTCATTTGTGTTCTCTATTCAGGTGACTGCGCTGCCATGGGTCCACTTGCTTCACCCGATGAAAGAACCTGGTTAACTGTTGGCCGTGCTTGGCGAGAGCTTTTTGTGCATCATGCCGGCTCGGAAGATGTCGACAAGGATAATTGAGATCGCAATTAGAAACATACATAACAAACAATGGTCAGAACTGCACAGGAACATCAGTGATATCTTCGCATATATTTGTAGTGGTAAGTCATAGATTGGAATTAAGCATAGTGGTCAAGCGCCTAACAACGAACATTATTGCTGGTAGGAAAAGCTCATCACATCAATGTACTGTTATCATACTCAGTCTGAATGCTGCGATCTATCCTAACAAACATACACATGAGATCAGATGAAAGGGAAATATGACCCTTGAGCCACATTGTCACCTCATAGTTCATCGCATGAGATATTGTCATGTACTAGGTCACAATCACAAACTGTGCGTCTGGCCACCATCCATCTTTGGTTTAGGTTTGAGATTGTTTTCCACATCTAAACATTTAAATTCTGAAACAAATGCAGATGAGACCAAAACTAGCAGGAGAGCGGCATATGAGAGGATCTCCAAAAGACTACGTGTATGACTAGCCATCCCAAAATTTGGCTAGCCGTAGCAAG
>CM020178.1:7919539-7998928 GCA_009805545.1 Oryza longistaminata
TTTTCTCGCCCCAGCGCCAACTCGCACCCATCGATACGCTTTATCCTATTCATTTTACGAACAACTCCGACGGTGTGTGATGATTTTTTTCATTTCCTCTGCAAGTGGTTCCATGCTCGACGAACTCTCCTCTCGCATCCCTCATAGTGTTGTCAGTTGGCACCCTGATTACGTCCTCCACTGTTTTCTCTGGGATGAGCTTTGTCGCGACCGTAAGCGGCAATTTTGTCAGTGTGTTTTCAGAACGCTTTTTGTGGTATTTTTGGTGTCTACAGAAGCCACGATACGCCCAGACCTGCCTCTCCATTGCAAATCTGCACTTAATGCTCTTTGGTTCTCTTTCCGTTCGCTTCCTGTCCTTCGCTTCTCCTCGGTTAGTCGCTTAGTGGCTCCATTTCGGCATGTTCTGACATTTGAATCGAATCAAAAGTAGGCTAAGTTAGCAACTCACTTCAAATGCGGCGTCGCATCAAGTTGATATTGCAAATGCGGGGTACTTCTTTCTTTCCGTTTAGAAGCTTTTCGCGTTCTCCGCCGGAGAGAAGAGGTGTCGGAGGAGGCGGCGCTTGTTTTGGTTCGTCGAAGATGCGGCGAGAAGGCGGCGTCGCTCGCCGGAGGGGTCGAGCGAGAGGGATGCCTGCTGGATCGGATTCCTCGCGCTTGTAGGAGTCGCAAAGAGACGCTGTTGTTTCTCCTCTCGTCGTCGGAGGATACGTATATCAAGTGAGTGCGCCACCTCGCTGGTTCTTGCTGCTCGGAGAATTTTTCTCCATGCCGGCGACGAGTTGTGCTCGGCGCGGCGGCGTTGGCTGGCGTTGCTTGAGATGGACGCGTTTTGATGGATTGTGGGTTAGAATCTGGGACACGTGGATGTGTGTGGTGTAGATTCGTTGTTTGCATATTATTGTGTGGGAGAGGAATGAATTGGTCAGATTGAATGTATATATTGGGTGTGTTTATGTTCACGCGATAATTGGCGAAGTTGGTTGCAAATTAAATGATTTGTGACGTGAAAAGTGTTGTGTGAGTTGCTGTGTAGGTTGTTAAATGTCGATGTGATGAAAAAAGTGTAAGTTTGAAGAAAAAATTGGAACTAAACTCGAGGGCATGTGTGTTTTCTTTCTCTTCTCCAAATTACTCGTGTATACGGTATAAATATAATGTTTTATACATGTTTCCTACATGGCATTATAAATCGATTCTCATGTCATTGATAATTTATTATACAGATATCTATTTCTATTTATTGGTAAATTAATATTTATATCCCTATTTTATATTCGAGTTAATATTACACGTGCCTCCGTGGATTGGGTCCTTCGTTCTGTTTTATGGAATAAAAATTTTTTGAAAATTTATATTCTTTTTTTTCGTATTTTTGTTTTTATATACAACGGGTCTCGTATAAAGAATTGCATGAATATACATCTTCCGCGAACGGAGGTGCGGGACGCCCACTCGCCGCTTTGCTTGCTTTCTCCGCGGCTTGGTTCCGTTTTTCTGCGGACCGTTTCGGTCTCGCCGTGCGTTCCCGCTGTTGCCGTTGCGCGTTGACCGTTTCTTGTCGGCGCAGCATGCATGCATCATTGTGCGTCATTGTCGTGCATCATTGCGTCAGCTCGGCTGATGCGGAGCATGGTCTTCCGCAGGCAGGTGTAGTGCTGGGAACCGTTCTAGTCTCGCAGTGTGCAGCCTTTTTGCTGCGGGACCGGTGCTCCCGGTTTTTTTTTTGAGCATCAACGGACAATTTTTTTTGTCCCCGGTGCGTGGGACCGCGTCGGTCGCGCGCCCCCGCCGCGCGGGACCGTGATGTCGCGCGCGGGTGCGACGGTTCCGCGCGGCCGTTCCGCGGGAGCGAGTGGCACCGTCTGTCCCGCACCTCCATTCTGCGGTAGAGGTATATTTTCGCAATTTTTTCCCATGCATGTATATAAATGCAAAACGTTGAAAAAAAAGGTATATATTCAATTTTTATTCCACAAATACCTGCACATCTTGCCATTGTGATCACTTATTCACTATGCGTAACATAAGTCATCGATTTTTTTTTCGAACACACAAAAAAATTACACACCAATATATTAAAAGAAATCAGAGTTTTGGTTACACTACGCAAACGACCAGAAGACTATTGCGAGGGGACATGAAAAAAATTGGAAGGAAAAAGAATGTAAAATAAAAATTCATTACCATGAATTCCTTGAAAGCAATTGCAAGGACCTTACTACTGTAATACTTATCAGAATTGACTACTACTACCACTACTTAAACTTTTACCACCACCAATGGCTTTTAAACTGTCAGATTATGGCGATTTAAACAAGTACATAGTTGCAATGATGTTTATCAAAATGTACCTGCAATTTAAACTGTATCAATCGCTCAGCAATCGAACCTTACCTAAATACTAATAATTGACTCTGCAGCTGGGACCTGAAGAAACCTAGCTTGGGAATTAACTAAGCATGGTGTCCCATGGCAACGCCGATCAATTCATTAATCTGTACAACTCAGAGATCCTATTGAGATTCGATGAATGCAATGTGAATCGTCAGAGAAGTTAATTAGCTGTGAATAAAATCTAAAGAAACTGATCCTCTTACAGGGTGTTAGCTCCACGTACGAAAAAATAGAGTAAATTGGGTGCAGTGCATGTATGTGTGTGCTTGTCTGTCTTAGCCGGCCGCTGGTCACTGAACCTGAACCTGAACTAGCTGTCTGAATATTTCTGACGCCTGAATCTGTCTGAATGATCATCTGATGATCTGATCCGACGGTCCAGAGCTCGAGCCAGGCCAAATGTGTGCAATAGATTCAATGGCTGGAGCCCCCATCAAGATTCAAGAGGTAGGGACGGCTGCATTCACTGGCC
The DNA here is from genome assembly GCA_009805545.1 of Oryza longistaminata. Classification (NCBI taxonomy): domain Eukaryota; kingdom Viridiplantae; phylum Streptophyta; class Magnoliopsida; order Poales; family Poaceae; genus Oryza; species Oryza longistaminata. The sequence goes on from CM020178.1 coordinate 7,922,412, forward strand.
ATGGCCGTGTCACCAGCTTGTTGCCGTGCCTTGTTGTCATGTCACTCAGAAAAATATCCATCTTGACCCGGGTAATTTCTCTTCGGTTTTCAGGGTTACAAATCTCTTTCGGTTTTGTTGAAATATAAGCACTTTCTGAAGTTTTTCTTGCAGATTATTTGAGAAGATAGGTGAAATTAAATGAGACAGTTGTAAAGCCCGAATGACTAGTGGTGTTTTTGGGTGACCGGCCGATTTTTATAGATGACTAACGGTAATGGAGACGGGCAGCGGCGGAGCTCGGGCGGCCACCCGACCTGTCTGGGAGTTGTCTTCATCGCTAGAAATGATTGCAATTGGTTAAACGAGAGAGTAGTAGGAGGAATTACTATATATAGTTGGTTCTCTAAAAAAAACAATATATAGTTTGAAATAAAATTTGAACGCTAAAAGTTGTTATAGTTTGGGATGAAGTATTTTTCATTTCTCCCTTTAATTTCCTATAGGAATTGTGTCTTCAGGTTGAAATTAAGCACATGCAGTGCATTTTAATGAGATTAGAGATTTGCGGCTGATCCCTGACTCTTTTGAGCGTTCGTGTGCAATCACGTTTTCTGTGTAATCGTAAAAAAAGTATAATGCAAAAATTTTACAGCAACTTTGTTGGATTTTCCAACGAACTTATCAAATTACTTCTGCAATAGCCAAGAAAAAACTCTGCGTTCTTGAAGCTGTATATGGTACATGATCATCATAGCCAACTTTCTTGATCTGGATAATTTGTATCCAAGGTTAAGCAGAGTGTGACAACTACCAGGGGCATATCTTAGATACCACAATTTTGCAAAGATTTCTGGAAGAATATATACAATGATAGGCCAACAACATGATGGTCCTGATGAGGAAACAGTCTGATTAGCTACATACAAATCGCCATGTGTGTTCTCCTCCTGTCCTGAGACAGTGAGACACCAGAGATTCAGAAAGGAGACGGCTAATGACAGTTTTGATGGATTATTACATGCAAGCCACACACCTGTGCTGAATGTATGCATCATTATATCCTGCTTAGACAATTCTAATACCCCTGCAGGAGTTACTCCTATATCACTCAGAGACAGTGTATGTGATTGGCATTAGAGATGACACCTGTGCACACGTGTCAGCTCGTGATAGACTGGCTGGAGATTACCCTGAGATTCTGGACATGAATGCCACTAACTGTAATGCCTCCTGGCGTGTTGATGTGTGTGCTTGTTGATTAGTGCAACAGTTGCAATATGGGTTGCCATAAGCATCAATTTGGGGAATTAATAATCCATGAGGTTGATATAAATTATCTGAATTAACGATGGATGTTGGCTGTGTGCAATTGTGCAGAGTCAAAACTGTACGTTCAGATCATATTTGGAATATATGTCTGCATTTTACTATATTGATAATTCAAGAATTAGTTCAAAGTTATACTTTAGCACATACTTGTGGTAACGATATATTTGTTCAAAATTATCACTGATACGTGCAAATTTTTCACAAAATGCTGCTAGTTAACTTGTAATATTGTAGGGATTGTACTTGTTTAGAAACAATAATCAATTTGACCTATTTTACTTAATTAACATAAATAATGAATTTTTAGTTCAACGTTATGTGCGTTTTGAAAACAAGCTGACCAAAATAAAACTAATTAAAACGCTATAATAATGTTGATTATTGAAATGCATTGTTTTCTTAAATAAATGGCCCTACTCTAATCAACATGTACATACGAAGATGTACTTCTATTAAAAAACTATAGTATACAATAACTTTTAAACGCTAACCACATGATAATATTATATGTAGCTAATTAAATATTCTCTCCGTATTGTAGTGCATGACGCTGTTGACTTTTTGAAATACGTTTGACTATTTATCTTATTCAAAAAAATTATGTAAATATTATTTATTTTATTGTGACTTGATTTATCATCAAATGTTTTTAAGTATTACATAAATATTTTTATATTTGTATAAAATTTTTGAATAAGTTAAATTGTCAAATGTTGGTCAAAATGTCAACGTGTTATACAATAAAATACGGAGGGAGTAGTTAATTAAGATAAGTTAAATAATGTTGGTACAATGCTACAGTGTTTCCACCCTCGTGCAAGTATGTATACAGAGCTAGCTACGTACTACCAATTAATATTAGTGTTCATCAGTATATTACTTAGTCCTTTAAGCACGTAGCTTGTCTTCAAGATACGAGACAAAAGATCTCTTAGCTTACAGCCATTAATTGTCACACTCAACCCAAATATATATACTTATACTATACATACTATTATTTACAATCTTACACAGATTAATTAAGCTAATTAATAAGCTGTTGATGTTCTTAAACTCGTTGAAACTTAATTATTATTTTCCCTTTAATTTGCCCCCAGTTGTAGGATAATTCATGCATCATTGTTCATGATGAATTGATGCGTGACCTCGTCAAATGATAATTAGTTGGAGCCCTGGATGCCGGACAGGTGGTGTAATTAGCCGCAGTTTCGCTGCAGGGCCATCAAGAACAATGTCAACGTTAAATTAATCACCCTGATTTAATACTGATAGCACACGGCCATTAATTTTGTTTTGATGAATATAGGTGTTATATATTATGTGTGTAGCTGCATGTGGTTCGTCTTTCCTCTCTAAATCGAATGGGCAGAACTACTGCCATGCATCCGGTTTCGAAGAAAAAATCGCCCTGATGAATCAATTCAAGTTTTTTTTTTTTCAAAAAGAATAAGGGGATTTTTCTTTGTTTTTAGCAGCAGCTCAAATTCTTTTTTTTTACCCAACTACACAGTCACTTAAGAAGGCGTAGATTTGATCCAAAGGCAGAAAATGATTCAACTAGAATGTTATCAAATTCATATTACAGAAATTATTCAACCACTAGAACAATTTTTCTGACGGGATTCGTTTTGTCACGATGGTTTTTCTCTTTAGAGCTAACCCGTTTTCTGGTGGTAAATTGTTACTTTTCCCCCATGCATGCATCGCCCTGATATTATTGGTGTTTTCAGTCTATATTTTCTAAACTCTCTCTGTATGTGTAATTTTTACAGAATTTGTATAATTGTCGAGGCGTTATGTGATTGTTTCCGTGTGTCTTAATTTGGTGTAGAAACCGCGTAAACCACCTTGATTATTGTTGCCACAATTTCATTTTATCCGAAAAGGACATTACATGCCAATTAATAGGATATTTCATTAGTTTCATTACACTTAATAACAGCGGATTATTTCTGTGGCAGTGTTCATCCACAGCTAGAAAATGATGGCACATCGACGTAATCCTCCGAGATTCTGGACGGCTGCACACGTAGCTAGCGTGTATTCGTACACTTCAACAAGAAGATTTCATCAACGACAGGAGGAAGAAACATTCGTCTGTAGAATTTAGTTTTAAAAACCTGGATTTTGTACTGGGATAAGTTATGGTATATAATTAACTATTTATAGTCAACCATATTATATATGTAGTTCTTTTTTTTTTGTCTTATTACCAAATGTATTCCCAAGTGGTCATCCGGATTGATATTTTTTAATACTCAAAATGCGCACATGAATATGTTTTTTATGGCATTACAAGTCAAAATTCTTATTCAGAAGTATATTTATAGAAGTAAATGTCTAGTTGATATAAAGTCGAAGCAATTGCCAATAAAATATCATTGCCAACACAAAATCAGCCTGTTTATAAACTCATGCAATTTTTTAGTTAGCTCAGTTTATAAGCGAAGACATGTCATCGATGCAACTTAGAAATAATTTTAATTAGGATAAAACCTTTACACTTTTGTTAGGGGAATAAAGCCTTTACGCTTTTTTCTTAGTGATTTAAAAGTAAAAGTTAAAGCTGAATGATGAATAACGATAAAAATTCCCAAATTTTATTTTTTAAATTAAGTTGTAAAATTCGAAGTTTAAGCCACATCTCTAAAACAAGCAGGCCTACTAGCTGTCAGCGTGATATGCATGCTCCCTCTGTTCCAAAACATATAAGGCGTCCATAATTTTAGGAACAAACAACATTGTGCAAATTTTGACTAACAATTAAACTATCAATATACATGTTTAGTGTTATGCATGTGACATCTCATTAAATTTGTATTTAGAAGTACTTTCCCATATGATCTTAATTTTGTAGTTGTTAATAATATATTACAAAAGAAATTAACGGTTAAAGTTTATACACATTATATCTCAGAACAAAGAAATACTGTTTTGTGGTGCAGTCTTTAGACCTCTAATTATACCATGGCTCTCGAAGATTTGTGCTAAGCTATGAATTGATCGGGGTTCAATCAGGTCGTTAAATAACCACTTTGACAAAGATTGTTCTGCACTAACGAACAAAACCCACTCGATTAATTAGGTTATCATGTCCACTTCGCCTTTCCTGATTGGGTATAATATCTTGATTAAACGACTCCCAAAACGGTGGTTGGAAGTTGTCTTCACCTTCTCATAGCCACACGACAATATTGATGGAGTTTTAAGCATAGATTAAGAATATTTTTCTTCCTCTTAACTAGACAGTCTGATTTGATCCATCTAATAATAAATTATAGGTTTTAAGTACGTGCTCAATCTGTCTTCACATGTTTAAAAAGCTTTGTTGGATTTGGTTGGCAAGCATTGCGTTTTTTATACAATACAATACAATGTCTCGTGTACGGTTTTTGGCAAAGAAGACAGGGTTTATGCTAGACACATTGCCGGCTGCCTAATTGAAATAATTAAGAACCATAGTTAAAAATTTATGGATGTGGGAGGTCTCCAGCTTGGATATAAATAATTTTATCCCTTCCATTATATAATTATGTAAGTTTATTACTCTGATTGTATGGATGAGTTTGGTTCGTACAGGTGTTCATTATATAATTCTTGAGTTGACATATATGATTTTTTAAGGAGCAAAAATGGCACATTTGTCAGGCTAGAGTAGCCCACATTTTGCTATGGATTTTTTTGGGGTCATATAGTGTCATTTTCTGACATTTTTGCGTCTTTTTTCTTAGTTGATTTGTTCAAACAGACGTGCTGTAATACAGATTTTGAAATTTGGAAATGGGGACGTACTTGAAATTGTTTTGTTCCCAAGTATGTTGTTAAGTATGTGATTACTGGATATATCTAACACGTACGTAGTACTACTACCTTATAAATAATTCATACTACTAATGTTAGTGCTTAATTAGCGAGTTGGATTGACTTAACCATATTAATTAGGTGAAGATGACCTTGACATTCTGAGCCTCGTGCAAAACTATGTTATCTCAATGAAGGGTCATGTATAATTAATTCTGTTTGCTCATGATTGCTGTTAACCTGTATGTGTAATTTTTACAGAATTTGTATAATTGTCGAGGTGTTATGTGATTGTTTCCGTGTGTCTTAATTTGGTGTAGAAACCGCGTAAACCACCTTGATTATTGTTGCCACAATTTCATTTTATCCGAAAAGGACATTACATGCCAATTAATAGGATATTTCATTAGTTTCATTACACTTAATAACAGCGGATTATTTCTGTGGCAGTGTTCATCCACAGCTAGAAAATGATGGCACATCGACGTAATCCTCCGAGATTCTGGACGGCTGCACACGTAGCTAGCGTGTATTCGTACACTTCAACAAGAAGATTTCATCAACGACAGGAGGAAGAAACATTCGTCTGTAGAATTTAGTTTTAAAAACCTGGATTTTGTACTGGGATAAGTTATGGTATATAATTAACTATTTATAGTCAACCATATTATATATGTAGTTCTTTTTTTTTTGTCTTATTACCAAATGTATTCCCAAGTGGTCATCCGGATTGATATTTTTTAATACTCAAAATGCGCACATGAATATGTTTTTTATGGCATTACAAGTCAAAATTCTTATTCAGAAGTATATTTATAGAAGTAAATGTCTAGTTGATATAAAGTCGAAGCAATTGCCAATAAAATATCATTGCCAACACAAAATCAGCCTGTTTATAAACTCATGCAATTTTTTAGTTAGCTCAGTTTATAAGCGAAGACATGTCATCGATGCAACTTAGAAATAATTTTAATTAGGATAAAACCTTTACACTTTTGTTAGGGGAATAAAGCCTTTACGCTTTTTTCTTAGTGATTTAAAAGTAAAAGTTAAAGCTGAATGATGAATAACGATAAAAATTCCCAAATTTTATTTTTTAAATTAAGTTGTAAAATTCGAAGTTTAAGCCACATCTCTAAAACAAGCAGGCCTACTAGCTGTCAGCGTGATATGCATGCTCCCTCTGTTCCAAAACATATAAGGCGTCCATAATTTTAGGAACAAACAACATTGTGCAAATTTTGACTAACAATTAAACTATCAATATACATGTTTAGTGTTATGCATGTGACATCTCATTAAATTTGTATTTAGAAGTACTTTCCCATATGATCTTAATTTTGTAGTTGTTAATAATATATTACAAAAGAAATTAACGGTTAAAGTTTATACACATTATATCTCAGAACAAAGAAATACTGTTTTGTGGTGCAGTCTTTAGACCTCTAATTATACCATGGCTCTCGAAGATTTGTGCTAAGCTATGAATTGATCGGGGTTCAATCAGGTCGTTAAATAACCACTTTGACAAAGATTGTTCTGCACTAACGAACAAAACCCACTCGATTAATTAGGTTATCATGTCCACTTCGCCTTTCCTGATTGGGTATAATATCTTGATTAAACGACTCCCAAAACGGTGGTTGGAAGTTGTCTTCACCTTCTCATAGCCACACGACAATATTGATGGAGTTTTAAGCATAGATTAAGAATATTTTTCTTCCTCTTAACTAGACAGTCTGATTTGATCCATCTAATAATAAATTATAGGTTTTAAGTACGTGCTCAATCTGTCTTCACATGTTTAAAAAGCTTTGTTGGATTTGGTTGGCAAGCATTGCGTTTTTTATACAATACAATACAATGTCTCGTGTACGGTTTTTGGCAAAGAAGACAGGGTTTATGCTAGACACATTGCCGGCTGCCTAATTGAAATAATTAAGAACCATAGTTAAAAATTTATGGATGTGGGAGGTCTCCAGCTTGGATATAAATAATTTTATCCCTTCCATTATATAATTATGTAAGTTTATTACTCTGATTGTATGGATGAGTTTGGTTCGTACAGGTGTTCATTATATAATTCTTGAGTTGACATATATGATTTTTTAAGGAGCAAAAATGGCACATTTGTCAGGCTAGAGTAGCCCACATTTTGCTATGGATTTTTTTTGGGTCATATAGTGTCATTTTCTGACATTTTAATTTGCGTCTTTTTTCATAGTTGATTTGCTCAAACAGACGTGCTGTAATACAGATTTTGAAATTTGGAAACGGGGACGTACTTGAAATTGTTTTGTTCCCAAGTTTGTTGTTAAGTATGTGATTACTGGATATATCTAACACGTACGTAGTACTACTACCTTATAAATAATTCATACTACTAATGTTAGTGCTTAATTAGCGAGTTGGATTGACTTAACCATATTTATTAGGTGAAGATGACCTCGACATTGTGAGCCTCGTGCAAAACTATGTTATCTCAATGAAGGGTCATGTATAATTAATTCTGTTTGCTCATGATTGCTGTTAACACTCAGTTTTTTAATTGAGTTCCTAATCAAGAATACTCCACAACGTATTAGAACTTTAAAAAGTCTAATCCAAGCCAACTAGCAAAGGTCAAACTGTGTTTTCCTAATTGTTTTTTTTCCCTCCCTTATCAGATAGAGAGAAGAATTGAACAAACTAAAAAAATCAGATATGTTGTTCCCACAAGGGAGACCATTCATATTCAGTTCCCAATTTGACTATGACTACATAATAGTATCATTTCTGGTGTCAAATCCTTGGAAAACAATTTACTAAGACGCATTCAACATATATATAGGCTCTCATGTCAAATCATTCGAAAACAATTTACTAAGATGCATTCACATACAGGTCAGAATCATTTCAATATGTATAAAACCAGGATGATACTTGATGATATTTCCATGGACATAATTTCCATATGGTTTGGTATTGGATGATCCACTGAATACTTACGAGCGAAACACCATCAACACTAGCTCCAGACCGACCGGGTGATATACCAGTATGACACCCTGATGATCTTAGGCTCGGTACAATACAGATTCTGTGGACCAATAATGTCACTTCGGTGCGAAAAACCCAACAATAAGAAATGTTATGATCAGTAATCCTCGATTTGCCTTGGAACAGCCAAAAGAATAACAGCCAGTACTTGGTAACAGGATTTAGAGGCCGAACATCAGGTCCATAACTTTGGACAATACTGATTTTGTGGGTGAAGCAATGGCCCCGGAAGCACCACGGCCACTCCCGTTGCCGATTCCATTTGGCATAGAATTGCTAGGCAAAGGTGCTAGTGCATTTCTAGTTGTAAATGAACTTGGTGCTACATGCTGTGATGGAAATGGATCTGTTGCACCAACTTGAAAGTTCTCATTTGTGTTCTCATTCAGGTACTGCCGCTGCCATGGGTCCACTTGCTTCACACCGATGATAAGAACACTGTTTAACTGTTGACCGTGCTTGGCGAGAGCTTTTTGTGCATCATGCCGGCTCTGGAAGATGTCGAACAAGATAGAGATCAGCAATTAGAAACATACATAACAAACAATGGTCAGAACTGGCAACAGGAACATTCAGTGATATCTCGCATATATTTGTAGTTTGTAATCATGATTGAATTAAGCATATGGTCAAGCCCTACATACGAACATTATTGCTGGTAGGAAAAGCTCATCACATCAATGTACTGTTATCATACTACATCTGAATTCTGCGATCTATCCTAACAAAATACACATGACGATCAAATGAAAGGGAAATATTGACCCTTGAGCCACATTGTCACCTCATAGTTCATGCATGAGATATTGTCATGTACTAGGTCCACAAATCACAAACTGTGCGTCTGTGCCACCATCCATCTTTTGGTTTAGTGTTGATTTGTTTTCACATCTAAACAATTTAAATTCTGAAACAAATGCAGAGAGACCAAAACTAGCAGAGAGCAGGCATATGAGAGGATCTCCAAAAGACTACGTGTATGACTAGCCATCCCAAAATTTGGCTAGCGTAGCAAAAAAAAAAAAAAAAAAGGTCCTCCAACGGACTAGCCATTGGTTGGGCCATCCCGCTAGCCATTCCCCACCTACACTCACTATTATGGCCCACCAAAAAATATGAACTATGGAGAGTGTGATTTGGGAATTTGGCTAGTCTGTTGGAGTGCACAGGAAATATGGCTAGGCATTTTCTTGGCTAGCTAGCCATAAGACCATTTGGCTAACCTCTTGGAGATGCTCTTAGCTGCTTACATAATTACATAATGTTCCAAACTTTTCATAATCATGTCCTGACCAAAATGAAAAGCAGGTAACTTTTAGAGCAGTTCAGATAATACATAACCAAAAGACATGTAAAATTCTTAACGAAGAAAAGCGCAGATCCTCATCAAACAGTGCAGAAAGGGGTTCAACTCAACAAGTCATGACCTGTACAGGTCAAAATCATTTTATATTCTTGAAATAAAAAGTTCCTAAAGACCACAATCTATCTTTTGTCATCCCAAGCGCTCAGTATAGTCAAACAGTTGTTATGAATTCTGGGCTAGGCCAGCTCAGAGCTTGCAACTTTGCAAGGCCCTCATGTAGACTTAAAACTGGGCCATAGCCATTAAGAGGTATCATTTCCACTGGACTCCTCCCCTTCACAACTTAACAACTTTACAAGCCAGTTACATTTTGAGCTTGCTCTCCTTTTCTTTTGGCTATTGATATGCAATAGAAACACGGTAATTATCTTTTATCAAATCTAAAACAATTAAGTCATCGAAGTTTTTACCTGATACAGGATATGCATCCAGTTCGCATCCCTTGGACCAGGGACATGTCTCAAGACTATACCACACTTCTCAAATTCTCTCAGTACCAAGTTGGTATCGCCAGGTAAAAAACTGGAAGGACAAAGACAGGGGCAACATTATCAAAGTGAATTATGTAAAACAGTGTAATCAAATATGCACCAAGTCAGGGGAACTATTCGAGATAGAGTAAGACGAGGACAAACCTAAGTACAACAATGAGAATCATATTCTATTGAAAGCTAAATTAAGGGAACAATATGTACAGAGCGAATGCATGGTCATATGGATACATTCATGACGATTCCCCCCAAAAGAAAGAATAGCATCAGGATGCTGTTTCTGACTGTCTAGTGCACGTGAAATTATATATTAATTCATCCCAAGAAAAAGGTTTGCTAAACTATTTAACTAGATTTTTGGGTTCTCCTTTTCCAACTTCCTACACTCAAAACCTTAAAATTTTCCAATTACTGAAATGAATCACGATCTCTATTCTCTACTTCAGCATATCGATTCAACTACAACAGAAACATCAAGACAACATAGCATTCAATCACATACTCACTGATCAACTTAGACAATCATCGCTTTACAGTACTATGTAAATTTAATTGAAATATGGCATAACACATACTCAACCATATGAACCCAATGCCACAAATTTCATCAAATTTATAGTTTATAACTTAATCATCCTACTATCATAACAGAAAGAGGAGAGGCCACATACCCAAAAACAGTGACCCACTCCTCCTCGTCGACACGGCCAGCGGAAGGCGTCGAATCCTTCGGCATCTCCGGCCGCGCGACCTCCCTGGGTGGCGGCAGCGTGATGAGCGTCACCTTCTGCTGCTGCGACTGCTGCCCAGACGCCGTCGTCGGAGACGGCTGCTGCTGCGGCTGCACGAACCCATCGACCGGCGAGCCCTCCCTGGCATCTCCTCCCTCGAGGAGGACCACCACGCAGCGGGGGAGGGGGACCCATTGGAGCGCAGAGGGGTGGAGGAGAAGAGCCGCCGCGGTGGGGCGGGGGAGGCGAGGGGCTCATGGCCGCCGCCTGAGGTGGGGTGGCGGGCCTCGGCGAGGGAGTGGTGGGAGAGGTCGTCGAGGAACAGCAGCGGCGGCGCGCGGCGGGGGTGGCGGAACCTTGCGTCTCGCGGCGGAGGAGGCGGGGGTAGCCGCACGGCGAGGAGATCGGCGACGATAGGTCCCGGAGAAACGACGGGGTGGTGCCGCCGGTGATCCGGCCTGGACGCGCTCATCGCGGATGCGGCGGCGGCGCGACGGCGAGCGGCGCGCGGCGGCGAGAAACCCTAGTGGAGAAGCGAGTGCCCGTGCGTGGCCTGGGTTTATTAGCAACGGTAGATGGGCCTACCTGTCAGTGGGATATTAGAAGTCTAAACAGTAGGCGTAAATATTGAAATACGTTAGCTCGTTTCGGAGCGTATTTGTCAATAGGACAACGAAATCTAGCTAGAAGGCGTAGAATTTGAATACGTTACTCCTTTTAGGAGGCGTAATCTAGTTTTATTTTGGGCTTTTAGTTCAAACTGACAGCGGAGAGGAGAAGCGTCGTCGGAGATGGAGGTTGCGACGGCGACGGAGGCGTCGGCGCCGGCGGCGAGCGGGGCGGCGAGCAGGCGGAGCCACCCGTTCCCGTGGCTCGACCTGGCCATCTCCGAGCCCTACTACTTCCTCCACCTCGTCGCTTTCTTCTCCTACTTCGCGGCCCGCAGCACGGTGCCCTCCGCCGACGACGGCCTCCTCCTCCGCCGGGTGAGATACTGAGATGAGATACCCGGATTTGCAGTACAAACGATCCAGATCGTGCCGTTTGGGTGGCGCTTGAACTGTTTCGGCTCATGTGGATCGGTGGTGATTGGTGTGTTTTTTTTTCTGCTGCAGGAGATCCAGGCGGTGCTCGCGTTCCTCGTGCTCTTCGTCGTGAAGGTACGGTCGTACTCATACGGTGTTTCCTGACGAATGCTTGTCCTGAGTGTTACTTTGCTGGATTGAGAATTCTGAATCTGGTAATTTGATTTGTAGTAGTAGTAGGGAGATAATGTGAGAACAGGAGCTGTGAAGTTATGATTTGAGTGAACTTGAGTATAATGTCATTAGGTGATGTGATGCTACAAGGCAGAGATTTAGTGTTTTTTCAATTTCGCACAGGGGGGTCAGTCAAATTGTGAGCATGAGTGAACAATGTCAGATTCGAGCGAACCCCAATGTCACTGGTCAGTAACCTTGAGTAAAAACTAATCCAGCATGTGAAATTACTTTTAATTTTACCACCGGGTCTATGGCTATGGTTAGTTGTTTGATATTTGCAAGTGTAACAATGGTGCCATTTGAAGTTGTTACTTACTCCCTCAGTCCCATAAAAAACGAATCTAGTACCGGACGTGACACATCCTAGTACTACGAATCTGGACATATGTGTCTAGATTCGTAGTACTAGGATGTGTCACATCCGGTACTAGGTTGGTTTTTTGTGGGACGAAGGGAATATGTAATTTCCATTTGTGAAATTGCATTGTCCAGTTGACATGAGAGACAATGCTGTGCTGTTCACTTCGAGCTACTTCCCAATATATTGCACATATGCAAAGATGTTCACACATTCATTATCTGTTTGTTAGTGGAGTTGGATATTTTTGGGGTGAAAGATAAACGTTGTAAAAGAAGATAACATTAACATGTTATCGGAACAGTTCTTTGGTTTGGTTCATAAGAAAATGGTATTTGTAGATAACAAAAATATCACTTGTATCATTTGGACTATCAGGTTTTTTAGCTTTAGCTTGTGTAAGAGAAATTAAGAGTACATGTTAATTATGGGAGTTTTTCCAAAGTGGAGAGTGGGAGGAGAGTTGTACTTTTGAGCTCTCAATGCATTTCCTTTAACTTATGTAGAAAAATAGATCACATCGAAGTCCTCAAGATGCTTGCCTTTTTGAGAAAAGATATTTGCCCTTTTTTTGTGTTAGAAGATAATTAAATTGTGTGTCAGTTATCTGTTTTTTTTACAAAGTAGATGATGAGAGTGATGATTGTAGTTTTAATCCCTCAAATGTGCCCCCTGCTACTTATCTGGCAAATTAGCTGAGTAAAATCTCTTGTAGATTATATTTCTGAATCAAATTATTCAATGATCTGCAGATCGTGAAAGAGGAAAACTGGGAAACATGCATTGCTGATTCACTGCTCTATGCTAAGGTGCATTGATACAGAATGATTCTGACCTCTCATCCCATGATTCATTGATGCGAAATGTTCAACTTGATTTCTGGTTTGATATCTAATAGCATGCAAAAGTAGGGGGAAAGTGGAACTCATATTACTAGAATCATTGTAGTTCATTCTACAATTAACATTGCAGAGTGTTGTAATCTTCCTTTTATTTTTCTTATTTTGCTCTGTAGGGATTATTGCTGGCAGTTACTTTGGTTATCGATTATCGGCTGACTGTCTCCTACTTACTGGGATTTGTTGGTATGTTTTTTTTTGGCGATATTATTGCGTAATGAGTAATACCTGTTTCTGAAGTGCAATGAAAATATTTGATGGATTTGGTACCCTCCTTTACTATAAATTTACCTTTCACATGTTGCAGGAACTTAAAAGGATACTCTATTCCTATTTAAGTTCCTGTTGTGTACATTCTATATTTGCCCTTTTTTTCAAGATGTACATTCATGTTAATGAAATGCCGCACTCTCCTATTGTCTCTTAATTATAATGGTATAATGTTCTCTGGCATATTTAGTTGGAGCAATCATGTATCAGTCTCTTGGTTTGATTGATGAAACTATTATACCCTGTCCTGCTTAGCCAAATTAGTCCATCCATTAGAATATGGAACCTCTATACCAGATTTTTCATGCTTATGCCCAAGGACAACTCATCAGAGAGCGTAGGTGTGCATTTACCCTGGCTGTTGAACACCCTTCGCAGTTTTATAGAATGAAGAAACTAGTTAGATTGTGTCAAATGGTAGATTAAACCTGTGGAATTTCATCTCAAAAAAGTGCTCACAACATTTCCTACCTTATTGCCAAGGAGTGTAAGCTGCAATACAATTTTAGCCCAATTCTGTGAGTAAATTATCCATCTTTTTCTTCATGCATAGCCCAATTTTAGCATGAAGGACCACAAAAGCACTGCCCCTGGTTTATCTTTATAAGCAGGATGAGAACAACTTGTTTAGCTTGCTCTCTCATACTCAGATAACAAATTTGAGGTGTAGCCTATCTGTGGCCTCCTGTTCCCCGATCAGTGATTGCAATTGATTCCAATTGTTGCAGTGTAGCAATGCTGATGCAAGTGATTGTGCAGTAAATTTGTGATTCGGTAATCTGGTTTTACAGTCACTACAGCACAATATCAAGTGTATGTTTTTGTCATATGAGTCCTATGCTAGTCATAGTAGCAATTGGCGAACACATCAATACTGCCCATGATAGATTATCCAATATGGGATACACTGATAGTGTATTGATTATCAATACTCTTTCTTTTTCTGGTTTCTGTCAGTTTGGAGGTTTCTTAATTTTCTCATTTGAGTTTTCAGCTGTATTTGAATTATATTATTATTCCATGTCCAAAAACAAGTGATTTTCTCCCCCTTCTTTTCCCTAAAAAGTATCTTTTGAAATTTTCATAACGAAAGCTTATACTGTTTTCTTCTGCAGTTATATATGCTGTTGCTCAACAGCCACCTTATGATGGTCTTGGTATGTTTTATACACCTATTTTTTAATCATGAAATTCCATGCAGTATTATCTCCTGGCATTACCATGTTAATGAGCACATCTAATAATTCTCCAGAAGACAACAGTTGAAAAATGTATTCTGATGGGCGATTGTGATGGCTTTTAACTTGTATTAGTATCTTTTCCCTGCTACCTGCTTCACTGGTTTGCTATTTTGCTAATTGATTTGAGTAAATTTAAGTTGATATAATCTGTAGCTAACTAGTAAAGGTTGCTATTGACTTTTGAAACCGATACAAGGGGTGGGATTGCAAATTGCTAATTATAATTGTGTTGTGCTGAAAATGCTTTTCTTCTCAGCTGTCTCTGAACATGAAATACTTACCATGCTATAGATTGAGGGCAGAACTGACTTGACCAGTTGTGCCTTATCCCTATTCTTTTTGTGATAAGCCTTTTTTATAAGCAAAAAGACAAAGCCAATTGAAACTCAACTGAAATTGGTGTGACTTGTCTACCACATGGAATAAAAGGCCTTTAGTCTATAATCTCGACGGTTCTAAAAGTTTTGCTTATGTGGGGTGACCAGTATTGCAAACACAAGGGCAGCATATTTATGATGTTTTAAAGCAAGATCATGAGTTTTCAACTCCATTAAATTGAATAAATTATAATCACAGACTGGCTTCTAGTTCAATATCAGTATTCATTTTCTATTTGAATATACTCATGCATAGGGATGCAAGTTTGCCTACTTATGGGTACCGGTACCCCATGACCCACACTATTCTATTAGAAATGTGTTTTTCCTCCCACTTTCTAGTTCATTATTAGGTGGAAAATTGTAAGGAAAATGAACTACTGTTAGTCGATGGGTACCCCATAGGTCAACCCATTCGTATCCCTACTCATGCATTCATTTAAATTCTTAAATAAAATGAAATTGCTGGATTGCTTTTGTTCTATTGATTAGAAGTATTAAATTAACTTTCCTCGTTTTCTATTCTAAATTGAAAATTCGCAGTAGTTTCCTCTTAAGTTGGATTGAAGGCATTCTTTTTATTTTTTATCTAGGTCATTCAAATCATTTGACTCCATTGCAACTGGAAGGCCTACTAACAGAAGAGCCAACAACACGATTTTGGCTGGTAATTTGTTTCACATCATATTTTTCCTTTTCTCAATTACCAGCAAGAATTTTATTCATGCTTTGCCTTTTCATTTTGTGTGAGATATCTGGCGAGGTAGCTAAGTTTGAAATATCTCCCACTCCTATTTATTTTGTTACTGCCTCAATTGAGTAATGCAAGTGGACCAAACAGAATTTGCTCATTTTTTTAAAATTTTTTTTAACAGGTTGAATTCCGGACTTCCTTTTCAGGAACATGTATAGAAGCAAGCAGTGTTCTGCCTGAACTCTCTAACATGCAAGTATTTCTGTTTGTTGGTTGTTTACTCTTATGTCAAGCTTGTGCATCTCTAATTCTCTATGCTACTATTTGTACTAAAAGAAGTCCTCCAACAAAATTGTACTTTGGCCCTTTGCTGCAATAAACTAATAAATCTCTATTATCATTTGGCATTAAAACTATATTCTGTTCTGAGAGCCTGAGGCCTATCTGTAAGCATGAAATGTTCATGACATTTTTTTTTACTTTTCAGTCTCAATCTATTTACATTACATTTATCTTAGCATTCCTTCTTTTACTGATAATGACGCTAGTGCTTTCCCAGTCAATGTCTGATAATTAGTTAATAATCTTCAAAGTACCTTTTTTTGTCCTGAGTACAGTATATTTCATACTTTTTTATGTAATCATGTTCACACTTTATTAATGCAGATACTCTAACAAGAACATTTCGTTTGGAATAATTGATCTTGGGCATTTTCCAAATGCTGCAGCAAAGTTTGGAATATCCATGTGGGGTAAATTTCTAGTCTTATTCTGTGCAGTATTGCTGTTCTCAACTTGATATGGAGTGCCTGCATTTCTTTACTGTATTGTGTTCAGAATTTTGTGTGTCTGTTTCTTTCCAAATGGTTCCTTATTCTCATTTGAATTTCATTTGGCAGATCATCTTCCCACTTATATACTCTTTGACAAGGCCACTGAAGTTGCACGATTCCCAGAAATCATGAATGAATCAAAAGTATTTGTGCCAAAAATTACAAAGGTTTTTTTTTCCCACAGTACTTTCTTATTTTTGTTATGAGTTATGAACAAAATAAGTTGCATCATATTTCCATCTTATTTCGGGTAGACTAGTATGATTTGGCACAGTTTTGCAATTTTAACCTACCCTGTTGCAGAAGATTTAACATTACTAGTACCATATGCATTACTTACACATATAAGCAAATTAGGCCTATGCTTAAACTCTCAGCATCAAACCAACATAAATATAATTCCTCAAAAGTAATCTAGATGCTGTCTATGGTGTGTTGCATCACCCTTTAAATTTGAAGTTCAAATTCAAAGTATGATGCTAGTACTTACTAGTAACAAATGAGATAAATTCTACAGAAAGTAACAAATGGAACTGAACTTGAAATGTTATAATAAGTAGGGTAATTTATATGCGCATCCACATTTTCTTCTCTTTTCATTTCATTTCATTTCTTTATGTGTGCATATTGGGGCAGGGCGCGAGGCAGCTTTTGCACTAAATATACCTTTCATATGGCCAATTATTCCAGTTGAAGGGGAAATAGGAAACCGTTGTTCCTGAAAAGAAATGAAAGAAGATACACATAGGAGATTAGCTAGTGTGACAGGATGATGGTGCTTAGAGAAACATATCTCCCAATTATTGAAATGGGTGGAACCGAAAAAAATAAAATGAAATGGCCAGCCTAAAAAAAGGTGCGAGAGAGGATCATATGCAGTACAGTATGACAACACGGTTCCTTTTTGGTTTGGCCAAAACATCCAGGTTGGTTACCTGGCACTGTACTTCAATCGAAATAGTGAGAACTGACGTGACAAATTTATTGAAGCCACCAATGATAGAATTCCTGAAACATCAGTTAGCTATCGAGTCGTCCTCAATAACCTAAGTGTGAAAAATTGACTGTATCAAGTACTGCTGATGTGGTCCAATTTTGAGGTATTGCTTTTTGTGGGGGATTGTTAATATTATTCTTATAACTTCTCTTACAGAAACTTCTCTGCCAGCACTTCGACCTTGACAGGCGACTGATTGAATACCTATCTAGATGTAAGTCAGCAAGAGATTACTTTCACTGTCTTTTTCTCTTCACCATCAATAGAACACCTGTTAACTGAATGCATACTGTCGCAGGACCCATCATCTATCCCAGCTGTCTCAAAAAGAAAGCGCCAATTCCCTTTTGTCGACGAACCAGATGAATGAACCGGACAGTTGTGCGGCAGCAATCACTTCAGGGGGTATCTTCAAGCTTGTTTTATTCTATGAGTTTACTTGTACCCATCCAATCAAGGACAGTATACTTTAGGGTAGGGTGGGGGTGGGCAGGATTATGATTTGCATCTTACTACCATCTGTCACCTCTTGAATTACGGAATGTTACCACACCTGTGGAGATCTTGCAATGATATGCCAACTATGTTTTCCACTGCAGTTAGTGATCAATTCAGACACCATTCGTTTCCAGGGCAGGCAGTGTCTCGGAATTTGTTCGTTGACACACTTTTTCCGTAGTGGTAGTGGCCTGCATGGTAGGTCATCCTGGCTCCCCTCCAATTCCATTGCATTACCTGCCATGCCTGATGCTTTTCCTTGCCAATTTACATCTTAAATATGCCTAGTGCTCCCTGATAAAACACAAAGCCATTGCATTTGGGCACCACCATTATCAAGTGGAGGAAAAGTGGGATTTTGGTGGTATTGTTAACAAAAGCTGATTGTCCAGTAAAAGGAGGGATTGGTGATGGGTTAGAATAACAAAAAAGCTGTGTTTGTTGGGTGTTCAAAAGGAGGAGAGGGAGGGGGGGTGTTTGATAAGATCACCATAGAATAGTTTTGCAAATCTGGGGAGGCCAAATGGTAGCATGGATGGGTGATTTGGCTTAGAATAACACAAAAGGTGTGCATATCCAGGCCATGACACGTCAGACCCAGGTAAGTGGTTGGTAGTGGGATAGGACAAGCTCTAGCTTTTTTAGCTTTTGGTTATCGTCTCTTTCCATTTTCTTATGTTTGCAAACAGAGTATTTCCTCTTCTCCTGAGAGGGGGGTCTCTCTCTTTTTTGGGTTTTGATTTGAGAGAGAGTATATGTGGTCTTGACAAGTGCCATGTGGACCAGCATTGAATACTGAATAGTGAGTTGGCTTGCAGCTGTCAAGCTGCTAGCCTGCTGCCTTCCTTTCTGGTTTGGTCGACCATGTTTGATGCATCCGTATTAATACGGTATCATTGCAAGGAATACAGGTGGAAAAAATAATAAATACTAAGCTTGTTTTTGTCATTTCCTTGTGATTAAATCCATTAGAAATGCATATTGGCATATTGTTGAGTAGTACCTTTTAGTCAGATTCTGGAAAGGACCAGCTTGTCTAGCTAAAATCTCAGTGAGGGCTATTATATATGCTAGGAAATCTATTCCTAAGCTGTGCCCAAGTATACTACTGTACTGGGAACTAGGAGAAAGCCATTAGATAAGCAACGAAATAGTTGCATTATCATATGAAATTCATTTCCTTGCTTTCATGTAGGTAGCATGTGCTTTCAACTAGAAAACCACATGGAGTATCTCAATATCACATCAGTTTTAGGAAAATGTCACAAACAGTAGTTGAGTACTTCCTCCGTTTCATATTATAAGACTTTCTAGCATTGCCCATATTTATATATATGTTAATGAATCTAGACATATATGTGTCCCTGGATTCATTAACATCTATATGAATGTGGGCAATGCTAGAAAGTCTTATAACCTGAAAACGGAGGTAGTAATTATTATGACCACAGCTTGTTCTATTCCACATGAAGATGAAACATGAGGGAATTATAGAAAGAAAACTTTTAGTGGAACTAGGAATTTCACAAGGATTTCATAGAAAATTTACAGAAAGCAGTATTTTAATTTCATCTCTGCATAAACATAGGACATTTCATGTATTTCAAGTGGCCTTACAGAGAGCATTTCAATGTGGTCCAAACTGTCCCTTTATTTTTGTCCTTCGAGCTGTGTTTGATCTGGCTGACTGGGTGTGCAAGGAGGTTAAAATTTGTACTGCCTAACCTGGAATCGAGACCAGAGGCATGTCAAAGACCATAGGGTGAAAAGAAAGCGGTAAAAAGAAAAAGGAAAGCCTGGGTGAAAAGAAATTTGTGAGAGCTTTGTTTGATCTGGGTGACTGACTGGGTTATGAAGAAGCTAGATCTTTTTTTTTTTTACTGTCTATCCTGGAATCAAACCAGGTAGGGAGTATACTATAGCAAAGTACTTAGCAATGCCCAAAGAAGCGGTAAAAAGATAAAGGAAAGCCTGGGGTAAAAAAGAATTTTTACGGTGGCCGTGGTGATACGGAATCTGCATGGCGGATCAGGGTCCAAGATGCGGATCGCCGCCTTTAATCGGGCTCCAAATGCCGAGAAAATCCGCTTTTTCTCCGGGTCTTCTGCCTCTACACAACCCGACCCGATAATATTTTAACCGTCCTCCTCCCCCCCCTCGTGCCGTTCAAAAATCCAAGGACAAAGAAAACTGCTGATGTCTCCAATCTCGAGGAAAATTCTCTTGGTTTCACTCAGGTCTCCAAGTCCAATCACATATCCTCTTTTCCTTTTTTTTCCCCCTTTTCCGTTCGCTAATGACAAAGAGAATTGTCCCCAAATAAAAAAAAGTAATAATGAAAAGAATAAGAGAAAACAGTTATATTTGCAGGCTAAATATTTAGGGAGAAATGTGAGTTTTTGCTAGGAGATTTTCAGTGTTTTTATAAGGACGAAACCAGAGGCAGTTCGTGCAAAGGAGCACTAGATCGAATTCACGCAAATCCACGGGAAATATCTCCTAATTATTTATGGGATCGAGAATTCACGCCCTGACTCAGGGGGAGAATGTCTGGAGTACAACGCTAGTAAAAATATTAAAAGGAGAGCAAAAAGAAAAAGGAAAAGAGATTCCTTTAAGCACAGCTAAATTTTAATTTTTTTTTCTCTCCTCTTCTCTCCTCTCTCTGGGTGTGATGGGAGAAAGGAAAAGATACAGATTGTATTCTACCGATGGAAGAAAAAGAAAAGCTTGGAATCTCTAAAGCATGTGCAGAAAGCTTTCAATTATTTGCGTAAACTATCTGCTCGTTAATTTGTTAATCTGCCATTAACTTCACCTCAACTTGTTACTCCAAGACCATGTTTATTCAGAATATGTTCCCCTTCTAAAGTGCATGTCATTTAAATTCAAAATATGACGGTTCGATATACCACGGTCAAAACAAATATGAAAAATATTCTCAAGCCCCCAAAAGTTTCATATTCGAGTCTTATTCAGACCAAATGCTTTTCTTAACAAATATTAATAACTATATAACCAATTTTGCCATAAGAATTTTCACATGAACCAATTCAATTCACACGGAAATCAGAGAGGTTAAAGCATTTCAAAGAAGCCCCCTTACAGAAAGGTAAATGATACACGTCAAAGAAACTTATTTACATGCGTCTTAGAAAAACTGATGTGGCATGCTATGATTGTTTCTTGATATTTCATAACTAATTGCTTACTAAATTCAAAAAACTGTTTATAAAAGTTCAGTAAGGTTTTGTAAGTACATACTCTCGCTTCTCGGTCCCAAAATAAGTTCATTTTTCACCTATTACACATATACCAGTATAAAATAAACAAAACTATAATACTCTCACTTTATTAAAAGTTTTTACGCGAACACTTTATTAAATTTTAATATAATTAGTTCTATCTTTATTTGCTCTCAATGCATTTATTCTCTACTTTCACAAAATTTGATGTAGTAAATACTCAGAAATAAACTTATTTTGGAACAAACGGGAAATGATAAAAATAATCTTATGAGGGTGTAGTATAGCATTACTCTTACAGAAATGCCTCGTGGAAGAGTTACCCACCATGGTCTTAGGCAGGCCTCACAATCTCTGATGGTAAAGTGATAATGACACACGAAGATCATCATAATGTTTTGATGGATGGATGGATGGATGGAGAGTACTCCTACGAAATTACATGCACCAATCTCCTATAACAATCTAGAATGATTGGACATTTCATAGTATCCGTTCAGATTCGTTGTAATATGAAATGTCTTATCCGATTCTAGGTTATATTGTGGGACGGAGAGAGTATAAATTTTTTTTTAAAAAAAATGTTTGTTTTTTTTAAAAAATTACATGTGCCAAATGTGCATTCGCCGGCGACGTCGCAGCCGGGAACTTTCCTCTTTTTCCCGCAATTTATTAGCGCGCGCGCGCCGCGCCACCGCCGTCCTCGCGTTTAAAGGCGACGAGACGACGAACAACAACAAGAATTGCTCTCCTTCCCCCCCCTCACCTCGATGTCGCCATCGAGCTCTACGCCTTCTTGGCTATAGCCTAGCTTGCTTGCATTGAGCTCGATCGATCTGGCATGGTGTCGTCGGCGGCGGCGGCGGCGATGGACGCGAGCAAGTACGTGAGGTACACGCCGGAGCAGGTGGAGGCGCTGGAGAGGCTGTACTACGAGTGCCCGAAGCCGAGCTCGCTGCGGCGGCAGCAGCTGGTGCGGGAGTGCCCGGCGCTGGCGAACGTGGACCCGAAGCAGATCAAGGTGTGGTTCCAGAACCGGCGGTGCCGGGAGAAGCAGCGCAAGGAGTCGTCGCGGCTGCAGGCGCTCAACCGCAAGCTCACCGCCATGAACAAGCTCCTCATGGAGGAGAACGACCGCCTCCAGAAGCAGGTCTCCCAGCTCGTCTTCGACAACGGCAGCTACCGCCACCACCACGGCGGCGGCGGCGGCGACGCGCCGCAGGTCGCCGCCGGGATGATGCGGCGAGCTCATCACGCCACCGACACCAGCTGCGAGTCGGTCGTCACAAGCGGCCATCACCATCAGCAGCAGCAGCAGCACAACGTCGTTCAGCCACCGCCGCCGCCGCCGCCGCCGCGCGACGCAAGCCCGGCTGGGTACGTGACGTCACCACCTGCGCCATCGTTGTTACGACGTTCTTGCAGCTCTCTCGCTTACTCGCCGGCGGCGCCGTTCGTTGTTGCAGACTGATGTCGATCGCGGAGGAGACATTGACGGAGTTTCTGTCCAAGGCCACCGGAACCGCCGTCGAGTGGCTCCAAATGCCTGGGATGAAGGTAACAAAAATTGCTCCTCTTCCCCTCTTCGGATCATCATCGATCAACTTCTCAATTCCAAAGGCTTGATTGATTTTCGTCGTCGTCGTTTGCAGCCTGGTCCGGATTCCATTGGAATCATCGCCATCTCGCATGGCTGCGCCGGCGTCGCCGCGCGAGCTTGCGGCCTCGTCGGCATGGAGCCCGCAAAGGTAATTAACCTTCTTGTCACTGTCACTTCTGCAATAAGCAACAGTTGATTGATTGATTGATTGATTGATGAGTTGTGGCAATGATTTCATCAGGTTGCCGAAATACTCAAGGATCGGCCGCTGTGGCTGCGCGATTGCCGGTCCATGGATGTGGTGAACGTGCTCCCTGCTGGCGCCAACGGCACCATCGAGCTGCTCTACATGCAGGCAAGAACACACAAGCCTGAAAATTCTGAACCTGAACCTGAAATTCTGAAGCTGAAATCTGTGTATTCGATCTTCAGCTCTATGCTCCGACGACGCTGGCGCCGGCTCGCGACTTCTGGCTGCTGCGGTACACCTCCATTCTCGACGATGGAAGCTTAGTGGTGAGCTGCTCTGATCATGGAGCGTGAAACAAATTATCCATGTGCAGTTAGTAGAAAAAGTATTTGTGTGTCACTATGATCTCCTGTCTGCTTGCCTGAATGTTCTTGCTCTGAATTCTGAAGGTGTGTGAGAGATCACTCAGTAGCAAGCAAGGAGGCCCAAGCATGCCACTTGTCCAGCCTTTCATCAGAGGTGAGATGCTTCCCAGTGGGTTCTTGATCCGGCCTAGCGATGGTGGAGGCAGCGTGATACACATCGTTGATCATATGGACCTCGAGGTACTAACCATTACAATTTCTTGTCCAAATCGTTCCTTCATCTAGCAGGATGAAATTTAAGCCATTTTGTGTTCGCAGCCTTGGAGCGTGCCTGAAGTTGTACGACCTTTGTATGAATCTTCTGCCACGGTTGCGCAGAAGATCTCGATGGCGGTACAGTAATTATAGCACTCTGTTCTTGCTTATTTGTAGAAATTCTTGACTAATTCAGTTATGCAAAATTCAGGCTTTGCGCTACCTGAGGCAGGTTGCACACGAAGATACACGTTCTGTGATCACAGGATGGGGAAGGCAGCCTGCGGCTTTGCGTGCTCTGAGCCAAAAGCTCACCAGGTAGGACTGACTCCTGAACAGCAGATGCTTCTTGGTTCTTGCCATGAATCTTCTCCGGCTCAAAAGTGTGAATCTTTTTTTTTTTTTTGCATGCTCTCTTTTCAGAGGCTTCAATGAAGCTCTCAATGGGCTTGCCGATGATGGATGGTCCGTGATCGAGAGCGATGGCGTCGACGATGTTTGCATCTCTGTCAATTCATCCAAAGTGATCGGTTGCAATGCAACATTCAGCAGTGGACTCCCTATTGTCAGTACCGGTGTTCTTTGTGCCAAGGCATCCATGCTGTTGCAGGTTAGCTTCACTATGAAACTAGAATTAGTACTTTTTTTTGTTTGGTTGATCATGTCCAATATTTTTCGTACAATATTTCTACTGTTGTTAGGATGTCTCTCCTCCATCACTCTTGCAATTCTTGCGCGAACACCGGTCACAGTGGGCCGACAGCAATTTAGACGCGTTTTTCGCCTCCGCGATGAAACCAAACTTCTGCAATCTACCCATGTCCCGTCTTGGAGGATTCAGTGGTCAGGTCATACTTCCTTTAGCACACACGTTTGAACCTGAAGAGGTAAGTTCATCTTCTACTCTCTGTCAGTTACAAAAATGGTCATGTCCAATTCTGTTCTCCTGCTCAATTGTTTTGATGCAACCATCTATTGTTTTTCAGTTCCTGGAAGTTATCAAGCTAGGAAACGCCACCAACTACCAAGATACACTGGTGCACCGTGATCTGTTCCTCTTGCAGGTGACTTCTTGATTCATGAGACTTATCACCAGTTGAAGAATCATTTTCTTTTTTTTCCCTCTGTAAAACTTGTGTTCTTGGCCTGATTGCAATGGCAGATGTACAATGGAGTAGAGGAGAGTAGTGCAGGAACATGTTCAGAGCTCATCTTTGCGCCCATCGACGCATCGTTCAGTGATGATTCCCCACTGCTGCCTTCTGGTTTCCGCATCATCCCAATCGATTCTCCTCGCGTAAGTAAATCTCACACAATAGTTTCAAATCAAATCTTCTGAATTTTTATGTTTAAAAAGAAGTTGTTCTGAATATTCTTTCCCTGCAAATGTCAGGACACGTCGAGCCCGAACTGCACGCTGGATCTCGCGTCCACGCTCGAAGCCGCGACGCCACGGAGCAGGATCAGCGGCGTCAATGGCGGCGGCGGCGGCTGTGCTGCTGCTGCGGCGAGCTCTAGCTCCAAGGCGGTGATGACGATCGCGTTCCAGTTCGCGTTCGACGGCCACCTGCAGGACAGCGTGGCCGCCATGGCGCGGCAGTACATGCGCAACATCATCTCGTCGGTGCAGAGGATCGCCGTGGCGCTCTCGTCCTCCCGCCTCGTCCCTCCCGGCGCCGGCGCCGGCGCCGCGCAGCTCTCACCGGTGACTCCGGAGGCGGCGACGCTGCCCAGATGGATTTGCCAGAGCTACAGGTCTGTGGCTTCGCAGCTGCTTGTGTGATACAGTTCATATCTGTCAAGAAATTTTCACTTGCCATCATCGCAAGATTTTTTAAAAAAAGTTCACTCTTTTTTGAACGAAAAAAAAAAGTTCACTCTTCATAACTGATGATGCTATGCTTATGCAGATTTCATTTTGGAGCTGAACTCATCAAATCTGTAGATGCAAACAGCAGCAATGAATCGATTCTGAAAGCAGTTTGGCATCATCCGAGTGCCATACTCTGCTGCTCTCTCAAGGTTTCTTCAGCCCCCTTTTTTTCTTATTTAGATACAGATTTTATCTTAATTTTTATAAGCATGTTAATTAAACTGTTAAACTGTATATTTCGTACGAAAATTTTTATACAGAAACTTTAAAATATAAGATAAATCTATTTTTAAATTTAAATAATTAAAATCTATTATATTATTAAAGGAATAGAAAAAGGAGCCTCCACGTTCGCTCTCATAGCCTAGAAATTCTCACATTAATCAGAGAAAAAGAAAAGGCAGAGTCCATATAGAAATACAATTTAGAAATAGATGAAATTCGGAATTAAAAAATAAGGAATATTAGAAGAGGAGACTAGAGTCCATATAGAAATACAATTTAGAAATAGTTGAAATTCGGAATTAAAAAATAAGGAATATTAGAAGAGGAGACTAGAGTCCATATAGAAATACAATTAGGAAATAACCGAAATTCGGAATTAAAAATAAGGAATATTAGAAGTAGAGTATAGAGTCCACGCCGCCGATGTACGCCGCCGTGCACTCCTCCGCCACGCCGCAGCACGCGCACCGCACGGTCTCCACCTCGCCGCCGCCGTCGTCATGGCGTGCGTCGCCGCTGCCGCTGCCGCTACTCTTGATGATGATGAGCTTCTCCATCTTGTTTGAGCTTTGTGAGTCGTTGGCTACGTGAAGCTCTTGTTCTCCCTGAAAAAACGCATGTGTGACTTAGACTTGTATATATGGACGCATGCATGAGAATATAGAAGTGTATTTTCATTTCTGGATGTCTCATTATCTGTCTTTGCTTGTCAAATTAAATTATATTAGTGAATCAACAAATTTTATTTTGTATAGAAGAATCAACTACTATGTAAAACTTAATATTACCTCCGTTTTTTAATAGATGACGCCGTTGATTTTTTCTCACATGTTTGACCATTCGTCTTATTTAAAAAATTTACGTAATTATAATTTATTTTGTTATGAGTTGTTTTATCACTCGTAGTACTTTAAGTGTGATTTATATCTTATACATTTGCATAAAATTTTTGAATAATACGAATGGTCAAACACGTGAGAAAAAGTCAACGGCGTCATCTATTAAAAAATAGAGGGAGTATGCTATTAGAACCAAATATAGTTCTTCTTTTGACAGTCGGCAGCTACCACTATTCCCAGAATACCAGTCCGGATTCACATTTGCATTCTACAGAACCAGAAAATGAACTAGTCAAAAATTTGGTTTCTCCACATTCTCACCATCTCGATCGATACGTACTAGCTAATTCTCAAAATCTCCGTATATATCTCTTTAAGTAGGGCCATAGTCAATTTGAGACTTAGGATAATTCAAAATCATTCCACGTACGATGCTCAAATTTCAACTTAATTATTAGGGTGGATAACTAATTTGATATATGAATAAATACATGTTATGTCATTGTGCTTCGTGCATATCCACAGTATTGGCCAATGGCCAGTCAATGTGAAACTGACGACATCAGTGATGATATGTTGTGGGAATTAGAGCAAACTAACTACTTAGATGGTATTAAGAATCAACACAAACAACATATATATGCAGAGTCTAATATTTATGTCTACAACTTCAAAATGATTTGTCTTTGGGAAGAACTTGGGAGTTGAGATTTTTTTTTTACCTTGGGAGAGAACCTGCTTGTGTTTCTTTGGATAACTGCAGTTTCCTGGTGCTGCATCTATCTGATCTTCAGAAACCTGTGTATATGTTGGTCTGATCCACAATGTATGATAGATGCATCAAGATGTGATCATGCATGTCCCATATTTATAGGCACAGAGTGATGAGCATCTAACCACTCAAAAGTGGCAACTAAAGTTTAAAAAGTGCAACTTGAATCTCATCTTTTAAAAATTTGCAACCTAGAAGAAGGTGACAGGTGATACTCTCCTAGCTAGTTGCACTGCGTGTAGCTAGCTAGCTTGTAAAGGAGCATGCATGCAGGTTCTCCTAATCGTAGGGCACCATATCTTATGTGTGAAAGGGAAGCTTGTGACAGGGGGCAATCTCTACAGTTCAATTAAGAGGCCGGAAAGGGTGTAAAAGATTGCACTTTAGTTAACATCAATTCACTAATATGTGTGGCACTGTCCATGTCCAACATGCAATGAACCCCAACTGAGCCGCAAAGCAAAGTTCCCTAGGAAAACGAAGGCTCCTAGGCTCGGTTCATGCATCCCATGCAAATGGCAGTGTTGATGTGTGCATGTGTTATCAACTTATCATCACACTATCAATGAGTAATCATGCATCATGCTAAAGGTGTAAAGAGAGAAGAAAAGCTTATGTTAGCTGATCACAAATGGATGCAAGGAACATACCCAATTTGGGGTTTTAATTAGCTTTTGTATATATGCAAGGATGAAAATTGGATTTTTAATTTCTTAGCTCTTCTGGACAGAAGGTCCGGAGCTGTGTTTCCTTTCATACTTGTAAAATTTTCTCCATTCTCTATTCAATGAAATTGGCAGCTTGCCGATTCGTTAAAAAAAAGTTAGTACACTTCTTGCGGGCGAGGGAGAGAAAGGAGGGTGCGTATAGTGTATACGCAATTAATAAAAGTATAAAACAACTATAGTAAAGATTAAATTTAATCGCTTTTTAAAAAGATAATGGATGAATCAGGCGCTATATACACCGTTATTGAGTTATATTCACGAGTCGGTTCACACTAAAAACTTAAAACTAATTAGAAAGAGAATTCAATTCAATACTCCCTCCGTCCCAAAACATAAGCAATTTTAGCATAGTATCAAGTCAAACATTTTTTTTAACTTTGACTATTAATAGTAAACAAAATATAAAAATGATCAATCATGTAAAATTGATGTTATTAGATTTATCATTTTACAAACTATCATAATATACAACTCTTTTTATTTAAAACATCTTTTATAGATATTGTTGATCAAATCAATATCTCGAAGATTATGTCGAAGTCTAAAAATACTTATGTTTTGAGATGCAGTGAGTATATACTTACACTCACCTTCCGGAAGAAACCCCCTCATGCCTCAAACATGAAATTAAACTGTATTTTATTTTTATTCAACACTACTCCCTTCATTCCTAAATATTTGATGCCGTTAACTTTTTCAAATATATTTGACCATTAGTCTTATTCAAAAACTTTTTATAAAATATTTAAAACTATATGTATATATAAAAATATATTTAACAATGAACCAAATGATAGGAAAAGAATTAATAATTACTTAAATTTTTTAAATAAGATGAACGGTCAAACATGTTTTAAAAAATCAACGGCGTCAAATATTTAGAGACAGAGGGAGTATATTTGTGTTGCAAGTATGTAGTAGCATTCAATTTATAAAAAAAAAAAAAACTTAAGCTGGTGAGTAATGGTAGGCGTCGTCCACAGTAATCTTGCTTGATCCTTAAACCACACACCCAACACATCAACAAATCAATCATATTCGAGCAATTGGGTGAAGTGCTCCAACGGTGCAGGCAAAAACTGCTAAATACACGATGCCCTCGTGTGTGCTAAGGTACAAAAAGATGGCCACCCCTACAACTAGCACACATACTACACACGAACACCAACTAATTAACAACTCAGCATGGGCATCACTGATAGGTGATAGCCAACACAGCAATAGCGTCCAGTGTTAATTGATTAGTAGCAGTGCTCGTAAAGCAGTGTCACGCATGCCATGGCACGTGTGTTTCGCCTACATTATACTATGTGAACATAGCGAGCAAAAAAAAAAAAAAAAAAGCAAGAGATGATCAATCGATATCGTCTCCCGTGATCGCCATTAATTACTGATCAAATTGAGAATGGAAAGAACCTAATTAACCTTCTTGCCTGCAGGCAAATTGGCACGCATCCATGATGACTTAATCTTTTTGCAAGATTGATTTGGAATGCCCATGTCATGGCATATCAGAGTGATCTTGATTGTAATCAATCATTTCATACACAAGAGTGTGCCACTGTGCGTACGTGCTGGATTTGCTTTGCATCGGAGCTGGTAGTTGGAAAGAAAAGTTGGCTCGCAGCAGTGCAGAGAGCCATAAGGTTCATGTATTCTCTTGCTGGCCTGATTTCATCCATGCAAAGTTTGGGACGCAAGCAACACATGCATCTTGCGAGATGGATCATGGTGATGATTCTACCAAAGATCTTGTTCATGCATCTCAGGAAATGGTGATGAGTGTGTGATATCCTTTTCGCAACACTATTCAGTTGCAATGTTTATCTGTAGTCACGATTTGTGCTGGCGCGGCAGTCGTCACGCTTCATCAGGAAATTGCTAATAAAACATGATACTTCAGGGACTCAATTCTTTTTTCAGAACTCGTTAAAATTGGTTGATTTTTTTCCATGAAGCATCATCATAAGTTCCGCATGAACATTTCAGGCAGGCATATTGTTACAGTTATACAAGCAAAGCTTTCTGATACTGAGAGCTTCGTCAACATCTTTCACTTTGTAAGTGGGCACGCCCTCTCCAGGCCTCCAGCACTCCACTAAAGAAAACCAAATTTCAATGAGCGGAGAAATTTATAAATTAGCGAGAAAAAAGAGAAAAGAATGGAAAGGATTTTAAGAATGTGTCACAACCATGGGTCAATCTGCTTATGTCAACACTGGATCAAAAAGAATGAGAGAAAATTGCATATCTACCATCGCATAAGATTGGCTTCGCAGAAATAACATCAACGGCTTCGCCAAAATGCCATTTTGGACGAAAATGACCCTGGTTCTTCTCCCTTCCTCCAATGCCGGAGGAGCTCGTCGGCAGCCATCGGTGCCACCTTGCCGGCGACGATGGGGGCGCTGCCCTCCTCGTCGTCCCCACCTTTTCATCCTGCCCACCGCGCTAGGAGGCCGCAGCCGATGTCATCAACATTGATGGGGCCGAACTCATCGGCGACGGAGGCGGGGCGGACGAACTCACCGGTGATGGGGGTGACGCGTCGAGGTGCGGCGGAAGAACTCGTTGAGGATGGGGGCGGTGTGTCGAGGCGGCAGATGAACTCGCCGGCGACGGGGACGATTCGTCGAACTCGCCAGCGATGGAGGCGGCGCGTCGCGGAGACCGAAGGCGATGAGGGCGGCGCAACTAGGTGAGGTGGACGAACTCGCCGGAGAAGACCACCGTCGTCCGCTCCTCATCTCACCCGCCGCTACCGCGCCGCGCGCCATTGCCGTTTGCTCGTGCTGGAGGTGGAAGGGAGAAGAACCAGGGTCATTTTCGTCCAAAATGGCATTTTGGCGAAGCCGTTCTAGTTGGGAGTGGTATTCTAGCGAGCCGATTTAAGTGATGGTATTTCTGTGAAGCCAATCTTATGCGATGGTAGATATGCAATTTTCTCGTTCCGGAACTCAAGCCTTTTTCCTTTCTCCAACACCATATCCCTCAGATCATGCTGGTATTCAGTTGCCCTGAAAGCAATAGCCTACATCAGACAGGTGTAGTGTAACAACTGAAAATAGGTCCCTAACTGAAAACATGCTAGCCAAATAATCACTTGTGCTCCCTGACAATGAAACTAGGTTTTCAGCAGGTCAAGGCAAAATGAGAAAGTTGTACACTAATGACCTACTGCATATTTCGAGCAACTGTACCGTAACATTGATCATTCTTTTCGAACAGATTAATCAATTGGGAACTTTTCATGATTCTACATTTCTACTGACTAGCTTTTGGTGGCAATATGGTACATTACCAAAGGTCTCATCAGTCTCTACTCACTGGCTTGCTGCAGCCTGCCAGATATCAGCTCAAACCACTGCCTATGTATAAACCCAGGAATTAAGGAATTAACATATGTGAGCCAGGTCGAACATATGCAACTTACTGCTGGGAGGTGTCTTCTCATTATCAATTGCATACATACATACAGTTACCCTAACCAAACTTCGAAATTTGCAGGAGAATTGAAAGAAAAGAAGAAATCATACTTGTCTCCCAACTCAGGATCTCTTGAGGCCAGCATCCTAACTGCCAATAAACCTGCATTTTCCGCATTTCCAATTGCAACAGTAGCAACAGGAATACCTTTCGGCATCTGTCAAATTAGTGAGAGTATCAGGACCAGAATCAACTCCGTTGGGATAAAAACAAAAGCAGGCCGTTCCAATAGAGATCATGAGTAGACCAACTGTTTTAGTGTTAAATGATTTAATCCCTAGTTTCTCTCTGGGCTTTCCACTTCATTAGTTAAAAAAGGAAAAAAAATGCTTGTGGTACCAAATACTTATATTAAAGAATAGCAATAGGTAGAAAGAAGATCAAATAACAACACTTATTAATGGGATTTTGAACCCAGCGGGTGCGCCACCCTCACTCTAGCTTCCAATTCATATATGTAACGAAGCAACTGTGGCTTGTATCCTTCTCTTTTCATCAGCCCTTCCTCCATCTAGCCTGTGTTCTTGACGGCACTAACCACCTACAATGCCCGGCAACACAGAAGCCTCGAATCCATCAGGTGGCTAGTGTATGAATCAGCCACTCGATTGATGATCTAGTGCAATATAATTATAAATCTGCTATTATACAGAACCATGTAGATCCAAAAGGAAAAAGGAATTGGTAAATTACCAAAATCTGTAAATCTCTTCTCGGAGCTACATCATCAATGATAAACAGGGGGAAAATGCTCTAGTGATAGGGAGATCACCAACGCACCTGTTAGTACTCTAGTGAATGCGTCCGTCATGTCAGGACCTATCTCTGTCTTTCCCCTTTTCCCCCTTATCCAGTATCTCCTGCAATGAGGTCCTCAAGGCATGGAACATCATCAAACATGTCAGACGAAGGAGCTTCACCTCAAAAACTATTCACCCCACAAGCTCATGGCAAATCAGCTTACCCTAGGATCTATGGGAATATCGATGAAGGAAATACCAGCAATTCACAAAGAGAATTTGGCATAAACAATAAACAAACATACTATTTATTAGTTCTGTACACTCATACCTCTGTTTGCATACAGTACGGCTAGTGATGCGTTGCTTATTCATATTCTTTACAACTTTCGGCTTCATTTTCTTGACCTTTTCAGAACTGCAGCAAAAGAAACACATAAAGATCAACATCTTTTTCCTGGGCAAAGAACAAAATAGAAGAAGTTGTGCATTTACTGATTTGCAATGACCACAGAAAAAATCAACCTGTTACCGGCAAAGCACGTCGCATTGGGTAAGGAGAAGAAGACGGCGTCTGTGAGAGCTCATCGCCCTCGTCAGCATCACCGTGACAACACCAGCGCTAGCTCCATCCGTGACCGCGGCTACTCGAACTGCTCCATCCTCGCTTGCGCCTCGGTGGCCAAGCCTCGGTCTGCAAAATTCTTATGTAGAACAATGTCTGACTTCGCTTCAGGTTCTGGGCTTGTGCAGGCCCCTGAAAAAGCAAAGGTGACTCTGTTATGCACAATACAAGTGGCTTTCTTGTCCTGAACGCGAGTAGCATGAGAAATCCATGTAAAAAAAATAAATTGACAACCCATTCACCACATTGGTCACATCAATTTGTTCGTTATTCAAGCAATTTGTTGTGCAATTGATCAATTAGTGATTGGAAAATGTCACATGTGCGACACTGATCATCTAAATGAAACGAGAAATTCATATTTGCTTGATGCCCTTAAACGCCTCGGGAAGCAGCGGGAACAGGTTCCTCCCACCCCTCACAATATACTGCGACACAATCAATTCAGCGAGATAAACAAACCCCCAAAGAGAGAAGGGATGCAAGCAGCGCGAACCTCCTCCTCGTGGCCGGCGAGGAAGACCTTCTCCTTGTTGAAGATAGATGTCTCCAAGTCGAGCGACGGCATATGAGACCGGGAAGGAGACGGCAGCTGGAACCGATTTGAGAAAAAAAAAACAGCATCTAGCCATCAATCATCCTGTTCTTGTGACTCTCTCTAGTCACCGGAGAGGAGAGGGGAGGACCGCAGCAGCGCCCCGACGCCGGCTCCTCGATGCCGTCAGCGGGGTCAACCCAACACCCGGTGAATCCGCCACCTGCGGCGGCACTCGACGAGGACGACAACTGCAGCGTCGGCGCTCAACAGCAGCGGACCTAGGCGGAGGTGGAGGTGGCGGTGGCGGAGGCACGGGGGTGGTCCGATCCTCATCCCCCGACCACATGGAGGCCGGAGACGGCGGCGCGAGGCGGAGGCGGAGGCGGAGGCGGCAGCGTCGGCGAC
Organism: Oryza longistaminata; assembly: GCA_009805545.1. Lineage (NCBI taxonomy): Eukaryota > Viridiplantae > Streptophyta > Magnoliopsida > Poales > Poaceae > Oryza > Oryza longistaminata. The sequence goes on from CM020178.1 coordinate 7,956,466, forward strand.
AGAGGGAGAGGGGAAAGGTGTTTTGCGAAAAAAAACCCTCGGCTTTCACATTTTCAAGCGCAGTCCTAATTCGCGTTGTTTTCTCTCTTCCTCCGGGGGAATATCCGGCTTTCGTGAACTTCAAAACAACAGCTCAGAGGTAGTATTAGGTACTGTTCGTGAGGGATCTAGATCGAATTTCACACAAACTCAAGTCCTTGTTCGTTTTCAATAGATTAATTAATTTTTCTCAGTTTTAAAAGCCGTGGAGTACTCCCCTCCAGTATATCTTCCCCTTCCCCTTGCGTATACGAAAATCTTATGATCTCCTCCCCGTCTCTGATTCATCTTCTAGATCAGCTCTTCTCCTCCTTAATTTCAGAGCCTTAACCTCTCTTAATTTCAGTTTGTTTGTTCGTTCGTTCCCCCAAAAAATTTGGATCCGCACCTGCACTGCAGGTTGGTGCCTTCCTTCCGCTGGAGGCAAACCCCCCTCGTCTTCGCCTCGCTTGCCTTCCCCACCGTCTCCGGCGACCTTCTCCGGCGAGCGGAGGCGAGCAGGATGCAGGTGAAGCAGAAGGTGTACGAGCTCTACAAGGGGACGGTGGAGCGGGTCACGGGCCCGCGCACCGTGTCGGCCTTCCTCGACAAGGGCGTCCTCTCCGTCCCCGAGTTCATCCTCGCCGGCGACAACCTCGTCTCCAAGTGCCCCACCTGGTCCTGGTACGTCTCTCCCTAGGTTTGGTTTGCTACCCAATTGCTGGGTTTGGGTTTGGGTTTGGGTGGCGTCTGGTCTGATCGATCCCCCTGTGCAGGGAGGCGGGCGATCCAAGCAAGAGGAAGCCGTATCTCCCTCCTGACAAGCAATTTCTCGTCACCAGGAACGGTATGCTCATTCTGAATTCCTTCTATTTCATCTTGTACATGCTGCATTGGGTGACATGATTGTTATGTTTAGTTTCCACTTTCTAGTGGTCTTGATTACTCTAAGTTTGGTTATAGGCCACCATGTTTTGGAATGCTATATTTGGAGGATAACAACTAGTAAAGTTTGGTTTCCTTCGTGTGTAGTTGAAACGGTTTGAATTTGATATATGTCTCATTGTAATTGAAATTTTGGTTCTGCTTGCAGTGCCTTGCCTAAGACGCGCTGTTTCGCTTGAAGAAGAGTATGATGCAGCAGGAGCTGAGGTAGTTCTCGGTGATGATGAGGACGGTGAAGGCTGGCTTGCCACACATGGAGTGCAAGGTTGACCTCTCAGAATGCCTTGTTTCAGTGTTTCGCGCACTCTCTTTTGTATAGGCTAAACTCCCTTTTGTTCTGTTGGTAATGTATAGCATCAAAGCAAGAAGAGGAGGAAGATATACCATCGATGGATACATTGGATATAGGGAAAACTGAAGGGATAAAGTCTATTCCCTCATATTTCAGTGCTGGTAAGAAGGCTGAAGAAGAGGAGGAGGATATACCAGACATGGACACTTATGAAGACTCAGGGAATGATTCAGTGGTAAGAAAGGCTGTGATCCTTTCTTCGATGTGGTTAAGGAAGGCTCATAATGTTCATAGTCATTACTGATTCCAGCTTTGCCTTCGTCATCTTATTTTAGGCTACCGCTCAACCTTCATATTTTGTCGCAGAAGAGCCTGAAGATGACAACATCCTTCGTACTAGGACATATGACGTTAGCATCACGTAAGTTCTTTTATTTGATCTGCATGCTTTTTAAGTCTTCTGTTAGTTGGTTAGTATTAGTTGCCTTATTATGTGTTATTAGTTTCCATATTATCTTCCTCCTCTTTCTGAGTCTGTATATGTTTACACAGAACTTCTATAGACATTTACCAGGATTTATCTTCAATCACATGTTCTTTCGACCATCCAAGTTTTATATTTTGCATATCTGCTCCTCGGCACTTAAATATAGCACATAACACACTATCTGTGAACAATGAATCGTAGTTGGCATTATATGCCTTGATTTCAAAGTATTTGCATGTACAACATTGTGCAAGTGATATTGCTGTTGTCTTGAACACCCTGTTGCTTCTGAGCAATGATGTTGTCCTCTTGGTTATTTTTTATTTGCCATAGTATTGTGTGCCTCAGTCTTCTAGTTTAAGAAAGTAACAAGTAGTTCTCTTATTTCAGATATGACAAATATTACCAAACCCCACGTGTCTGGCTTACCGGATATGATGAGGTAAGTCATTTTGCCCTTAGAAGTGTCTTGTTGCAGTCCTGAAGATGAAGTTGATTCATTTAATTTTATTGTTGTTGCAGTCAAGAATGCCACTAAAGCCTGAACTTGTGTTTGAAGATATCAGCCAAGATCATGCACGGAAGACGGTATTTTCATTCATTTTAGTATTTGCTATTGACATGTAAAATGAAACATGAATCAACTTGAACTGGATTGGTTCACCAATATCCTTAATTTTGTTAGTACTGCTTATATTTTGAACCGAGCCTTTCAATGTCATAGAGTACACCACTACGCATTAAGCCAATGAAAAGGATTTGAAGTATTCATTTTTTAAAAAATATTTGATATCAGTAATGTCTCCAGAAATTAGATTTTGCAATGGTAGCATACCGGAATTATTGGCCTCCTTTCTATCCTTCTACTGTCATTTTCCGTCATTCTCACAACTTAGAAGTGTATGTTTGTAATGATGGTTCGTGTATTTTAAGCCACATCATGCCACACAGTTCGATAAGTTTCAAGGTTTAGTGTTAGCTCCTTTGTGGATTGCAACAAACCAGTGTACTAGTTAAGTCATCTACTACGCATTGCATGTTGATGACACTAAAGTGGATTGTGTTGCCACAGGTAACTATTGAAGACCATCCTCACTTGTCAGCAGGCAAGCATGCTTCAGTGCATCCATGCAAACATGCTGCTGTGATGAAAAAGATCATTGATGTTCTAATGTCTCGAGGAGTTGAACCAGAAGTTGACAAGTATTATTATCTACAGAGATACCTTTTTCTGACTGCTTGGATGATCAAAAGCAGTACATCTCTTTGTTGGCTGGCCTGTAACTTGTGTTTCTCTTTTGGACAGGTACCTTTTCATATTTTTGAAGTTTATGGCCTCAGTCATACCCACTATTGAATATGACTACACTATGGACTTCGATCTGGGCAGCACAAGCAGATGATTTGTTAATTGAAGGTACGCACAATCCTCTTATAATCTGGCATGCATTCTTTCTATATATATGGAACAACTACCTGTCCAGTTTTGCTCATGGAATTGAAGGGAGACTACATTCACTCTTGACCATGCTACCAACTGTTTGTACACTGACGGGATAGCAATTTGATGTTGCGACAGGAAAGGGAAAGATCCTGTAGAAGGTGTACCGAGGCTTATCATGGTGCCCCAAATAATCATTGCTTGTTGGAAAGATTTGATATGCAATATGTGCGTGCATGTGTGCTCATTCGTTTGGAAAGTAACTGGAAACTCTGCAGAAACATCAGGGCTGATTTGCCATGTACATGTAACACTACATACCCGTTTCACTTGAATTCGTTTGCCTTCAGATTGAATCCATCTGTTCTTAGATACACGTTGAGTATGCCAGTCTTGCCCCTCTCTTGCACAATTTGGCTTCGTATGGGCTTGCACATTTGTGTCCCTGATGCCAGCTAGATGAATACACGCGGCTTCAAGCCGCGCCCGCCCATCAATGTGTACATAGTAGCCAAAAAAAAATTCAAAAAACGGAGAAATACGGAATGTAATTGGCTTATGATTAGTCGTAAAGCAGTATCACGCATGCCATGGCACGTGTGTTTCGCCTACGTCATACTAGGTGAACATAATAGCGAGAGAAAGAAAGCAAGAGATGATCACTCGTATCGTCTCCCGTGATGGCCATTAATTACTGATCAAATTGAGAATGGAAAGAGCCTAATTAAGCTTCGTGTGCCTGGCAATTGGCATGCATCCGTGATGACTAAATCTTGTTGCGAGATTGATTTGGAATGCCCATGTCATGACATATCAGAGTGATCTTGATTGTAATCAATCATTTCATACACAAGAGTGTGGCACTGTGCGTGCTGGATTTGCTTTGCATCGGTGCTGGTAGATGGAAATAAAAGTTGGCTCGGAGCAGTGCAGAGAGCCAAAAGGGTTCATGTATCCTCTTGCTGGCCTGATTTTATCCATGCAAAGTTTGGGAGGCAAGCAACACATGCATCTTGCGAGATGGATCATGGTGATGATTCTACCAAAGATCTTGTTCATGCATCTCAGGAAATAGAGATGAGTGTGTGATATCCTTTTCGCAACACTATTCAGTTGCAATGTTTATCTGTAGTCACGATTTGTGCCGGCGCGGCAGTCGTCACGCTTCATCAGAAAATTGCTAATAAAACATGATACTTCAGGGACTCAATTCTTTTTTCAGAACTCGTTAAAATTGGTTGATTTTTTCCCTGAAATATCATCATAAGATCCACATGAACATTTCAGGCATCCTCTAAAAAAAACTTTCAGGCAGGCATGTTGTTACAGTTATACAAGCAAAGCTTTCTGATACTGAGATGCTCATGCGCCGTGTTTCGTCGACATCTTTCACTTCGTAAGTCGGCACGCCCTCTCCAGGCCTCCACTAAAGAAAACCAAATTTCAATGAGCGAAGAAATTTATAAATTAGCGAGAAAAAAGACACTATGCTGAAAAGAATGAAAAGGATTTTAAGAATTTGCCACAACCATGGACCATATCTGCTTATGTCAACACTGGATCAAAAAGAATGTCAATTAAACGGGCAGCAGAGATCAATGCTTCTTCAAGTATAGCTCGGTATATTCCTCCCAACCTAGTTCCTCGAGCCTTTTTGCTTTCTCCAACACCATATCCCTCAGATCATGCTGGTATTCAGTTGCCCTGAAAGCAATAGCCTACATCAGACAGGCGTAGTGTAACAACTGAAAACATGCTAGCCAAATAAATAATCACTTGTGCTCCCTGACAACGAAACCAGGTTTACAGCAGGTCAAGGCAAAATGAGAAAGTTCTACTGATGACTAATGACCTACTGCAAATTTCGAGCACCTGTAACGTAACATTGATCATTCTTTTCGAACAGATTGATCAATTGGGAACTTTTCATGATTCTACATTTCTACTGACTAGCTTTTGTTGGCAATATGGTACATTACCAAAGGTCTCATCAGTCTCTACTCACTGGCTTGCTGCAGCCTGCCAGATATCAGCTCAAACCACTGCCTATGTATAACCCCAGGAATTAACATATGCGAGCCAGGTCGAACATATGCAACTTACTGCTGGGAGGTGTCTATTATCAATTGCATACAGACATACAGTTACACTAACCAATCTTCAAAATTCGCAGGACAATTGCAGAAAAGAAGAAATCATACTTGTCCCCCAACTCAGGATCTCTTGAGGCCAGCATCCTAACTGCCAATAAACCTGCATTTTCCGCATTTCCAATTGCAACAGTAGCAACAGGAATACCTTTTGGCATCTGTCAAATTAGTGAGAGTATCAACACCAGAATCTACAGGTATACCTTTCCAATTGCAACAGTAACTGTTGTAACTTTTGATTGTGTATGACGCACACTACAATTCTGCTTTTTAATGAAAGACTTAGAATACTCACCTGGACAATAGATAGGAGGGAATCAGTTCCATGTAAAGATGAAGTCATGATGGGTACTCCTATTACTGGGACAGAAGTCAATGAAGCCACCATCCCTGAACCAAAAATAGTTTTTTTTCTATATTATCATTCATTAATCAAGATGGATTGTGAATAATTTTCTTTATAAAATAAGCGTTTGGTCTACATTTCCAACATTGAATCCATTTATCCAAACGTGTGTTGCATCCATTTCAGCTACTCAAGCACAGGGTGAAACTAGCACTTGCTACTTGCTACAATAGAACACAATGAAATGATCCAGTTATATAGCATTCCTTATTACTCAGTTTGGAAGAAAAATACAGCAAGAATTGATGCTCGAAATGAAATGAGTCCAAGTACCATAATCTAGACAAAACACAAGTGTACCAGTATGCACATAATTTGGTCTTGAACTAATATGAAGTATTATGATGCATTCATGCATGTGTTTTTTCTGTCACACTTGCCTGGTAAGTGAGCCGCTCCACCTGCACCTGCAATTATGACCTCTAAGCCTCTTTCTTTAGCAGATAATGCATAATGGTACATCCTCTCTGGTGTACGATGAGCCGAAACAATTGTAAGCTACAAATTTCGGCAGTCAATCACTTAGCATCCTTAGAAAATTTTGACTTAGCATGTAAACATTTCATAACTTGTCAACGGAAGGGTTTCAGAGATCAAACCTCAAAAGGTATGTTGAATTTCTTCAATACTACTGCAGCATCTTTCATTACAGGAAGATCAGAATCAGAACCCATTATTATTGCAGCACGAGGTTTAACTGCAATTAGTACAATATTATTATACTTTGCCAGCCCATTGGTATGAAGAACATGAAAGGACTTTTTAGAAAGTAAAGTGGGTCAGAAGGTGGCACAACAAAGCATGATTAGTTTTACCATGGCAGATAAAACAACAACGGTGAGCATCAACAGAGTTACCTATGATTTAGACAAACCATATAATTTGCTGTGTGCATGGATATCTATCAATTAAATCCTTGTCAGGCCTCAACTGTATTCTCAGACTTGGATGTTCTAAATAGATGATTCAGAATACACATGCCTCCTACAGTCTCTTTCCATCCTGACAGGTTATTCTTTCTTCATTTGGCTGAAATAGATCCTATTAAAATCTACTGCCCATTCCAAGCTACTATTTTGCAACTCCCAGAGAACAGGATGCTCCTTAATTGAAAATAAATAAAAATGCCCTTGTAATAACTAAAGTTAGTGAAAACAGCTCAACAAAATTGAACTTCACCATTTACAATCCTAGGCCAAACTTAAGGTTATGGTGCTGCGCTACACAGCAATCCTGAAGATACTTTATTAACTACCACTATCAACGGGGAAGTTAACAAAGATCAGAATTACAAACATCATGTGATAATCTAACCTTTCTTGGGGTCATATGCGTCTCTTTGCAGCAACTTATCTAAGCGTGCTTTTACACTGTACTTAGAAGGCCCCACAATTGTAATATGGCCCATCTTTCTCTGCTTCCGTATTTCTGAAAGAAAAAGAAACAATTTTATAAACAGCAACATGAAAATCAAGAAGCAGGCACGTTCATTTTCTGTAGCACCATCAGATGAGTATGTGAACCAACCTGGTTTTGCATACCAATGGACAGATGCACCTGAAATGTCCAAAGCTCTCTCAATCAACTGATGAGCTTGAGTGAATCCTGCCTCACCCTATATCATAAATTATCAATGCCAATAAAGGTAACTGGATAATGTAACAAGAATATGGAAACCTAATTATCCACATTCAACATGGCCCAAATAGCAAGGAAGTAAAAAGATAGTGTCGCAATAGTTACCTCATCCTCACCCAGGATGTTGTACATTATTGATGCAGGCGCTTTCATTGAAGGATCACCAAGAGGAAGGCCAAGAATAGCACGTAAATGTTGCTCATATTGCGAGGTATAACATGACTCAATTGTGTGATGCCCACTGTTGTGAGGCCTTGGAGCTACTTCATTCAATAAAACCTAGTGAAATTATCAACATGGGTATAAATATGCCAACACCACTCAAGAAGGATTAAAACTTATGATACAGGTATGTTCCCAGCAAACCTGATTATCTTGTGTTAAAAATAATTCTACAGCGAAAACACCAGCACCTTCCAGTGATTTGATAGCCTTTTCAGCTACATTAGTAGCCAACTTCTTTATTTTATCAGGCACCTCGGCAGGAGCCTCAACAACATGACAGATGTTATCCCTGGATGTTCCAATCTAAGGATTCATATTTTGGGAATTCCAAAGGGCAAAAGCACAACACAGACAATGCCAATCAATAACACAAGGTAATCATAAAAGAAAATCTTACTTGTGGATGGTTTCAACAACAGGATAGCACACCGTAGAACCGTCTCTGCTCCTTGCCACAATGACAGAAAGCTCCTAAAACAAGAAAGAAAGCAACAGACTATAAATAATAGAAGTATCAGAATTCAAAAGGACATCAACCATAAACCATGACAATGTCGTAAACATTAGAGCAAACAGTTATATTCTTGTCTGATTCTCAAACACGACTCTGAAAACAAAAGGGCAAAATTGCAATTGAGGTACCTGGACTGCTGCATTTTGTCTAATAAAATCTCAATACTTTAAATTTGTTGGCTCAAGTCCCTCAACTACTTGAATATGTTTAATTAGGCCCTTCATTACACCTGCCGTTGATGACAAAATGGCCCATGTGCCAGATACAATACAGCCCTTTGTAGAGTGAATATAGATTTGAAATTTTATGATCTGAAAGATTAGAATATATCCCCCTTTTAGGGTGCATCCCCATGTATCTTTTGCAAAATATGGTACGTGTGGTATTACTGAAACAGTTGACCTGCACTGAGACCAGTTTATTTATCATGTTGCCAAGTTTCAAAGCCAAATTCACTGTACAAACTACAAAGTACACGAGCTTGATAGACGAAAGGCAATATTTCGCGGACATCAAGTGCAATTTTGCCATTAAGAAGATACTCCCTCCGTTTCAAAATATAAGACGCCACAATTTTAGGAAAATCAACATTGCAAACTTTGACTAAGAATCAAGCTAACAATATATATGTTTAGTATCATAGATGTGACATCATTAGACTTGTATTTGAAAGCACTTTTGTATAATGTCAAATTTGTAGTTGTTAATATATTATGAAAGAAATTAATGGCAAACATTTTACATTGGAGACTGTAGAAAACCTATAGGCCTTATATTTTGGAACATAGGGAGTATCATGTAATTAACTTGCAGAAGATATCCTAAAATCAACAGAAAACAAGGAATGCGTCATGACTGTAGAGCCATAGGGGTACCAGGATGTAGCATAATTTACACGATGACCTAGTGACTACACAGGCATATGACCTTAAATCTACTGCTATGTGAACCATGATACTGAAGATGATTTAAATTACAAAAAAAAAAGGTCTAGAAAATTCAAAAATATATGAATTATGAAACAAATGGGTTAAATTAGCTATAGTGTTTGATGATCAATCTAATGAGACACTTAAAGAGCATTAGTTGTCTACTTGACCAACAGAAATTTAAATTACTAGCTGCCAATTTGACCCAAAAAAATTTAAATTGATACTAACCTTTACAAAAGATGTCCACCTCTCAACATACAAGCCATGCTCAAACCCACCAAGAGCTACAAGGGAAAAATGAAAAAAAAAATCCTCATCAGCTCATTTACTTGTACAGCTAAGTGGATCAGCTCATAATCTGTTCAAAAGTATAAGCCACAAATTAACAGCTGAAAAAAATGTCAAATACTACTGTAAACCAAATAACAGCATCCTTGAGAGAGTATAATTTTAGGAATTCAAATAAAGAAAGCAGCTCCATTAATTTTTATCAACTTACAAGCAACAACAGAAGATAGCTCCTTTTTGTTGTGAGCAACAGCATTTCCACGGCCATCATATGCTAATCTCTTGCTTTTGACCATTAGAGGATAGCCAAACATTTCCCCAGCTTTCTCTATGCTACTTAAAGTGTCTACCTGGAATGTATTACTTTATTTTATATCAGACACTCAACTAGTTTCTAACAAGATAGAAATTAGTGCCTTACTTCCACAAAGTCAGGTAACGGAATTCCAAATTTTGAGAAATGAGTTTTCTGCCTGTACTTGTCCTGAAATAAAACATGGATGCATCAAATGAAGCAGATAAGGATAAAATGGCATATGAAGCAGCAAGCCGTAGCATGAAGATTTTGTATGCAGGCTGTACTATTAACACATTATTAGTTAAGTATTGGGTGGAAAATAAAAAATATGTATTTATATTTTTAAAAAACAATTTTCTTATTAAAAATTATAAAAACACACAATTTAACAGTTAAAAAAACGTGCACACGGAAAATGAGAGAGTAGAGATCGGTAAAAGTGAGAAAAGAACGCAGCCTAACTACTTAAGGGTGCGTTCAGGAGGAGTTGGGAACTTCTTCTCGCCGCACGGAAAACGAGATAGCTCATTATCGCACGATTAATTAATTACTAGGTGATTTCCTGCGCTTTCCTACGAAAATTCCTAAGTAACTTTTATTTTTTTTAATAATCTAGCTAAAAGTAAAAAAATTATATTAGTTATTAACAACAAATAAAATTGATTTATCAAACTATGTTCAAAGATAAATACATTTAGTAGACTCTGTATAAGATTATAGAATGAAATATGATATTATGTACTTTGATTATATGGATGAATATATAATCAACCAAAGGTCCCGGAGCTCTTGCACCTCACCAACCAGCTCCCGCAATGCCGCTACCTCCCCCATCTCCCTCCTCTCATCGTCGCTGCAGCAGTGCCTCCCCTCTTGCTTTGCCATGTCCTCCTCCTCCTCCTCCCTCCCTACAATGGACACTTTTCTTTTCTTTTCTCCTTCTCCTTCTGTTGTTGCGTTGATACAAGTAGTAGGATGTCGACAGGCACCGCTCCTGTCCATGCTGCCCATGGCTGGCCACCCTTCTCCCTGCCGCCCGCCACCCTTTGTTCGTACCATCCATGGCTTGCCTCCCCCGCTTGGTGAGGTTGGGGAAGAGAGGGGACAGGGGAGAGAGAAGGAAAGAGTTGGTTGTGGGGTCCACGTGAATCCCACGCTGACTCGGTACGGTTGAATGGAGTCATAAGCACTATGTTAGATGAAACCGGGAGCCGCTACATTGTTTTGGGACGAAAGTTGACACGGTTTTAGAAGTTCGGGAACGGGCTATACCTGGTATTGCGATTCCGAGACGAATTTTAGGTGGTGTTTGGTTGGAGGGACTAAAGTGGGGCTAAACTTTAGTCCCTAGTTTCCAAACATCCCCTTAGACTCTACGAGAAAACGAGGGACTAAAGCGAACTTATTGAAGGGCCATAAAGTGAACTTAGTGAGAGGGGAATAACGACGGTCCAGGTACAGTGGAAAAGCCAGCGCGGCGCCGGCCCCCGTCTCCGTCTCGGGCCTCGGCCTCTCAATCAAAACAGACCCTCGATCGCCCAAACATGCCTCTCGTGACCGCCCGCGCGGGCGGCGAGCAGAGCAGGGGCCGTCGTCTTCCTTTTCTCCGCCGCGCCGCTCGTGCACAATCATCACTGAGGCAATCAGGCGGGCGGCGCGCGGCGGTGATCGATTATTATCGTAGTAGCGGAAGCTTGTGGATGGCGTTGCGCGCGGCGCCGCGCAGCGTTATATGGACACAGCTGCTGCGCCCGTGAACGCAATGGCTTCTCGCTCATGATTAGAGATGACACGCAACGTGGTTCACGCCTGCGTCATCTGTCCACGAACGATCATAGAGATGACACACAACTAAACTAATGCCCCTTCATAATTTATACTTCCCAAAAAAAATCATAGCATCAGTACTAAAATCATAACTATACATGTTGTCATTATTTTTAAAATTGTGCTAATAAATATAGTGGTAATATTGAATAAAACAATAATTGTAAATCGTTGCAACAAAATATATTTATTTACTACAGAAAATTTATTATTGTAATAGTATAATATATTACCACAAATTATTTTTCGTTGTACTCCCTCCGTTTCACAATGTAAGTCATTCTAGCATTTTCCACATTAATATTGATGGTAATGAATCTAGACATATATATCTATCTAGATTCATTAGCATCAATATGAATATGAAAATACTAGAATGACTTACATTATGAAACAGAGAAAGTATTAATTTTGTAGCGATAGCTCAATTATCTTGTAGTGCCCGAGCACCCTCGCTCCGTCGCTGCCGTCTCTCCATTGCTATTAGCCATCAATGCATATAAAAAAATCAGTCGGTTACTAGAAAACACTACTAGTTGCTGGCCTTCATGATAATGTTGGCTCCAACACTGATACATTTTTCTTGGAAAAAACACCAATCCCAGATTTAAGAGCGATGATCCGGTACTTTTTAATGTTAATATTATACTACTAGTAGTATTAGGGGTAAATCAATAATTAAATGTTACTTTGTCATTTATGTTTTTTCTCGAATAAATCAATATATGATCATCCATTACGCTGGCATCACTCATATATCAACGTAAAAGCCAAAAAAAAGGAGGAAAAAAGGCTTTAGTCACTGCTAAATGATAATTATATTCTCCACACATGTTTTTTTTGTGACAATAATACCCATCTGAATCATTTAATCAAATGAGACTAATGGTTCAGATTGATATCTACTATTAGTAAATAGCACCGTAGGGGCTGTTCAGATTGTAGTCAAAATAAACATTACCAAATTTTGGTAAGTTGGTAATATTACCAAAATTTTGGCAGGATTTCTTATGAATTTATCAAAGTTGGCAAAAAACTAAATGTATGCACATTTTTGATAACTTTAAAAAAGAATAGTATGGTTTGAAATATCATCAATCTGAGGCTCCAGATTTAAATGTGGATATAGTGGTTCTTTTTGGGATTACACTTTACCATTTGCAATGGAACAGGAGTTCCAATTACTCGTGGCCAAGAAAGCTCGAGCATCTACTTTAGCATCTCCTGTCACGAGCACGAGCAAGGTGTCCATCCAAGCACGCCGCATGCTTACACTGCCCACTAGCTTACTTAGCCACTGGCCAATTGCCCATTGCTCGATCTTACCCATGCTGAGAGATCGATCTAGGGCTTTCAAGCGACGTCTCCCTCCTTCCCCTCCCTTCTTTTTCCAGCTCCGCTCCGTCGTCGATCATGTCACGGGGGCTCATCCACGCCGACGCCGACGACGACGCATCTTGCATCCGCTCTCGATCGCTTTCCCGTGCACCGCCATTGTATATAAATTAAAGCTCATCGCCTTCTTCTCCACATCCAATTCAGCATCAGAGTAGCATTCACTGATCGCTAGCTAGCTAGGTAGCTAGAGCTTGTAGTAGTGTGTCTACTCTAGCGCTGTGCTAAAGGCATCTCTGCTTTTTCTTTGGAGATTTTTCTCCTTTCTAAAAGTTTTTTTTTCTCTGGATACTAATAATGTATTTGTACACACAATAATAATGCCTGAGACACAAAAACGAATAAACGATTCAGAAATGCTTACCTAAAGTTTACATCCTCTCTTCGGTTCAATAATATGACGTTTTGTAAAATGACATGGTCTCCAAAGTATATATTTAACTATGTTTTTTAATGTAATATATACAATAAATAAAAAAATTACTTTTATTATTGCTCTTTGTAAGCCATCTATATGTGTTGTATTAGTGTCTTTAAACTAAATATTTTTAAATTAGTAATAATCAAAGTTATAAAGTTTAACTTTAATGTTCCAAAATGTAATTATAGAACCGGGGGAGTATTGTTTAAGGCTATGATAGGCTCTCACGGCTGGGAACTAATCCTTCATGCATGTAAAACGGAGCGACTTATTAACACATTATTAGTTAAGTATTGGGTGGAAAATAAAAAATATGTTTTTATATTTTTAAAAAACAATTTTCTTATTAAAAATTATAAAAACACACAATTTAACAGTTAAAAAAACGTGCACACGGAAAATGAGAGAGTAGAGATCGGTAAAAGTGAGAAAAGAACGCAGCCTAACTACTTAAGGGTGCGTTCAGGAGGAGTTGGGAACTTCTTCTCGCTGCACGGAAAACGAGATAGCTCATTATCGCACGATTAATTAATTACTAGGTGATTTCCTGCGCTTTCCTATGAAAATTCCTAAGTAACTTTTATTTTTTTAATAATCAAGCTAAAAGTAAAAAAAATATATTAGTTATTAACAACAAATAAAATTGATTTATCAAACTATGTTCAAAGATAAATACATTTAGTAGACTCTGTATAAGATTATAGAATGAAATATGATATTATGTACTTTGATTATATGGATGAATATATAATCAACCAAAGGTCCGGAGCTCTTGCACCTCACCAACCAGCTGCCGCAACGCCGCTACCTCCCCCATCTCCCTCCTCTCATCGTCGCTGCAGCAGTGCCTCCCCTCTTGCTTTGCCATGTCCTCCTCCTCCTCCTCCCTCCCTACAATGGACACTTTTCTTTTCTTTTCTCCTCCTCCTTCTGTTGTTGCGTTGATACAAGTAGTAGGATGTCGACAGGCACCGCTCCTGTCCATGCTGCCCATGGCTGGCCACCCTTCTCCCTGCCGCCCGCCACCCTTTGTCCGTACCATCCATGGCTTGCCTCCCCCGCCTGGTGAGGTTGGGGAAGAGAGGGGACGGGGGAGAGAGAAGGAAAGAGTTGGTTGTGGGGTCCACGTGAATCCCACGCTGACTTGGTACGGTTGAATGGAGTCATAAGCACTATGTTAGATGAAACCGGGAGCCGCTACATTGTTTTGGGACGAAAGTTGACACGGTTTTAGAAAGTTCGGGAACGGGCTATACCTGGCTGCAGAGACAAGATTGAGAGAGAGAGGAGGAAGGGAGAGAAGATGGGAAATAAAGGGTGATGACGTGGCACGCTGACATATGGGGCCCACGTGGGTCCCACGCTGGCTCAGCCGCCACGTAGATCAAAACCGGGTTGAAAACCACCTAAGGACCTCGGGTAACCAGTTTTGTATAGTTATGGGATCCCGTATGTCTGGTTTTGCGGTTCGTGGACGTTTTTTAATCTCGATGACAAGTTGAGGGACCTTCGGTGCACTTTTTCCAACGGTTCATCTTGCCTTCTCCTTCCTTCATTACTACACAGGCCCGTTAGGCCATAAATTTGGCCCATGATGGCAAGGTGAGCCCGTGATCCGAGTCCAGAGGCCGAAAGCCGCGGCCTCCTCTTTAGATGGGCTGGGCTTTTCTTCCTTTCCTTATCGTGTCTTTTGGGCTACTGTACTGTATCAGCCCAGTATGTATAGAGAAGCCTGGATAACTTTGTTGTCGCAAAGTTACAGGGCCTGTGAACTTTAGGCCCACAAAAATGTGCTCGGCTAGCAAAAACACGGGACCACGCTTATCATTTTCTCACTAAATTATCCCTCATTATGTTTTTTAAGACCCATTACGACAGGATATAATCCTACTGTGTATCCTTTTTCTCTTATATTATGGTTTATTTTAAGATAATACTCCCTCCATTTCAGGTTATAAGATGTTTTGCTTCAAATTTGACTAAGTTTATATATAAATATAGTAATATTTATAATACCAAATTAGTTTCATTAAATCAATAATTGAATATATTTCCATAATAAATTTATGTTGAGTTGAAAACATTATTATTTTTCCTACAAACTTGATCAAACTTGAAGCAGTTTGACTTTGACAAAAGTCAAAACATCTCATAACCTGAAACAGAGGTAGTAGTATCATAGTGCACTTACCAGCAAGTATCACCGTATATTAACGAATAAATAAATAAATCCTTGGCTCTTGGCTCCCTTGGTCTCTTTGTGGCAACTTCAATTCCACACCTCGTTTATATCATCTTATTAATTATACATTTGTAGTCCTTTGTACAGAAAAAAAAATCAGGGCAATTAGTACTGTAATTCCCTGGCCACATATTCGTTCACATCCATGCTGTGGATTTGCTAGATGTCTCATAGTTCTTTGCTTGGCGTGGAAAATAGCTTTGGTTTGACAGGGACGCGACGAGCCGTATATGCCGTAGTATATCTGTTTACTCCTCTGGCACGATCAGGTCGTACAGTTCCAAAATAATTTTATTTTTCACCATCTAATTTGTCCTCAAGTACTTTTAGATAATCACTTTATTAGAGTTTGTGAAAGTAGTTCGTAAATATAATGAGACTTATTAATGTGATGGGGCGATTGTTTTGGGATATGTTAAATTAGGGCCTGTTTAGATCCATTTGGAATGGCAAATGGGAAATGACAAAATTTTTGGTGGCAAAAATTTTAGCATTGCAAAAATACTAGTTGGTGTTTAGATGCATGTTAAAGTTTTGCCATTCTAGCACTAAAGTGAGAGAGAGAAAGAGAGAGGGAGTGGTCCCAAAGCACTTTTTGACACAATTTGCTACTATGGACTAGCAAATGCCAAATACCAAATTGCCAACTTTTGCTACTAGTGTTTAGATCCAAAATGACAAAAAGTACTACAAAATGGCAAAACTTTTGCCATTTTAGAGGATCTAAACAGGGCCTTTAACAAATAAAAAGTCGGGACGAAGACGCGTGTGAAAGTAAATCAACATAACCACGCACGCATCACACGCTAATTATAATTTTGTTGTGTTTGCTTGAGCAAACATACAAGATCCACGTGACACCGACAAGACGAAAAGACGAGATTTTCAATATGAAATAAGACGGCTTCTAATAATCCATAGGACTATGAATAGTTAATGTCCAGTTCAAACTGTGGATATTAGAAGTCTTCGTTATCCACAAACAGAGATAGTAGTATAATTTACAAATATACGGTTTGAACTCTTAGTTGGCTCTAGCCATTTCTCCATATCAAATTTTCTATTCCCGTTATTCCTTCCAATTTACTTGAATTAGCAATTGCTACATCAGAAGTTGCGTCTAGAGTTGATATAAAGAAAGAAATGGACTCTTCTCTCTCTTCCACGTAATCAAAAAGTTTAGTATGTGATAACTCTATGGCCTGACTCATTTATTGTCTTTCCACATATTTTAAGATTGAAATTATTATTTGACTGTTCATCTACTTGCATCGCGGACTATTATTATTGTTAGTCACAAAGAAATGTATTTTTTAAAATTATCTTTTAGGCTTGGCTATAATTGAAGGAGATAATTAAATAGACTTAACGATCAATCTAGTTCAAAGGATATTAGTTCAGCAGCCAAACTACACCATACAGGGCGCATGGGAGAAAAATGTGAAGACAACTAGCTAAAATGTCATTTTCCCCTTATTTAAAATAGCATAGCAACTCGTACACATAATTTTAGCAATGACAGGGCAACCTAGGAACAAAAGTCATAGTTTGGACGCAGCAATCAAAAAGGGGGCAATAATTTACACAATGATTGTTTCTCATAATTTAACAGCATTAAATTCTTTATTATCCATATAATGCAGGAAAATTTTCTAATAATAAAACGCTAGCTTTCATCTGTACTGCACCCGATCTCACATAAATTAATGCATTTAAAAATTGTGTGTAATCAACCCAAAAACTTTCTCTACCATTATCCGAAACAATTAGGAAGTGTTTAGATTTCAGCTGACCAAAAATGTTCTCAACTTATCATCATAACCCTAAAATGAGAACCTAATGGTTTTGATTACTCTCACTATTAATAAATATTCAATAAGAAAATCCCTTGTATCATAGATAAATATGTTAAAACAATAAACTACATTAACCCAAACATCAAATAATTTTTCAACTCATAAAGAACATAAAAGGTTGCATATTAAGTATTCAAACTCAACATAAAAGTAACAATAAACTAATACTCCCTCCATCCTATATTGATCTTCCCAACATAATCATCATCTAAGAGCAGGTACAATAGCAGGCTATAAGCCAGCTGCAAACATATTTTAAGAGATAAATAAGGAGAGAGAAGGGCAGCAGGCTACAGATTTGTAGCCAGCTGTAGCACAGACTCCAAGACACAGCGTGTGTATGACATGTGGGACCAGGTATTAATAGTATAGTATGTAACTATTGTATGAATAATCTATTAGATTGGCTATAGATGAATTGTAGCTAGTAGTTAGCTATACTATTGAACTTGCTCTAACAAATGTTTATTTGTTTATTTGTGCAAAGAGTAAATGTGCATCATTGAATGTATTGCATACAACAAACCAAGATTAATTTCTATTGGTGTAATGACATGCAATATTTAAAACATGTGCAATCCACGAGACACAAAGCGATGGAGCAACTTAAGCGATGATGATTAATTTGAGAATGATGAATATTTTAGCTTCCTTGGTCTTGGTGCCTTTTGTTTAGGGGATTACCAAACTGGTGGGATGGAGAGAGTATTGCACTTTTGCATAACGATGCAATTTTAGATTAGTGTTGTGTAGTTTTAGACAACTGAAATCTACTCCCTCCGTTTCACAATGTAAGACTTTCTAGCATTGTCCACATTCATATAGATGTTAATGAATCTATATATGTATCAAATCCCAAACTATTAATATTGTATCATTGAAAAATGTCATCATTAATATAAATATCAAGAAAAAAAATAGATTTACAGTTAAGTAGATTTGTCACCAAAAATTGTACTAATATAAGTAAGCTGACTCTCTGGTTTCCCATCGAAATTGATCGAAAACTGACAACATGTTAGGTTTGTAAACGCAAAGTTGACAGAGCATGTTAGGGCGGGGAGATCACACGTGATGCATATCGACGGTTTAATTGGAATAATAATTGCAAAAAGGTATCGTAGGGGAAAAGAAAGAAAATAAAAAAAAGGGGGAAACAGATATACACACGATGCATGCAAAAGAGCATGATTAATTCAATTTTTTTAAAATTGATCTTCTCCCATTGGTGGATTGGTGGGGAAGGGCGTTTTGTGGCTCTGCTTTTACGCAAAAGGACTACTTTTTTTTTTCTCGTCTTATTCGTCATTCGTTCTGAATTTTAGGGATTTTTGTTTCTTGGTGGAGAGAGATCCCAGGTTTCGGAATTCGGGTGGCGTTTTGTTCTCCTCGAGTTGGGGAATTGGAAGAGGCTTCTTTTGTCTCTTCTCCAAGCGTTTTCTTTTGGTTGGTTGTAGCTGGTGGCAGTTTCGGTCAAATTTCCAGCTTGTTTCGCTGAAATTTTCAGTGATCTAGCTGTGAAATTACGGTTAATTTCAGTTCCGATTAGACATTTTGTGAAGATGAGCTGCATTTGGATCATAATAATTTAGTGGTTTGATTTATCACGGTAGGATTTGTGGCGTAAATCGCATTGCTGAAACTCTGTTGCTGCATCTGCGAGTCTCTCTGAGAGAGACGTGCCGTCTAATGCACGTCTCCTACACACATCCGGCCTCAGATACCGGGCAACGTTCTTGCATTCATTGCACCGGCTAGGCTGCAATTGAAGTAGTTCGCCGCTGCATAATCTTGTCTTCATCCGTGGTTCTGCAATTGTTAGGTAGGAGTAGTTCGATATAATGGTCAAATGGACTTCTTGTCAATTGTCATACTCTTTTTGTCCGAGTTCTGCCCATCACGACACAAACCAGTTGGCTAAAAGTTTTACGAGAGCTTCTGATGCAGAGTAATTTTCTCTGTGATGGTTTGAAATGTTTAGTGCTCGTAACTTACTAGTACTAATGGATAAGAAGAGATTATAGAAGCTTTATTCGTGTACCTTTAGGCTTTAGTTTAGGAGACCAATTTAAGCGCAATCGGGTAGATTAGCAGAATCAAAGCGATTCCTTATCTCACAACCTTTGCTCCATTGCTATATCTTTGTTATCGTTGAAAACGTCTGAATGTGATGGCTTAAAGTGTCCTGAATAGCTTAGCTATCAAGAAAAGGGGGAAGCTTTTTTTTATTCCGTTGCCCCAATGTTGTATAATCAAACTGTGGATTATTCTTATTCCCATGACCTGCTGGTTTAGCTCTGTTCAGCTATTCACATTTTAAATGATACTGTAGTCAAACGCTGCATTGAACAAAGATTGAAATAGGAACCAACCACCTTTGTTTAATACTTCAACGTGTAGCTGATCAGCCACCCTTGACGCTGCTGGCAAATTTGACAACCCTACAGCTGAAACCTTTTGAAGAGTATTGTTCTGTTGAAGCCTCTTTTGCAGCAAAGTGGAATTCTTCATTAGCCTGAACCATCTATTTACGAGGGTAGCATGTGTTTCAATGCTAATATTAAGAACAGTTTATTTTTACATTGCGGTGACACTGTTGTACAATTGCTTCCACTTTCAATTTATACTGATCATTTCCTCTCTTTACTTTAGGGGTATTTTGGTCATCATACATGGGCTTAATGAGCACAGGTAAGGCTATATATCCTCTTAAGTCCCCCACCCACCACACACCTTAATATACAATATACATGTTCTTTCCTCTTTGTTGTCAAAAGTATAATTAAATACTTTTTGATCCCGTATTTCCAGTGGAAGGTATTTGCACTTTGCGGAGCTGCTCACATCATGTGGCTTTGGAGTATATGCAATGGACTGGATAGGTGAGAACTAGTTTGGTTTCTTGGACATGTATTATTGCCTCTTTCACTCTTTGGATGGCTAGTTTTAGTCCTACATTTAGGTAAGTTACAGTGGTTTGGGTCAGAATGCACATAAAATTAGTTTTGGGGTTGTTTAAGTACCCATTTTGTCAGACCTAATATAACTAACTGAGTTTTTGTGTGAGCCAAAAAGTCATTGGAAAATATTGGGATTGTCTATTAGAAGGAGTATGACTAATTAGAAATTTAGAACCAGCTAAATATTTCATTTGATCTTGAAAGTGAAGTAGTCTTATTGTGCGAATCATGCAATCAAAATAACAGAGTATTACCGTTTGTTATGGACAAAAGCATGAAATTTTATTCAGAATCAACTTCTAGCTCATGATTCTAATGTTACCACACTCTGTTCACTCACAGCACAAATGGACCCTGCAATGCACACTTACTAACCAAATACAGTAGGCAATTTCATTGATTTTATCCATGCAGTTTGCATTTGTATCAACAACATCTGTTTGTTTCTACTTTTAGTTTGAACATTAACAGGCTAACTCTAACATCTCCATATACAATGTCAGGCCATGGTGGAAGCGATGGTCTACATGGTTATGTGCCTTCACTAGATTATGTTGTACAAGATATAGTAAGTCTGAAAATAGCAAGTCTGTCTTGCCATTATTCCTTCATTCTGTTACTTATGAAATATCTTATTATCTTCAAACAGGATGTACTTCTTGGTAAAATTGTGCTTGAGAATCCAGGGGTCCCCTGTTTTCTTCTTGGTCACTCCACTGGTGGAGCTGTTGTTTTGAAGGTATGCCTTGTAACAAAAAGTAGTTTTTCTCTGCTCTATTTAGGCCAGGTTTAGAAACTGACCCTACTCCTCTGGGCCTGTGAATAATGGGTATCCTGACGGGCAGAGCAATGGTGCAAAGCATTAACAAAATATCCTGGTTGAAAACTTGAAATGGTTTGGCTGCAGATATGTTCATTTTACATGTTTCATGTTCTTCTTTCCCTTGTGCTCATCAATAGCTGGTATTTTCCAGGCATCATTGTTCCCTCATATCAGAGCAAAACTGGAAGGCATCATCCTAACTTCACCAGCTCTGCGTGTAAAGCCTGCTCATCCCATTGTAGGGGTAATGCTGCTTTTCTGATACCCTGTTTATTTTTAAACTGTGTTAGTTTTGATGGAATAAGCATCCTCTAGGACAGCAAAAGAAGATTCATCTGCATAACTTGCTAAAAGAAGATTAAGAGTACCTTTGAAGAACTAGGTATATTTCAATTAATTAAAACAGCTTGCAAAATTGGTTTACGCTACTTATCATTTGCCATTTTATCAAGCCTTCTGTGAGAAACCGTGGCAGTTGTATTTAATTCAACATTAGAAAAACAGATATACTATGAGTTGTATGCACTTATTAAAATGATTGCATGAAATATTTAGAATTTTCCAATCTGCACAAACTATGTCCGGCAGAAAAACAACCTGCACAAAATTAATGCCTAAGAGAACTGCATTTAATCTCATCCTTGATGTGCAAATCTTAAAAAATCGGACCATCTTTTTTTTTCCCGCATTTTGATAAAGAGCATACCAATTATCTGAATCTTGCAGGCTGTGGCGCCAATATTCTCTCTGTTAGCACCAAAGTTTCAGTTCAAGGGAGCTAACAAGAGAGGCATCCCGGTGTCCCGCGACCCGGCTGCCCTGCTAGCGAAGTACTCCGATCCGCTGGTTTACACCGGGCCGATCAGGGTTCGGACCGGCCATGAAATCCTACGCATCTCCTCCTACCTGCTGCACAACTTGAAGAAGGTCACCGTCCCATTCATGGTCCTCCATGGAACCGCAGACCGGGTGACCGACCCCCTGGCTTCACAGGACCTCTACAACGAGGCCTCATCGAGGCACAAGGATCTGAGGCTGTACGATGGGTTCTTGCACGATCTGCTCTTTGAGCCTGAGCGTGATGAGATCGCCGCAGACATCATCGACTGGATGGAGCGAATGCTAGCTCTGCAAACCGTGTGAAGGAGAGCAGTTTGCCTGAAAAAGGAGAAAAGAAAAATTGTATGATAAGTTAGGAAAATGGCCGTGTATGTCATTGATCTCATTCTTGATGGAATTATCTGAAAGTGATCTACAAGCTTCAAGTGGTGATTTTGGTTGATTGTTTCATGTAGGACTGGGTCGAAAACTGAAAAAGGGTTTGTGATCTGTAATTATATATATACACCCGCAATAATAGAATTAAGATTTTGAAGGAAACCTCTGCCGCTGAATTGGACATTTTCAATCAGTTTTTGTATAAATCTACTACTGGTATTGGTGTGCTGCAGTTTGCCTAGTACTGCTACTGGCCCGTCAAATTTGTCGATCTTTCTTTTAGCGTGTGTAGGATGGATATAAGAATATTCAATTTGTGTGGTTGCTCGTTCCTCCCCATGGCAAGAGGATTCTTCTCAGTCAAGCATAGACAAACAAGAGGGGAGCTCCTATTCTTATCAACAGCCGTAATTTTGACAAATTGACCCTTCTATAAAACTTATTTTCAAAATAGACCGTGCTAAAAACTAATTTCAAGAATAAGCCGTTACCTCAGCGCCAACGACGATGGCGCTAAGCTAAAACGTCCCAGCGCCACCCTAATTGGCGCTGACATCATGTCCGACGTGGAACACATTAGCCACGTAAGAAGAGCTCAGCGCCACATGAGCTGGCGCTGATATCTCAAGGTTTAAAGAGGTGTGCGGGCAACAATCAACTCAAATTGAAGCTAGCTTGGTGGTTGGTTGTTGCGGCCGCAAGCGAAAGGTCCAGGGTTCGATTCTCACCCTTGCATTCAATTCATTTTTTTTCTATCGCTCCTTGCTCCTAAATTAAACTCATTTTATTTATAAACTCGGTAAGAACAAATTTACTTTTATCACTCATTAATTGCTCCTAAAACTCATTTTATTTATAAACTCGGTAAGAACAAATCTGATAACCTAAATTATACATCACAAGTTTTAAAATACAAAATTATAATCATTGAGCTTAATATTTTAATTAATGTTTCAAATTTGTTTATTCCAAATTGAACATAAAATAATCCCCTGTAAAGGAGTAACATAAAAATAAATCTACAAACAAAATATGTGATTGTTTGAAAAAAATTTCAATTGAACAAGATTTAAGGAGAATAAGAAAGAAAAAGCCTGAAAAAGAGCTATCCTTGGTTCGAACTAGGGACCTGTGAGTTGGAGCAAAAGAACCCCACCACCGAGCTAGCTTATCGCTTACGAAACTTGTAGCCCACATAGTCTTTTGGTCGTTGTAAAATGTCAGCGCCAGCACATATGGTTGCGTGGCTAATTTGTTCCACGTCGGACATGATCTCAGCGCCAACTATGGTGGCGCTGTCTCAGCGCCATCGAGGTTGGCGCTGAGCAGATAGCCTATTCTTGGAATTAGTTTTTGACATGGTCTATTTTGAAAATAAGTTTTATAGAAGGGTTAATTTGTCAAAAATACGGTATCACACAGCATAATACCTCGGTGAAGGATACTAGTTCCTTCATCCCATTTTAAGCGTAACCATAAGTTTTCATATCTAATTTTAATCGTTTATCTTATTTATTTTTTTTAAAAAAGTTAAAAACATATGTCACGCATAAAGTGTTTTATCATTTAATGACAATAAAAATAGTAATCGTAAAATTTTTTTCAAATAAGACGGACGATTAAAGTTGGATACGAAAACTTATGGTTACGTTTAAAATAGGATGAAGTATACAAAGGCCGAGTTTAGATCCAAATTTTTTCTTCAAACTTCCAACTTTTCCATCCATCAAAACTTTCCTACACATACAAACTTCCAACTTTTCCGTCACATCGTTTAAATTTCAACCAAACTTCCAATTTTAACGCGAAAACACACCCAAAACAAAGTACTGCTCCCTCGGTTTGAAAATACTAATTCAAAATTTGTACGATAATATAGTCATTTCTGATGCACTGATTCTAATGCACAGACATCCATACATTTTCAGCTAATCACGTGCTTGCGAGAGGAATACAATGAATTCAAAATTTAAATTTTAACCATTAATACGACTAAAAAATAATCTCAGCATATGATAGCAAATTAATGATCTAAAAATATTTATACTTTGGAACAAACGTAGTAAGTCGTATTCATAAGGAAAAAAGTCCGAATTACCACCTCAAATTAAAAAAAAAAACCATGTATTCTTCACCCCTATCTTTTTATACGGGGCATATTACCCTCTGACAAACTCCGAAGCAGTCTTCGTCCTACCTGATACACACATGGCAGTCCTGTCAGCATAAAAAAAATAAAAATGTAGGACCCACATGTGGTGACCGAGAGAAGAGACAAACTGATAAGTAGGCCCCATCATTTTTAATATTTTTTATACTTACTAGACTACCACATATGTGCCACGTGTGACCAAAACCACTCGGGAATCGAATACAGAGGTAATTTGTACCGTCACTATAATTCATGGGAGTAATTCGGACTTTTTTTCCTATTCATAATAGGCAGCTGCTAGTCCACCTTTTTGCAAGAGCGCAATGCAACCACCAAGACTAATCATATGTTAGCAGCCGGCAACTACAAGTACAACCATGGCACATCCCAAGATGCTGACCCTGACCATCATGTGCGGACTACTCCCTCCGTTCCAAAAAAAAAAGATAAACCCTGGTTTCCGTGTCCAATGTTTGACCGTCCGTCTTATTTGAAAAAAATATGAAAAAATTAAAAAGACAAGTCACGCATAAAATATTAATCATGTTTTATCATCTAACAACAATGAAAATACGAATTATAAAAAAATTCCATATAAGACGGATAGTCAAAGTTGGACACGAAAACTCAGGGTTTTATTTTTTTTTTTTTTGGAACGGAGGGAGTACGGGAGTAGGTGGGGGGAGTTGTGCAGTTTCTTGGATTGGACCAGCAATGGCGAACGGACGAACGAAGGGTTGGTCGGAACAATAAAATCACTGCTCCACACCATGTGAATTGCAGTGCGGTGACCTAGTAAAGAAAGCTCGGTCACTAGTCGGGCGACCGTTTCATTTCCTCATCAAACAAGCTGGTCGGTCAGCCTCGCCTGTGCGTCAGATATTCGGATGGATCCATCAGATTAGATTTTCGTACCTATGATGCGCTGTGGAATTGTGGGTTTTGGTGTTGGTTTTGTGCAATTGTCACGTCCTTTTGTGTTGCGAACTTTGTACCTGGTTCCTGCCAAACCAAGCAAGTACATACTTCCACCGTGAAGAAGTACTAGTTGACGTTCGAAACCAGGCTTGATTAACTTTTAAAGTTTTAGTAATTGATTTTATATTAGAACAAGTTTGTAATATCGTGAGGGGTGTGTTTGCAAGAGCAAGTTACCAACACTACTCTCTCATTTTCCGCACACACGCTTTTCAAACTACTAAATGGTACGTTTTTTCATAAAAAAGTTTCTATACAAAAGTTATTTAAAAAAATCATATTGATCCATTTTTTTTAAAAAAATCTAATACTTAATTAATCATGCGCTAATAGACTGTTTCGTTTTCTGTGCATGGGAGATGGGTTCACCTCCCAATACTCTTCGGAGACAAACCAACCAACCGTTGATTTTTTTTAAAAAAATAATCATGTGAGTTAGTTATTGGTATTTAACATTTACAAAAGTTAGATGATATCTTATCATGAACCGTAAATGTTGATGACAATATTAAATAAGGGCTTGTTTAGATCTCCTGGCAAAATTTTTCACCCTGTCACATCAAATATTTGGGCACATGCATGGAGTATTAAATATAAACGAAAATAATAACGTGCAATCCTTTTCTTCTAACTATGGTGTGTAACTAAAACTCTTTTTCTTCAAATATATCGACGTGCAATCCTTTTGCGCGTTCGCAAAAAAATAAATGAAAAAATAACTAATTATACAGATTGCGTGTAAATTGCGAGACGAATCTTTTAAGCCTAATTGCTCCATGATTTGATAATGTGGTGCTACAGTAAACATTTGCTAATGATGGATTAATTAGGCTCAATAAACTCGTCTGGCAGTTTACAGGCGTTTAATACTTCAAATGTGTGTTCGTATATCCGATGTGATACGACAAAAATTTTCACCACTGGATCCAAACACAACCTAAGTGAAAGGTAGGAGCAACATAAACTTACGCGGGAGCAACAATACTTTGCAATATTTATTTAAGAACGGTAAAAAAAAGAGAAACTTTTCTATAAATCATTGCATGTTTCTTTCTATGTTAGACTGTCACGATTCACCAGTACGTTTCTTAAATTGCTAAACGGTGCGAGTTATATAAAACTTTATACATAGTTTTTTTCTTATAATATTTTTACATGAAAAGCTATCGCAAAAATGAAAACGACCTAATAGTGCACGAGATAAATTTCAGGTAGAGATCATCACCGCCGCTGATCAATCCATGGTATAGTACTCCACTACAGTAAAAAAGCGACAGAAAATCTCTCTATCAATCAGCCACCTTGCACGCAACGCACGCGCGACGTCCTGACAAGACAAACACACGCCGAACCAGACGCCGCCCCCGCCATGGCGACGTTGACGTCACCCAGCGACTCCGTCTTCTTCTTCTTCTCCGGCGCGCGCCTCGGCCTCGGCCTCCGCCGCCACGGCTTGCTGCACCCTCTCGGCCATGCGTCCAACGCTGGCGGCGAGCGCGCCCAACACCAAGCGCCGCCTCGCTCTCAACCCCTCGCCCGCGCACGCGTCGCACTCGAACGCCAACGCGATGCGGCACCCGGCCGCCGCCTGCGCCGCGTCGAGAACCGCGCGAGCGTGGCGACGTAGCGCGAACCCGCATGGTTACTGTCCGACACGGCGTACCGGAGGCGCCGCCGCGTGTCCGCGTCCTCCGAGGAGCTCCTCCCGCGCCCACAGCCCCCGCTCTCGACGCCCAACGTGCCCGGACGCAAACCGCGGGACGAGAGAGGCCACCCATCTCGCCGCCGCGCGACGCCCAGGCACATGGGGGGCGTCGAATGGCCAAGGGAGGTAGCGGTGCGCGTCGTAGAACTGCGACGTGCGGCCACCGGCGGGATCGCCGGGCGTTCCGGAGCGGCCCCTGTCCACGGCGCCGCGCCACTGCTCCTCGCGGCGGCGCGCCACCGCCGCCAACGCCGCCGGCGGCGGGCTGCACCGGCCGCTGCTGCTCCTCCATCTAGCTTGTTGCACGTGCCTGCAGCCGTGTGTTGACCTGCGACGCTAGCTCGGGTGCAGCAGGTTGGTGACGATATATAGAGGATGGCTCCCGTGCCGACGTGTCAACGCGTGCGTGGAAGAAGCTGACGAGCTGAGTGAGCGTGTGTCACTTTCTTTGGTCACACATACAGACATACTCACATTTTTTTTCTCTTCATTTTCTCAACACGGTACATATACGTACGCTCGTGCACACATGCGTGCGTTACACTCATCCATATAAACGTAGACACGTCCTAAACTCCTAACCGTGCTCACGTACTACCTCCATATTTTAATGTTTGATGTCGTTGACTTTTTATCCAACGTTTGACCATTCGTCTTATTCAAAAAATTTATGCAATTGTCATTTATTTTACTGTGATTAGATTCATCATCAAATGTTCTTTAAGCATGATATAAATATTTTCATATTTGCATGAAAGTTTTAAATAAAACGAATGGTCAAATGTTAATAAAAAGTCTACGGCGTCATACATTAAAATACGGAGGGAGTATTTCGAGTACTTGGTCGGAGACTCAAAATCGAATATACAGGTTTCACCGTAAGGAATTTAGCCAGATGAGTTAGACCTAATATTTTGTTCTCCTTTTGCAATCGAGGAACAAAGAAGTGTAGTATGACACTTTGATATCGGCGATTTTATATGACCAGTCTTTGGTCGTGGAGTGCACCATCGTTAACAAATCACTCGATAACCAACGTCATTGTTCACCAAAAAAATCATGATAACCATATAAACGAAATTTGCCCCCACGCCGACCACGCAATGGATGGGCTGGAGCGCAGCAATAGTACTTAAAACCGCAGTCTCCCACTACTGGGCTCAAAATATAGTGGCACGCAATTGGAAATCACATACGCAACCACACACTAAGGAAGTGTTTGAGGAGTAGGGGATTGAGGAGATTAGAAATATATGTAAAATAAGGTAAGCCATTAGTTCATGATTAATTGAGTATTAATAATTTTAAATTTCAAAAATGGATTAATATGATTTTTTTAAGCAACTTTCCTATAGAAATTTTTTTTTGCAAAAAACGCACCGTTTAATAGTTTATAGTTTGAAAAGCGTGCGCGCGAAAAATAGACTCAATCACCCCTATCTCCCGGAACGAACGATGCCTAAAAATCGAAAGGCTGACGAAAAACTTGTGGCCGGTGGCTTGGCTTTCGTACGCCGCGGTTGTGGCACAGGTGTCGGACACACGAGTCGCGGGAGGCGGCGGACGGCGGCCGCCGGCCACCGGTGGAAGGGTCAAATGGTGTCGCGGAGCAGCCGAGCCTTTTTGAAAGCGAGATCTCGGCCCATCCAGAAAAACGGCCTTAGGCTTCTGCTTGGCAAGGGCCGATGAGATCGGCGAATCGGAATTTATTCCGGCCTAATAGCCCATACACAATTACATACCGGGCCAATCACCGGTAGTCAAGCCGGTTGGTGAAACAGGCCCGTTGTCTAGGGGTGTGTTTGGTTTGGGGACAAGTGGGATGGTTAGACCTATCCCAGTTTTTTAGGATGCGGATGTTCCAATTGTGTGTTGTTTTTGGTAGGGATGGTTATGTTTTTGTTTGGTAGAAAGGATTGCAGATGGATGGATGGACAATGTTTCACTGACGTTAGTCCGTCTGCTCCAGCGGCTAGGTTGGAGCGAGTGCGTGAGAATGGGGACGGAGGAGCTCGTCGGCACGAGTGGAGGAGAGCGGAGGCGGCGCGGACGAGCGGCGGTGGACGGTCGCGGTAGGCGAGGTGAGGCGCGGACGAGTGCAGCGGTCGGTCGCGGACGAGGCGATGACTGGTCTTGGAGGCGAGGAGAGGCGAGGCTGCGACGAAGCGACGGCGGTCGGCCGCGGAGGCGTTGCGACGAGCGGCGACGGTCGTGGAGGCGAGGAGAGGCGAGGCGCAGACGAGCGCGGCGCGTCCCGGAGACGACGAGGCGCGGACGAGCAACCGGCGGCCAGTCCGGACAAGGTGACGGCCGGTCGCGGAGGCGAACGCGGTACGAGCGAGCGGCGTTCCGTCCGAAAGACGAGGCGGCGACCGCCGGTCGGGAGGCGAGGCCGGTCAAGCGGCGGCCGGCCCGGAGGCGACGAGTGCGCGGACGAGCAAACGCGCTGCCGTCGCGGATGAGGCGACGGCCGGTCACGGAGGCGACACGCGACGGCGGCGGCGGTCACGGATGTGGCGCGCGTCATGGAGGTGGAGGGAGCAGGCGGAGGAGGACGACGGCGCCGGGGGAGGGACGGGCGGCCGTGGCGGTGCCGCGCGGAGCTGAGCGGAGGCTGTGGGAGCTGACGACGACGCGGCGGTCGCTCGCGGAGCGGTGCCGACAAGGTAACGGCCGGTCGCGGAGGCGGAGGTCGACGCGGATGAGGCGGCGGTGCTGCGGCGGAGCCGAGCGAGAGGCTGCGGGAGCTGACGCCGTGGGCTCCGTCGAAGTGGGATGGATTGGTCCGGCCGATTTTGGCGGACCGTTTCATCCCGGATCTGAGAGGAATATTCCTCTCCAGGGACCATCCCGTCCCACTCACCTCTCAACAAAACACCCCTAAAAGTGGGTTCATCCCATCCCATCCCATCCCATCCATACAACCAAACACAACCTAGATGGTCGAGCTAGTTTGTCATCTATTCCGTCCTCTCTGTTCTGAAATAAATAAATTTAATACGTGACGGGATATATCTTAGCGCTATAAATTTAGCTAGTTTGTCCGAGGTGAGTAGCACGTCCCAGCGGCAACCAGCCGCAGGACTCCGGTAGGGACCTCTTGTTGTACTCCCTCTGTCTCTAAATATTTGACGCCATTAACTTTTTTTAAACATGTTCGACCGTTCGTCTTATTAAAAAAATTTAAATAATAATTAATTATTTTTCTATCATTCGATATATTGTTAAATATACTACTACTACTCAAATTTTTGAATAATATTCATAAAAGTTTTTAATAAAATGAACGGTCAAACATATTTAAAAAAGTTAACGGCGTCAAATATTTAAGGACGGAAGGAGTATTACCTGACGCTTCCATGGTACATCGCTGAGGATGGCTAGCGAGACCGGTTGGATCGATATATAGGATCGCCGAGCATCGGTGAAGACATGTTGCATGTTTGATTTCATCCACCAATAATTGACCGATCATATACATGTAGTCAGCACGCTAGTGGGAGTGGGAGGACCAGGTCTAGCTAGGTGAGAATTTATGACGCTCTACTCTACAAGCATTCTGGGCTAAAGGGTCAGCTAGTGAAGCGCGTGCAAATGTGCGCCATGAGGGTTTGGTTGCTCCATTCCTTTGAGGCTAGGGAGAGCCCTCGTGTTGTTCGGCCCTAGGGCGGCACGAGCTGCCACCCTCTTCCCTCCTCCTTTTCGCCTCGCTGCCGCCCGACCGAAAGCCCGGCGAGCGAAGGACGGGGGTCCTGGAGCTCTCTACCGTACCTCCTTTTCTGGTGGCGGCGGTCCGGGGTGCTACCAAATATCGGAGGAAGGGTTTTGAGTGGTGGTCGTCGGTGATCAGGTATGCATTGTTAGCGTTGGATCCAGTTCTCACATGGTCGGATCTGGTGGCTCAGCCAGTGAAACCAAGCGGTGGTGATGGGGAGGATGCACGGTGGCCCAGCAAGGAGGAGTGGAGAAGTTGGGGTCACGCAACGCCCGGGGCGACGGGGCAGCGTGTAAGCATCGACGGAGGTCCGTATGCGAGGATGCCGTCCTAGGAAACGACACATGCGGGTGGCTGGCGCAGCAAGCGCGAAGGGAGGTTGGTTGTGCACGAGGCCGTGACAGGCGGCACACGAGGAGGAGTTTAGCGGCATGTAGAATGGTTAATGTGACCGGCCGGGAGGCTAGAAGAGCAAGGCGGTCGTTGGCGGCACGAGCTGAAGGCCCGCAGCACATGAAGCCGATGCTGAGAGGACGTGGTCGGCGGGGCCGACAGGCACAACCGGCAACGCTGAAAGTGTTCGGCTGACAAGGCCGGTGTGGCAGGACTGCATGTTGGCAGAGGCTTTTTGGGTGGTGGATACACAAGGTTGCTAACAACAGGTTAGGGAAAGGGAACCGTAGGCAAAAGCCTTGATCCGAGTTCTTCGGGCAATCAATGATAACGTGTTGCGTTGTTTCCTCCCTTTTGGATGTTGTCGAGCTCATGCTCTCTCCCCCCTAACGAGATTCTCCGGGTGAAAGCCGTCGTTTGACGGATGATGGTAGCGTCTTCAACGTCATAACCATCTTGGGTGCATCATCTTTGAGATCTTGTTTTCCCGCCGTCACAGTATTATCTCAATGTGGTTTTCGGCGTTTTGTCGGTTGTCGCCACTGGGTTGGCTGAGGGTTGAGTGGATCGTCTTCTCTCTTGCCCTTTCCCTTTTCCAACCCTTCTCTGCGAGGATGATCGGGAAACTACTGTTTAGGAACTACGGTTCAACAGCGCGTTCGCAACCCTCGTAGACTATCACCGATCGATCACGCATAGCGGCGCCCGGCTTGGTGCTAGCTCTTTTCTTCATAGATATGTTTGGAGCTGCTAGCATGTGGTGGTGATGTGATTTTGTTTTCCTCTCCTAATATATTTAAAGAAATTTTCACAATCGTGTGCAGGTTCGTTTATTTTTTTTAGAAAAAGAAAAAGACTAGAGAGGGTATCCAAATAATACTCCCTTCAAATCACTTTAGGAGAAGAGGCCTATGTTGATTTTTTTTTTAAAGACCGATAGTATACATACATACCATGCACATTTAAAAGGAAAAAGGGAGAATCACAAGATGGAGGCTCTACATGCATGTTGCTTGCCGTGTCGGGTGCCGTCTTCTTTTGCGTCACCGGGTAGCATGGCGAGGCGCATGGATGATGATGGATGCGCGCGCGCAGTGTGGCGGCAGCAGCTGATAATTTGGGCCGTAGCAAACCAGATAAGACGTGCGCGCGCGCAGGTAGTGTGGCCGTATATATGTTCGCTGCGGCGCCGGCTTCGGTGGATGGATCCGTGGGCCGTCGCCGTCGCCGTCGTCGCCGCGGTCGCTGCACGGGCGTCCTCCATCCTCTCACGCCACCATCGCCAATAAATCACGTCCTCCGTGCCGCTCCGTCCATCCCTCTCTCTCTTTCAACCACGTCGCCGTCACACGCACGCACACGTACACATCCTAACTATAACCCAAAACCACGTTTAGAGTAAGTTTAATAGGATGGTATAATTACAAGGAGGAGAGAAAACTTAAAAAATAAAAAGAACGAGCTATTCACGTATTTCAAGATAAATGTATTAAATGTATAAGTAAGGGATAGAGAGAGGAGAAAAAATAAAAATAACCTTATAACTCATCTGCAATATATAATAACTCTAATATAAGATATAAGTCCCTTTACAGTTAAACTTGCTCTTGATCGCCTAAATATAGCTATGGCCCATCGTTTCCGGCGAGCAGACGGTTCTGTACTACTGTGTACTCCGCTGGTTAATTAATTACTCGGTTATTATCTCAAAGAACACTGGGCACTGGCCGTCTCTTCAATTCTCGGACGAGAGGAAAAGCAAACGGGAGTTGACTATTCATCGATCAATTGAATACTCCCTTCATATTTTAATGTATGACGCCTTTGACTTTTTGACAAACGTTTGACCTTTCGTCTTATTCAAAAAATTTATATAATTATAATTTTTTTATTGTGATTTGATTTATAAATCAAATGTTCTTTAATCATGACATAAGTATTTTTATATTTGAATAAAAATTTTGAATAAGATGAGTGGTCAAACGTTGATTAAAAAGTCAACGGCGTCATACATTAAAATACGGAGAGAGTAATATATGATACTCCCTCCAGTGCTATAATACTCGTTGCTTCGGAGGTAATCCTCACTTATCCAGGAGTGACTATCTTTTTAGTAATAGAAATAGTTTACATTTTCGATCTCTATCAAAAGGTATATGGTCTTAAATGAGTGATTAACTTATGTACCTTATCTATTCTCTGTCTTGCACTTTATTAAATATATCGGAGTGGCGCCGTCAATGAGTCGGGTTGCTTATGAGTTCAAAACTCCGTCCAACACTAAACGCAGGCAAGAGGCCAGTAGCGAGAAAAAAAAAAAGGGATCAAAGTACTATTCAATTGTTGGTAAAAGTGTAGGTACACTCAGCTGGTTAAGAACATAGATCTTTGTCATGTAGAACTAGATTCAATTCGTCGCCATTGGTGAGCCTAGCAACCCTATCTTCACTCTGCTCTGTGAACATCTCAACGCCGTTGGTGAGCCCGGCAATCTAATCTTCGCTCTTCGTTCCACTTGCCGGAGTGGACATCGGTGTTCTTTACTCTCATTCTAGTCATGTCCACTAATTCAAGCGTGCAAGGAATGCCGTAAATACGTTTGCTTATCAACCCTAGCCAAAAATTGAATTTTTGAAGCTTAATTTTATAGTGGATTTTGAGTTTTTTAATCGTAAATCACTAATAACAAATATATAAAAGTTTTATTGTAAAATATTCTTATTTCTTCATTCATTGTTCTACGGCTTATCAACCAAATAGCAAATGATGAGCGGCTTTATCTTGTTTGAAACATCACCATTGGGCAAAACAGTCCAAAAACACCACTTTCGAGCTCAAACAATAGGAACTCCTGGCCACAACGCAGAACGCTTCAACGTCAAGAATTATAGAGCTGGAGGGAGGAGTATGACATATTTATTCGTCTAAATTAATTAATACACGTGTCTAATAGTAGTAAAAACTAGTGGTAGCTAGGAAAATTTAAAATATGCAAACACATGGCCGAAATGTCACTAAATTAACGGCTTACCGGTTTTTGACTCTTCTACACACATGACATATATGGGGCGTGCTAATTGCCACGAGGAGATAAGGACAATTTCTTGGGCTGGGGTTACTATACATCAACAACGGCAGATGGCGATGGATGTGCAAATCCTCTTTGATTACAGCATGGAAACTCTTGGGGTCAACAGGCGCCCACATTTCCTAGCTGACGAGGGTATGAAAATCGACCGGATATACAAACATCAATGAGTGCACAAATGTCTACAGTGGGATGGATGGAGTATAATGCAATTAACCCCCTTGTTTAAGGTAGCTGAAGTTAATGAATAATTTAATTTGTGTGATTATTATTTGAGGGTATAAACGAATGAATAATAAATTAGTACACAGTTAAAATTTTATTTTAGATAAGTATTTAAGAAAAAATATTATATATTTTTTTTATAAAACGTTACCATTTAGTATCTTGAAAAATCCAGAATAAAAAAAATAACAGGGACAACATGCGCATTTCTTTTAGCATTTTTTTTTTCATAATCCTTCTACTCTACTACTCTAGTACGTACACTACAATCTCCCAATTCCTACTTAACGATAAAGAAAAATACCGTCATTGTAGTACCTTTTTTCCCCTTATGCCCAGATCGGTCCTTCTTCTATGGTACCTTTTGGGGGTCGTCGACTCCACAACTTCTTTAAAAATTAACATCAGATAAAATATATGGATATTTCTGAAATCGAGATCTCTCGATATCATGGAACCAATCTTGCTAATAAAACAGGTAATGCTTATCGTTACGAGCACAGTAAAAGCATATACAATAGCAGGTTATAAGCCAGCTATAAACATATTTTAAAGAGATAAAGGAAGAGAGAGAAGAGCAGCGGGTTACAGATTTAGCTAGCTGCAACACGGACTTCAAGACGTAATGTGTGTATGATAGGTAGGACCAGGTATTAATAGTATAGTAAGTAACTATTATATGAATTGGCTATTACATTGGCTATAGATGATTTGAAACAGACAGTTGGCTATACTATTAAACTTGATCTAACAGGTAATGCTTATAACTCCAGTTGCAATTAAGCTCTCAAATTGTTTGAGCTACGGCTAATAAGATAAATTAAGTAACTTAAAAATAACTTATAAGTAAAAGTTTTATATTGTGTTATTTGTGGTTTTAAAATAATACTGAAGAATAAAGTACGACGGAAAAAACTTCAAAATAAATTCTTATATCAAAATTTTAAATTTTAGTTTCACCACGACTGATATAAGCTAGCAAAGGAGGACATGCAAGTTGATTTTCACCGTGGATGTCATCTCTCAAGCAAATCCTTCTTTTCGTTTCATATTATAAGTCGTTTTGAAATTTTTTAATAAAACTTCTTTAGATTTAACTAAGTTGATGAAAAAAATATAACAACACCTATAACACCAAATTAGTTTCATTAAATATACATTCAATTTCTCTTTTATAATATATTTGATTCGCGTATATAAACTTGGTCAAACTTTTTTAAGTTTGACTGAAAAACCCAAAGGGGCAGCTACGAACAGCAGCATATTTACACCCTATATAATTTTGCAGAATCATGTTGCGCTGGCTTGTGCAAAGTCACACACAACTCTAGGCCTAGTAAACAAAAGGGAAACGATATTGTAAAAAAAAAAAGTTTCATAAAGTCAATGAAAATCATAGATAAATAATCTTTACATCGTGAATACATAATACTCCTTACAAAATACTGTTCGCTATTGCATACGTCAGCACTCAGAAGCATAATTAACTTGATTCCACGGAGGGGGCTCAGGGGAGGCAAAATGGCAGCGGCCAATAGTAAACACAGCACATGGCAAGCACATGCAGGAAAGTACATGTGAATTAGTCAACATTAAAATTAATCCTTGCATTGACTTCCATATAATAAAATGTACAAATTAAATTACAAAACCAAATAATGCCACGATCGAACAGTACACGAGGCGAGACAAGCTAGAGACTGATTTTTTTTCAGTACTATAGTAACGTTTATTCCCATACCCCAAAGCACGTACAAACACAGTATACGTAGCTAGGTAGGTATACGTACGTACATACATACGGAACAAGACGGCGACAGAGTTCGTGTATTTTCATCGAACAATATACGTTTTTGCAGCCAAATTAATTAGTTCACGTATAAAGTTGACCAGCAACCGCGCCATATACTTGTATACTGTATCGATCGATTGATCGACGGACGAACACTCAGACCGCGATGGAGTAGTTGTCCCGGTTGAGCTCGTCGGCGGCCTCGGCCTCCCCCCGTAAGCTACGACAGCGACGATGCAAGGTGAGCATACTACAATCCCTAATCCCTTCTCTGTGCTCGATACTCGATGAATGACAATGATCCTTACTGTGATTGTGATCTATAATTTGCTGATTTGTTGAGTAGAGCATTTTGGATATATTTGATATAATGTGACCGTGAATATGTTGTTTAACCGGGGACGGGTTCACCACGGGGAAAAATTCACCGCATGGTGGTCGGGGCTGGAGAAATTATAGCCCCGTCGTGGTTGACGGGGGCGGGGACGGTGAAATATTTTCACCGCGGTGACAGGGACGCGGGCATGACCCCCCGACGGTGAATTCACCATTGCCATCTCTACGTACAATGCTGTGGTTGGCCAGCGATGTCGTCGACAAGTTGTCTGATTCCATGGATCAATCAATTGATCGACCAATGTATATATCAAACCTTATGTTTAAGACTTAGAGGGAGAATACATGATTACAGCCCACAAAATACACTTAGGATATCCTTAACGTGTTTAAGTTCAATAGAGATATAAGATGAAATTCGCACTCTTATATCCTTTGGTCTATAACACATACTACGATGTATAAGCTGAGACTCACTAAGAGAGAGAAAAAAAAGACCCTACTCAATTAGGATTCAGAGACCAACATGTATATTGCATAGGGATAAAATGTTTATTTTTTTTTCTGGTCTAGCCTTAAATATAAGATTGGCCATAGCAATATTCTTTTATTTACTTATCTCTCAAGACAAAAACAAAGCAAAAATACTGCTTTGCTTTTTAAGGTTACTTCTCCTTGTAACATTGTGGTTGCTCTTATAATGACACTTCACTAATCTATCCCAGGCGTGTTCAAATTAAGGAGGGCGAACACACGGACACACACGTCATTTTTAAAGGGGTAATGTACGCTGCAGGACGCACTCAAAGCATGCACGCCGCGTATCAATCTTACGATAATTTGTTGTTTTCCGCTGTACTGAGATGCTCAACTGATCGTGCATATACGAGGACACAAGAGACCACCAGCTAGTTTAGGCCGAGTTTTCCAAATTTTTTCTTTAAACTTCTAACTTTTCATCACATCAAAACTTTTCTACACACAAACTTCTAATTTTTCCGTCACATCATTTCAATTTGAATCAAAATTTAATTTTTGACGTGAACTAAACACACCCTTTAGTTAAAAGTATGCGCTGTGGCACTGGCAAGCAGAGCTAGCTAGCAGGGTCCTGCAGAACTGAACCTACAGATCGAGGCCGATGAATTATCGTCCGAGGAAATTATGATCGAGGTTGCATGTGCATGTTGCCGTGTCGGGTGCCGGCCGGCTTTGCGTCGCCCTGTGGCATGTGCATGTTTGCTAGCTAGCTACTGCATGATTTCGAAGGGCAGGTTTAGTTGTGAAAAGAAAATTTCTGGGTGTCTCATAGGACGTTTGACCGGATGTCGGAAGGGATTTTCGGACACGAATGAAAAAACTAATTTCATAACTCGCCTGGAAACCGTGAGACGTATCTTTTGCGCCTAATTAATCCGTCATTAGCACATGTGAATTACTGTAGCACTTATGGCTAATTATGGACTAATTAGGCTTAAAAGATTCGTCTCGCGATTTCCTCCCTAACTGTGCAATTAGTTTTTTAATTTATCTATATTTAATACTCCATGCATATATTCAAAGATTCGATGTGATGTTTTTGGGAAAAAATCCTGGGAACTAAACAGAGCCTAATTCCAAATCGCTACTTCCTCTATTCTAAGGGTGTGTTTAGTTTCACGCCAAAATTGAAAGTTTGAAGAAAAAGTTGGAAGTTTATGTGTGTAGGAAAGTTTTGATGTGATTAAAAAGTTAAAAGTTTGAAGAAAAAGTTGGGAACTAAACAAACACTAAGTTCATTTTTCATCGATTCCACACGTATCAATACATATAAAAAACTAAAACACTCTTTTTATCAAATCCCAGTGTAGCTATTCATCATTTTATCTACTTCCAACATAATAATTTCATGCATACTTTTGCAGGCTCCGATGTAATAATAACTTTTGAAACGAATTTATTTTGGGATAAATAAAAGAAGCTAAAAAATAAAATTATTAGAGTTCAGAGGGAGTACTTAATTACTAGTCGTATATATGCATGTAGTATATATGTATGATTAAATTCATAAAGTCGATTTCGGCTGCGTTTAGTTCACACCAAAATTGGAAGTTTGGTTGAAATTGGAACGATGTGACGAAAAATTGGAAGTTTGTGCGTGTAGGAAAGTTTTGATGTGATGAAAATCAGTTCCAAAATAATTCTTCAAACTTCCAACTTTTCCAACTCAGTTCCAAAATAATTATTCAAACTTCCAACTTTTCCATCACATCAAAACTTTCCTGCACACACAAACTTCTAACTTTTCCGTCACATCGTTCCAATTTCAACCAAACTTCCAATTTTGGTGTGAACTAAACGCAGCCGAAATCGACTTTATGAATTTAATCATACATATATACTACATGCATATATACGACTAGTAATTAAGTACTCCCTCTGAACTCTAATAATTTTATTTTTTAGCTTCTTTTATTTATCCCAAAATAAATTCGTTTCAAAAGTTATTATTACATCGGAGCCTGCAAAAGTATGCATGAAATTATTATGTTGGAAGTAGATAAAATGATGAATAGCTACACTGGGATTTGATAAAAAGAGTGTTTTAGTTTTTTATATGTATTGATACGTGTGGAATCGATGAAAAATGAACTTAGTGTTTGTTTAGTTCCCAACTTTTTCTTCAAACTTTTAACTTTTTAATCACATCAAAACTTTCCTACACACATAAACTTACCGTTGACGTACCGTACAGTATGCTGTGGTTGGCAGCGATTGTCCGTCGACAAGTTTGTTGATTTCAATGGAATCAAATCAATTTGAAAAAAATTCGGACCAAATGTTAACATATATCAAAAAACCCCTTTTAAAATGTTTTTTTTTTTAAGACTTGAGGGAGAAAATTACCATGTTTTTAACAGCCCACAAAATAACACTTGGATATCCTTAAACATGTTTTAGAAGGTCAATAGAAGATATTAAGATGGAAATTCCGCAGTCCTTATAATCCTTTGGTGTCCTATAACACATACTTACGATGTATAAGCTGAGACTCACTAAGAGGAGAGAAAAAAAAGACCCTACTCAATTAGGATTCAGAGACAACATGTATATTGCATAGGGATAAAATGTTTTTTTTTTTTTTCTGGTCTAGCCTTAAATATAAGATTGGCCATAGCAATATTCTTTTATTTACTTATCTCTCAAGACAAAAACAAAGCAAAAATACTGCTTTGCTTTTTTAAGGTTACTTCTGCTTGGTAACATTGTGGTTGCTCTTATAATGACACTTCACTAATCTATCCGCGGTGTTCAAATTAAGGAGGGCGAACACACGGACACACAGTCAATTTTAAAGGGTAATGTACGCTGCAGGACGCGCTCAAGCATGCACGGCGCGTATCAATCTTACGATAATTTGTTTGTTTCCGCTGTACTGAGATGCTCAACTGATCGTGCATATACGAGGAACACAAGAGACACCAGCTAGTTTAGGCCGAGTGTAGTTCCAAATTTTTTCTTTAAACTTCCAACTTTTCATCATATCAAAACTTTTCCTACACACAAAACTTTTAAATTTTCCATCATATCATTTCAATTTGAATCAAAATTTAATTTTTGACGTGAACTAAACACACCCTTTAGTTAAAAGGTATGCGCTGTGGCACTGGCAAGCAGAGCTAGCTAGCACGGTCCTGCAGAACTGAACCTACAGATCGAGGCCGATGAATTATCGTCGAGGAAATTATGAATCGAGGTTGCATGTGCATGTTGCCGTGTCGGGTGCCGGCGCGGCTTGCGTCGCCCTGTGGCATGTGCATGTTTGCTAGCTAGCTACTGCATGATTTCTTAAGGCATGTCTAGTTGGTGAAAAGAAATTTTTTGGGTGTCACATAGGACGTTTGACAGGATGTCGGAAGGGATTTTCGGACACGAATGAAAAAAACCTAATTTCATAACTCGCCTGGAACGCGTGAGACGTATCTTTTGCGCCTAATTAATCCGTCATTAGCACATGTGAATTACTGTAGCACTTATGGTAATTATGGACTAATTAGGCTCAAAAGAAATTCATCTCGCGATTTCTCCTAACTGTGGCAATTAGTTTTTTAATTTATTCTATATTTAATACTCCTGCATATATTCAAAGATTCGATGTGATGTTTTTGGGAAAAAATCCTGGGAACTAAACGAGCTAATTTCCAAATCGCTACTTCCTCTATTCTAAGGGTGTGTTTAGTTTCACGGCAAAAATTGAAAGTTTGAAGAAAAAGTTAGAAAGTTTATGTGTGTAGGAAAGTTTTGATGTGATGAAAAAGTTAAAAGTTTTGAAGAAAAAGTTGGGAACTAAACAACACACTAAGTTCATTTTTCATCGATTCCACACGTATCAATACATATAAAAACTAAAAACTCTTTTTTATCAAATCCCAGTGTAGCTATTCATCATTTTATCTACTTTCAACATAATAATTTCATGCATACTTTTGCAGGCTCCGATGTAATAATAAACTTTTGAAACGAATTTATTTTGGATAAATAAAAGAAGCTAAAAAATAAAATTATTAGAGTTCAGAGGGAGTACTTAATTACTAGTCGTATATATGCATGTAGTATATATGTATGATTAAATTCATAAAGTCGATTTCGGCTGCGTTTAGTTACACCAAAATTGGAAGTTTGGTTGAAATTGGAACGATGTGACGGAAAAGTTGGAAGTTTGTGCGTGTAGGAAAGTTTTGATGTAATGAAAATCAGTTTCCAAAATAATTCTTCAAACTTCCAACTTTTCCAACTCAGTTCCAAATAATTATTCAAACTTCCAACTTTTCATCACATTCAAAACTTTTCCTGCACACACAAACTTCCAACTTTTCCGTCGCTACGTTCCAATTTCAACCAAACTTGGAGTGAACTAACACGCTAAACACGCGCGTTCATTTTGATACAGGCCGAGTTTT
This sequence comes from Oryza longistaminata, assembly GCA_009805545.1. Taxonomy (NCBI): domain Eukaryota; kingdom Viridiplantae; phylum Streptophyta; class Magnoliopsida; order Poales; family Poaceae; genus Oryza; species Oryza longistaminata. The sequence goes on from CM020178.1 coordinate 7,998,166, forward strand.
AGTCCAAACTTTTTCTTCAAATTTTCTAACTTTCCATCATAATCATTCAATTTCAACACAACTTCCAATTTTAACATGAAACACACCCATAGGCATGGTATTCTTTTTCCTGACGTTTCTCTTCAGCGTTGCTGCTGTAGACTGTTGTACTATATATATATGCCGCGTGTGAAATACTGAAATTAAGCGTGCACGCTGCGTAAGCACTGACGATCAAACTACGACTCTGCAGTTTAATCACGTTGTTCTGTTGCTTCCATCTTCAACGTGCTCCAAGTCGCCAACAGTATTTATCCGCGACTAAGGCAGTGTTAGTTCCCTTCAAACTTCCAAAATTCCATCACATCAAATATCTAGACACATACATAGAATATTAAATGTCGATAAAATAAAAACGCAATTGCACAGTTTGCATGTAAATTACGAGAGATTGAATCTTTTGAGTCTAATTGCGCATGATTTAAGAATGTGATGCTACAGTAAATTTTGCTAATGATGGATTAATTAGGCTTAATAAATTCATCTTGCAGTTTACAGACGGAATCTGTAATTTGTTTTGTTATTAGTAATGTGTGTCCGTATATTTTAAAAAAAATTGGCACATGAACTAACACGGCCTAAGTATATACCGATCGAAATGCGACTAAGGTTGAGTTTGGGGGAGAAGGGGAGACAGAGGATTGAGAAGATACGCAAAACGAAGTGAGCCATTACCACATGATTAATTGAGTATTAACTATTTTAATTTTGAAAAATGGATTAC
>CM020178.1:7998953-8013520 GCA_009805545.1 Oryza longistaminata
GATTAATATGATTTCTTAAAGCAACTTATATGTATATTTTTCTTTGTAAAATCACGCTATTTAATAGTTTAGAAAGCGTGCACGCGAAAAACGACGTGCTTTCTCTCCGATCACCCAACAAACGCAGCGTAAGTACATTATGTACCGATCGAATTGAAATGCATCGTACTTGCACAAATAAATTACCAATAGATGTTTGTCGCTGCAGTTGTACCGTGTACGTCCAGACGGCTAGCTAGACGGGAGACATCCGGACATTCAGTTGTGCTTCCCTTTCAGCACTACTGTCGGCAATTGTACTGGTATATTATCTTTCCATCCACAGATACTCGATCAGTCTTAGGGAGTGTTTGGTCTCCAAAAAATAAGTCCATATGTCCCTCTCTCCCAAACACCCCTAGAATACGTTTATTTTTAGCTTCTTCCATTTATCTAAAAGTAATTTATTTTTAAGTAACTGTTACATCAAAATTTATGTAGTGAATAAATATGTTAGGAGTTGATAATAAGAGGAATAATTGCGTTGAGATTTGATAAAGTGAGAATATATTCTATTTTTTTATTGGTATGTGTAAGATAGGTGGAAAATGAACTTATTTTGAAATGAACAGAGTAAGTGTACATATATATTGATTATAGTTCTTAAAATTTATTTATAAATATAAGCATTTCTAAAATATAATGCATTCCCCAATCCAATCAAAACACTGCATCGCCAGGCTTGATTTAATTCCTCTAATCAAATAAAGATTTAGAAATATCAAAGTAACTAGGGGATTGCCCCGTGCAGTTTTGCACGGAGCTATATAATTCACATAGAGTTAGATTTAATATACAACTGAAATTTTATTTCTATAGAAACCATTATATGCAGAAATATAGTTCGATTCATATACAACTCCGAGATTATATTTTCATATATATAAGATTTGGATTTTATATACAATTTTTAGATTTTATTTCAATAGGTTTGAATCTCTATAGACATAATTGTATTTTGTATATAACCATATTAATCCATCTATATCGTTATTATCAGAACCCACCGCAATCTACAAGATCCTTTTCTTTTAACGTGGGAATTTCTAGCCTCCACAATGAATGTGATGATTCTTTTCAAGGTTCTCTTAATAATATAATAGATTACAAGTGAATTTAATTTCTAATAAAACATAAAAAATGCTTATATTTGTTGATAGGGGAGTAAAAGTTGATGTAGTAATTCCCATAAGTCAATCTCAACATATATATTTTGTTGACTTAGATGCACAGGATCGCTTGCTAGCTTCTTTTTCTCTTGAGCTGATGTACTACATAAGTACATATATATATATATATGACTTGGGACGAGTTTAAAGAACACAGTTGTCACGCACGTTGCGATATCCCTATCTCCCTCTATATAGATATATTATATATTCCCCGAAAAAAAAAGATATATTATATATCGAAAACAAGAGGCAGTTGTGGTGGTACTTCTGGTTGGTTTCGATAAGTCTTATCGAATTAATCGTTAATGATCAACTTGCCTGTTTATCTTCAATTAGGGAAAAGAGTCATAGAATTGCTCTAAATCTATACAGCAAGGACGATAGGATCTTGATGCAAATGACGCATCAACGGCAAGGTCGGCAATACGTATGATAATGTCCTTGCTCATTAATGCCCTTTTGGTTTTTTTATCAGATGGAGGAAGTATATACATGTTGATTAACAAATTAATTAGTTCTCAAGTGAAATTGATCAAATAGAACGAAAGAGAATATAGAGGATTAGAGGTCGAATTGCCGGGTTGATCATCATATCAATCAAAGCAATCGAAGACACATATATGTGAGTTGATTGAAAGATGCATGGTACGCTTGGTCGAAAGCATTTCGCCTTCGCCGGCGTCCAAATCAAACGAGCAAACTGTTGAATCTTGTGCGATCAGGAGCGTTACATATTTGGTGAGGTGAGGTCTCCCTGTTGCCTTGACGTTGATCATCTCTGCCATTTCATCCTCTCTCTCTCTCTCTCTCTCTCTCTCTCTTTTACATTTTACCAATTTTTTTTCTCGCTCTGATCGTTGAATCTTAGTTGCTACATGCTCCTTTTAGTCGATCTCGTGCTTAAATTGCACCAATTCAAAGCAATTATTTTTAATGAACCGGTATTTAGAGCAAGTTTAATAGTATAGCTAACTACTAGCTTCAATTCATCTATAGCCAATCTAATAGCTCATGCATACAATAGTTATATACTACACTATTAATACCTGGTCTCATCTGTCATACACACACTGCGTCTTGGAGTTCGTGTTACAGCTGGCTACAAATCTGTAGCATGCTGCTCTTCTCTCTCCTTATTTATCTTCTTAAAATATGTTTAAAGCTGGCTTATAGCCTGCTATTGTACCTACTCTTAGAGGGTGTCAATTTCATTGGAAATAGTAGGAGTAAAAGCTGTTGTACAAATAATAAGAAAAGAAAGATAAGGTATGAGTCTTTTGCTCCTAAGACCCAGGTTTTGGTCTCTTTGATTTTCGCCTCTAGGGATCATCGATAGTTCTTTGTGTTAGAACAATATATGGTTTCTCTCCCTTTGAATTTCTAATGTTGTTAATGGGAGATGGTGAAAAGTTTTTTTTCCCTTGCTAGTGGCCAAAGTCGTCCACCATTCATAGACCACCATAGTTGTACACCATATTGTCAATTTAATTTGCTCGAGTGAAGTCCTTGTTGAGAGCATATTCCATATTTTTTTCGTGTATCTGCATTTCACTAGGAGGTGGTAGAACGTCTTTAGATATGCCAGCAAAGCAAGCAGTAGGTATTATTTGGCCAGCCACAGATTGCTAGTCTGTTAGACATCCACATTCTGTTTTACACGAATGGTCAGGTGAAAATCTTGTATTTCTTCGGCGTCCACTGTTCTAGATCGAATGCAATTGCATTTGTCATCTTCTATTTTAAACTCAGGATGTACACATAAAGGAGATTTGAGAAGGAATTGGAGAACGGAAGTGTGTACCCTTCAAGTGGGCCTTAAAGGGAGAGGCCCAGTTTCCAGGAATGGGCTTTGATGGTAAGGCCCAAAGAACCTCACAAGAATGGAGTCCAACTTGGGCTGGGGAAAAGGTACATTGCGTGATCATTGGGCCCATGGCCCATATACGAAGCGCCCGTTTTGCAGTGCTGTCAAGCAGAAACACCTTTGAGAATTCTTACCCATTTCCCGTTTTCTTATGATTGCATACTTGCAGTTGCAGCCTTGCAGGGTGATTAATGGGAATACGGAATACTAGGATTTATATGAAAATCACATTCTAGCACGAGAATATTCCTCTACACCGAATATCCCACATCTCTGCACTGCACTGTACTACCAAGGAAGGAGAAGTACACGAGCCGCCATGGATGACACTCTCTTTCTCCACAAACGTAGAGAAAAGACGGAGAGATCGACGAGGAAGAAGAAAGGAGGAGACTGCATGCCTAACCAGACCAGACCATAGCCTTTTCCACTTTCTTTTCTGAATCTTCTCTTTCTTCTTCTCCTCTCTCTCTCTCTGCGTTTCCATGGAGAGGGAGGTGTCAAACCGGGACTTCCGGATACTATTGTGGTGGTATCGTAACGTTTGGACCAGGTGGCACAAGAGTTTTTTACCCAGGAGCATGAGTGGCGATCTAGTCTACGGATTGATAGCCACTAGTTTCTGTGTTTTGTGATGGGGAAGTGTTCTTAGGTCCAGTTTTTTGGCTGTGTGCATTCTATGCAGAGGCCAGGGGTGGACTCAGTTGGAATGTATCATCTTGGTGTATTTAACTGAGTCTTAATAAAGCTTCCATTATCTCACCAGCCAACTTGAGCACCAGGCCTGCTGCCCTACAATTATTTTGGCATTTGGCAGCTAAAACAGTCTCCAAATCTTTTCTGTGGCAACCAAAACTGTCATTAAATGCACAAATTAATTAATTATATAGACCATGTACTGCATATGGATATTCAGTTGAAGTGGATCCCATCAAATAAATAAATATTGTCAAATGTAGTGTTTTCCTCTGAGTGGAACTCAAAGTTCCACAAAGATTGCATAGTTGCACCCATTGTTCAGAATTCAGTTTCTTTCACTCAGCACTTGAGCATAATGCTGTGAGCTGTGAACCTGTAAGTCTGTAATATTCTGGCATATGTTTCTGTCATTTGCTGTAAACTAACCAAGAACCGACCATGATTAGCAAAGTTACTAAAAGGCACTCACAAACCATGCATTCCTTAGCATCCACTCCATACAGTGGGCTCCCTTAGCCAGGAAAGTAAGTTCAGATATGAATCCAATAAACTCCAAGGAAATTAAAGAAAGCAGAGTAGTACTAATCCTTCGTCTTTGAGCTCCGGGCTCATGAGTGCTAGCTTTAGCCAAAGCTAGCTAAGCTATGCCGCCATACAAGTAACCGAGGAAGAAGAAAGAAAAGCAGATAAATTCCTCACTTGAACACCAAGGAATTTATATTATTTGAACTTTTCCAAAAACCGGGAGTGTCTCTCCTTTTCATTTGACTGGGAAATGAGAACAAGCTAGCTGTATGCTACATCTTTTGAGAGGTTGTTTTGTTTATTTTTTTTAAGTAGGTCTGCTCTAATGTTGAACAATCTCTGTTTATGATTAATCTCTGCAACCAACTTGTTACTTTTAATCAAAGTATCAAACTGAACATGTATATTAGATCAGTGTTGTCGTTTTCTAGAAAAAAAAATAGCACTATACTCTACAAAAATTTCTTTTACGAAATTTCACCATTTGCATTATATTCGACAAAAAAGGTACATGAGGGACATTCATTTAGAGCATCACCAATGGTGCCCCTACTCCATTCTCCATCCTGGAATTTTAGGATTTTCATCTAAAAACTACTTCAACAGATACCCTACTCTTTTTCCAAACTTTTGAAGTTATCATCCCTGTAATATTCGCTCTCGTCATTTGAGAGGGAGTGACGCCGCTTCTCATGTTCCCAATCTCGCATTCCCGTGACCCTTCTCTCCTTCCCTCATGAGGGGCGATCTTCTTCCATGTGAGGTTAGAGGAAAACGGGAGATTTCTGTTGGTAGTTCAATAGAATGACCCACTTTTTAGTTTTGGAAAATTAATTTTGGATTTTCTCTAGTTTTTTTTACTTCCTACTATATCTAGATTAGAAAAGCCAAAAACATAATTTTGGGATGGATTATTGCCAATCTGTTGGTGATGCTCTTAGGATCTTTGAAGAATTAGAATCAATTTCGCTAAAACAATATAAAGAAAAATATGTGCCAGCATGTTTAAATAAAAAATGTTTTTTTTCATACCACCCTGCTTGCGACCAGCAAACCTTTCTTTATTTGTTTGTCATTAATTCCATTTTCTCCAACCTGTCCATAAATGAACACACACCAATAATTCAGACCTAATTGCTTCCGTTTCCTTGACACATTTCCCTTTCGTTCTCTGGCTCTTCCTTTCAATTTGCTTTGCTAAAAAACTGTTCAGCAAGCATCCAATCGTCCGTATATTTATACCTTTGTACGTACGAATCCACTATCTTGATCTTATCAACTTGTACAGTTGTAACTGTGCAAAAGAACACAGATACTCCATTTTGATTGATTAATTAACTCACATGTGTACATAGTATATTTATACTTTACGCATCCGTATGATGCATATTGTTTCCTGAATCCTGACCAAGACATGGTCTTGTCGATTATAAATTTGATTTGATTTCGATCTGCCATGCGTGCCATGTGTGGGAAACTAAAATTAATTTGCCGTATCATCCCGGTGGTAATTTCGCACCGGCGTTTTAGCGGTAATAAAGTGGCTTTAGGAGATGTTGTTTTCGAGCTGGCTAATGCAAAGCAAAGTAGGCACGTTACGATATACTCTGCAACGAACTTTGGCCACTTTTTACTCGCTTGTTGATCAGTTTGGTTTTCTAATTGCGTTTGATCAGTTGCTGACATTCTCTTATCACCACTTGCAGGGGGCGTGCTTTAATTTGGTATATATAATAATATAATTGAGTATTAGTGCCACAAACTTTATATTCTTTTCTTCGCAGCAGATGTTTATTTTTTCTTCTCCTAGCAGCTTTCAGCTTTCTTCATTGCATGCATTGACCTGATGTTGTGTACTTGTGTGTGTTTTAGTTGTGGTTCGCCTTGTTAACATTTGCAGCTGCTAGCCGCCGCAATTAGGACTGCTAAAATATCTATCCTCTTTTCAACTAAAAAAAGGATATTTGGAAAGAGGGGCGTCCCTCCAAATATTTTTTTCTAAAAAATTATGAGCACGTTAGAGATTACATACGGAATCTTGGATTGAAACCACACACTTCTTACCACTGCACTGTAAGTACATCTCCATCTTCCTTTTAACTCAGCTGTTAGGTTTCAACTTTTTAGTAAATGGAAGCTGTTAGGTATTCATATACAGTGAAGGAATATTCACCGGGCTATAGCATCACGGGATGAAGCAGTACATTTATTTGATGGATTCACCTGGTGAAAAGAGGCATGCACTTTGTATAGTCTTACTACTATACGCATATAGAGGCCTAGCTAGCTATCAGGCCACTTTGAGTAGTACGTGTAACAATTGTTGGTGTACCAATGATCTTCGGAACATATGAATTTTGGAGAAAATTTACATGGTTTTTGTATGTACTGTGCCACTTCATTTCCTAAAGGATCAAATATGAAAAGCCGCATACAAAAGGAGACTCGACTTCTGAATAGGTTCACAATCCCATTACCGGACCGATAACCGCACAAGCGGTATCTCCGGTTTTGACGAAGGGGTTGTTTAGATTGTAACTAAAATAAATCTTACCAAAATTTTGGCAAAACCAAAATTTTATCAATTTGGCAATACTGCCAAGTTTTGACAGGATTTCTTATGTATTTAATAAAATTTGGTGAAAAAAAAATAGATGCACATCTTTAGTAACTTTATCAAAAATTGGTATTGTTTGAAATAGCATCAATCTGAACAACCCTGAAAACAATTAGTAAACCCGTAAAAACCAATGAAATTCAGATAAACTTTGAATAAACTGTAAAACTTAGTTTTTCTTTTAAAACATGATCAGAAAACTGAGTAGTTTCTCTTATCGAACCGTTCCGGGAATTCCAGTTTTCATGAAATTCAGGCTGATTTTTGTTGGGATTGTGAACCCTGATTAATTATGAACTCAAACAAAAGAAAAAACAGGGGACTTAAGAAACCTCAAATTCCAGGGGCGCCTCGCTTGCTTAGCGAGAGAAGCGACGGGACCAAAGTTAGCTTGGCACCACAGTACACCACACCAAATATGCATGACAAAATCATATGTATCCAGTAGTGCAAGGTGGACGTTGCAAGCACCCGTTTGTATGTGTCGCAATATTTCAAGATTAAATGCAACTTGCTAATGGCACTGTGTGTTCTGCTTGGAAGCTTCCTGGAAGGCGACCGGACCATTAGTTATTTGTAGAGCTAGTGTTATAGCAACATAATCCTCTCTTCTGACTTTCACTTTTTTATTTTCTCGTGTAAATAATTGGCATCAGGAGTCAAGCTTTCCCTTCAGCTCGTATATTATTGTTACTATAGCTTCACTTTCATAATTGGTGGAGGTATGCACTATAGTTAAATTAACTAGCACCCCATGCAATGGAATAAATAATTGATGTGAATTCGTCTAAGGTGGTGTTTGAATCTTCTGAAGATGAAGATGAAGATAAAGATTAAGTATTTTACACAAAACGAGATGGTAATAACGTGTGATTAATTGAGTTTTAATTATTACAAACTTGAAAAAGGATTAATCTAATATTTTAGAACAACGACTTTCATATAGAAAGTTTTCGCACGAAATGCACCGTTTAGCAGTTTAAAAAGTGTCATTTTAATCCAAAAGTTTATTTTCCTAAAATTAGAGGAAACGAACGGGGCAAGAAACATACACAAAGAGAAGAAAAGCGGCTGTGGTTTACGACATGGAAGATGATCTGACCGATAAAAAAAGTCGGGCGCCCTCCATCATTCCTCCCAATCAATGGGAAATGTGTGTGCCTAGCTATTGCCACCATCAGGAATCCGCACCCAAGCTCACCCCATCCTAGCAACTGTTGAGACAAGCGCCCTTGCTCGCCTCCACACTCCCGTTCTTCCTTATTACTCATCATTAGGGTTTAATTTTTCGGTTTGACCGATTCTATCTGAGATCACCGATATATCGAAATTTTGATTCGAAATTTCTGAAATTTTGTACAAAACCCTACCAAATTCACAAAAAAATTACGGCCGAAATAATATCGTATGAGGGGGTTTGGAAATTTCATTCCGGAATTTCTAACCCTGCTTATCATTCCCCCAAGCAATTGTTGAATCCAGTCACACCAAACTTGAGGGCTTTGGATACTTCAAGTAATCAAGTACCGACCACGAAGAAAGGCGGCTGGGCGAGTTACAAGGAGGATGGCATGGTGGGAGGAATCAGCGATGATATGGATAAACACCATGGAGGAGGGAGGTTCAAGGGGAAGTCCAAATCAAGGCAAGGCGATGTGCAAGGCTAGGAGGCGGTTGGCATTGGGGTTGACCTTGATGAGGGCAAGGAGGCATGAGAGTATGTTGTCCGTATCGGTGGTGTGTGAGGGGCTAATGAAAATTAAAGGAGAAAGAAACTAGATCTAAGAGTGGTACATTTTGTGGCATTCGATGTTTCAGTTAATGTATTATCCATATATAAGGAGATAGCTATGTAAGGAGGAACATAGCTGGTTAGGATTTTTGTGATGGAACATATCCATCCGAGTTCATATATTTTTCAGTGATAAGTAATGTATCCATCAATAATAATACGTTCGTGAGTGCGATGTGTAAAAAAAAAACTCCTTTTCTTTTACTATATTGGCGTGTAATTCGTGAAAAAAAAAACGCTAGTGAGATATGTTGATCTTTTTTTTTTTGAGGTATTTATAGAAGTGTGTAAGTGTAAGATAGGTCGATTACCTAGAGAGATCGAACAGGCAAAAATGTGTTCTCTCACGATGATGGCTCGAGCCACGCACCGTGACACGTACCGTTGCACCACCACCACCACCCGCAACTCGCAAACGTTCCCTTCCCCTTTCCTTAGTTCTTAAGTCCCATCTACCACGTGGGCCCCACCCGCGCCAGCTCACCTCATCCCCACCCCCCACCACCTCCTCCTCCTCTATAAATACCGCCCCCGCCTCCTCTTCCCATTCGTTCCATCCACCACCCACCCATCCAACACCACCCTTCTCCAAAGCTGCAAATCCATCCACCAAAGCAAAATCCAAAGCGAGAAACCGCCATTGCCACCCACCTCGACTCCGCTCTCGATCTCAGCTCAACTGCTGCATGGGCGGCTGGTCGCTGTCAGCTCGGATCGGCGCCACGGAGGCCACCGCGGACAGAGGGCCGTGCAGCCCGCCGGCGGCGGCGGCGGCGGCGGGGGAGGCATGGAGCCCGGGTTCGGGAAGCGGCTGATGCACGTGCTGCGCGCGGTGTACCACATGCTGCGGCGCGGGCTGTGCCGGAAGCGCCTCATGATGGACCTCCACCTGCTCCTCGGCCGCGGCAAGCTCGCCGGCAGGGCGCTCCGCGACGCCTCCTCGCCCACCAGCCGCACGGCGGCGCGACCGGCGCGTGGCGGTCATGGGAGGCGGGTGCCGGGGTGGCGGCGGGGTGGTGACTCGTCGTCGTCGCCGCTGTCGGCGTCGTTCTTCCACCACAACCCCAGGGACGTGGAGTTCAGCTGCACACCACCACGCCGTCTACGCGCCGGGGGTCTTCCCTTCAGGTTCCGCGGCCGCGGCGGCTCACGCCACGCCGGCGGCGGCGCAGCAACTACGGCGGGCTCGACGCCTCCGCCGTGGCCCGCGTCTTCGAGATGCTCAACGCCGACGCCGCGGCTGCTGCTGGCGCCGGCGGGGAGACGCCGCTGTCGTCGATGCCCGGCGCCACGCCGTCCCGTTGCTGGCGCCTCAGCCTCGGCCGGCAGCGCCCGCCGGGACGCGGCAGCTCCGCGTCACCGACTCGCCGTTCCCCGTCGAGCCGCGCGGAGGGCGCCGTCGACGGCCGCGTCGACGACAAGGCCACCGACTTCATCGAGTGGTTCCGCCGCCAGCTCCTCCAGCAGCAGGCGTCCGCCGCGCACGCCGGACTACCGTGGCTAGCCCGCCGTCCGTCGCCACCGCCGCCGTCGCCGCCGCGGCACGGGCGAGCGAGCGCGAATACTAAAGCACGAGAAGCTTATATAAATATATATGGGACTATGTGGCGTCAAAATTGTTTCACTGACATGTGGGTTTCGAGTTTTTCTACCTGCATGGCTGCGTGTAATTTTTCCTCTCGGTTAATTAATTTCCTCGCTTGTGATAAATCTCTATATATGTAGAGTTCACGAGGAGACGAGATTAAAAAAAAAGGTGGGCTTTGCAGTTGCATTGCCCGCACAACTTGTATCTGCCATATCATGCATATGAGACGAAATGATAATTTTTGCACTTTAATTGAACTGGTGGCCTTTGCATGCTTAAATTAGTTTGTGTTAGATCTTCCTTTGGACTACACATAAGAGGCGCATCTTCACCAATGAGAGACGAGCTCGACATGGATTAGCAGCATCCGCTCGTTGTCCTTTCTGCTCCTCCGATGAAGATGTGGAGCACCTCTTCCTACGCTGCGCCGGAGTGGCAACAATCTGGCACGCCTTTGGCTTGGACGAACATCAAATCGCCTCCCTAGCTTGAAGGTGTCTGGGACATTCCTCCGCCGGGACAACCCGCCACTCCAAGAGTCTGGCGCACTATTCTGCTTGCCGTCATGTGGAATATTTGGAAACGCCGCAACAATAAGGTCTTCAATTCCTTTGACGATCCCACCTCGTTAGTTCTCCAACGTTGTGCTAGTGACATTGATTTTTGGTCCCACCGATGTAAAAATACTGAGAGCAAGCAACAGCTCCGTAACTGGGCCTCCTACCTCTATGTAACTATCTCTTAATTCTTTCTTCTTCTTTTTTAATTAATTCCTTTTTCTCCCTTCTCACCCCCTGTAACACCTCTCTTGTAAATGTTTCTTCATTTCAATAAAAGGCTGGTGCCTTAAACACCCGCCGTAGTTTCCCTCAAAAATTAGTTTGTGTTAATTATTTCAAGTTTTTTTTTTGTTGTTGTCCTTTTTTTTAGAGGCTTTTGTTGTTGTCCTATTCATACAAACTAATCGGAAGAAGGCTCGTTATAAATTAATTTTAGCTTAGAAAAATGGCTCGGTGTTAACTTATCGGTTTCGTACTTTTTCATTTAAAAATGCATTCCTTTTATTTATAAAAAAGTCTAAATACGATAAATAGCATGAGTGATCTAGATGAGGGGGACTCCGAATTACATCTTTGTATACAAGATTACAACTGACTAAACATAAAGGCACTAATGATATCGGTTTAACTTCGTCCTGAAATACCTGCAGATAAATATATACTTTACTAATATTTAATTAATTACTCGTTCCGTTTCATACTACCATCGTTATTCAAACTTTGTTAAGTTCGATAAAGTTTATAGAGAAAATTAACAACATTTAAAATATCAAATTGGTTTTAGTAAATCCAATATTGTATAATATGTTTGTTTTGCGTTGAAAATACTTAATATATTTTTTATAATTTTATTTCAATTTTTAAATGTTTGGTTAGGGAAAAAAATCAAACGACTTATAATATGTTAATGGCTCTATAAAATGGTAGAGTCTAATATGAGCTCTCTATACTAATTAATGGTAGAGTTGCTCCTACAATGATAGAGTCTAATATGAACTCTCTATACTAATTAATATCACTAGAGACTATCATCCTACAATAATAAAGACAATAAGATTTCTAAACCATTAATGCACCAAACAATTTTTTATTATACTTATTTCCTTTTCTCCACCATCATGCTAAAAAATTTTCATTAATAAATGCTAAGAGTCGACTCTGAGCTGTTGTCATGCGTAGCTTCTCTTTCTTCCACGTCACTAAATCTACTTGTATGATAATAAAGAGAGCCCGTTATTAGACACCATTGTACATGCCCTAATGGCTCTTCTCCTGGGTGGAGTAGAGAGAGTAACGACATAGGTGGGGCCGTGGTGGTCAGTGTGCCGTCCTTGGTAATACTAGCTGATTGGTCTTCCGTAACACTAGGCGCTTGGGCTGATTGGTCGGAAGCAAAAGCAGAGGAGGGGAGGGCGTGGTGCACGCGCGGCCGCTACCGCAATTGCACGTTACCTCCCACGCTAAGCAAACGTGGGTGTGGCTGCCTTCCTTTTTTGCCCCTCATACTCCCTCCGATTAGTGTTCGGCCGGACAGCTCGCGTTAATCCCTTCTATAATTGCCCCAGCAGACAGGCCTCGCTTCGCTTTTCTCGCGTGTGTCTGTGAGTGTGAGTGTGTCTCCTCGCCTTGTCTTGCTGCACGCCTGCACGTACCGTGTCGTACGTACTCCACATCCCCACTTGCTGCCCCCCTACTTTTTTCGTACCATCGAAAACCAATCTAATATTAAATACGATGTTTTCTAACCTATCTGAATTCGTTGTATTAGAAAATAAGAGTAGCTATACAACATTCGACAGTTTTTAAAATGAAAAACTTTCAATTGTAACTATGTAGTTACATTATATAAGTGATTTCTGAAAAAAAATTGATGGAGCATATGGTTAGTTGAACGAGCATGCAAGCTGCAGGCCTTGGGTTTGATCCTTGCCGCGAGCATCTGATTTTTTTTCCATTTTCCTCCACCAGCACAAATCTCAAAGGATATTGGACGGTTTAAAATTCGAAAATTTTCACCCCTGAAAATGTTGACAGTAGGATAGAAAATCCTTAGAAAGGGAATATCCTATTTAATACTATGTTGGTTTTTTTAAGATGGGGGAGTAGCTTTATTCCCGTGTATTGATTGACAGGTGGACCCCTACAATCTCATGGGTGAACAGATGGAAAATATCGTGACAAATATCTCTGCCATGGTACTTGTACACACGGCCATATCAAGCTCTTTGCCCGTTGATCCCCATATAGAGAAGGAAAGAGAGGAAAGGGGGAGGAAGAGGAAGAAGATAATAAGGGCAGGACCGTACCTAGCAATTTCAGACCCTAATATGAAACACAAAACAAGACTTTATGTTTAAAAAATATCAATAAAAGGGATAGTAAATTGTCCATGAAAAAATATTACGTAAACGATGGCAACGTCTTCATTAAGTAAGAAAATTAAGTGCTTTTTAATGTAGTTATTTGATTTTCTTTACCAAGCGAAAAATGGAATATTTAGTACCTAGAATGCTCGTTCATGTAGTCGCTATAAATTGGATGCTATGATTATTATCGAACATCTATTGGACCCAAAAAAATATATATGTGTGTTCTAGCCAAATCAATACATCAAGATGGGAACTTTTGAACAAATAAAATTAATAGGATGAAAACATATTGGAACTTAGTGGCTTGTATTGAAATATAAGAATATTGGGGCCCTCGATTTTCTTTTTTTGGGAGGGTGAAGTTGTGCGGTTGATCAGGTGGCACATGGCCATGGATAGCCCTGGCACCCTGCGTAGGGGCTGAAGGAGAAAAAAGAATATGTGTTCTTCTTCTCATTATTTATGGATACACTCAGAGTACTATACGGCCAAAATTTATAAAGAACAATATTTGATCCGAGTGGAGTCATACATCTACAACTCTATCATAACACCGTCGCAATTAGAATCCATCATCGCTTGTTAATCAAATCAAACGTTCTCCTCTAAGTTTCACTCTCATTCATGTAGAAATCAACCACGCACGTTTGCTCATGCAGGGCGCCGATTTGGGCGGGCTCGTGCGCTTTTGATAATGCTTTTGCTGCTGCTTTGGCTTTGGCGGTTGGCACACCGTGCGCGTGCGCCCATCGTCCTGACCGGCTGCTTTGACACGCCAAGGCGCGCAGGAAGGAGGCAAGAGCACGAGGAAATCGAGCAAATCCGGCGACACTTTATTTTCTGGTGATTTTCTCCTCTATTTCACGTTAGAAAATTCGTTGACATGTAAAGTGAGCGTAGCTTAATTCTAGGTTTCTTACGGTGAAACTAACCTATTATAGCTAATTATTTTTTTAGTGATAGGTGATGTATCTGGTGATTTTTTAGTGGTGAGTATGTGGACTTTGTTATGTTTTTTTTTTTAAGAAAAAGAAAAATCGTTGACGTGCGTGTGGGTGCGGTGGTTCTACGACCGTCCGGTTAACCTGGCACGAGGCCAATGTGGGAGCGTCTCCGTTGCAATAGTTTTTACGTTGCCACTAGCGCGAAGGCGCGCGCCTTCCAAGCTCCAAAGCATGGGGAAAAAGGCAGGCAAAAACGCATGCAAAAGGTGAAAAAAAAATACACAAAAGGCAGAGATGGGTTAGCTGGTGCCTCGCTTTCACCTTTACGACGCAGCTCGGCAGCTGGCTTTGGTTTTGCTTCGGCTGCAGGTGGGCCGGGCTGCTGACCTGGCCCATGA
>CM020178.1:8013746-8090039 GCA_009805545.1 Oryza longistaminata
TATATTTACTGAAGCTTCACGTCCCACCCAATTAATCCTCGAATAAACCATGATAATATCTATGCAATTACAAAAAAGAAAAAATACCTTAGTTTTACTTTACACTTACTTTTCGTTGACATGTTTTTTTAAGATGATAAATAATTGCTTATAGATATTTCTTAAATATGATATAATATAAAGCTAATAGGTTAGAAAATTATAAAGGAAATTAATGTCGACGAAAACAACTTATGGAGTAATCGTGGTAGATGTTCACCGGTTAATATTCGCTCTTATAAGTGTCTCAATCTTAGCGTACGACGCATGCCCGCGCATCCGCGCGGGCTACCTTCCTAGTTTATTAAAAACTGGAATGATTAATCTGTAAAACAAAGACCCACCCTACTATAGATTATCAAAATCACTCATTTCTTACCCTCCACTTTTCTGGGAAAAAAATTTATGCTTATGTAACAGGAATGTAGAGAAATTAAAATTTCATATTTCATAACCCTAACTTCCTAAAATTTCAAACCTGAGAAACCAGCCTACAACCAATTCGATAATATTAATTAAGAAATTGTGATGGGGTTAGTGGGTTTACCCTTGCCAATCACCCTCGCGACGATTCGGCGAAGCGCTTTGGAGCAGGAATATAAAGCAGCACAACAAGCAATGTGTGGACTTGTACGGGTCGCTGGCCTTTTGGGCTCCACTCTGATACGTATATTGGACTGACACATAATAAGTGCTAATTTTCTACTCCCTCTATTCCTAAATATTTAACACCGTTAACTTTTCAGTACATATTTGACCGGTCATCTATTCAAAAACTTTTGTGAAATATGTAAACTATATGTATACGTAAAATTATATTTAACAATAAATCAAATGATAGGAAAAGAATTAATAATTATTTAATTTTTTAATAAAACGAATGATTAAATATATTTAGAAAATCAACGGCGTCAAATATTTATAAACATAGGGGGGAGTATACGAGATTTGAGATTGCGTATGTTATCTGTCGATCGATCGAGTTTCATGCATATGCATGCATATGGACCCGTGTTAGGTATTTTCACGTACGCATATGCAACGACACGATCGATACTCTCTCTCTCACTCTCTCACTCTTTTATACTAATTTTTTTGAACGCCGTCTCTCTTTTATTTAGGGAACCAGTAGTATGCAGCTATGCGACAGCATACCTGGCACGTAAATTAATTTAGGTGGACGTGTACAGTGCGTAAGCCGGATAATTGGTTTTTTAAGTGCCATGTGTAACTAACTCGCTCTAGTTGCCGACACGTCATGTCCCAATGTCTGAGTGACGACGATCCATCTGTTAACTATCCTTCGAATTCATACTTTGCGATAGTTTCGTTACGAAATTGTATTCGGTGCTTAAATTCTATCCGAATTGGGCTGCGCAGCGCAGCTAGCGAACCATATTTATGTATCACGTATATATACGATTGTAGTATATTATATTGAGAGCTAGCTAGCGAACACTTTTCCTAAAGAAAAAATGAATAGAAGCTAATTAAACTATCAGACTAGCTAACTCTCTCCGTTCCCTTCACAGTCCACCAGCAAAAATCATTTATATTACAATGAAACATAAGTTATATTGAGCATGCAGTGTACTTTTTGAAAATAAAAATAGTCAAAGTCTGCACACTAGTGATATTCGGTTTTAACTCGGTCAAAGGAACCGAGTAAGTATATTTCGTTTTCTGTTAGCACGTTCCTTAAAATTACTAAATGACATGTTTTATGAAAAATAAAAAATTATATGTAAAAGCTTTTTAAAAAATCAAATAGATTTATGTTTTAAAATTTATAGTAGCTAATATTTAATTAATTACTCGTTCCGTTTCATACTACCATCGTTATTCAAACTTTGTTAAGTTCGATAAAGTTTATAGAGAAAATTAACAACATTTAAAATATCAAATTGGTTTTAGTAAATCCAATATTGTATAATATGTTTGTTTTGCGTTGAAAATACTTAATATATTTTTTATAATTTTATTTCAATTTTTAAATGTTTGGTTAGGGAAAAAAATCAAACGACTTATAATATGTTAATGGCTCTATAAAATGGTAGAGTCTAATATGAGCTCTCTATGCTAATTAATGGTATAGTTGCTCCTACAATGGTAGAGTCTAATATGAGCTCTCTATACTAATTAATATTACTAGAGACTATCCTCCTACAATAGTAGAGACAATAAGATTTCTAAACCATTAATGCACCAAACAATTTTTTATTATACTTATTTCCTTTTCTCCACCATCATGCTACAAATTTTCCATTAATAAATGCTAAGAGTCGACTCTGAGCTGTTATCATGCGTAGCAACAATGTTTCCCATTCCTTCCTTCTCTTTCTTCCACGTCATTAAATTTACTTGCATGATAATGAAGAGAGCCCGTTATTAGACACCATTATACATGCCCTAGAGCAAGTTCAATAGTATAGCCCACTATTAGCTCCAATTCATCTATAGCCAATCTAATAGCCAATTCATACAATAGTTGCTTACTATACTATTAATATATGGTCCCACCTGTCATACACACATTGCATCTTGGAGTCCGTGCTGCAGCTGGCTATAAATCTGTAGCCCGCTACCCTTCTCTCTCATCGTTTATCTCATTAAAATATATTTATAGCTAGTTAATAGCCTGCTATTGTACCTGCTCTAATGGCTCTTCTGCTGGGTGGAGTAGAGAGAGTAACGACATAGGTGGGGCCGTGGTGGTCAGTGTGCCGTCCTTGGTAATACTAGCTGATTGGTCTTCCGTAACACAAGCGCTTGGGCTGATTGGTCGGAAGCAAAAGCAGAGGGAGGAGGGGAGGGCGTGGTGCACGCGCGGCCGCAATTGCACGTTACCTCCCACGCTAAGCAAACGTGGGTGTGGCTGCCTTCCTTTTTTGCCCCTCAATACTCCCTCCGATTAGTGTTCGGCCGGGCAGCTCGCGCTAATCCCTTCTATAATTGCCCCAGCAGACAGGCCTCGCTTCGCTTTTCTCGCGTGTGTGTCTGTGAGTGTGAGCGTGTCTCCTCGCCTTGTCTTGCTGCGCGCCTGCACGTACCGTGTCGTACGTACTCCACATCCCCACTTGCTGCCCTCCTACTTTTTTCGTACGACCGAAAACCAATTTAGTATTAAATACGATGTTTTCTAGCCTATCCGAATTCGTTGTATTAGAAATTGGGAGTAGCTATACAATATTCGACAGTTTTTTAAATGAAAAACTTTCAGTTGTAACTATGTAGTTACATTGAAAACACTATTATGTAACTACAATGTAAGTGATTTCTGAAAAAATCGATGGAGCAACAGGTTAGTTGATCGAGCATGCACGCTGCAGGCCTCGGGTTTGATCCTTGCCGCGAGCATCTGTTTTTTTTTTCCATTTTCCTCCACCAACACAAATTTCAAAACATATTGGAAGGTCTAAAATTCGAAAATTTTCACCCCTGAAAACTGTCGATATATAATAGGATAGCAAATCCGTTAGAAAGGGCATATCATATTTAATATTGGGTTAGTTTTTTTTTTAATGGAGAAAGTAGCTTTATTCCCGTGTATTGATTGACAGGTGGACCCTACAATCTCATGGGTGAACAGATGGAAGATATCGTGACAAATATCTCTGCCATGGTACTTGTACACACGGCCAGATCAAAGCTCTTTGCCCGTTGATCCCCATATATAGAAGGAAAGAGAGGAAAGGGGGAGGAAGAGGAAGAAGATAATAAGGGCGGGACCGTACCTAGCAATTTCAGACCATAATATGAAACATAAAATAAGACTTTATGTTTAAAAAATATCAATAAAAGGGATAGTAAATTGTCCATGCAAAAATATTACGTAAATGGTGGCAACGCCTTTCTTAAGTAAAAAAATTAAGTGCTTTTTAATGTAGTTATTTGATTTTCTTTACCAAGCGAAAAATGGAATATTTACTATTTAGTACCTAGAACGCTCCTTCATGTAGTCGCTATAAATTAGATGCTATGATTATTATCAAACATCTATTGGACCAAAAAAATATATGTGTTCTAGCCAAATCAGTACATCAAGATGAGGGGAACTTTTGAACAAATAAAATTAATAGGATGAAAATATATTGAAAATTATTGGCTTGTATTGAAATATAAGAATGTTGAGGCCCTCGATTTTCTTTTTTCGAGAGGGGGAAGTTGTGCGGTTGATCAGATGGCACATGGCCATGGAGCCATGGCAACCTGCGTAGGGGCTGAAGGAGAAAAAAGAATATGAGTTCTTCTTCTCATTATTTATGGATACATTCAGAGTATCATACGACCAAAATTTATAAAGAACAATATTTGATCTGAGTGGAGTCATACATCTACAACTTTATCATAACACCGTCGCAATTAGAATCCATCATCGCTTGTGAATCAAATCAAACGTTCTCCTCTAAGTTTCACTCTCATTCATGTAGTAGAAATCAACCACGCACGTTTGCTCATGCAGGCCGCCGATTTGGGCGGGCTCGTGTGCTTTTTGATAATGCTTTTGCTGCTGCTTTGGCTTTGGCGGTTGGCACACCGTGCGCGTGCGCCCATCGTCCTGACCGGCTGCTTTGACACGCCAAGGCGCGCAGGAAGGAGGCAAGAGCACGAGGAAATCGGGCAAATCAGGCGACCCTTTTTTTTTTCAGGTGATTTTCTCCCTCTATTTCACGTTAGAAAAATCGTTGACATGCAAAGTGAGCGTAGATTAATTCTAGGTTTCTTACGGTGAAACCAACCCATTTGGATTTAAGCACGAAATATTATAGCTAATTATTTTTTAGTGATAGGTGATGCATATGGTGATTTTTTAGTGGTGAGTATGTGGACGTTGTTATGTTTTTTTTTTTAAGAAAAAGAAAAATCGTTGACGTGCGTGTGGGTGCGGTGGTTCTACGACCGTCCGGTTAACCTGGCACGAGGCTAATGTGGGAGCGTCTCTGTTGCAATAGTTTTTACGTTGCCACTAGCGCGAAGGCGCGCGCCTTCCAAGCTCGAAAGCATGGGGAAAAAGGCAGGCAAAAACGCATGCAAAAGGTGAAAAAAAAAATACACAAAAGGCAGAGATGGGTTAGCTGGTGCCTCGCTTTCACCTTTACGACGCAGCTCGGCAGCTGGCTTTGCTTTTGCTTAGGCTGCAGGTGGGCCGGGCTGCTGACCTGGCCCATGAAGCGACCATTTTTTGGTCGTTAAACTTTGAGCCCAACCAGCCCAACAACTTTGTTTCTCTTCCGGTCCGGCCAGTCACACACTAGCATTAAGCTTAAGCTTTTCTTGGAGTATAATCTTTTCAGATAGCGGCCGGCACTATCTGTTAGCCTGTTACCACTAGCCATTGATTTCGACGAGTGATTAGTGAACGCATTACGCATACGACCTCTTCTTTTTCTTTTTTCTTTCTTTTTTATGATGTGTGTCACAACCCACAAAGAAAATCCACGGTCGAAAGCTAGCGATGGTGAACTAAAACGGGAATTGTTTCCTTTTTTTTCTTTTTGCCGAGTTTGTTTTGTCACTCGTGCTATCGTGACAACATCCAAGGAATATGGCTATACGGAAAAAGATGAGTGAATCGCGATGATGTGATCATCGTACGCACCGCCACAGGTTATAATCAAGACTTGATAGGCCTTTTTTTTAGCTTTGCAGAAAGGAGAAGTTGATGTGAGCTAATCAGAACGGCGACATATCCAATGAAAACTATCAGATAAGTGAAAACCCATGAAAACCAGACCTAAAAAGTGTATAAATTCATGAGAAGAATACTGTAGATAGATGCAAGTATGAAATACATTCTCACCGAATTTTAAGTTCAGACTCAACTCTATTATAGAGGGGGGAAAATGACTTTTGAGTGAATAGTAATGGAACACTATTCACTTGAAATTTGTTTTTTTTTCTCAAATAAAGTTGAGGTTGGACTTAAGATTTGGTATGTTTATCTTTATTTTTTTCATAAATTTATAAGACTTTAAATATGATTTTCACGAGTTCTCACTTATTCGATGATTTTCACAGGATATTTCCCTCACCTGAACTACCTTGGAGTTCCACAGGTAGCTACAGCTAACTATCTTAGTAGCATTTGCATTACTTATGGTAAAACTGTACTGTACTGTAAAACCAAAGATCCTTCAAAGAGTGAGCAGGTATTTGGACGAAGGGGAGGAACAGGGGCAGTCAGGTTCCCCAAACTGTTTTTGTTGGTTACCCGGACAGTCTTATAACTTTGAACGTTAGTTCATAAATATTTTTTCTTTTGCGGGATATTTCACAACAATTGAGTATGCGAGTAAACTAAATTTTGTTTTCTCCCAAATGTAGATGATACCTTTGTTATTGAAGTCGATCCAATTCGCCACTGTAGTACATACTCCTTCGGTTTATATTATAAATCGCTTTAACTTTCTTGTTAGTTAAACTTTTATAACTTTGATCAAACTATTTTCAATACAAAACAAACATCCTATCAAAATACATTTAATGTTACATATAATGAAATTAATTTGGTATTGTAGATGTTGTTAAATTGTTTTTTTAAAAAAATTATTAGAACATAAAAGGGTTTCAATAGGAAAATAATCAAAGTACTAGGGTGGTGTTATTTTCTCATGAAAATGAAGATTAATTTTTTTTACGTAAAACGATGTGATATTAACGTATAGTTAATTGAGTTTTAATTATTACAAACTTGAAAAATAGATTAATAAGATATTTTAAAGCAACTTTCGTATATAAAGTTTTCGCACGAAACGTACCATTTAGCGATTTGAAAAACGTGACACGAGTATTTAAAATTTTATCCGATTTTTGTTGGAGAAAGGAACAGGGCCAAGGGTTATAATATGAAACCAATGATGCAGTATACTAGAGATTAAAATGATGAGTCACAAAAGATTTTTGGTCCTTCGAAAAAAGAACTCAAGTAGGAATATAATCTTTCTTGAAGGAATATGAGTATAATCTTTAGTGGCAAGAGATGTAAAAAACAAAATCCCCACATGGATACAAGCTAACCCAAACATGACGAGTAGTATATGATCTTTCTTCAAACGAATCTGAACTTCTTTTTATTTTTTTTCCTTTTTTGATAGGACGAATCTGAACTTCTGAAGCCATCATACTTACAAGTTACAACTTACAACTACACGCTAGTGTGGTATGATCCGCATGTGTTCGAGAGAAGGCGTATTCTACAGAGTACGTAAGCTCGAGTCGGCGGCGTAATCCCCCACTTACTACACAACACAGCTGTGGTACCAGGATTTTTTCCCCCACGCGCCCTACGCCCCTACCTCGCAATCTCCCCCTCCTCCCGTCTCGTCGTCGTCGTCGCCGCCGGCGCGGAGGCCAAGCCCTAGCCCCAGCGCGGCCGATCGCCCCGCTCCCCCGGGCGAGCCGATTTCGACGAGTGATTAGTGAACGCATTACGCATACGACCTCTTCTTTTTCTTTTTTCTTTCTTTTTTATGATGTGTGTCACAACCCACAAAGAAAATCCACGGTCGAAAGCTAGCGATGGTGAACTAAAACGGGAATTGTTTCCTTTTTTTTCTTTTTGCCGAGTTTGTTTTGTCACTCGTGCTATCGTGACAACATCCAAGGAATATGGCTATACGGAAAAAGATGAGTGAATCGCGATGATGTGATCATCGTACGCACCGCCACAGGTTGCTGTACCAAGTTATAATCAAGACTTGATAGGCCTTTTTTCTAGCTTTGCAGAAAGGAGAAGTTGATGTGAGCTTATCAGAACGGCCACATATCCAATGAAAACTACTTCATCCGTTTCACAATGTAAGTCATTTTAGCATTTTCCACATTCATATTGATACTAATGAATCTACATAAATATATATGTCTAAATTCATTAGCAACAATATGAATGTAGAAAATGCTATAATGACTTACATTGTGAAACAGAGGGAGTATCAGGTAAGTGAAAACCCATGAAAACCATACCTAAAAAGTGTATAAATTCATGAGAAGAATACTGTAGATAGATGCAAGTATGAAATACATTCTCACCGAATTTCAAGTTCAGACTCAACTTATTATGGAGGGGAAAAATGACTTTTGAGTGAATAGTAATGGAACACTATTCACCTAAATTTTGTTTTTTTTATCAAATAAAGTTGAGGTTTGGACTTAAGATTTGGTATATTTATCTTTATTTTTTTTCATAAATTTATAAGACTTTTAAATATAGTTTTCACGAGTTCTTACTTATTTGATGATTTTCACTAGATATTTCACCCACCTGAACTACCTTGGAGTTCCACAGGTAGCTACAGCTGACTATCTTAGTAGCATTTGCATTACTTATGGTAAAACTGTACTGTACTGTACTGTAAAACCAAAGATCCTTCAAAGAGTGAGCCGGTATTTGGACGAAGGGGAGGAGCAGGGGCAGTCAGGTTCCCCAAACTGTTTTTGTTGGTTACCCGGACAGTCTTATAACTTTGAACGTTAGTTCATAAAGATTTTTTCTTTTGCGGGATATTTCACAACAATTGAGTATGCGAGTAAACTAAATTTTGTTTTCTCCCAAATGTAGATGATACCTTGGTTATTGAAGTCGGTCCAATTCGCCACTGTAGTACATACTCCTTCCGTTTATATTATAAATCGCTTTAACTTTCTTCTTAGTTAAACTTTTATAACTTTGATAAACTGTTTTCAATACAAAACAAACATCCTATCAAAATACATTTAATGTTACATATAATGAAATTAATTTGGTATTGTAGATATTGTTAAATTGTTTTTTAAAAAATTATTAGAACATAAAGGGTTTCAATAGGAAAATAATCAAAGTACTAGGGTGGTGTTATTTTTCTCATGAAGATGAAGATTAAGTTTTTTACGTAAAACGATGTGATATTAACGTATAGTTAATTGAGTTTTAATTATTACAAACTTGAAAAATAGATTAATATGATATTTTAAAGCAACTTTTGTATATAAAGTTTTCGCATGAAACGTATCATTTAGCGGTTTGAAAAACGTACCACGAGTATTTAAAATTTTATCCGACTTTTGTTGGAGAAAGAAACAGGGCCTAAAGGTTATAATATGAAACCAATGGTGCAGTATACTAGAGATTAAAATGATGAGTCACAAAAGATTTTTGGACCTTCGAAAAAAGAACTCAAGTAGGAGTATAATCTTTCTTGAAGGAATATGAGTATAATCTTTAGTGGCAAGAGATGTAAAACAAAATCCCCACATGGATACAAGCTAACCCAAACATGACGAGTAGTATATGATCTTTCTTCAAACGAATCTGAACTTCTTTTTATGTTTCTTCCTTTTTTGATAGGACGAATCTGAACTTCTGAAGACATCATACTACAACTACACGCCAGTGGTATGATCCGCATGTGTTCGAGAGAAGGCGTATTCTACAGAGTACGTAAGCTCGAGTCGGCGGCGTAATCCCCACTTACTACACAACACAGCTGTGGTACCAGGATTTTTTTCCCCACGCGCCCTACCTCGCAATCTCCCCCTCCTCCCGTCTCGTCGTCGTCGTCGCCGCCGGCGCGGAGGCCAAGCCCTAGCCCCAGCGCGGCCGATCGCCCCGCTCCCCCGGGCGAGCCGATGGGCGTGCGCCGCTGAAGCATGCCAGCGCGCCGAGGCCGTGGAAAGCGGAAGCAGCAGCAGCAGCCGCCGCCGCCGACGGGCCCAGCGGACGCGAGGCAGCCGGAGGGGAAGCAGCGGGAGGAGGAGCGGAAGGGGATGGAAGGGTCCGACAAGGGGGGCGCCGGCGACGACGGGAGCCCCGCGCCGCTCCCGGAGACGGTAATCGCGGATTATCTATCCCCCCTTGGCTCCCCCGCTGCGTGACCTAGATATGGTTGTCGATTTTTTTTAGGGGGCGTTTTGGTTTTTTGGTTTAGGGTTCTATTGATTGAATAGACGCTGCCGCTGGTGTAGATGAACTGATTGATCTGTGCAAACTGTACTCGCAGGATGGGATGGTGGAGTTTTACGCTTGTGGCAAAATAACTACTAGTTGTTCTGGATTCTTAGCTTACTTTCAATTAACTCTGATCCAACTGGTGACAAGAGAAGGGGAGGATAGCAGATGTATTGATTACAAATAGCAGCTGCGCAGAACTGATTTTGTAGAGAATTGTGTGGAACTAAATTAGAACTTTTGACTAAATGTGAATGAAGAATGCTTATTGCGTAAATCTAGGATAGCATCAGTACGGGTGATGTTGACCAGAAGCTTATTGTGCATTTCAAGCAGAAAACTGATGAGATAGCTAGCATCTTGAGTTCTAGACTCCATCTAGTTAATCTCTAGTATTTGATGGCACTTATAATTAGTGTGCCATGAATATACCATTTCTGGTGTTTGGTGCGTGTTTTTACTGAACGTAGATCTTGTCGGTTGCTTAATTATGTTCATTTCTGCCATGTATACGAAATTCAATTGGTTAGCTGAGTGTTGTTACTGTTTCATGTATTCTCTGTTCCTGTTTTATTCCTAACATTTGTTGAATTCACATGCTGAGTGTTTGTGTTAAATTCCAAGCGGAGATTTGATTGAGCATCAGTCTGTTAGGATTAGCTACCATCATGCAGATAAAAGATCTGCCTAGGAACGGGAGAATCTAAAGTGCCTTAATTTTATTGCGCACTATGTTGAGCCATATTGTAGATGCTACTATATAGGCATTCTTTAGGATAATGGTAGCTTTCCATTAGATCAAAGCAGGATTAGTCATTATACAGGATTTGTTGCAAGAATGAAGGTGCCTCATGTCACCTGCACTCAGAGTTGACTGCTTGAAACCTGTTTAGCTCACAAAAGATCAGAAATGTTGCAATGGCTGTTCTGATGATGAAATTTTGTATCATTTTATTACGCATGGAATAGCTGACCTGTCTCCTTTTACACATGTTTATAGGATTTTACATCATGTTATCATAACCATATATTTATTTTGGGTGGTTTTGTGCTTGGACCAGGTACAAATCGGAAATTCACCAACGTATAAGCTTGAGAGGAAGCTTGGAAAGGGAGGATTTGGACAAGTATATGTTGGCCGACGTATTTCCTCTCCTACTCATGGTAACAGAAATTCTGGTGCAAATGCATTAGAGGTCAGTGTATCTCCTTGAATGATTGAAGTAGTTGGAACTGAGACTATTCGTACTTGCGTCAGTACTCATGTTCATTTCTGTCAGGTTGCGCTAAAATTCGAACATCGAACCAGCAAAGGTTGCAGCTACGGAGCTCCCTATGAATGGCAAGTCTACAAGTGAGTATTTCTTCTTCTGGCTCTCACTGTGTAAGTTTTTCTTTGTGAATATCAAATTATTTGGATACATTTTACATTGATTACTTATGATAAACCTTCTCTTGCAGCACTCTTAGTGGAAATCATGGTGTCCCACGGGTACACTACAAAGGAAAGCAGGGCGGGTTTTACATCATGGTAATGGAGCATGGACTATTTTAGCATATTAGTAGGGGAAATTTCACCAAATGTTTAATAATTCTGTACACATGGATACGACATGGATCAGATTTTTTTATTTTTTTATTTTTTGCTTTCCGGTTTATGGTTTGATTGTTTTTTTTCTCTTAAGAATTTATCAAATATGTTTTTTCTAACCATACACATTTTTCATGCAGGTTATGGATATGTTGGGACCGAGCCTGTGGGATGTTTGGAATAACAATTCCCACTCGTGGGCATCTTTTCACTCTTCCTAATTAATCTTGACAGTTCAATGCAGCCTTTTCAATTTTTTAATTTGTGGCCTTCTTTTACAGGATGTCTGTTGAGATGGTTGCTTGTATAGGTATAGAGGCCATCTCCATACTAGAGAAGATGCATGCTAAAGGGTAACTCGACCTGCTCTTCAGATGTTCCGTAAGAGTGTTTCACATGGCGTCTCTGAAGTTTTAGCTAATAAATTTTGTTTATGACAGGTACGTCCATGGTGATGTGAAACCTGAGAACTTTTTGCTTGGTCCTCCAGATACCCCTGAAGGGAAGAAACTTTTTCTTGTTGATCTTGGACTAGGTAATTCTTAATCAACTTTTATCTTTATATTGTGTCAATTTGTTGTCATGTAATTATTTATGTTGCTTCCTTATGAACTTGTTTTGTACCAATGCAGCTACTAAATGGAAAGATGCTGGTACAGGAAAGCATGTTGAATATGACCAGAGACCTGATATCTTTAGGTTCGAATAGAAAGTTTATTATGATGCCTATCATTTTGCACATTACTTTATTGATGCGCTCTTCCTGTTTGTCTGCTACTGTAAACAGGGGTACTGTTCGTTATGCTAGTGTACATGCCCACTTGGGAAGAACTGGATGCAGGAGAGATGACCTTGAATCCCTTGCATACACACTTATTTTCCTTCTCCGTGGCCGCCTGCCTTGGCAAGGATTCCAGGTTAATTTTGATTGATTTTATGACTTTTTTGTTGCTACATGCACTAATTTCGTTTTGTAATTCATGAATGAACTTAGGGAGAGAATAAAGGTTTTCTTGTTTGCAAGAAAAAGATGGCAACCTCTCCAGAATCTTTATGTGGCATTGGTCCACCACCATTTCGTCAATTTGTTGAGTATGTTGTGAACTTGAAGTTCGACGAAGAGCCAAACTATGCAAAGTGCATTGCTCTTTTTGATGGCATTGTTGGTCCAAATCCAGATGGAAGACCATTAAACACCGATGGTGCCCAGAAGGTACATTATTCCTTCAACCATTTTAATCTGCGTCTGTATCATCTGTCAGAAAAATTGATCGTGTAGGAATCTCAGTTCCAATTCCCTAATTCTCGGATCAAAATTCAAAGCACTAGTAAATAATTAAAGTTACCTGATTCTATCCTTGGGCTTGAGAGTCATCACTAGTGTTATAACTAATATTATTTCCCAAGAATTCCAATTAGTTCAATGCCAACCTTGTGCTTTTAGGTTTTAGTGAAGGAAATCTATGTCCCACTATGAAACAACTCAATTGTGAACCTGCCTTTGAACTCCCTGTCCTGGCTTTCTGTTATATGAAACACCAAATAATGAGTATGACCTGCATAGACTAAAACATAGTCAATGTCCTGCCATTAAGACCACATGATCAGATTGGTCTTTAGAGACAGTGACATATTCAATATCAAATGTATTTTGGTGGTAAACTAGTTAACTGGCAAAATCTAGTGACATATTAAATAATTCCTTATTTCTTTATGTAATAGCGGACTACCTGCATAATGCTTTGTTGGATTGCTGCCAGCTTGTATATCAGGTTGGTCAGAAGAGAGGCCGCCTCACAGCGGCTGAAGATGAGGAGCAACCTAAGAAAAAGATTAGAATGGGAATGCCAGCGACCCAGTGGATTAGTGTGTACAATGCCCGTCGGCCAATGAAACAGAGGTATGGTACAGTAATCTGCTTGGTAGCAGTAAAATAATACTCTATTGTCTGACCACATTTATTTTTCAGATACCACTACAATGTATCAGATGATAGATTAGCACCACATATTCAAAAAGGAAATGAAGATGGTTTGTTTATAAGTTCAGTTTCATCCTGTTCAAATCTGTGGGCTTTAATTATGGATGCTGGCACTGGTTTTACCGCCCAAGTACATGAACTCTCCCATTACTTTCTTCACAAGGTAAATAATTGCGTGTCATCCTACTATTGAGTATGTATTTTTTTTTTCCTATCTGTGGTTGGTTACTAATCAAGCATACTCAGCTCTATCCTAATTGTCATCTCATGGTATTGTTTTCTACTCCCTCCGTCCCAAAATATAGTAACTTCTTGCATTCAAAATTTGTCTCAAAATGTTGCTACTTCACCCATTCCATCATCTCAACCAATCACCGCCATCTCTTATTTAATTTCTCCATCTACTTCCTCATCTCAACCAATCACAACCATCCCTGTTTTAATTTCACCTCTCCTTAACCCCCTGAAGAACTCTAGAATTGCCTATATTTTGGGACAACAAGGTGCCAGGCACTAGTCCAGCGGCTGGGGGGCACCTAGGTTAGGCTAACTAGTCAAATCCAAGAAATTAGCAAGCATATTGCATAAAAACAAGACTATATAACACTAAAATAGCAAGGAAACACCACCCAAGTTAGTTCAGCCGCTTAATGCACCATCTAATGCCTAATCGCAGCGGCTAACCGGCGCCTAGAGCTGACTTTTAGAACACTGAGATAAATGTATAATTACAACTTTAACTGTGTGCTTTGATAGGAATGGATAATGGAGCAGTGGGAGAGAAATTACTATATTACTTCTTTGGCTGGTTCAAATAATGGAAGCTCGGTGGTGATCATGTCAACAGGTATACAGTTTCATTTTGATGCCTTTAGTCCTGAATTTGCATGTTCAGTGCCAGGATCATTATGTAACAAGCGCAGCGATTCATCTCAGAGAAGAACTACAGTAAACTCATCAAATGTGTACTGAAACACGCAATCGAATACTAAAAGAACTGGATATTAATCAAAACCATGATAAATATTTGATTTTAATAAAGACAAATTCGCAAACAAATGTTCTCTTTGGGGTAAATCAACACTATGCTAAGCAGCATATAGTTGATAACATTAGTACATGACATGGTTTTAATATATAAAATCAAGGCTTCATTGGTTGGCCTAATAAGCCAAAGCAAAAGTCAAAATTTGAATTTTCAAACTTAATTTTAAAGTTAATTTTAAGATATTTTGAACGTAGTTTTTTTTATATTGGCTTTTAAGTTGCTAAGAACACATATACAATTTTTTACCTATAAATTAATTTTTATTTCCTAATAAATCATTTTGGCTTATTAGGAAATATGGGCAACCGATGAGGCTGTCAATCTTTTGCCCCTAGCTATGATGAAATCACTATAAACTGCTAGACAACATTTGGATAAACATACCACTTAATAATGTTACCTTGACCAAGATAATACTGGATGAGGTGAAATTTGTTAAATGTTGATACATCAAAGTATTCGGAAAGTACCACCGTTAATATTTGTAATGAGAAGCCATTCACAGCGCAAACACTTGGGTATCTTGTAATGTTTACTGTTGGTATTTATTATGAGCAAGAAGCCAAGAACTGACTTGAGTGCTTCTCAGGAACGCCATATGCACAGCAATCCTACAAAGTAAGTGATTCATTTCCCTTCAAATGGATAAACAAAAAGTGGAAGGAGGGGT
Source organism: Oryza longistaminata (assembly GCA_009805545.1). NCBI lineage: Eukaryota > Viridiplantae > Streptophyta > Magnoliopsida > Poales > Poaceae > Oryza > Oryza longistaminata. The sequence goes on from CM020178.1 coordinate 8,028,998, forward strand.
TCTATGTCACTGCCTTGGCCACAGCAGGAAGCCGATGGGCTGTGGTCATGTCCCGGAACGCTGGTTTCACACATCAGGTACGTTTGGAGTGTCCAAGAGCCTTGTAAAATTGAATTCATTTTAGCAGCAAGCTACACTGACTATCAATTGAATATGTAAAAGTCTTGAGATTTTATTATCTCGCATATCTCTTTTGTAGGTAGTAGAACTTGATTTCTTATATCCGAGTGAAGGAATCCATCAACGCTGGGATAGTGGTTATCGCATAACTGCAACAGCAGCCACATGTGACCAGGTGGCTTTGATCTTGAGCATACCTAGAAGAAAGCCTAACGATGAAACACAGGAGACACTGAGAACATCTGCTTTTCCTGGCCAGCATGTAAAGGTGACTATACCTTCTTCTTGTGCCTTGTTTGAACTCCACATAACAAATAAATCTGATAAATCTATTTGCAGGAAAAATGGGCAAAAAATCTTTATTTAGGCTCCATTTGCTATGGAAGATCAGTGTCGTGAAGTGCATTTTCCCGAGCTGGTCCTTTGTAAGATTAAGATTTAATAATATGAACAATCGGTTTTGTGACAAGATAATGGGGGGATTTTGAAGTGCAAACTTTAACTTACTCGTAGCCTTCAAAAATATAAACTATCCTAACTAACCAAAGCTAACGTTAATATGATGAAAGACTAATTTTGTTTTTGTATAATGAGTGCAGAACCATTTCCATTACTGATTTATTGTGCATAAATTATTCAATATGTAAAAGAAAAGAAAAAACAAAACTGCATTGCTCACATGTATAGACAAACTTAGTGATTCTGTACCGTGAGATTAGGTTTTAGACTTGCTAAATTTTGGAGAGAAAAAAAAAAGAGATGGACCTTATTGAGTAGGAGTAGTAAGCTTGAGGAGGTGAGCTGATTACCGCACCCAAATATGCGGTAGGCATGACTGTTGATTTTGCTCTCTTGTCTAATGATAATCTGATTTCTGACTATTTATTCTTGTGGACTGCTATGACACTTCATCGCTGTAGCTTGCTTAGTGGTAACTGGTAAGTAGTGGAGTACTACTACTTATCTGATCTAAACGCGGTTAACAAATTTCTGTCAGTGCCGCTGTATGGTTTGTAACATTCAGATCAATGGTTTATTAATTGCCGCAGTAGCAAATGCTCCAGAAATCCAGGTGTTTTAGATCTAAACTTTGGATCCAAACTTCTAACTTTTTCCATCACATTAACCTGCCATACACACAACTTTTTAGTCACATCGTACTAATTTTAATCCAAATTTTCAACTTTGAAAAGAACTAGACACAACCTGGAGTACTTCTATCTCCTTTGTCAATACTGGCAGCGATTTGGTCTAGTGAGATATGGTACGACCCGGGTGCGCGTAATGTCGGACCGTCGGTGGACCGAAACATCGACGACCCACTTGCCAATCAGGAGTTGCCACTGCTCTCTTTGCTCTAGGCCTTGTTCAGTTTCAAATTTTTTCTTCGAATTTTAATTTTTTCATCACATCAGTAAACTTTAAATATTTTTATCACATCGTTTCGATTTGAATTAATCTTTTAATTTTAACGTGAACTAAACACACCACTAGAGCAAGTAGAGGAGTGGAGTAGGAGTGATATGTGCAGTACTACAGCTTTCGAGCTCCGCACGACAGCAGAAGCTGTCACGAATCCTGGGAATGCGTGCCTACTCCCGTCCAGGGTATGCGTGTGCTGCCTAGGAGTAGTACTTTTGGCCACCGGACGCTCATCATGGAGTATTGAAAACTTTGAAAAACCCAACTACGTAACGATCGGACATCTATTAGAGCACCCATGATGGTAAAGTAAGGTGCTCTCTATAAAACGTATACATCTCAGCAATAGACTCGATTAATAGTAAATCACCTTAAGGGCACCCACAATAGTTATCTATAGGCTCTCTACAAGAGATCCATGTCAGCATATTTTTCTACTTGTAAGAGATTAAATGAAGAGAGAGAGCAAAACTATCTACTAACCTGGAGATAGTCTATAGAGAAAAACGAGGCAATAGATTAGAGAGCTATAGATACCCATGTAGACATATCATTAAAGTGGTTTACTATTAATCTAATCTATTGCTGAGATGTACATGTTTTATAGATAGCACCTTACTTTACCATTGCGGGTGCTCTAATAGTATGTCTACATTGGTATCTATAGTTCTCTCATGCATTGCCTCGTTTTTCTCTATATACTATCTCTAAGTTAGTAGATAGCTTTGCTCTCTCTCTTCATTTAATACCTTCCAAGTAGGAAAATATGCTGACATGGATCTCTTGTAGAGAGCCTATAGATAACCATCGTGGGTGCCCTTATAAGATCCTACGGTTTATAGTACTAGGTTTCTAAACGCGGTTAACAAATTTCTGTCAGTGCCGCTGTATGGTTTGTAACATTCAGATCAATGGTTTATTAATTGCCGCAGTAGCAAATGCTCCAGGAATGCAGGTGTTTAGATCTAAACTTTGGATCCAACCTTTCAACTTTTGGACCTAAACTTTCAACTTTGAAAAGAAAACACAGCCTAGGAGTACTTCTGTCTCCTTTGGCAATACTGGCAGCGATTTGGTCTAGTGAGGGCCGTCGGACCGTCGGTGGACCGAAACATCGACGACCCACTTGCCAATCAGGAGTTGCCACTGCTCTCTTTGCCCTGGGTCTTGTTTAGCTCTAAACTTTTTCTTCGAACTTTTAATTTTTTCATCACATCAATAAACTTCAAATATTTTTATCACATCGTTTCAATTTGAACCAATCTTTTAATTTTAGCGTGAACTATACACACCCCTAGAGCAAGTAGAGGAGTGGAGTAGGAGTGATATGTGCAGTACTACAGCTTTCGGGCTCCGCACAACAGCAGAAGCTGTCACGAATCCTGGGAATGCGTGCCTACTCCCGTCCAGAGCAATAGGGTATGCGTGTGCTGCCTAGGAGTAGTACTTTTGGCCACCGGACGCTCATCATGGAGTATTGGAAACTTTGAAAAACCCAGCTACGTAAGGATCGGACGTCTACTAGAGCACCCGCAATGGTAAAGTAAGGTGCTCTCTATAGAACATGTACATCTCAGCTATAGACTCGATTAATAGTAAACCACCTTAATAGTATGTCTACATTGGTATATATAGCTCTCTCATGCATTGCCTCGTTTTTCTCTATAAACTATCTCTAAGTTAGTAGATAGCATTGCTCTCTCTCTCTTCATTTAATACCTTTCAAGTAGGAAAATATACTGACATAGATCTCTTGTAGAGAGCCTATAGATAACTATTGTGGGTGCCCTTATAAGATCCTACGGTTTATAGTACTAGGTTTTTCTCGCTTATCCATACAGAATTACTTAAAATGTTTACTCCTTTCGTCTCAAAATATAATAATCTAGAATCGGATGAAACGTTTAGGCTGGAGGGGTTGAGAACCCCCTCCCATCCGCACGCCAAACAGAGCGATAGAATAAAGCATGATTAATTAAGTGTTAGTTATAAAAAATTAAAAAATATATTAATATGATTTTTTTAAGCAACTTTCGTATAGAAACTTTTTACAAAACACAGACCGTTTAATAGTTTGAAAAGCGTGCGCGCGGAAAACAATTGAGATGAGTTGGGAACTTGGGGAAAGAACTCAGCCTTAATGTATCTGGATTACTCCCTCCGTTATAAAATATAAGAACCGTCCCAAAATATAATAATCTAGGACCAGGTGATCTATTACTCTCTCTATCCCATAATATAAGGCATGCGCACATTCCAAGATTCAACTTTAAAAACATTTGACCAACAATTATTATAATATATAATTAAATTTTATTTGCTAAAATTAATATCATTGTATTGACATTTAAATTTACTTTAAGATGGTTATAATTTTGTTACAATAAACCTTATAAACCTTATAGTATATAAGAAATTATAAGTCAAACATTAGTTTTGATGACTATGTCAAATTTGACCATGCCTTATATTGGATGTGACATTTCCTAATACAATGTATTTTGGATAGACTCTTTGTTCAGATAAGCAAATGGCAATTTCTAATAAAAATATAAGAAAACACACATGTTTCCAATATAAAAATTACAAATAAGCCCACGGTGTCAATGACACTGGCCGATGACCTATTTATAAATATCTTTATTACAAATAAGTCTTCTTTTGAAAAAAAATATTTCACATACGTCCTCGACATCAATGATATTGACGCTGCACCCTTTGCATAAGTAAACTTAGTTTCTATGGAGAGGCTAGTGGGATGATGCCATTGTAATTAGTGGTCATATGGGATCACTTCGCTAATGATGTTGGTCCTAAGAAAGGATTCATTTTTAAATAAGTTTTAATGGTCTATTCATGAAATAAGTTTCCAGAAAGACCCAAAAATGGAAAAATAGCCATTTTTGGCATATGATAATTGTGTAGATGGAAAGAGCTGAGGATGGTCCAAAATTGCACAAAGATTTGTATCCGATCTAAAGTAAAACATGGGTTAAAGGATTGTTTAAAGCAAAACTTGGTAATACAAGGTGGCTCCAGGTGAAATCACTAAACTATTTGCAGAATATATCGTGGCTCAAAGCAAATCTTATTGACGCTGAGGTATAAGGTCACTGCGTCAATATTATTGGTATCAACCTTGATAAGAATCCTCGCTATTCCCTCCGTATGTTTTCAAAACAACCGTTTTACACATGCAATTCTATCCTTTTTTTTATTATGCTTTTCTGTATCCTGTATTTTGGAAAAAAAATAACTATTATTATAGGTGAGTTATTAGATTGGTTATAAATAACTAGTACTGCTAGACTATTAGTTCTGTAGTTTTGTTAGCTTTTACAACTTCTTTTTATTACAGAGCGCAGTTTTTAAAGTGCTAAAATTGTACATTTCTTAAAGAAATGTTTATAGTCTTTTAAAAATTCATAATAGCATATTTTTTAATTTGTAATAATTAATATCTTTTATTTAATCATACGATATAACACATCTTGTTTTAATTATGCCATTTAAAATGCAAAACAAAACTCCCGGTCAAACGGTATCCTTGGTTTTGTCTGTTCATTAGAGTAATTTTCAGAAAATGACAAAACATATAGTGAGAAAAATTATCCGTTTGTGTTACAACAATAGCATGAAAATTTATCAACAAAATTTCAATTTTTACATATCACGAGCTTTTACTGTCTGTCACCTACAAGTTTTATTGTTGCATACCACGTAACAAATTACAGTTTGGGATAATTTTCCATGTTTATTAACGTTACAATTAAATTGAAATATATTATTACTTAATGTGACTGTAAGTATTTGTACGGTATGTTAGTTTTGTTGAAATTACTTTTGTTTTTTCATATACTATACTACCCCTCTCTACACCACTACCGAGTTTGGAGGTGTGTTTAGTCAAGCTAAAATTGAAGTTTGGTTGAAATTGGGAATTGATGGAAAAGTTGGATAAAATGTGTGTAGGAAAGTTTTGATTGAGCGTAAAAGTTGGAAGTGTTGATAGAAAAAATATTTTGAAAACTTGCCCTGTTAGTTTCACACCAAACTTCTTCCCAATACTCCCCAACTTCCAGTCACATCACATTACATCCAACTTTCCTACTCAGCATAAACTCCCAAACTGTGTTTTTATCAATACTACTGACTTCTCCAAACTTCACTCCAATGCCAGCAACTAAACGCCAGTCCGGGGCTTTTGGATGCTAGAGTTTGGGACATCCGGTGGATGAGTCTGGCTGCGTAGGCCTGTGTTTAGTTGGATCCAAATTTGATTTAGTTGAAATTGGAGATGATGTGACTGAAAAGTTGTGTATGTTATGACAGATTGATGTTGATGGAAAAATATAGATTGAATTTGAATCAAAACCTTGGACAACCCAGCCTGCTAGAACTGTTTGACGCATCCACTGCATCTGCGATTCTGGCCGCAGAAGCACACAGGCACAGGTGAAGCGAAAGTGTACTCCATACTTCCAGTCCAAGCCAACCAAAAGGAAGTCAAATCCTCCACTCTCTGGCCCTGGGCCAATTCGGCACCCCCTCGAAGCGCGCCACCGGCCGTGCCAGGGGAGAGTCAGTGGTGTTGTGCAGACCCCTTTTCCCAACCCATCTCCCACGTTGTTCGCGTGCACGCTTTTCAAGATTGCCTAAACCGGTAATGTTTTTTATAAAAGTTTCTGAACGAAGTTGCTTAAAAAAATCAAATTAATCCATTTTTTAAAAAAATACGCAAATAACTTATATTATCACGTGCCTAGATGAACCGCATCTCATTTTTCCGTGTTTACTGTGCAATTGGGAAACCTATGTCGAACATGGCTACAGTTGAGACCTCTGCCTCGCCGGGCCCGGCCCAGTCACTCCCCACAATCAATCCACCTCCCACACCACATGCCATGTGGGCCCCCACCACCTCCTTCTCCTCCTGGCCTCCCGCGTGGTGTGCAACTTTTACCCGCTCGCGCCTTCTCCTCCTTTTCGAATTTCCGATTGATCCTTCGATCTCCACCACCGCCCACCGCCCACCGCCGTGATCCTCTCCTCCGCTCCGCTCGACGCCGACGCCGCCGCCGCGGAGAGGCGCGGGTGTGGGTGGCCGCCTTAACCCTAAACCCTCTTGGCTCTGAACATGAATCCCCACGGCGGTGGAACCAAATGCGCGAGCCGGCGCTCCCGCGGCGGTCGGCGGCGGAGCTGGAGCGGCTGGAGGCGTGGCTGGGCCAGCTCGCCTGCGCGGAGGCGCGGCGGAGCTCGCGAGTCGGCGAAGCCGCGGCGCGCGGTGCTCCGGGCGGATTGGGGAGGCGCGCCGGTCCGTACGCTCTCCCGCTTCATCAGGCACAGGCGAACCAGGAGAGGATGAAGCGCAACGCGCGGGGCATCCCACCGCCCACGACGGATCATCTGCCGCACTGCACGTTCTTCCCTCCCTTCCTCGCGCATTACAGGTATTGCCCTGCTGCACATTTATATTTTTCTTATGCTATTGAGCCAGATTCGGGTTAGCTTGGTTGGCTGCTTGCGGAATTTGTGAGGAGAACCCCCTTTTTTGAATTTAGTACTATGGATGGTTGCAGAGGTGGTTAGCCTGCGTTTGTGCTTCCTTTAGGCAGTGCGTTTCGCGTTTTTTTTTTTGTTGCCCAAACCCGCTGCTTCTGTGTTTAATGCTAATGCATTTTGTAGGTTGAAGGAGTAGTATCTCCTTTGTTTTTTTAGTTTGTGTTTTTTTTTTGTTGGGCTATCGATCGGAGTACAAGATCTTGAGAAAATTAGATCCATAGCACAGAAAAAAATGCAGTAACAAAAAATAGCACAAGAAATTTCCGCTTTCGATTCATAGCACAGACCACCGGTTTTTCTTCGTCCCGTAGCACTTCCGATCGCATTTTGAAGTAACGGGTGTTAGATTGGATTTGAGAAATTTTCGTCGGACTCATTGCCCTTCGTCTCATCTCCAACGACGGCCGCTCAACGACGCCAACGACACCACCGTCCGCCTCTTCATGCCGTCCGGCCCAGGCATCAGCGTCGACGACGGCCGTGGCCGCGGCAGGTTGCCGCTGATGCTGTACTTCCACGGTGGTGGGTATGTCCTCTTTCGCGCAGCGTTCAAGCCATTCCACAACACCTGCACGACCCTCGCGGCCACCATCCCCGCGGTCGTCGCCTCCGTCGACTACCGCCTTGCGCCTGAGCACCGCCTCCCTGCCGCGTTTGAGGACGCCGCCGACGCGGTCCGGATGGTGTGCTCGTACGCCGCGGGCTCGCCCGGCTGCAGGCCCCTGTTCCTGCTGGGCAGCCACGCCGGCGCGAGCATCGCGTTCCACGCGGCGCTGGCGGGGTGGACGAGGGCGTGGAGCTACGTGGGCTGATACTCAACCCGTCGTCTTCCTCACGGTCTTACCGCCGCTGCATCACCTCCTCTCTTCCCACCATTGACGACTCCCCTTCCTCCTCATCCCTGTCTCCGCTCGATCTCCTCGTGACCACAGGCGGGGAAAGGAAGCGACCCATTGGTGGCTCCCCCCATCCGCAAGAGCTCCAGCATGGGGAACCTTTCCCTCATATCCTCTTCTCCGCCGCCGAATCTAAAGGCCAAGAATGATGTTCAGTTCCTATTAGAAGAATTGAGCAATTCTCTGTTAAAGAAACTGACCTGAGCTCGGCAATGCAAATCAATGGTTTCCTTGGAGTTCGGAATTTAATTTTTGCAAATCATTGATTAAGCAGTACACAACAAACTAGTTCATCAAGAATTACTAGCCACCACCGCCGAGCAAGCCGTGACATTGATTCCGCTGGCTGCCGGGCAAGCCGCCGCCGAGTATCCTGCCAGCCGCTGCCGTTGTCGCCATTTTCGCCCCGTCCCATGCGCCGCCTAGCCGGCTGCTCTCACTACAGAACAATGATGAACATGCAATGGTCCAGCCCAAAGTCATGTACTCGTGTGAATACGGGAGGACTAAGGGCAAATTTGTCATTTTTTATTCCTGCTCACGACCAAACGCTTAACCCTCACGGCAGATCTGACGGAAATACCATGGATCGAAAAAAACAAGTATGTTGTGCTACCAGTTGAAAGTGAAAATTTTTTGTGCTATTTTTTGGTACCGGCTTAACGTCTGTGCTATAGATCGAATTTTCTCTAGAATCTTCCCAAGTTGTGATCGGGAGAATGCTTTGATGGTGACGCTCAGTTCTCGAATTACATGCTTGTCGCCTTGTCGATAGCATTCTTAAATTTTTCCTCCTTTAATTCTGCTACCCTTAAAGTCGGGGTTTTGGAAATCGGTTGTTTTTAGCTTTGTTGGTTCGTATGATTGGCATTTTCTACTCCTTTTTTTTTTTACCTTTGCATTTCGCCCATTTGGTATGGTTGATTTGGTTTGCATGTTGTTTCTCATACTTCTTCTTTTTGTAGATCTGTAGTTGTTACTCCTAAATTGTGAAGTACTCCTACTTCTTAGACTAATCAGTCTTGTGGTTACACAGAGGAATCTATATCCACTCCACTGTACTACAATGAGGTTCAAATGGATGTTCAAACACCCAACGACATGGTGGAGGTTGGGAGTCCCAACCAACAGATGCCGCTCCGTTTGCATGACAATGGCGGTTCTTCCGGACATATTGCTCGTGTGGTTCCGGACCTTGCTAACCCAGCAGTTGGGAGCCCATATGGTCGAATACCTTCTGTGTTGCCGCAGAACCAGAACTGCGTTGAAGGTTATACGCCTTCCCGGGGAATGGTTTCTCCTGCGTCCAACCAGGTGGCTGTGCAGATTAACTTTCCTACCCAAGCAATGGCTCATGCTGTGCCTAATGATGTTATGGTTGGTAGCCCTGGCCACCGCATGCCATCTGGGCTGCAGAGACATATGGAGATTGACAGCCCCATCCAGCCGATCGTTTCTACTCCAGAAAGAGTTTCCACCCCGAGCCCTGTGCGGGATCTATCAAGACGTGTCGAGAATATGGCTGGCCCCTCAGGAAGTCCTCCATGTCCCATTTGGGTGATGCTGCAAATTCCTCCAGCAATCTGTCCTGACACGGCCAATGTGTTGAGGGAGGTAGTGAGCCCTCAGATGCTAGCGCTGGGAGAGTTGGAGTTCAGGAAGATATTTATGATTTTTGCTTATCTTTCCTGGTTAGATTCTCTTCAGTTTATGCTTTTTACATAATGAAGAACAAAGGAATGCTGTTTTTATAGCAGAACATGGACTATTTTCTAAGGCTAATATGGCTTTTATCTGTGTTATGCTGTTGCTAATACATCATTTTCTCTTTTTGTTACAGGAATAAGAAAGGAGTAAAGCCTCCATTATCTACACCAAAAAGTAGTAAGATAGAAGATGTCCTCTCCGTGAACAGTATCAGATCCTTGAAGTCAATGTCCATGGCTCAATTTGAGTCACGAATCTGGAGCACATTTGGTCATGAGAATATATCATCTTCAGATAGAGCAAAGGTTATGTCAAACGGGTATCCTTGGTTGTTTTTCATTAGAGTAATTTTCAGAAAATGACAACTATAGTGAGAAAATTATCGGTTTGTTACAACAATAGCATGAAAATTTATCACAAAATTTCAATTTTTACATGTCACGAGCTTACTGTTGTCACCTACATGTTTTATTATTGCATACCACGTAAAAAATACAGTTTTTGGATAATTTTCCATATATTAACGTTACAATAAGTTGAAATATATATTACTAATGTTACTGGTAGTTTTGTTACGGTTGTAGTTTTTTGAAATTTACTTTTTTTTTCATTACTAGTACTACCCCTCCTACTACCACTACCGAGTTTGGAGGGTGTGTTTAGTTCAAGCTAAAATTGAAGTTTGGTTGAAATTGGAATTGATGGAAAAGTTGAAAAATTTGTGTGTAGGAAAGTTTTGATGTGACGTAAAAGTTGGAAGTTTGAAGAAAAAATTTGAAACTTGCCCTGTTTAGTTCACACCAAACTTCTCCCAAACTCCCACTTTCCATCACATCACATTACATCCAAAACTTTCCTACTCACATAAACTCCCAACTTTTTTTTCAAACTACTGACTTTCTCCAAACTTCACTCCAATTGCAGCAACTAAACGCAGCCGGGCTTTGGATGCTAGAGTTTGGAACTTCGGATGAGATGGCTAGTGTAGGCTGTGTTTAGTTGGATCCAAAGTTTGGATTTTAGTTAAAATTGAAGATGATGTGACTGAAAAGTTGTGTATGTATGACAGATTGATGTGATGGAAAATAATTGAAGTTTGAATCAAAACTTTGGATCACACAGCTGTAGGAACTTTTGACGCATCACTGCATCTGCCGATTCTGCCGCAGAAGCACACTAGCACAGGGAAGCCGAAAGTGTACTCCATACTCCAGTCCAAGCAACCAAAAGGAATCAATCCTCCACTCTCTGGCACCTGGGTCCCACATTCGGCACCGCCCTCCGAAGCGCGCCACGCGGCCGTGCCAGGGAGTAGTCAGTGTGTTTGCAACCCCTTTTTCCCAACCCATCTCCTACGTTTTCCGCGTGCACGCTTTTCAAACTGCTAAACGGTATGTTTTTTTTAAAAAGTTTCTATACGGAAGTTGCTTAAAAAAATCAAATTAATCCATTTTTTTAAAAAATTAGCAAATACTTAATTAATCACGTGCTAATGGACCGTTCTGTTTTTCGTGTTTACTGTGCAAGTTGGGAACCTATGTGCGAACATGGCTACAGTGAGTACCTCGCCTCGCCGGGGCCCGGCCCAGTCACTCCCCACAATCAATCCACCTCCCACACCCACTGCCATGTGGGCCCCCACCACCTCCTCCTCCTCCTGGCCTCCCGCGTGGTGTGCAACTTTTACCCCGCTCGCGCCTTCTCCTCCTTTTCCGAATTTCCGATTGATTCCTTCGATCTCCACCACCGCCACCGCCCACCGCCGTGATCCTCTCCTCCGCTCCGCTCAACGCCGACGCCGCCGCCGCGGAGAGGCGCGGGGTGGGGTGGCCGCCTTAAACCCTAAACCCTCTTGGCTCTGAACCATGAATCCCCACGGCGGTGGGAACCAAATGCGCGAGCCGGCGCTCCCGGCGGCGGTCGGCGCGGAGCTGGAGCGGCTGGAGGCGTGGCTGGGCCAGCTCGCCTGCGCGGAGGCGCGGCGACGAGCTCGCGGAGCTCGGGCGACCGCGCGGCGCGGGTTCCGGGCGGATTGGGGGGCTGCGCCACTGGTGCCGTACGCTCTCCGTGCTTCATCAGGGCACCATGGCGAACCAGGAGAGGATGAAGCGCAACGCGCGGGGCATCCCACCGCCCATCGCGGTCTACGCCGCACTGCACCTCTCCGCCCCTCCTCGCGAGTTACAGGGTCCTTGCTTCCTTTGCGTTCGAACATTTATTTTATTCGTTAGTGCGTAATTGGCCAACCTTGCGTGGATTACTCTGGGTTGCGTGCCTTGCGGAATTGCTGAGGTGAAGGAGACCCCTTTGTTGGAATTTAGTACTAATGATGGTTGCAGAGGTGGGTTAGCCTGCGTTTGTGCTTCCGTTTATGGCAGTGCGTGTTCGCGTTTTTTTTTTTGCTGCCCAAAGCCCTGTTCCTGTGTTTAGAATTGCCTAATGCATTTTGTAAGGTTGAAGGGAGTACGTATCTCCTTTGTTTTTTTAGTTGTGTTTTTTTTTTGTTGGGGCTATCGATCGGAGTACAAGATCTTGAGAAAATTAGATCCATTAGCACAGAAAAAAATGCAGTAACAAAAAATAGCACAAGAAAATTTCCGCTTTCGATTCATAGCACAGACCACCGGTTTTTCTTCGTCCCGTAGCACTTCCGATCGCATTTTGAAGTAACGGTGTTAGATTGGAGTTGAGAAATTTTCGTCGGACTCATTGCCCTTCGTCTCGCATTCTCAACGACGGCCGCTCAACGACGCCAACGACACAAACGTCCGCCTCTTCTTATGCCGTCCGCCCAGGCATCAGCGTCGACGACGCCGCGGCCGCGGCAGGTTGCCGCTGATGCTGTACTTCCACGGGCGGGTATGTCCTCTTTCGCGCAGCATTCGAGCATTCCACAACACCTGCACGGCCCTCGCGGCCACCATCCCCGCGGTCGTCGCCTCGTCAACTACCGCCCTGCGCCTGAGCACCGCCTCCTGCGCGTTTGAGGACGCCGCCGACGCGGTCCGGATGGTGTGCTCGTACGCCGCGGGCTCGCCCCGCAGGGCCCCTGTTCCTGATGGGCAGGCACGCCGGCGCGAGCATCGCGTTCACGCGCGGCTGGGCGGGGTAGACGAGGGCGTGGAGCTACGTGGGCTGATACTCAACCCGTCGTCTTCCTCACGGTCTTACCGCGCTGCATCACCTCCTCTTTCCCACCTTGACGACTCCCCTTCCTCCTCATCCCTGTCTCCGCTCGGTCTCCTCGCTGACCACAGGCGGGGAAAGGAAGCGACCATTGGTGGCTCCCCCATCCGCAAGAGCTCCAGCATGGGAACCTTTCCCTCATATCCCTCTTCTCCGCCGGCGAATCTAAAGCACAAGAATGATGTTCAGTTCCTATTAGAAGAATGAGCAATTCTCTGTTAAAGAAACTGACCTGAGGTCTGGCAATGCAAATCAATGGTTTCTTGGAGTTCGGATTTATTTTTGCAAATCATTGATTAAGCAGTACACAACAAACTAGTTCCATCAAGATTACTAGCCACCACGCCGAGCAAGCCGTGACATGTATTCGCTGGCTGCCGGCAAGCGCCCGCCGAGTATCTGCCAGCCCGCTGCCGTTGTCGCCATTTTCGCCCTGTCCCAATGCGCCGCCTAGCCGGCTGCTCTCACACAGAACAATGATGAACATGCAATGGTCCAGCCAAAGTATGTACTCATGTGTGAATACGGGAGGATAAGGCAATTTGTCATATTTATTCCTTGCTCACGACCAAACGCGCTTAACCCCAGCCAGATCTGACGGAGAATACCATGGACGAAAAAAACAAGTAGTGTTGTGCTACCAGTGAAAGTGAGAAATTTTTGTGCTATTTTTTTGGTACCGGCTTAACGTTTGTGTATAGATCGAATTTTCTCTTAGAATCTTCCCAAGTTGTGATCGGGGATTCTTTGATGGTGACGCTCAGTTCTCGAATTACATGTTGTCGCCTTGTCGATAGCATTCTTAAATTTTTCCTCCTTTAATTCTGCTACCCTTAAACGGGGGTTTTGGAAATTGGTTGTTTTTAGCTTTGTTGTTCGTATGATTGGCATTTTCTACTCCTTTTTTTTTTACCTTTGCATTTCGCCCATTGTATGGTTTGATGGTTGCAGTGTTGTTTCTCATACTTCTTCTTTTTGTAGATCTGTAGTTGTTATCCTAAATTGTGAAGTACTCCTACTTCTTAGACTAATCAGTCTTGTGGTTACACAGAGGAATCTATATCCACTCCACGTACTACAATGAGGTTCAAATGGATTTCAAACACCAACGACATGGTTGGAGGTTGGAGTCCCAACCAACAGATGCCGCTCTCGTTTGCAATGACAATGGCGGTTCTTCGGACATATTGCTCGTGGGTTCCTACCTGGCTAATCAGCAGTTGGGAGCCCATATGGTCGAATATTCTGTGTGTTGCCGCAGAACCAGAACTGCGTTGAAGGTTATACGCCTTCCCGGGAAGGTTTCTCCTCTGCTCAACCAGGTGGCTGTGCAGATTAACTTTCCTACCCAACAATGGCTCATGCTTTGCCTAATGATGTTGATGCGGTTGGTAGCCTGCCACCGCATGCCATCTGGGCTGCAGAGACATATGGAGATTGACAGCCCATCCAGCCGATCGTTTCTACTCCAGAAAGAGTTTCCACGCCGAGCCCTGTGCGGGATCTATCAAGAGCGTGTCAGAATATGCTGGCCCCTCAGGAAGTCCTCCATGTCCCTATTGTTGGTGATGCCGCAAATTCCTCCAGCAATCTGTCCTGACACGGCCATGTTGTTGAGGAGGTAGTGAGCCCTCAGATGCTAGCGCTGGAGAGTTGGAGTTCAGGAAGATATTATGATTTTTGCTTATCTTTCCTGGTTAGATTCTCTCTTTATTGCTTTTTACAAATGAATGAACAAAGGAATGCTGTTTTTATACAGAACATGGACTATTTTCTAAGGCTAATATGGCTTTTATCTGTGTTATGCTGTTGCTAATACATCATTTTCTCTTTTTGTTACAGGAATAAGAAAGGAGTAAAGCCTCCATTATCTACACCAAAAGAGTAGAAGATAGAAGATGTCCTCTCCGTGAACAGTATTCAGATCCTTAAGTCAATGTCCATGGCTCAATTTGAGTCACGAATCTGGAGCACATTTGGTCATGAGAAAGTATATCACTTCAGTATAGGAGCAAATGTTATAGCAAACCCAGTACTCTTAATAATTTTCACTAAAGGTCTCTAAAAATGATCAAACATGATGATCCCTTTTCATATTGGATTGTGATCATTGTAAATGGAACCATAAGTAGATATAATCTGCACCTACGCAAGTCATTGTCCTTGAATTTTGTATGTCCGTAGATAACATAATGCATGCTTACTCTAGTGCACATTGGTTCTCAGCTTCTGATGCCTTCCAGATATCACGCTTTCTTCATTATGATTCTAGGGTCCATGTTTGCTAGATGTACTTCTGACTTGTAGCTCCTAACTTAAATGTCGACTTGATTTACTTAATAACTACAAAAAAAAATTGAAATGGCTACTTGATTACAATCATATGACACTGCATACCATGATGGATGGAACAAAAACTACCTTTTGTACCCAGGTTTTGAGTGGCCAGTTCTTCAGAATGCTGGGACGTCACAATTCATTTCCTACGATAAGTCTGGGCCGGCTGACATGTTATCCACAACCATTATATCTTTTACATCTTTCTAGCAATACAATTGTGCATGTTTTTCATTCACAATTTCCTTATGAGAATATTATGCTAACATTTTATTTTTCTGTTTTTCACTATTTGTTCCTTTTCCTCTATAGTAAGTTATAACTTGAGCCTGATGAAATTATTCTCCATGTAATGCTTGCAGAACCTTGATTCTGGTCCAGGTATGTCAAAAGTCTACCGTTGTAATGTTGAGATAAGAGGGGGTACAGTTGTCAAAATTTTCAAGGTGTGTGGTGCTTTTGATACTTTTATACGTGCTCATTGTTTAACCATGATATTTTTAGATGGCCTACTATTTGATGTTCTCCTATCTACCAGTCATGATTGTGTAATGTTCATGTTCATTGCTGTTGACTGTTTGCGAATCTACCCCTCACATAAAGGTGTATATCACCCATGCATCCTTCTTAAGCTGCCTAAGATTTTTCTGGAAGTTCTAATATAAAGACTAATTGCAATAAAGGTCAAGGCGCCAAAATCAACAAATGCTGCACTCTGTGATAATTTATTTTGTAAGGAACTTAAGGTGCCATCGTTATATTTTTAACATTGGCTGGGTGCAGGGACCATATATTGAGAATAGGAGGACTCATCTTCAGAAAGTTCTTGGTGATGATAACGTCCTTGTAGTAAACTTTATGGAGATACCTTCAGACACTGAGACTGATTTGTCTACCTATTTGGAACACTACCATAAGGTTGCTGAAGAGGGTATTGTTTTGGGTTTGCGCCGCTATCGATTTTTCCGTAAGTTACCTTTTGTTGCAATGCTGGATCTATTTGGATTTAATACGAGTGGTAGGCTGATGAATACACATAATGTAGACATGGTTACTGCAATTTATGATATGCCATTAGGGTCAAAGTTCTCTAATGTCTTCATACAAACAATGGTAACAGATTTTTTGAAGACATGAACTTAGGGTGATTTGGGTCATGTTAACTGGCATGGGGATGACACACATGCTTTTTTTAGAATTATCGGAAAAAAATGGATTACTAGAAATAGTACTGTAATTATATGCAAATTAGAAAGCAATATCCAGTAACCAGTATGAGGTTGCCAACAGGTCAATTTGTTGCTGAGAAACTAGTGCCATTTTCTGAGTTGTAAACTCTTGTATTGTTACCAAATGTCCCCATTATGTTTCATGGTTCCTAATTTGTCACTGTTTCATGATTGGATCTGCATTGATTAATGTGCCTTTTTTAGTTTACAAGGACGGCGGGAAAGAGAATAAAATGAAAGAAGAGAATAGAGAAGAAGAAAACAAGAAATGTACTTCATCTGTCAGATGCTACTTTGTTCGCACTGAGTCTGGGTGGAACATGGATGAACCTTACATACTCTCTGGCAGAATGATTGGTCAGGCTCGTGACCTATTCATGCACATCCGTACTGTTCTCACCTTGGCGAAATATATGCTCAGGTTTTTCCTTGACTTCTGAATAATATCAGTTAATCTATGCAGCATGGGTGCAATTACTGGGTGATGTCGAGCTTAGTTGCAGAAAATGGTTTTGCTACCATGATAGCAACATGTGTTCTTATAAAATACTCCTTATATGCCATGGGAAGTTCACCGGTTTCTTTATATGCCATCGAAAATTAGTTATTCTTTTTGACGCGAAAGGTAGAGAAGCTCTACCTTTTAACCATTGTATTAATGGTGGGCCATCGAATAGAATTTCCATGCTCTCTTATGCCATCCACATCAGTACATCACCATGATATTCAGTTGCCAAGGAAGAGTACAAAATCACCCTTCTCCCTTCTCTCCGCCTTTCCTTTTTTTTTTCAGGAGATCTGCCTTTCTTCTTCACCTTATGTACCCTTCTCTCTCCTGGATTCATTTTCCCCTGTCAAAAAAAAAGAAGATCATTTTGAAGGTCCGCTCTTCTGTATAACTGCATTAGCTCCGCTCAACAAAAGTATCTGCGAGTAGTGTAGGCAGCATCGATAAACCAAGGTTAATGGGCATGATTTATTTCCCTCCTTTCTAGCATCCAGCAATATATGGATACACTCCTCTGGCTGAGCCATGGCATTAATTCCATCAGCTGGACCTAGGAAATGGAGGAGCTGAGCTTCTCGTGCCAAGAGGTTCCTTGTGTTGTTTGGTGTTGGCCTCGTCCACGGTGGCGGCGGTGAGACAAGGATCTTAGGACAGAAGGGCTATACCATATTTCAGATTTGGAGCAGCATACCATGATTAATTATCATGGCCTGTATGTGCGCAGGATGACGATCACGCCGGTGCATGAGGGGCAACAATACTGTCTCTGTGCAATGGGCATTGGGAGGCGGCTGTGGGGGCAATGGGCATGCAGAGGACAACAGTGCCTGGCATTGGGATGATGGGACCCCACCGCTCTGCCGCTGACTGGAGCAGGGGGTGCTGGTGCAGAGAGGATGATGCTGGTGCTTGGGCAAAGGGAGAATACTAATGGGAAATATTGTGGATTTAGGGAAGACAGTAGTGGGGATAGAGACGAGGGAGCCAAGGGCAAATTTTGTCATTCTTTTGACAATACTGGCATTATTTCTCTTCTTAATAGTGCCATGGTGACGTGGATGCCAGAAGATGACACTGAAATTTATTTTGATGGCATAGAAAGGAATAGCTCATTTTTATGGCATTTAAGGAAAACAGTGAAAATTCAGTGGCATATAAGGAATTCTCTAAAATAGAAGGATGTGCATTTTAGAAGGATTGAAATTTCTTAAACTGGGAGATAAGCTTGTATTTCCACAAGTCCATTGCCTACCTTATTGTTCATTTTCATTATTGTTGCTATCGAACTATTTGGGCCCACTTAATAGAAGAAAACTAACTGTTGGACTCTGATTTCACCTCTTGCATGTGAGTGTTCTGTTACATTAAACCTCATGTCTTCTGTTGTAACATTGCAGGTTTGCTTTGATAGTCTCCAAAACTATCACATTGGATGTTGATTTATCAGAAGTTCTTGTCAAACTCATTGATGATGAGCCTTGCTTGGTAATTCTCCATCCTCTCCAATATTTGGTCTTGCTTCTGGAATGTAACACCTTTTTATTGTAATATCTCAGGATGAACATGGCAAAGAAGTTTTTAGAGATGGGGAGCGGTTGATACATACTGACGGGACAGGCCTTATATCTGAAGATTTGGCTCAGAAATGCACTTATAGTAACTCAAAGGGAAAATTGTTAGAGCCACAGGTATGTTTGTGAACTTGTGTCACTCTTATTACCTTCAATGAATTTCTACCTCCATTTCATATTATAAGTCGCTTTGATTTTTTCTTTAGTCAAAATGTTTAAAGTTTGACCAAATTTATAGAAAAACGTAGCAACATTTTTAACCCAAAACAAACATATTATCAAAATATATTTTCTGTTACATTTAATGAAACTAATTTGGTGTTATAGATGTCGCTAAATTTTTCTATAAACTTGGTCAAACGACTCAAACCTAAAAAAGTTTGACTAGAAAAAAGTCAAAGTGACTTATAATATGAAATGGAGGGAGTCGCTCGGGACTTTTGTTGCTATATATATTTTAACCTGTCAGACATTTTTTGGTTACTCTGAGGGTTATGGTTTTGTGAAGCATTTTTACTAAATCAGAAGCATTTGTGGATTATCTGATTGTTTATAAGGTATAAGGTGAACTCATGCACACCGGTGAAAAAGTTTGACAAACACAATTCATCAAAGTGCAGCATACTAGTAAGAGAAAGGAACAATCATGGTGTTGCTCATACATATGTACACATGCCATGAAACATCATTACGACTTTGTGATAAAGTTACAGAAAGAAGGAACTGAACCCTAGCTCAGTTGGTGGGAAATGTGGATGTACACCACTACATCCTCACCACCTTAGTTCGGGTCATCTTTGGCTCTAACTTGTCTGCTTAATTAAATTGATACCATTTTCGTTCTTGTTGCCCCTCATATGGGAAGCAAATAACTGTTGGTACATTGTTTTTGCATTACCAATATACTGTTTTGTGACATTATTTCTCGTTCCTAATTGAAGTACCTCTTATGTTAAACTTTTATTTGTGTTGATTCATTTCATTATTAGGTAGGAATGTGCCAATCCTAAAATTTTCCTGCTGTCATATCTATTGCACAGCTTTTGCATTCAGTTTCAGGGTGGGCTCAACCGCTCAAATGTTATTGCCACTGACTTATAATTCGAAAATCCAGATATAAATATCAGCTGCCATTAACTTCTATTACTGTGCTTCATTCAACCTTAATGGCAATGTTTTGTTCCATGCTTTAAGCTATCTGAGAATTTTTCCCATTATTTCAGGACATTGTGGATTGTGCTGCAAGCAAATTGATGGGGTCTAACAACACCACTGAATATGTATTGTATTAACTATAAGATGTTCTGATTTACCCCTTTTCTGTTTTTTCTATGTTTGTTGTTCTTATCTATTTTATTTTTCTAGCCTCTTCTTATTCAACTCCGCCTGTTCTACAATGGATCTGCTGTAAAGGGAACAGTCCTAGTTGACAAGCGGGTATGCACTGTTTTCTAAGACAATTAGTTTGTAAGCAGGTTTGGTATCAAAATAATTTCTTCAGGATTACCTCTTTATTCCAATCTTGGTTCATAGTTGCTTGAACATCTATATATTAGCGCCTTCCATATGTTTGCGCTGTACAATCGGAGATTGTGTAGTACGGGTCTTGCAATTTAATTTCATAATTTTTTATTTATTTTTTAGAACACGCAGGAGAATTTCATAATATATGATTATGTAAAAGTAGTATACAAGAAGAGCCGTATTTATCCGTGCTTCATTCAGGATTGGTGTGCTATTTCTTGCATCTCATCATTTCCTAAGACCGCCTGATCATTTCTTTGTTTGTTCATGTTGACATAATCTTTGCTGATATCCTCTTATTGTCATAGTTGCATTGGCCGAGTGGCCTTCACTGTCTTTACCAATATATGCATTGTTTACATAATTTTGAAGTGTACAGATCATGTCCTTTTTCTATCTTATCTTGACTGACCCTATATCTTGAGTGTACTTTATAAGAAATAATAAAGTCTCCTGTTGCAGCTTCCTCCTAGGACTATACATATCCGACCATCAATGTTAAAAATAAAAACTTATCCAGAATTATCTGGTGTCCAATCTGTCAACTCATTGGACATAGTCTCTGCACGAAATGCCAAGAAAAGTCTATCTGGGGTTCAGTCCGTGAATTCTTTTGAAATAGTCACTACAAGGTATGCCAAATATCTGAGTTGCATTGCTATGTAAGGTATGGTGAATAATGGCTTAACACATATTAATGCTTTGTATTGCATGCCTACATCTTTTTAGATCCTCTGCAGAGTATAATTATGCTATCAAGTAGCATTATTTTCATCCCTTTCGTTTCTTTAGTTATACGTCACACATCACGTGTCATCTTTCGTAAGTGTGGTTGAAGCCAGAAACTTTGAGATGTTAGTTTCGCCTACAGTCGCTGTTAGTTTTTTTTAGAATATTTCCAGTGCATCCTCTTTTAGGCAACGCAAATGGCCATGAAAAACTGCAAACAAGGAAAACACTGGCTTTGCAATTCATGACATAATCAGGCATGTACGAAATTTCAGCTTAAAATCCATGATGTGCTAGGATAAACACAGAGGACAAATTTTGGTGAATTGTAGATCTCTCTCTCTCTCTCTCTCTCTCTTCTCTAATGCCCAGGAGAATTGTGCTTCATTTCATTAAGACAGAAACAAAAAATATATAAGAAAAATAATTAAAAAAATGGTGAATTGTATCTCTCTCTCTCTCTCTCTATCCAGATTTCCTATACGGCAGAATGAATTTTGATTTGAAAATTTGATGCTGATAGATTGATTTTTTGTCAAGGTTGCCATTGCCATTCTTTTTTTTTCCAGAATTTTTCAGGACCATCCACACAACCCACCCGGATATATTTTTCCCAGTTACTGCTACAGTTGCTATGAGGTGGCATAACTTGGAAATCAGAACAACAAAATACGTTTGATGTGTTAGATGTGAAACTCACTTTTTTTTTTCTATAAATAGGATTACTTGCCTTTGCTTAGTAATTTAAGTTTAGGTTTTTGGATGAGTTGTTGGTACATGAAACTCAGATGTCCAAAGGAACGAACTCTGCATTTAAATCGTTGTGGTATTTGGGATTTTGGGTGGGCTGGTGGCCAGACTTGGAGGTTCCTTACTGTGGTTTAAGTGCTGTCACATGTCTAATCCTCATGGTTGGGGCCGGTTAGGTAGAGGCAGGAGGGAGAGTAAAGCTGAGCTCATTAGGTAGGTGTGTAAGGGGTAGTAAAGCTTTTTGATTGGCAACAGGCAGTCAGTTCTATTTTTTGTTCACAGTAAGTAATATCATTTCTTTTTCTCAGCAATCGATCAGGAAGGACATTCACATCAAATAATTTAATTGCATTACTTCACTATGGAGGAGTTCCAGAAGAATTCTTTATGGAGCTTCTGCAAACTGCGATTGAAGAGGCTGACAATGCTCGTTTTGATTATGCTGGCGCACTGAACAGTTAGTTCGAACTACCCTCATTGCATTGCACTGTGTTCTGTACAATTTGTATATATGTGCTTCTTCATTCTGTAGAACCTGTACTCATCTTACTAGTTGTAATAGAGTTACTATTTTCTTTATATTTTTCAGTCACCTGTCCGTGTTTGATCCGGACTAATATTCTCATGTTCTTGCAGTTGCATTCAACTATGCTGACATGGAAGATTCAATGCCAGCACGGATGATTCTTTCTGGAATCCCACTAGAAGAGTCGTACTTGCAATCTAGGCTGGATTTCATGTCTCTACTGGAAAGAAAAGGAATCAAGAATGGAAAGATACCAATTGATGACTGCTATTATTTGATGGGTACTGCAGACCCTACAGGAAAACTTGGACCTAATGAAGTCTGCGTGATACTGTTAGTAATGGAAATACTCTTTTGCTTCTTCTTGGTGTTTGAGTGTGTGTTTTTTTGTTATGCTTCAATGATCCTCTGTTACCACATAAGATAGGAGTATCATTATCCACCATGGGCATCACTGGAACTACTTTAATGTCTTACAGTCTTCTTTAGTTGTAACGCACCAACATTACCATTTTTCTTGCTATTTACAATCCTCAATTTTGAATCACAACTCAAAGGTTAGATTGGTTTGCATGTATTCTCTTTTCGCAACCGGACTGTATTTTTTATTCAAACTATGCCGAAAATAGTGGCAACAATATTGGTCGCAATTGCGAATTTTGTCAGTAAATGGAGTCTAAAGAAAGTATTGAACTGACAACATAAGATCATAAATACATGTCATGTATTTGGACCCTCAAGACTTTAATGCCATTCTTTAGTTCATTCAACCTATTTTTGAATTTCTTGAGTATATCTGTATATGGCCTTTTTTAGCTCAGTAATTTGATCTGTTTAATTGTTTTTAATAGTTAGGAAAAAAAATTCTACCAACAGATACTACCTCTGTTTTTCAATAGATGACGACATTGATTATTGATAGAACGTTTGACCATTCATCTTATTAAAAAAATTAGTGTAAATAACAAAAATATAATTCATGCTTAAAGTTTTTTTAATGATAAAACAACTTGCAACAAAATAAATGACCCTTGTATAATTTTTTTGAAAAAGAAGAATGGTCAAATGTCATGCCAAAAGTCAATGATGTCAGCTATTAAAAAATGGGGAGAGTATATTGGATTACGAAAAGGGGTTTGAATTTGCCAAAGATAATAACTTTGTTCTTTGCTATATATATTCCTTGCATAAATGTGCATCAATATGCAAGTATTAATTTGTAGCGTGCCTCTTATGTTTTGGGTCTTTTTTACTTATTTGCTTTATATGTGGTTAAACAGTGATTATGGCCAAGTTTCTGGAGATGTTCTTGTGTATAAATATCCTGGCTTACATCCTGGTGATATACATGTCTTGAAGGCAACATATAGTAGCGACATAGAGAAGGTTGTGGGAAATTCTAAACATGCGATACTCTTCCCTACTACTGGACAACGGTCTTTGGCTGATGAGATGGCCAATAGTGATTTTGATGGTGACATCTACTGGGTCTCATTAAACCCAAAGGTATGTTAATTCCTGATTAACATTTTACTGTGAAGTTTATTGGAAATCATCGTCTTGGGAGATGCACCTATTATTGTTTTTGTGCTTGATTATCTTTTATGGTCAGTAAAATCCCTGACAGAGTTTTGCTCAGTTGCCCCTAGTCCACAGCGTAGTTGTTCCATTCATACAGCAGTCATGCTACTTTACCCATGGTCTATGTCGATTGTATTTATCCATGTAATGCTCTTGGAAATGATCTGTTTTTTATAAGAGAAGTGTCCGATGTTATAACTCCAGGAAAAATGGCTCTTTCGCCAAACCTGAGGAGCTAATTTGGTCACTGCACCCAAACTAAATGATATGAAATGTCATAGCTCCTTCGCTTTTAGAAGAATTCAGTTATTAGTATGCTTAGGTTTTAATGAGGAAAAGGCTTGTTTTACAACATTAACCTCAAACCTCAAAAGTAGACACTATTCAAAATCTGGACGATCAAAATCGTTCACTTTATACCTTAGCCTGAATCGGATTGTTTTTACATGACATTCATTAAGGTAGGCCAAGGTTGAATTATTTTTGAATTTTTGGAATTAGCGAGTTGACATAAAAAATATGGACAAATTCTTTAGTCGCACCTTGGAGTATTTATAACCTAGTTAGTCTCAAGTGAAACAGAGTATATTTTAGTCAGTGAATGAAAATTGGCTTATTTAGTTTTGAACACATCTTTTTCCAGATGCTTATACTTTATTTTTCTCGTACTAAATTTTCTAGGCTATATATACACCATAATATTATTGAGAATTTTCCAGAACTGATTCAGGTGTTTTCTGATTCTGAATGTTAAAAAATATACACCAGGTATAAATGGTTTTTGAATTTTTTATGATAACTAAATGACTTAAATTTTCTTTTTGATTGGTTGTTGGGAGTATTGAAAACTTGGATAAATTTAGTCGAACATTTATATAAATTTTTAGGTATTTATTTTTTAACATTATTTTTGAAGGGCCAGTTATACTTTATCTAGGTCCACTGTACTGGTTAGAGGTTTCCAGAACGTTTTGAAATCGTTTACTAAGTCAGTTTAAAATTGGTTCGGCCTTGGGTGACATCGTCATGTTGCCAAAACAGGTCTGCGTTTGGGGTGAACTTGAAAGGTGATTGGTTTTGAAGTTCAGGGTGGTGTTTAAGACCAATAAAGTTCACTTGGGAAAATATTTTCTCGTAAACGCAGGAGAGAAAAAAAAATCCATTTCATTAAGAAGTATAACACACTTACAAGTTACAAACGAGGGCTTACGAAAACCCTCCCACAGAAAACACACCACGAAATGTGACGCACGACCACACCTTCAAGGACAACCTAGCTGCCCGAGGCAGGCAACCTACAGATGAACTCTTGGAGCGCATGCTCTCCAGCTAGACACCACAAACTAGCCTCGGTTGTGGTGGTGGACTCACAACCTACAGAGGACTTGATCCATTGAACATGTAATCATTCCGGTCTTTCCAAATCTCCCAATCTACTACGATAATCAACGAGTTCAACCCCTTACGCTGCTCCTTAGGAATCTCCTTGACAACCTTCCACCACCATCCTGAAAAATGGGATACTGAAGGCTGAGGGGCCGCATCCACCAATCCCAGCTTAAGATCAAGGTCCATACTTTTCCTGGAAAAGACACATGAGACAAGAATATGCTTCATGGTTTCATCCTCTTGATGACATAGGCCAGGTGTGGTAACCCACACTTGGCTAGACGGTCTGATGTCGAACATCGATTGTCGACTGCCAACCACAAGGAAAAATTATGTCGTGGAAGAACCCAACTTCTCTAAATTCGCTCCCAAGTTGCAAACTTGATTGATAAGTAAGCATTGTATGCGACTTACTTGTGTAGAACTTGTAAGCTTCTATCTATGCTCATCCAGAACATCTTGTTGCGAGATTATCCCATCCACCAAGTCCCAAATATGTAGATACTCACAAATAACCTGAATTGTGAGTTCTTTAATATCAGCCACCCATATCCTATTAACCAATTCCTTTGCCACAGTGCGTTGCTTCCTTACTCTTCGGGGAATTGTCTCAAGAAGGTTAGGGTTCAATTCAGCCAATGTTTTGCGCAGCCATATATCAGTCCAGAACTTGGTATTCTCCCCATTACCAATTATAGTTTCCGCAACTATGTAGAAGAGCGCATGAACATTGTGACTTGTGAGATACTTGGATAGGCAAGCTGACCCATGGTCTAGAAGAATCAATTATTTGAAGCCTTTCTAGGTTATGTATGTCAAGACCACAATACTGTATTGGCTGGCAAACATGTTCCCAAGACAAAAGACAGTTGCTTTATCCTGTCCTTTCCAAAGAAATCCTCTGCTTTTCTTATAATAGCTTTGAACGCCCATTTGGGTGGATCCATAGCCATCTTAAGGTAGATAGGGTCCTAGGGTAGCTGTTTTTTTAGTTATGCCATGTTTGCTTTTTGTTACAAAATTGTGCATTGCTGTTTCATTGTGTCTTTGCATTGTTTCACTATATGTTTGCTTATTATTCTTGCATGTATATGGTTTTGATATATAACAGTACATTCTCTCTTTTGAGCTTTTCAAAGATTATTGCTGCTCTGATAATAAAAATGGTCTTTTCAGCTGTTAGAACATTTTAAACCTTCGAAACCATGGGTTCCAGCTATTACACCAAATGGGACCAAGCAAAAGGGACCCGAGGATTTTAATGAATCCGAGCTTGAAAGAGTGCTATTTCATGAGTTCTTGAAAACAAGATTTGCACCTAGGTATTAATACCAAGCTCAGTTTTTCTAATGTATATTTTTCATTAGGAAACCATTTCTCTACTGTAAAGAAATTTACCTCATTTAACTTCTAGTATATACAACTTATTGAGGTGTTCAATACTTTAATGGATGTCCTCCCATGCGCCAATGATGATCCCTTGACCGAATTCAATATTTTTATAACTACAAGTGCTTGGGTATCTTTTTGTATGAATCCGATTAGTACATTTTTAAATATCTAATGTTGGTGACAATTTTCTGTAGCTTTTTAATATATACAACCTTATAAGTTTTGTACGACCTAACATGAGTTTGGATTTCTTTTTTCTCCTTTCAGTTATGCGCGTGGTACGGCAGCTACTAACTGGTTAGTATATATGGATCGGCTATTAACTGTTTCACTTGACGAAAGTGAAAAGAAACTAATTGAGAAAAAGATGCTCAAGTTAGTTGACCTTTATTATTTGGCTTTGGATGCTCCAAAGATGGGGAACAAGGTTAACTTCAATCTTGGGCTTACACAATGTTTGTTGCAAATGCTTTTACATGGAACTGAAATCCTTATTAACTTATGCTTTCATCTGGTATTTGGATAAACACTGGAAAGAAGGAAACAAATTGAACCAAGACCTTGTAGTAATAATTAGTTAATAACACCTTGATTAAGTTTGGAGTGAAATCAATTGGGCTATTCTTATATACATGTCAACATATGAACTGAACTACTTATGAAATCATACTGAGGAATGTGCTGACAAGTCAGCCTATCCAATTCAATCCATATATGCTATTGGGTAGTGCGTGTGAAGGTTATTAGTTGCTATTATATTCTATTCTGGTAGTAAGTACTACAAAATTATAGCAAAATCAGTCATATGCACCTGAATGTTGCTATCTGCTGTGGATACACTACACTGGTCTTGATGTACAGAGTTATGAAGTCACTCTTTTATTAAATTAATATACCATAACATGATGATTCTTTGTTCCATTAGTTGCGTCTTGATTGTGGTTGTGTGAACTTTTAACCATATGTGTTAACTCTCGGTATATTAGCGTGATTTAAGAATGGATGTACCATGCTTAGTTATGGGAATAACTCGTTGGTATTTCATATTTGGTTCTTATATATTACTTTTTATATGTACAGATGCATGGCCACATGAATGCATTTGACATATGAAGCAGTCAGATTAAGTAAAATTACAAGATACAAAATGAAATGTGCAATTGCATCTTAGTTATTTGAAGCTTTGTAATGTGAGGGTATTGAATGCATATTGTGCTTTAACAATTTAAGCTTTGCCCACCAATCCCGACAGGTCAATATTCCACGTGATCTAATGGTAAAACAATACCCCCACTTCATGGACCGCAGTCCTTCGTACCATTCGTCGTCCATACTTGGAAAGATCTATGATAAAGCAGGTGATCCAAAACCGCTGCGATCTGATAATGTTCAACCAACCAGTAAGTTGTCTTTTTTATTTAGCTCCCTTCTTTTTTCAATTTGTTTATCTGTAGTAGGGATACTCCATACATTCTCTCTATTCTACCTGTAGCACATAGTAGGCTACAAATTAGCTTGAGCTTGCAGTAGTTAAGGTGGCAATGAGGATGTTGATATTAATAAATATATATGTGTTATCATGGAAAGAATCTAGGACTCTAGGTCAGTTTTGTGAGACTATAGGATCATATTCGTATAATTTATATGTAAAATTAATGGAGAACAATTACATCTATTCTAATAAGTTGTCTGTGTATAACCCATGGTATGCTGTATGTCATCACTTTTTTTTTTTCTATTTAACTTTCAAAAACAAACGCTGCAAAAAAATTTGGCCATGCCATCCGATGTGGTGTGCTTCGCAACATTTAGAACAACTCATGATTTTGGCACAGAACACGGTTGATGTGAATTGTGATGGTGTCACAAGCAGGTTTCATATATTTGATGAGACAAGTACTTTATGAATGTTCTCTGTAACATGACATTCCTTTTCTCTTTTGTTTTTGATAATAAGGTATATCATCGCTCCCATGTTTCGCGGAGAGAGACGTGCCTCCAGCAATCAAGCAACTCTGGCAACACCGCTATAAGGAGTACTTGGCTGATAGTTCACTTCTCTATGCCGAAGAGGCGGATGAAGAAGAAAAGAAGATAAAGTTTCAGGAACTCTATGAAAAGTACAAGCATGTGAGTGTCCTGTATTCTTTTGAATAACAGCTCTTTTTTTTCTAATGGTTGGAAAACAGCTTCTGAGTTCTGACCCAATCGCTCTTGCCAACATTCAGTTGCTCTACGGTGCATCTGAATTTGAAGAGACACCGAGGGACCTCGACGACGTGTTCTCCGAGGCCTGTGCAATCTACCAGATCGCGTATGAGAAAGCACGGTCTGCCAACAACGTCGCCAGATGTGGCTTCGCTTGGAAAGTTGCCGGCCGTGCATTGTGCCATTTCTACACGGTCAAGAATGAGGGTAACGCTGTGGTTTGCTCGCTCCAACTTCTCCGCAACTTCAGATTTACCAAGAAGTACCGCAAGTGAAGTAGCATCGCATTTAGGGATAGTTAATTTGTATGAAGTTTGGCGTATGCAGTATTGTAACAGCAATATAGGAGCAGGAGCGGACTAAGGACTTCTTAAGCTGATGGTTTAGTAGGAAAATGTCAGGACAGACTTTATAACTAAGCTGATGGGCCTATTAACATGGCTGCTTGAAGTGAACACAAGCAGTCAAGCTAAAGATTGCTACGTTAGCTCTGGAATCATTTCAGCATGCATGCACGCATCATGTATCACTGAACAAATGAACATTCAGAGTTTGCATGACTGACATGTGGAGTCTAAATGAAATATCAAGAGCTTGCATATTCAGAGTGGAAACGACTTTAATATTTGTGGTTGTGTTTTACTATATGTGATGGCACATGTTCTAACACCGAATCATCTGATGAACTGCAGCATATCAAAGCTGATACCGCAGTGTGTAGATGCATGCTGATTCGTGCTGTATCTTCAATCTTTGCTACAGCGGAGGGAATGGATGTTCCAATTTCGCTCACTGTAGCGGCTTGGCTTCTACCGTTCCGTTGTCCACGATCCACTTGTTCAGCAGATTGCACACTTCTTCTGCCGTTCTCCCGAATGAATTCGTCCCAGTTGGGACACTTTGCCCATTGGCCAAGTCTTATTCAATTTGTTAAAGATAAAAGGGAAATACTCATGTATAGACAACTTTTAATTTGTAGAAGATAAAAGAAAAAAAATGCATGTATACCGTGAGAGTTTAGATTAACTGATTTCTTTTTTTCCCTTTTTGGAAAAAGAAGAGATGGACTTTATTGGGTATAAGCTTGCCGCTTGAGGATGTGAGCTGACTACAGATTACGGCACCCAAATATACGGTTTCGTATGACTGTTAATTCTGCCCTACTATCACACTTTTAGGGAGTGTTTGGATAATGTGGAAATGGAGGATGGGATTGTGATTGAAAAATGAATAAAGGGTTAGGATTAAATGGAAGAGGGAGAATGAATTATTAGGATTTAAAAATGGGTGGAAATCATTTCCCTTTCACATTTGCCAAACACTTCCTTATGGATTGAGTATAACTGCACAATAAAAACTGCAAGCAATCTGAGCCATCCATATTTTGATCTAACGATTCACATTCGTTGCTATATGATGTATAAAAACAATATTTTTACTACAGTGATATGCATTGATCTGAGTCATTGCTTTCTCATCATGTGGTGCTGAGGTGGTGTTTGGATCCAGGGACTAAAATTTTAGTCCCTGTCACATCGGATGTTTAGACAATAATACGAATTATTAAATGTAGATTAATAATAAAACTAATTATATAAATGAGAGCTAATTCACGAGGCAAATTTTTTAATCCTAATTAATACATAATTAGCATATGTTTACTGTAGCATCACATAGACTAATCATAGATTAATTAGGCTCAACAAATTCGTCTCGCGAATTAGCCCAAGATTATAGAGTAGGTTTTATCACTAGTTTATATTTAATATTTTTAATTAGTGTTAAACACCCTATGGGACTAAGGGCCCCTTTGAATCGTAGGAATGAAAAAACAGAGGAATAGGAAAAACACATGATTCTGACAGGAATACAATTGTAAAACAGAGGATTGCAAAACACAGGAAAAACACAGGAATGGCCGTTTGATTGGACCACAGGAAAAACACAGGAATCAGATGAGAGAGATAGACTCAGAGGAAATGTTCCAAGAGGTTAGACCTCTTGCTAACTTTCCTCCAAAATATGCATAGGATTACCCATTCCTTAGGAATTTTAAAGGATCGGATATGATTCAATCATTTGTTTCAAAGGTCTTTATAGGATTTTTTTCCATAGGATTGAAATCCTCTAAAATTCCTACATTTTTTCCAATAAATGAAAAGGCCCTAAAATTTAAGCGCCTGATCCAAACAGCCCTGAATCAACTGCACTGGATCTGATCACCATCTCTTTCGGTATGGCGCGGCGCGGCGCTGCTCATGTCTGTTCCATGGCAGGGCAGCAGCATGCCTACTACTCCTACTCCGTACTAGTCTACTCCTCCTCTACTCCTACGGAGTACTAGACTGGTGGAGTCGCCAGATTTGTGAAGGAATCAGTGCACTCCCTGCTTTCTGGCAAGTTCACCACGCCACGCCACGCCAGGATGACATGACATGGCATGCCCCCGCGCTCCTCTCTGCTAGTACTAGGCCCTAACCCTTTTCCGCTACTATCCGCCATCTCACAAGAATACATATATATTTCCTCCGTTCTATAAAAATTTAAATTCTAAAAATAAATTTAGACATCAGGATTTGATTTTAATAGAAAATATTATAATACCTCTTATTGAATAATGCATGATGGGAAGTTAAATGGTTATTGAGGGTAAAATGACAAAACTTTTGAAACGAAATGCATGATGGGGCAACTAGCACTTCAAAGTAGTATATTTTAAAACTATACTCGGGGATATGCTGCTTTAAACTTAGGCTGTGTTTAGATCCAAAGTTTGGATCCAAACTTCAGTCCTTTTCCATCGCATCAACTTGTCATACACACACAACTTTTCAGTCACATCATCTCCAATTTCAACCAAAATCCAAACTTTGGATCCAACTAAACACAGCCTTAGTATTTATAAAGAATCCTTGCGTACTCCATTTTTACTTGGTCAAAAAAAAATATATGCAGTTTTACATTGTTCATGTCCAACGTTTGACTGTTCGTCTTATTTGAATTTTTTTCTACGGTTAGTATTTTTTTATTGTTGTTAGATGATAAAGCATGAATAGTATTATATGCGTGACTTTTTTATTTTTAATAAATTTTTAAATAAGACATATGGTCGTCTTGTTTAAAAAAATTGAAAAAAAAATAAAAACATACTCCATCCGTCCCATAAAAACTCAATCTAGTATTGCATATGACATATTATAGCACTACGAATATGGACATACCTCTGTCTAGATTCGTGGTACTATAATATATCACATCCAATCCTAGATTCGTTTTTTCACGAGTAAAGTATCATTCATATTTTATCATCTCATAACAACGAAAATACCGAACCGAGGTTGTATTTAGTTTCACGCCAAAATTGGAGGTTTGAACAAATTGGAACGATGTGACGGAAAAGTTGAAAGTTTGTGTGTGTTTAGTTCACGCCAAAATTAGAAGTTTGATTGAAATTGGAACGATGTGACGGAAACGTTGGAAGTTTGTGTGTGGCCGTGTTTAGTTTCCACCCTATTCACAACTTTCCATCACATCAAAAACTTTTCTACACACATAAACTTCTAACTTTCTTCAAACTTTTAACTTTTTTCAGGAACTAAACACACCCTGTGTAGTAAAGTCGGAAGTTTGAAGAAAAAGTTGGTAACTAAACCAAGCTTATATAGGAAAGTTCTACGTGACGGAAAAGTTAGAAGTTCGAAGGAAAAAGTTGGAATCTAAGGGGCTGAATGTGAAACAGGGACGTATGTTTGGACACTAATTTAGAGTATTAAACATAGATTAATTATAAAACCCATTATATAACTTTGGACTAATTCGCGAGACGAATCTCTTGAGCCTAATTACGCCATGATTTGACAATGTGATGCTACAATAAACTTTTGATAATTATGGATTAATTAGGCTTAAAAAATTCGTCTCGCGGATTAGCTCTTATTTATAAAATTAGTTTTTTTTAGTATATGTTTAATACTCCAAATTAGCGTCCAAACATCCGATGTGACATGGACTAAAAAGTTTTAGCCCAATCTAAACAGATCCTAAACAGGGTCTGATTATAATTTTTTTTAAAAATAATACAGATGATCAAAATTGGGTACGAAAATTCATAGTTGCACTTGCAGTGGGATAGATAGAGTATTTTGGGACGGTGGGAGCCACCGATGGCTGTGTTTGTGTTTAGTTCACACTGAAGTTTGGAAGTTTGGTTGAAATTGGAACGATGTGACAGAAAAGTTGCGTGTGTATGGAATATTTGATGTGATGGAAAGTTGAAAGTTTGGAAAAAAAACTTTGAACTAAGGCTGTGTTTAGATCCAAACGTCAGTCCTTTTCCATCACATCAACCTGTCATACACACACAGCTTTTCAGTCACATCATCTCCAATTTCAACCAAAATCCAAACTTTGCGCTGAACTAAACACAGCCTAAACATCGGAAAAGTTGGAAGTTTGAAGGGAACTAAAACAGCCCAGTCATGCTACACCTTCTTTAATTTCGATGAGTCGATGCATGGCAAAGTGGCAAATGTTTACTGTAGTACAACATTGTTAAATCATGGTGTAATTAGGCCAAAAAGACCCGTCTCACAATTTACATGCAAACTGTGTAATTAATTTTTTTCATATTTAGTACTCTATACATAGGCTGTGTTTAGATCCAAAGTTTGGATCCAAACTTCAGTCCTTTTCCATCACATAAATCTGTCATATACACACAACTTTTCAGTTACATCGTCTTCAATTTCAACCAAAATCCAAACTTTGCGCTGAACTAAACCCAGCCTATAGTGGAAATTTGAAGGGAAGTAACACAGCCCCAGTCATGCTATGCCTTCTTTAATTTCGATGAGTTGATGCATGCCACAGTGGAAATGGAATCCGAATCCCCCCGTACCGATTCTACCGCAGCACAACACACAAACACAGCCGCAGTCAAGCACAGAGGAAGGGTAGGGTGCCGAGCAAGCTACCCGAATTACTCCTCCTTGGGCCCCGCCCCACATCCCGCATGGCCCACAATCGACAATCCACCTCCCACTGCCATGTGGGCCCTACCCTCCCCCCACCCACCGCCATTTCAACACCCCCGCGCGTCTTCCTCCTCCCAAATTTCCCAACCTCCTCCCTCCATCGCGCGCCCCAACGCGAACGCCAACGTGATCGCCTCCTCCTCCTCGGCTCTCCTCGCCGCCGAGAGGCGCGGGGGCCGGGCTCGAAGCCCCCAAACCCTCGTCATGTACAACCCCCCCATCGGCGCCGCGGAGGCGCGGCAGGTGGCGCGGGATCCATCACATTCTTGATTTACCATCCCTAAGGTTGAGGTCGTGGTTTTTGGATTTTGCTGGTTTTACCTTCGTTGGTTCAGGTTATTATGATGGTGTTTCCCCTTTCGTTTTGCAGTTACATATGCATTTGGCTTCGATGTTGTTTCTTTCTAATGTCTTCGCTCAGATTGTTGTAGATCTGTAGCTGTTACATTTTTTTTCCAAATTGTGAAGTGTAGTACTCTCTCCGTTTCTGACCTTTTTTCAAACTTCTGACCAAGTTTATTAAAAAAATAGGTAATATTTTCAATACAAAACAAACGTATTATTAAAATATATTCAATGAAACTAATGTTGTAGATGTTGCCATCGATAAATTTCGTCAAACTTAAAGGAGTTTGACTGA
The DNA here is from genome assembly GCA_009805545.1 of Oryza longistaminata. NCBI lineage: Eukaryota > Viridiplantae > Streptophyta > Magnoliopsida > Poales > Poaceae > Oryza > Oryza longistaminata. The sequence goes on from CM020178.1 coordinate 8,063,311, forward strand.
AAAAAAATCGTAACTACTTAAAAGATCACATCGAATCTTTTGGACACATATACGGAGAAGTAAATACATATAAAAAGAAAAACTAATTGCACAGTTTGCATGGAAATCGCGAGACGAATCCTAATTAGGCCACTATAAGTGCTACAGTAACCCACATGTGCTAATGACGGATTAATTAGGCTCAAAAGATTGTCTCGCTGTTTCCAGACAAGTTATAAAATTAGTTTTTTCATTCGTGTTTGAAAACCCCTTCCGACATCCGGTCAAACGTCCGATGTGACACCCAAAAATTTTTATTTCACCAACTAAACACGCCCTTATAATATGAAACGGAGTAGTTATTTAATCATCTGATTTATCTGTAATGCTTGTTAGACTAACGAGGCTTCTGTTATACAGAGGAATCAGTACACACGCAACTGTTCGACAACGAGGTTCAGATGTACGATCAAAGCCCCAACAATGAAATGGCTGCTAGTCTCTCAAACCATGGGATGGTGGAGGTTGGGAGCCCCAACCAAGAGATGCCGTTCCATTTACATGGCAATGGTGGTTCTGTCAGGCAAATTGCTCGTTTGGTTCCACACCTTGCTAAGCTGACAGTTGAGAGTCCATGTGGCCATATATCCTCTGTGTCGCAGAATCAAGGCTGCATTGAAGTTGGAACTCCTACCCAGGCAATGGTTTCTCCTGGGTGGAACCAAATGGCTGTGCAGATTGACAGTCCTGCCCGAGCAATGGCTCCTGCGGTGCCTAATGATGTTATGATGCAGGTTGGTAGTCCATGCCGTTGCATGCCATCTGGCCTGCAGAACTATATAGAGATTGACAGCCCCATCCAGCCGATGATTTCTACTCCAAGAAGAGTTTCCACCCCGAGCTCTGTTCAGGATATTTCAAGACTCATTGAGAATATGGCTGGCCCCTCAGTAAGTCCGCCGAGCCCCATTACGGCGATGCCGCAAAACCCTACAACGACTTGCCATACAACAGACAATGCATTGAGGGAGGCAGCGAGTCCTCAGATGCTAGCGCTGGAAGAGTTAGGGTTCAGAAAAATATTTATGATTTTTGCTTACCTTGCCAGGTTAGTTTCTCTTCATTTTTGTGCTTTTCTATAGAACGGAGAACAAAAAAAAAACTGCTTTTGTACCTGAGCATTCATTATTTCCTAAGTCAGATGACTTTTGTCTGTGTTTTGCTGTTGCTAATACACCTTTCTCTTTTATGTTTCAGTGAAAAGATAGAGAATGTTCTGTCTGTGGACTATATTAGATCCTTGAAGTTTCTGTCCATGGCGCAATTTGAGTCACAAATCTGGAGAACATTTGGCCACAAGTATACTGCAGCTTCGGATAGAGCAAAGGTTATTTCAATGGCAGTACTTCTATTTCCTGTATTTCATTGACGATCTCTAAAAATGATCAAAGATGATGATCCCATTTCATAGTAGAACTTGGATCATTCTAAACGGAGCCATAAGTAAATATATATAATTTGCACCTATGCATGTTCATTCTCCTTGAATTTACTTGTGCATCGAGGACATAATGCATGCTTACTCTGTTGTACATTCTGATCTGAGCTTCTAATATCTTAAAAGTATCATGTTTTCTTCATTTTGATGTTAGTGTCTAGGTATGTTACATGCACTTTTGACTTTTTTTTAAGACTAAAGGCTGAAAAGAAGCCTGCTTCTGTTGAAAGCAGAACCATACAGGTGGTACTACTGACTTGTAGTTCCTGACTTCCATTTCGAGTTAATTTACTTCAGAACTACAAAAACAAATAGAAACGGTACCAATCATCTAGCAAGGCATTCCATGATAAATGCAGCAAAACCACCTTTTGGACCGTGATTTTCTGTGGCCGGTTCATCGGCAAGCTGGAACATCACAAACCATTTCCTGTAATAAGTTTTCTGCAACGCATCATGCTTTTACAATCTTCTAGGGATGCACTTATGCATATTTTCTTGTTCAAAAGTTCCTTATTAGAAACACTGTCTGCTAATGATACCTAGTTCTTGTAAGTTCATCAGTTCCCTAGAACTTGGAACATTCTTGAGCATCAAGATCTATCAATAACATCATGAGAATATTATACTGACATTTCATTTTTCTAATTTCCGCTATCTGTTTCTTTTCCTCTGATAGTATATTATAACATGAGCCTGATGAAATCATTCTCCATTCCTCCATTTTAATTGTTGCAGAACCTTGATTCAGATCCAGGCATGACAAAAGTCTATCATTGTAATGTTGCGATAAGAGGGGATACTGTAGTCAAAATTTTCAAGGTTTGTGGAGCCTTTTGATAGCGTTTATTGATGCTCGTTGTTTAATAACGATATTTTTAGTTGGCCTACTAGTTGATGTTCTACCATCTACTAATCGTGATTGTATAGTGTTCAATTTGTTCATTGCTGTTCAGACTGTTTGCCTATCTAGCTTGCACATAAAGGTGCACATCACCCATATGCATCCTTTGCAGGCCACCTAAGATTTTAATAGTAGTAGTATGAAGACCAATGCCAACAAAAATTAAGGCACCCATATCAACAAATGCCGTACTCATGATATTTTTTTAAGGAACTTCAGGTGCCAATGCTAAATTTGTAACCTTATTTAACTGAATGTAGGGACCATATATCGAGAATACAAGGACTCATCTACAGAAAGTTGTTGGTGATGATAATGTCCTTGTAGTAAAGTTTATGGGGAAACTGTCAGACACCAAGACTGACTTCTCTACGTATTGTGAACATTACCATAAGGTTGCTGAAGATGGTATTGTTTTGGGTTTGCGCCGATATCGATTCTTTTGGTAAGTTTCCTTTTCTTGCATCATTGAATCTATTTGAATTTATTACCAAGTAGTAGACTGGAGAATGCATGTAATACATAATTACTGCAATTTATGATGTAACACCACTAGGGTCAAAGTTCTCTAATGGCTTCAGAGAAACAATGGTCATGGATTTTCGAAGACACACTTGGGGTTTATTTGGTTGTGTGAACAGGTCCATCCAGTCATTCCTGCGTGGCTGCGTGAGATGGCATAGATGTGTTTTCCCCGCAAGGTGTCTGGAAAAAATAGATTGACTGTAGTTATACACAAATTGGAAGCAATATCCATTAAGAGTCTGAACGTGTCAATTTGACTAAGAGACACCAATTCTACTTTACAAGTTGTATCCTAGTTACCAAGTGCCCCCATCATGCTTCATGGTTGCTTTTTTGTTGGATTTACATTGATCGATGTACCTTTCAGTTTACAAGGATGGAGGGAAAGAGGAGAAATTGAAACAAGAGAAGATAGAAGACAAAAACAAATGCACTTCACCTGTCAGGTGCTACTTTGTTCGCACTGAGTCTGGGTGGAACATGGATGAACCTTATATACTCTCTGGGAGAACAGTTGGTCAGGCCCGTGAACTATTCATGCACATAAGTTCTGCCCCCACCTTGGCAAAATATATGGCCAGGTTTTTCCTTATGACTTTGTTTAGTAGTGTCAACTAATTAAATTGATGCAATGTGGGCATATGTACTGGTCAATGTCAAGCTTAGTTACTGCCTTACTGGTAATTCTGGTTTTGCTACCATGATAGCAACGTATCGTTTTTAGATACAAAAGGAGATGCATAGAAGGGCTGGGATTTATTTAGTCAGAAGATAAGCTTGTTTTTCCAGAAGTCCATTGCCTACATTTTCAATTTCCATGTACATTTCATTATTGCTGCTATCGAACTATTAGGCTTTCTAAATAGAAAAACACAATTATTGGACTCAACTTGAGCGTGCTTGCATGTGATTGTTCTCTTACTCACGAAACCTGTGTTTTCTGTTGTAACAAGGTTTGCTTTGATACTCTCCAAAACTATCACATTGGATGCTGATCTATCAGCAGTTTATGTCAGACGGATTAAAGATGAACCTTGCATGGTAATTCCCTCCTCTCCAATACTTGTTTTTGCTTCTGGAATCACATTTTTCTTTATTGTAACATTTCAGGACAGACATGGCAATGTTGTCCACAAAGATCAGGAGCCGTTGATCCATACTGATGGGACTGGCCTTGTATCTGTGGATTTGGCTCTCAATTGCCCCACGAGTATCTTCAAGGGAAAATTTTTGAAACCACAGGTGCGCTTTCTCCTCACTCCATACACCTTGAATGAATAATCTAAGACTTCTGTTCCCTTAAGCTAAGTCTTCAAGCTTCTTTTTTTGTGTGTTTATGTGTTTTCCTCTGCGTGTGGGTTGGACTCCAAGAACTCGCGTATGTTGTGGCTGTGTATTTCCTTGATGGATATAGAGGCCGGATTAATGAAAAGTCCATTATCTAAAATATATACATTAACCTTTCAGACATTCTATGTTTGTGTTCCCCTGATGGTTATGGTTTTGTGAAGGCGTTATTACATACTAATAAGCAAATTCGGATTACTTGATTGTTTATAATGTGAACAGATGCAAACCAACAATAAAGTTTGACAAACACATCTCATGAATGTGCAGAAAGCAGAATTTGTGGAGTTGCTCATAAAGATACTATGCAACATAATTACAAATTTTTAGATAAAGTTTCAAACATGTGGGCAGAGAAAAGCAGACCAGGAATCAAGCTTAGTTGGTAGGAGGTGTGGATGTACACCCTCACCACCCAAGTTTGGGTCCTCTAAAGCTCGAATTTAAGTCTTATCCTTATTAATTAAATTGATACTTGGTGTCCTTCATGGGCGAACAGTTAATTGTTGGCACATTGTATTGCAATACCAGTTTACTGCTGTGTGACTTTCTTTCCTGTTCCTAACCAAAATACCTCTTATATTAATTTACCTTGTACTAGTGTTGATTCATTTCATCACTCACTAGGAATTTACTGATCCTGTTTTGGCTTAGAGATAGAGATTTATTTCCATGGAACTAATATCAAATATTAAACCAATCCTCTCTCTCTCTCTCTCTCTCTCTCGATCTCTAATATAACAAACCTCCTTGTTAGGAGATAATCTCCTACTCCCTCCGTCCTAGAATATAAGGATTTTTATTAGGATTATTTATTAATCTATAGGCTGTTTGCCTGTTTATCTCCTAGACCTTTACTCTCCTAGATAGTTACTCTTCTAGACCTTTGGTCTTATGTAACTCACTAGTATTTATTGTATCTCAGCACTAGCATTCATTGTAATTCAGCTATATATATGAGAGATCACCTCCCCCACATTGGTGAGACATCTATTCTATTCTCCACAATTTTTAGGGTTGGACATGGGTATTAAGTAGGTAAAATTAAATAGGAGAAGGTTGTGATTGGTTAAGAAGTGGAGGTAGGTGAGAAAATTGAATGGTGGAGGGTTGTGATTGGTTAAGAAGAGAATGTTGGTGAAGAAGTTGTTATATTTTGGGACAAACCTTAAGGGCTAAAAGTTGTTATATTTTGGGACGGAGGGAGTACTTTATTTGACTTATTCCTAATTTGGTACCTGCTAAAGTGCTAAGTAACTGCAATGGCCTGCCCACTGCTGTAACAATTGCTTGGTAGGAATTTTTCCTACTGTCCACTGCATTGAGTAAGGGTGGACTGAAAAGTTGTTGCTACTGACTCAGAATTCGAAAATCCAGTAATCAACATCAACCAACATTAAGTTCTGTTACTGTGTGTTATACATGACATCACCACCCTATTATGTTATATTTTAGTTATGTTTTCCTTTCTGGACAATCATGCTTCTCAAACTTAATGGTGATGTTTTGGTCCATGCTTGTAGCTAGCTGATATACTTATTTTGTTATTATGCCTTGTTCAGGGCATCGCAACTTGTGATGAAAGTGAAACAGTGATGAGGCCTAACAGTTTGAAGAGGCATCGATCTCTCACCGCTGAACATGTACTGTATTAACTATTGCCTTGTTGTTCCGATCTACTCTTTTCTGACTTTGCTGTGTTTTCAACTAATGAGTTTGCTGTTCTTGTCTATTCTATTTTCCTAGCCTCTTCTTATGCAGTTCCGTCTGTTCTATAATGGATCTGCTGTAAAGGGAACAGTCCTAGTTGACAGGCGGGTATGTACTGAGTTTTTGACATGATATTACTTATACATTGAAATTTGGTAGTTTTGTGTTATTTGTTTGCTCTTGTGTTATCACCTCTTGTTCCCAATTTTGATTCATAGTTTCTTAAGCATCTATGCAATCGTGCCTTCCTTGTATCCTGATAGCAATACAATCGGATCTTCTATTACGGATCTGGCAATTTAACTAATACTATATGATTATGTAAATTCAAGCAATATTCAGAATAACATTGCATGATTTATATACTTTCAGGATAGACATGTTATCTCATACAAGGTCACTGTTTTCTAATAATTGTTGATCATTAATTCATTTTGTTCAATGCTGGTATTGTCATCTTTTCAGATATCCTCTTGTTGTACATCATGCACTGTCTTTTTCAATCTATTCAATTTTTACACAATTTTGTGTACAGATAATTTTCTTTTGCTAACTTATCTTAGCTACTATCCCTAGAATTCAAGTGTATTTTGTAAGAATAAGAATAGATCTCTTTCTGTTGCAGCTTCCTCCTGCAACTATACTCATCCGACCATCAATGGTAAAAATAGAAACTCATCCAGAATTATCTGGTGTCCGGTCTGTCAACTCATCGGAAATAGTCTCTGCACGAAATGCCAAGAAAAGTTTATCTGGTGTTCAGTCCGTGAATTCTTTTGAAATAGTCTCTACAAGGTACCAAAAATCTGAGTTGCATTGTTAGTTGTTACATTTATTTTTATATGTAGAGCATCCTTGGTTACTAATACATTTTAGTACTTAAGCTCTGGTTTTTGTGCTCTGGCTTTCTACCAGCGCAGTAAAAGTAACAGTTAATTTTGTTTAGATATTTTTCCGGTGCATCCCACCCTTCTGGTCCCCCTGTGCATCGCCTTAGAGATCCAACCAGGGTTCACATAATATTGAGGTTTTGGCATGGGACGAAAGTAGATTTTGAGCAAACTTTTGAATGGTTTTTGAGAAGTTCAAATTTGAAACAGTAAATTCGAGCGAAATTTGGTGAAAGCTGTTGTACTGCCAGGGGTTGGGATTGGTCCATATCGGAGAGGTGAACCCTGGACACAATATTAATGGCCATGAAAAGGTGCAAAAGGTAAAAAAAAAGAAATGGGTGCATGGTTCATGGATAACCGGGCATTCCAAAAATAATTCAATGTAAAATCTATACTATGCTAGGTTAAACAAAAAGTAAAAAATTCAGTGAATTCTAGCTTTCTATCTCTCTTTTGAGATTCCCTTTCAGCAGAATGAACTGTTTGAAACTTTGCGGCTGATAGATTGATTTTTGTGTCAAGGTTGCCATTCTCTTTCCTGAATTTGTCACGATCATTTGCACAGTTCCCCCGAGGAAGGGAGCACTTGATATCTTTTTCCCATTTAACTGCTACTGATTCTATGAGGTGGCATAGCATGGAAATCAGAACAAAAACACGTGTTTTGTACTATAAATGGGATTACTTTCCTTTGCTTAATAGTTTATGTTTTTTTGGGATGAGTTTGTTTGTGTATGAAAGCCCAGACGTCCGGTGCATTTCATTCATCGGTTGGTGATACTTAAGGGGTTCCAAGTGCTGTCACATGTCGTTCTTCATGGTTGGGGCTGGTTAGGTAGATGGCAGAGGGAGCGTAAAGCCGGGCTGATTAGGTTGATGAGATAGGGGTGGTAAAGCATGTTTTTTGAGGGGAGGGTGGTAAAGCATGTTGAGGACTTTACATTTTTCCTCCACTGTTTAAGCTTTTTATTGGCAGCAATTAATCAATTATATTTTTGTTCACAATCAGTACTATGTTTTTTTTTTTTTTTTTGTGCTCAGCAATCGACCCAGAAGGACATTAACATCAAGGTTCTTGATAACATTACTTTGCTATGGAGGAGTTCCAGAAGAGTACTTTTTGGAGCTTCTGCAAAGTGCAATTGAAGGGGCTGAGAATGCATGTTACGATTATGAAGATGCACTGAGAAGTAAGTTCAAAATACGTTTGTTGCATTCAGTGCAATTTACATGTTGTCATAAGATTTCCATTTTATTTATGTTTTTCAGTCACCTGTTTATGTTTGATCTGGACTATTATTCTCATGTTGTTCTTACAGTTGCATTCAGCTATGCTGACATGGAAGATTCAATGTCAGCACGTATGATTCTTTCTGGAATTCCTCTAGAAGAGTCATATTTGCAACATAGGCTGGATTTCATGGCTCAACAGGAAAGAAAAGGAATCAAGCAAGGAAAGATACCAATTGATGAGTGCTATTATCTAATGGGTACTACAGACCCTACCGGAACACTCAGACCTAAGGAAGTCTGCGTGATACTGTTAGTTACAGAATTACCCCTTTTGCATCTGCATATCCTTTCAGCGGTTTTTATATGTATCAGTGATCCTCAGTTTACTATTCACCAGTCACCATATAGCATAGGAATATCCACTTGTAGGATCGTAAAGGGCCTTTCCCACCCCACTTATATCTTAGGTCCTTTGCCCTTCCACAACCAATGTGGGACTATTCAACACCACTATCCAGCATGGACACCACTGGAACTGCTTTAATGTCTTGTAATTTTGTTTAGTAGAAATGCACCAAAATTGCCTTGCTTTCTTCCAAGTTCTTGCTGATTAGCACCATAAATTTTGCACTTTAACAAGGTGAGATGGAGTTTTTGCAATTTCCTTTTAGCAATGAGAACGCATTTTTGTATTCAAACAATTATATATTGCTGGCAACGATTTTGATTGCAATTGTGAAGTTCGTTGGTAAACAGCGGCTAAAGAAAATGTTTAGACTAGTAACTTATGATACTAAATACATCTGGGTATTTGGGGCTTCAGGACTTCAATTGCATTTTTAAGTTCATTTTCCCAAATTTAGACTAACTTGAACATGTAGTCTTTTAGACATCAGGAAATCTGTGTGACTGTTTTTAATAAATAGAAAAAAAAATCTCAAATAGAAGATATTATGGATTATTAAAAGGTTTTGAATTTGTCAATGTTAAGAACTTCTGTTCTTTGTCATATTTCTTCCTTGCATCCATTGGTTGGTACTGTATCACTTATGTTTGATCACATTCTGGTTTGTTCTTTACTTATTAACTTTATCTGCTGTTCAACAGTGAAAATGGCCAGCTTTCTGGAGATGTTCTTGTTTATAAACATCCTGGGTTACATTTTGGTGATATACATGTCTTGAAAGCAACATATATTAGGGATCTAGAAAAGGAGTATGTGGGATATGCTAAATATGCTATACTCTTCCCTATTTCTGGGCCGCGGTCTTTGGCTGATGAGATGGCCAACAGTGATTTTGACGGTGACATTTATTGGGTCTCGAAAAACCCAAAGGTTTGTTAATTTCTAATTGACATTTTGCCTGATTGTGCCTTTGTGCTTGATTATCTTTCATGCTCATTAAAATCTGTAGCGAAGTTTTGCTTGGTTCCACCCTCGTCCATAGCGTAGTTGTTCCATCCATATGGCCGAGATGCTATTTTAACTATGCTCTATATTTATTGAGTCTATCCATGTGGTCTTCTTGGAAACACTCTGTTCTTTGTAAGAAAAGTGGCCCTTGTTAAACCTTAAGGGCAAAATTGGACCTTTTGCCAAACATGTGTTATGGGCAAGGTTTCATAGAGGATAAACACCGCCAAGTGGATAGCTGGAAGGTGATGCCAGTTAGACAGAGGGGCTAATTTGGTTACCAAACTAAATAATATTGCATGCCTTCATGTTTAATGAGGAAAGTGTCCATTTTACAACCCTGATCTTCAGACCTAAAAAGTGGACCCTTTTCCTAAATTTAGACTATCGAAGCCATTCACTTTTCACCTTTTAAACTTGGCCCGAATGTAGAATGGTTTCAGGTGGCCAATCGCTAATGAAGCCCAAGTTCAGCGGCCAAAAGTGTTGGAATATTGACCTTTCCGTTTTAATTATGCTTGCTAGTTCTTGGACTGAATACAGATTTGCTGTGCATGATTCATTAGTAAATTTGGCATTGTTGTTTCACTGTATCTTTAAATTATAATTCTTGCATAATAAGGTACTGATATAATAACAGCACATTCTGTCTTTAACTTTTGAAAGAATTATTGCTGACTGATCCTGAAAATGTTCTTTTCAGTTATTAGAACACTTCAAACCTTCTGAACCGTGGGTACAAGCTATTAAACCAAAAAAGACCAAGCAAAAGAAACCTCAGGATTGTAATGAATCCAAACTTGAAAGGCTGCTATTTCATGAGTTCTTGAAAACAAGATTTACTCCCAGGTATTAATACCAAGCTTGATTTTTCTGATGCACAGTAATAATTGTCACCAGCCTTCCTTTTTGGAATAGTAACTAGAACCATTTCACTATAAAGAAAACTTAGCAGCATGAATCTCATTTAGTTTTTAGTAGGCAATCTGTTGAGGAGTTCAGCACTTGAATGAATGCCCTCCCATGGGCCATTAACAATCCCTTGATTGAATTCAATATTCTAGAAGTGCTTGAATTTCTTTTTATATGAACCTGATCAGTACATTTTTAAAAATCTAGTTTTGGTGACCTCCTGTAGTATTTCAATATATGCAACCTTTATTGGTTTTATACAATCTAACATGATTTTGGAGTTCTTTTCTCCTTTCAGTTTTGCACTTGGTACGGCAGCTGATAGCTGGTTAGCATATATGGACCGACTATTGACAGATTCACTTGACGAAATTGAAAAGAAACTAATAGAGGAAAAGATGCTCAAGTTAGTTGACCTGTATTATTTGGCTTTGGATGCTCCAAAGACTGGGAACAAGGTTAGTTCCAATCTTGGGCTTAAATGATTCATGAACGGATGAACCAAGTGTAGTTATCTGAACAACTCGTGATTCATTACAATGATTCATGAACTGCCAATATTTTATACGCATAGCTGCGGCGGGTGTCCAGTACATAGTAATAAGCTGATTATTGGATAATGTTGTAATTAACATAGTTCAATATAAGTTAGAAATGGACCAGCTACCCGGTGTCCAGGGCACCATGGTGGTTGGAATAGTTGCATGGTGACAGGAATACGTTTGACGTATGAAGCAGTGAGACCAAGTAGGGCTACAAGATAAAGATAATAGATGAAATGTGCAGGTGTATCTTTATTATTTCATATTTGATGCTTTGTAAGACCAAAGTTCATTACATGGGAATGCATATTGCACTTCAACAGTTTATCTGCTGTCCCAACAGGTCAATATTCCAAGTGATCTGATGGTAAAACAATACCCCCACTTCATGGGCCGCAGTTTTTCGTACCATTCATCATCCATACTTGGAAAAATCTATGATAAAGCAGAAGATGTAGAATCTCTGCGATCTTGTAATGTTCAACCAATCGGTATGTTGTCTGTTTTATTTAGGTTCCTTTTTTCAGTTCTTTTATAGTTTTATCTGCAGTAGGGAGATGACATACATTATTTGTTCTGCTTGTAGCACATAGGCTATAACTTATGAGCTTGCAGTAGTTAAGGTATTGCCTAATGGCAAGTAATTAATAGACGATTATAGTTTCATGTTTATATATATTAATTTATTTATATGTAAAAGTGATGATGAACAATTTCATCTATTCTAATTAGTTACCTACGCACATAAGCATAATCTTAAATTATAATAGTTTACACTTATTCAGACCTAGAAATAAGTTGTGGAAAGATTTATTTCTAAAATTGTATTAAAAAGTTACAAAAAAAATCACCTGCTGTTTTTAATTATGGAGAAGACTATCTACTTATGCACTCAACCGTTAATTTTTTACTCATATGGTCCACCTAGTTTCAAAACAAAATGAATGGGAGGGAGAGATGTCAAAATTGTTCAATGAGAGAAGCCAGAGGTTAGTTACCATTCTGCAGAAGCACTAGACATGATTTTGGCATAGAACACGGTTTCAATTAAATTAGTTTCATATGTTTGATGAGAATAGTACTATAATATGGATGTTCTCTCTAACAGTATGCCTTACTTTTTTCCCTCTTTTCCTTTTTACAACAATAAGGGGTATCATTGCTCCCATGTTTCATGGAAAGAGAAGCACCTCCAGCAGTCAGGCACCTCTGGCAACACCGCTACGAGGAGTACTTGACTGACAGTACAATGCTCTATCGCGCAATGGTAGATAAAGAAGAAAGGAACATGAAGTTCCAAGAACTCTACGAGAAGTACAAGCATGTGAGTATCCATCCAAATTTCCTCTGAGTAACAGCGTTTTCAATGGTCGAATTAATTACAGCTAGCTTTTTAACCTAACGAACCCTATCTCGCCGCCTGGGTGGCGCGGTAATTAGCCCTTAGTCACTAGGGCTGTGGCCCTGTGTTTGTACATGTTTGTTTTCTGTACGGTTTTATTCTTCTCTATTCAATGAAATTGGCGGCTCGCCGTCTTCGTTTTAACCTAACGAAACCCTTGAACCTGCTGCAGATGCTCTACGATGCATCTGAATTCGAGCAGACACAGAGGGACCCCGACGACGTGTTCTCGGAAGCCTGCGTGATCTACCAGATTGTGTATGAGAAAGCACGGTGGAGCAACGACGCCAGCAGGTGTGGCTTCGCCTGGAAGGTCGCCGGCCGCGCGCTGTGCCACTTCTACGCGCTCAAGAACGAGGGTGACACCGCGCTCTGCTCGCTTCCACTTCTTCGCAAGATTATCAAGAAGGATCATCGCAGGTAGAGTGTCTGTGTTTATGGACTACTACTACCAAATTAACTATCTATTGCATCAAGTATGTGTGTACTGTAGCAGTAATGTTAGGAGCAGACTTTTTAAGCTGGTGATTTAGCACTTCTGATGAACATGTGGGAACAAAGTACTACTAGAAAAATTATTATGGGCCATGTTTATACCGGCATGGCTGCTTCAAGTGAACCTGCTGTAGTGAACTAGTGATTATCTGTAAGCGCAGTGTCCAGTGTGACAATGGGCACAAGTATGCATGATTGTTGGTGTGCAAAATGGACAGCATGGATTCTGTATGGTACGAGGTTATCTCTGTTGGGAACTAGAGTTGTTTAAAATCCTGACTGGAACGTATAGGATTTAAAAGGAGTTTTTTTCTCTTTCAGGAATCAGTAGGTAGATTGAAGCCAGGAATTTTTTGCATGAATCGAGTCTAACTCAATCTAGACTGACATGATTTTTTTTATGGGAACAATTCCAACCAGAATCAGGAGTTGTTTGAGTTTCAGATGTCGCCTTGGACTGGATTTTTACCTTTTTGATCTTTTTGAAAACTTATTTTACAAATAGTTTCCTGGAAAAAACTTACGTTAGAAATGAACCATTTTCATGGTGCTAATGCTATTGGCGTCGTATTTCAACATGACGGTGACATCCCCATCGCTCCCAATAGAAGTTAGTCACTATTTTACACCTTTTATATCAGTGAAAAAAAGCCATGCCAACGAGGATCTATTTGTAAAAAAATTACAAATAAGTTATGACACTTGTACCAAAGACCTATTTATAAATATTTTTATTACAAATAAATCCTTGGTGTCAATGACATTGGTGCTGATCCACCCCTTTGTATCGGTGTCTTAGCTTCTAAGAAGGGGCAAAGAGGGACGGCGCCACGTCACGTTGAACCACGGCGCCAATGATATTAGCGTCATAAAAAAAAGGTCCATTTCAAGATTAAGTTTTTTTAGGTATATATTTATAAATTAAGTTTTCAAAAAAGGACTACAAAGTAAAAAAAAATCCTCGTTGTGAAGACGATTTCTTCCGGCCAACACCGTCAAAGAATCACACGAGCACACGCAGGCCCGACTCGATCTTCCCTTCTCAAGACGATTAACGTGCTAATTAACTACCTTTCATTTTCAAGACGATTTACAGCATGCTAATTAGTCAGCCTTGGCCGCGGGTCAAGTCGCCGTGGCCTATAGCATATAATTAACGACACCCTGAGCCGTCACAAGATCTCTGATCTCCCCTGACACAGAGAGAGAGAGAGAGAGAGAGAGAACGCCCTACAGATCTCCCAGCGATCTTGGCAAGATCTTTCCCTCTCCAATCCGGTGCGAGACGACGACGAAACCCAAATGCCATTTGCAATTGCAATTGCACTGATGAGTTTGCACGCGCGCGACACATGTGGTACTAAGTACTAGCCAGTCAACTTTAGGCTGCGTTTAGTTCCACACTAAAATTAAAAGTCTAAAGAATTTGAAATAATGTGACGGAAACGTTAAAAGTTTATATGTGTAGAAAAGTTCGATGTGACGAAAATGTTAGAAGTTTGAAGAAAAAAGTTGGAATCAGACATAGCCTTAGCCAGGTTAGACAAAGACGGGCAAGCTGAGTGACAAAGAGTGAGCTAGCAATACAATCCAGCTAGATTTAGCTAACGACAGCCGTGACGGGCTCCTGATGGACAGGGACGTCACCTAGCTAGCTATTTTACCTCGACTGCTCGACATGCATCTGCCTCGCGAGATTCGCATGGAGATACGCCCGCGACCGGTACAGTGTTTGGACAAACAACGAATCAAGGAGAGCTGGGAAAGACATGTGCAGCCATATGATCTATATGCAGTAGCCAAATTTTTCTCAAGCTTAAATTTTAAGTTTTTCTTTGTCATATTTGACTTCTAAAACTATTTTCCGTTGCCTCGATCTCATATCTCGGTTATAAGTTACTCCATCCGTTCTATAATAAATTAACTTTCATATAGGAATTTGCATATAACATATTTCTAAATTCGTTAGAAAGTTGATTTATTTTAGAATTGAGGGAGTATTGGGCATGACTAAAAAAACTCAAATTATTTTTTGTTGCTTCGATCACATGTCTCGACTTACCCTAAAATTAAAGGGCATGCACCCAAATTTATCTCAATTAGGACTTAAAACTTGGGTGGTCTAGATTTATGCATCCCTCGACTAAGGCTCCGTTCGGTAGTACAAGTTCTCAACTCCTCCTCCTCGTTTTCCGCACGCACGCTTTTCAAACTGCTAAACGGTGCTTTTTTTGCAAAAAGTTTCTATACGAAAGTTGCTTAAAAAATCATATTAATCCATTTTAAAAAAAATTAGCTAAAATTTAATTAATCACGCACTAAAACACTGCTTCGTTTTGTGTGCCGGGGAGTTAGGGTTCCAGGGTTCCCAACCCTCACTCCCTAACAGAGCCTAACTGAGCCTAGATCCTTAACCTGCTACATAAAAGCTCATCCATAAAAGATATCTATCGGCATGATAGTGCGTACTTCCTCTGTTTTTTAATATATGGTGTCGTTGATTTTTTTAATTTGATCATTTATCTTATTCAAAAATTTTATGTAATTATTATTTGTTTTATTGTGACTTGATTTATCGTTAAATGTTCCTTAAGCATAACTTGAAATTTTTTATATTTGCATAAAAACTTTGAATAAAACAAATGGTCTAACGGTTGTTAGAAAATCAACGATATCATATATAAAAAAACGGAGGTAGCATGAATTTGTCTACGAAAATGAAGTCTCATGTTAGTTACATGGATAGGTATACGGTGGCTTCTCCATCTTACAAAGCTCCGAATCGATCGTATCTTGGGCGAGATGCGATGGGGTCACGATGACTGATACATATGGATCACCTTCCTTTGAAGATCCCCGACATCCGATTCGATCGATCTACAGCAGAAGCTGTACCATGTTTCGGATCAGGTTCAGAGACGACTTCCACATGACTCGCCAGCTATACTGTCGTTGGCATTGTGTGTGAAATATATCACATAATATCAACACCCCAATCTACATTCTCAAGATCCTCTGAGATCATGTGTTGGCATGCATGGATCAGTGAGGATCAGTACTTGATGGGGACTGCAACAGGCTTCGTGTCTGACCTATATACTTCATCCATAGAAAAAAAAGATTACTTCTAACTATGAATTTAGACATATTCTATTATTCGTCCCAAAATAAACCAAACCTCGAACGGGATGTATACAAATTCTTTGTATTAGGATATGTAACATCCAAGGTTCCCAAAATCGCCGGTAATCGTGCTTACCACGGGGTACGGTAAAAGGAAAACCATGGTAACCTTCTAAATTCGAAATTCGAAATTTTGATAAATTTTATATGGTTTCGTACGGTTTTCCACGGTTATCGCGCGTTAAACGTGCTTACCACCGGGCACAGTAACTCTGGCCCCGGCGGTTTGGGAAACCCTAGTAACATCCCGTATAAGAATGGTTTATTTTAGGACCTGGAGAGTAGGCAATATCCAGATTCAAATCTAAAAATTGATTATTTTTTTTCTATTTTTCCTGGGATAGATCGAGGGAGTATGTTGTGTATGTGACACGTGTAAAAGCTTGTGATCTGAAATATATAGCTGTAAAATGTGTACTATCGCCATCCTGAAGATTGATGCATATCGTATAATGTGTCCTGCGTGAAATCGTATTCAAAAATGCATGTAGTGCGTGTGTGACAGTGACAAACTGATCGAACCGAACTGCTTGTCCTAATTTATATTCTGGTTTGATAGTATTGTTTCCTTTTGGAGATCGCAGATTTCACCTTTTGCCGCGAGTAAACTCACTGGATGCTATATGTAATTAAGTCTACGCCTGCATCAGGATTATTCAGGATCCTCGTGAAGATCTTATACGAACAAATCTTATCAAATTGAACGGTTTGTTGACGTCATCTGCATCTCTTGCTTTAGATATGCTGGGCACCATATGTTTCTGCAAATCTGATCGAGATGATGTGTGCGAAATATATATAAATTATGTTTCAAAAGGGGGAGTTGGAATTGGAGGGTGACAGTATGCTCTGCATCAATTCCGCCACTCTTGTATTTTTTTTTTTATTGCTTTCCATTCTTCAACTTGTGATCTTAAATTCTTATCCGTCACAACACATGGATATAGTGCGGGTAAACAGAAAAAAACTTTCATATTATTTCAACACATGCATGAATGTAGCCTGTAGGTTAGTTAGATGACACATACATGGTATTTGGTTGATTTCAAGCGCCGGTCACCTAAAATATTTAGATATATGTGCAATTTTACTCCGTTTTAACAGCAATTTTGTTGTTATATATGTTTCTACTTTATATTTATTTCATGTAATTTTGTAAATCTTTGTATATATGTTAGCATAATTTTGTGTTCAACTTGTTTATACTAAGAAGGGATTTTATTTAAATGAATAAATAATAGGGAGTGATATGAGAACCATATTGGATTATCATGCATGAAAAAAATGGTAGAAAATTTAGTTTCAGGTAGCTAGAATTTAGACACTCCCTTATGATACACATGCACATAGGAGGTGCACTTTTAATAGAACTTTAGGCTAAGTTCGGGGGCAAGGGTTGGGAACCTTCACTCCTAGCACGCAAAACAAAGTGATGTTTAGTGCATGATTAATTAAGTGTTATATTTTTTAAAAATATATTAATATAATTTTTAAAAGCAATTTTCGTAAATAAAATGTAACACACCGTTTAGCAGTTTAAAAAAGCGTACGCATGAAAACGAGTGAGGTTGATTGGGAAAGGATGAAACCAACTCCCACATGTGTTCACATCTTTCGTGTAATAAGAAAAATATACAATTTGTATATTTATGTGATATATTTGGACTGCATACCGTAAAAGCTGTCCATCCGCAAACACTATACACATCGCAGGGCAACTTGGTCCTCGATAAAAACCTGACAAGTTCTCAGCTGGATCTCTATCTCTAGAGAGGCCAGTAAGGCTGTGTTTAGATCCAAAATTTGGATCCAAACTTCAGTCCTTTTCCATCACATCAACCTGTCATACACACACAACTTTTCAGTCACATCATCTTCAATTTCAACCAAAATCTAAACTTTGCGCAGAACTAAACACAGCCTAAGATAAAGATCAAGACGCCAGCACTGTACATGTGCCAAAATTGTCAAGGCGACAAGATTCGGGCAGGATGTGAAATGAGTCATGTTGGACAAAGAAGCATAAATAATTGCGTATCATCGATCGATCTAGCACGTACACAATCGAATATATTCATTTGTTAATTAGTACGTCGAGGAATGACCATTGACGGTCGACCACCGTAGCTATAGAGATTCATTCATGACTTAATTAGGATACGATCTTCAACTAATTATACTATATAATACTGTAATGCGTTAAGCAATATATCTCCTACTTCAGAATTTCCACGGCGGCCACACCTCGTCTTTTCACCTTCATTCAAATATAACTTCAAATATATTACTCGGGTGTGCGACTCTATACGTTCAAATATAACTTCAAATTTTGTTGTTAACTTTTAGCTAATTTCTATGGTTGGATCCAACAATTTAGAACATCAATTAGCCCCATGGGAGCGAATTTTCCAGGATTTAACGGCGTTGTACTTTCAGTGGTAGGCTACGTACCCGTCGACAGCGAGGCGCCTGTGGTGACTTTGTCAATCTCTCCAGAATTTGCCGGCCCAGTCTTCGAAGATGCTCATAGGGGTAGGGTTTGCGTGCGTGCGTTCATAGGGGTGAGTGCGCGTGCGTTGTGAGTGTCTGCGTTGTACTGTATAATTCTCTCAAAAAAAAAATTTAGCCGCATATATAGGCCAAATGACAGAGCAACATGTAATTACTAGTTTACTACTACTACTACAGAACGTTAGTTAAGCAGTCACATGCCTATCATATCGATCAGAGCTACATGACGCCATCGTGCAGGGCACAGTAGGCGCACTAGCTAGCAATACCCCCCCCCCCCCCCCCCCCCCCCTCTCAAGCACAGCGTACGATTCGTCTCACAAGAGTCTTCGTCATGCACCATTTTATAAGACGGACATGCATGATTTATCGTACGTGGGGTAGTATATTTTTAGCCAGAAATATTGAAAAAACAATATACCATTACAAATGTATAGTTTATATCTGATAACTCTGAGTATCGTGTCTGGTTCCTAAGATATATATTATGCTGATATCATCATGGTACCTAGGTATTAATACCTAGCACCTTCAGGTATCATGCTGATGTTAGTATAATAAAATGTTCCGTTGGCCGAACAGAGATATAGTCATACTCATTTTTTAGTGGGATAGTATTAGCTAAATGCATGCCTCTTTGGCTATTGAGTGAAAGTAGTTCGTACATGATTTGTTGAGATCGTTTTGGACGACCATTGAGTGAAACTCGTGGATATGATAGATCTCGCAAACATAACGATATGATTGCGGGTGAATTAAGGATTCCTTGCATGATCCCGGAGCCAAAATTGGTGTATATGCCATCTGGCTCGCGGTTCGATGCATGCAACATTATTAAGGATGTCACTCACGGTCACGGACACAGCAGTATAGACAAGCTAGTCATGATAATGCAATCTACTCGTAGCCAGTTAATTCAGATCGAAGGGGTTATTGGTTGGGGGGGGGGGGGTGCAAAATTACAACTTTGATGAAGGAGAGACGACGAGAGATGTGGTGGCGTGTGACAATAGCACGCAGCACTGTAACAAAAGTTGGAGGAGGAGGAGCCTTTTTGAGGAAGAGAGCGTGCATGTGGTGACCGAGACACTCCTCGCGGCTCTCCTGGCTACTTCCTCAGTCCAAGGATTTTAAGTTTTTTGCTTGCAACATTTGACCACTCGTCTTATTTAAATTTTTTTAAATTATTATTTATTTTATTTGTGACTTACTTTAATATTATAATATTTTGAATACAACTTTTCGTTTCTTATATTTAAAAATAAATAAATAAGACGAGTGGTCAAACGTTGCAAGTAAAAACTCAAAATTCCTTATATTAAGGGACGGAGGGAGTAGCTAGCTGCAATGCATGCGGACAGCTGGGTGTAACGTACGATCGAGTACGTGCAAGCACACGCGGCTGGGTTACCCGCGCGCGTCGCGTACGAGCTAGAGCTAGAGCGAGAGCGCGATCAGGTGGCCGTACGTCTGCATGCCGCGCGCAGGGCCAGCTGCAAATAAAATCATGGATCCGTGGATCGATCGATCGTACGTGCGTTTGGCTGTCACCACGATCGATCAACGGCCACGACGACAGCGCCACCTGCCCTGCACGACGACAAACGATCCACCAAAGAATCAAAGATCTTGTACATGTCGGTGCGCGCGCTGCATATGCATGCATATGCTTCGCTTCGAATCCGCCTCGCTATGTGCACGCACGTACTAGGTTTTGGCCGATATAGCTCCCATCGCCACGCAAATATAATACTAGTACGTACTCCCCTCCATCATCCGTTCCTAAATATTTGATGCCGGTGACTTTTTTAAACATGTTTAACCGTCCGTAATTATTGATTATTTTCCTATCATTTAATTCATTGTTAAATATACTTTTATATGTACGTATAGTTTTACATATTTTACCAAAGTTTTTGGATAAGACAGACGGTCAAACATATTTTATAAAGTCAACGGCGTCAAATATTTAATTAGCGACGGAGGGAGTATATATCATCGTACAACGTTTCGTTTTGGCGGCTCTTGCATGCGACGCGACGCGATGCAATGGGAGGCAAGGCAAAATGTCATCTCGTACCAATTTGTTTTCTTCTTTGCACTGGAAAAAAGATCCGTGCATTTCAAAGGGAAAACTAATATTGCATTAGCATTTAGATGATCACGGTTTGATTTTCATGATCTAACCCCTTCCACAAAAAAAAATATAGCTGATTTTCAAATTTAATTTTCGGAGTTGATTTTGATTTTTCTTTTATCGTAGTTTTTTTTTTAAGCAAGAGCTTTTAAGTCGGCATGAAAAAATATAAAAAAAATTATCCACGAATTAATATTTGGTCGCTAATGCATCACATAAGCATGTCTTGACCAATATTCGACCAGTTCCGTATGTATAATAAGGCTCTACGTATCGGTCTTTTATGTTTTTCCTCGGTCCATCTAGGAGATGTGCCAAAGTGCACATATGCCGAGTCCTGGAAACAGCAGGAGATATGGGGACGTCGTGACTGAATCGCGCGATACGTGCACTTGAACTCACAAAGAGCAAGGTACCAAAATATTAGATAAAAAATATTTTCAATTTTTATAATAGTGAAGATTAGTTATCGCAGGCTCTGCACTTCAGGGTGAACGAGAAGCTATAGGTAATGGCACACTATGCAGCATAGACGTGCAATCTCTCTATACCACTCATCCTCTTATGGAATTCTCTATGGCCGGATCGATTGCATGGTAGGGATGCAAGGGCTAACGACGACTATTGCATCCGTCTCAAAAAGGATGTGTTTCTACTATTTAAAATTTATCCTAAAAATATTATATCTAGGACCTAATAACTAATTAATTTGAGAATGCTAATTAGGTGAACTAATTGGCTGAACATGCCTAGCGTTCTATGCGGGGGATGTGAAATTTCTTTATCTTCCATTTTAAGTTTACTGGTTCACTTATATATTTGTCCTTGTAAAATTAACGGGTTGTTTGTCTAATGCTCTTTCATCTCAATGTGTTAATAGTATAGGGTTTATATGCTGAATTTGTGTCAACTTTTTTAATTTATTTTTGGATGTGTGGTCTAGTTTGGACTGAATATAAAAAAAATGGAGAAGGAAGGAATCAAACCTAGGGTGGCTATACTAACCGTGCTGCTAGCCATTAGGCCCAAGTTAGTTTTTTTTTTTTTTTGACTTAATTTTGTCGAGTGGTAAATTCTTTTGAGAATTTTTCATGAATGGTTTTCGAATACATAATAGGATATCCCTCGAGGGTTCAAATGTGTTACCGGCCGAACTGCCTGCATACAACTCCCTTGTGGAGTACAAATTAATGGCCGCCCAGAATTCTGGATTCCGGTAGTGTATGTATATATGTGACCTATTCTATTCCCACTTGTATTAATTCTTTTACGTGTTTAACTATATCGACTTTAATTACCTCTCACAAACCATGGTATGCATGCAACACCATGTAATCTAGATTCTAGAAGGATATATATCACCCTTAATTAGCCTTTAAAAAGACTCTCCCCTAATCTCCAAAACGACAAACCAAACCAAACCAAATCTTTCAGTCCTTGTCACACAGATCTCAGAGAGCCCCAAGTCTCGGTCACCACAGCTCTACTGTCTATCTAGCTATCTATCAGCTGCCTTCCATCGTCACCACACAAACTACACAAGAATCTGCTTATTTATAGGCCACCTTGTCCCTTCTACAATGGTACAAGAACACACAAATTCACACACACACTGACACACACAAACCGATCGATTGATTGATTGATAATGAAGCAAGAGCAGGTCAGGATGGCAGTGCTCCTCATGCTCAACTGCTTCGTCAAGGCCACGGCGCCGCCGCCATGGCCGCCGTCGGCTTCGTCCGCCTCCTTCCTCGACGACCTCGGCGACCTCGGCATCGCGCCGCTCATCCGCGCCGACGAGGCGGCCACCGACGCGCGCGCCTCCACCGACTTCGGCAACCTCCGTCGCCGGCGTCGGGGCGCCTCGGCTCGCCGCCGCCGTGCTCTACCCGTCGCGCCCCGCCGACATCGCCGCGCTGCTGCGCACGTCGTGCCGCGCTCCCGGCGCCGTTCGCGGTGTCCGCGCGGGGGTGTGGGCCACTCGTGTGCGCGGCCAGGCCTCCGCGCCCGACGGCGTCGTCGTCGACATGGCGTCGCTCGCCGCCTGCAGGGCGGCGGCGCGCGGCGCCTCGCCGTGTCGGTGGAGGGCGGTACGTCGACGCCGGCGGCGAGCAGCTGTGGGTGGACGTGCTGCGCGCGTCCATGGCGCACGGGCTCACGCCGGTGTCGTGGACAGACTACCTCCACCTCACCGTCGGCGGCACGCTGTCCAACGCCGGCATCAGCGGCCAGGCCTTCCGCCATGGCCCCCAGATTTCCAACGTGCTAGAGCTCGACGTCATCACCGGTACGTAGATCCATCACATCTACTAAGACACGCGCCGCCATGATCGAGGTAATTAAGGTATAGGTGTTTTGACGTATACATGTATCTGCAGGTGCGGGGGAGATGGTGACGTTGCTCGAAGGAGAAGGCGCCGGACCTGTTCGACGCGGTACTGGGCGGGCTGGGGCAGTTCGGCGTCATCACGCGGCGCCATCCGCTCGCGCCGGCGCCGGCGGAGGCGCGGTGGGGCGGTTCGTGTACACGACGGCGGCGCGATGACGGCCGACCAGGAGCGCCTCATCGCCGTCGATCGCGCCGGCGGCGCCGGCGCGGTGGCGGGCTGATGGACTACGTCGAGGGCTCGGTCCACCTGAACCAGGGCCTGGTCGAGACCTGGCGCACGCAGCCGCAGCCGCCATCGCCGTCGCCCTTCGCCGTCCTCCTCCTCCTCCTCATCCTTTCTCTCCGACGCCGACGAGGCCCGCGTCGCCGCGCTCGCCAAGGAGGCCGGCGGCGTGCTGTATTTCCTCGAGGGCGCCATCTACTACGGCGGCGCCCGCCGGGCCGTCCCGCCGCCGACGTTGACAAGGTATACTAGCTTGCTCTGCGCTGCGCCGACCAGAGCGGGTCCCACCTCGTGATGATGGCGGGAACAACTAAGCTGCAAAAACTTTTGGCGCCACCTGGGGCTTACGCTCACGCACGCATGCAATTAACGGTGCATGAAATTGAAGTCTCTTGCACCTTCGACATCGTCGTACTTGGCCTACCACTTTTGTCTGCCACGCGATGCACCTCTCGCTATCACACACCTAACTGGAAGTAATTAAATAATTATTCGATTCTGTGTTAATTTTTTATCTTCCTTAGTTCTCGGAGGAGACAAAAGATTAGATACTTATAGTAGCAACTTACTTCCTCCGTCCTAAAATGAAGCCATTTTGAGGTTGGCACGGGTATTAAGAAAGTAGGTGAGAATGATTGGAGGAAGTGTGTGATTGGTTGAAAGAGAAAGTAGGTGAAGAAGAATGGTTGTGATTGTTGAGAGGAAGAAGGTAGGTGAAGAAATAGTTTTTTTTTGACAAGACACCTGTGCTAGAAAAGCACATTTTGGAACGGAGAAGTAGTAAGTTAGTATATGGAGTATTAGGTTAGTCGCTCTCACTAACCTTAAACAGGTGTATAAAATATATGCATCGGCTGATCGTGACATATTCTTTTAGCTACTTATGGTGAAAACTTTTTCTTCCAGAACAGTGAAAAGCATGTCTGCTAGTGTAGGTAGTAGCTACCAGGACAAATTATATCATTAACAGTATTTGTAGCACATCAAGGAAAAACTTGTCTTTTTAAACACTGTTACAGTCTTCAGAACGCACAACTTTAACAGGTATTTTTGTATTATATTTTTTTAAAAAAATAAAGGTAATAAAATTATGGTATTGTAAAAGTACATTTTTAAGGAAAATCATATAACCAATCAAAAGTTTATGAAGATATACATATTGATGTTCAAAGTTACTAAAAGTTGACTTAAACATCACATTTTCATCTTGACCAAAGAGGGTTCATATATATACTCCCTCAATTTTAAAATATAAGCATTTCTAATTATATGCATCTAGACAAATGCATATAAAAATACTTTATTTTTTAAAGTGAGGGAGTATCAATTTTGAGCATGTAGCTAGACTAGATTAGTGTATGTCTACGCACATATCTGTTAATCTGCACAAAACTACTACTCCATCCGTCCTAAAATATAAGAATTTAAAATCGGATGGGACATACCCTAATACAATGAATCTAGACATGAACATATACTAGCAATACCATGTACTACCTCCATCCCAAAATAAGTTCACTTTTCATCCATCTCACACATACCAATAGAAAGTACTAAAAATTTTGGTTATTCTCTATTTTCACAAACTCCGATGCAATGATTATTTTAAAAATAAACTTATTTTAGAATAAATGGAATGAGGAAAATATAAACTTATTACGGGACTGAGGAATTAGAGCTTTGCCAGAAAGAAATCAGCATCAGCCAGCTTGGACCTACCATCCATGCATGCATCATGTGGCCATTGACACATAACATAGTATGTGCTAGCTAGCTAGCTAGCTTTTGATCATAGTTACATGTATCTAGCTAGGATAGAACCTGGAAACCGATGGATTGATGGATCTCTCATGGATGACAGGCCAGCCAAAGATCTGTGCGCCACTAGATACAGTGCATGCATGCATCAGCTTGTATGGTTATAACCCTAGCTAGCCAGCTTTAGCACACACATGCATATGCATGCATGCATGAGCCCCCATCTTTTGCAACACGACCGACCAACTATGTTGGCCATATATAGATAGCTACTCCCTCCGTCCCAATATATTAAAACCTAGGACTGGATAGGACATTTCCTAGTACTACGAATCTGGACAGGCCGGACTGGATGGGACATTTCCTAGTACTACGAATCTGGACACGTAGTACTAGGAAATGTCCCATCTAGTCTAGGTTTTAATATATTGGGACGGAGGGAGTAGCTAGGCTTGTTTAGTTGATGGCAAAGTTTGGATTTTGGTTGAAATTGGAGATGATGTGACTGAAAAGTTGTGTGTGTATACAGGTTGATGTGATGGAAAAGACTGAAGTTTGGATCCAAACTTTGGATCTAAACACAGCCCAGTTATTTCATGCATATACAGTTGCATTTCCTAGCTATAGCTTTGCTATGTGCTCCGAGAAGATGCTGCATGCACACACGTGACACGTCACACACACATGTGGACAAGTACGCCTCACTTTATCCTTGCATGACGTCACGTCGCCACCTGTCCATCCACGCTGCTAGAGTGCTGGCAAAATTAATAACTCGATCAAATTTCGGTGATCTCTCTGCAAAAATATGATGAATTTTACCAACATATATGCTTTAATTTCTTTGTTTGATTTTATTTTGCAGAGGATGGATGTGCTGCGTCGCGAGCTGCGGCACGAGCGCGGGTTCGTGTTCGCGCAGGACGTGGCGTACGCCGGGTTCCTGGACCGCGTCCACGACGGCGAGCTCAAGCTCCGCGCCGCGGGGTCTGGGACGTGCCGCACCCATGGCTGACCTCTTCCTCCCCCGCTCCGGCGTCCTCGCCTTCGCCAACGGCGTCTTCCACGGCATCCTCAGCCGCACCCCCGCCATGGGCCCGTCCTCATCTACCCCATGAACCGCAACAAGTAATAATAATAATAATAAAAAGCTTACTACATTATACGCATGTATATAATTTTTGCGGGTGGATTTTTTCGCTCAAAATGACGATCCTCATATTGTGCTGTCGTCTGAAAATTATTAAAATGTTTAAATAAAAAATTAATATGATACATAAATATATTATATATCACTATAAAACATAATAATCTTAAACTCAACTTGCACAAGTAGTAAAAAAACAAATTTGACTGCAATAGTGTGTACTAAGTTATTTATTTACTTATGCTAGTATGCTACTTGAATTTAAACGTACATATTTATGAAGTGGTATAATTACATATTTCCAGAGTATTTTTATGGTTCTTTTACGACATGAAAAAACAATGTCCGTCCTCTTGAAGGATGAATGGACTTTCCTTAATTTTAACATATATGGTGGTAACTAAACATACACACACTGGATATGTTTCAGGTGGACAGTAACATGTCGGCGGTGATCACCGACGACGACGGCGACGAGGTGTTCTACCACGGTGGGGATCCTGCGGGTCGGCGGCGGCGGCCGC
>CM020178.1:8099757-8135720 GCA_009805545.1 Oryza longistaminata
CGCCGCGTCGGGTCGCAGCCGCTGGAGTAGGCGGAGATGAGCGCGTTCCAGTGGAAGGTCGTCCTCCCCGGCGGCATTGCGTCGAACACGCGGCGTGCGTCGGCGGCGCGGCCGAGCCTGGAGTAGGCGGCGAGGATCTGGCCGGCGACGTCGTGCTGCGCGTGGAGGCCGAGGTGAGGGCGTGGGCGTGGACGGCGGAGGCGACGCGCGGGGAGGCGGCGCGCGGAGGGCGAGGGGGAGCGTGTAGGAGTTCGGCAGCGCCGGGGAGAGCGCGCGCATGCGGCGGTAAAGCGCGAGGGCGAGGTCCCCGCGGGAACGGCCGAGTGGGCGCGGAGGAGGCGATTCCATGGACGGCGCTGGTGGTCGGAGGGTGGTGGTGGTGGATCGGTTGGTCGCCGGCGCGGTGGAGAGATGGCGCGCGCCGCGAGGCCGATGGCTGGGACGAGAAGTAGAGCCGCGAGCGCGAAGGAGACAGCGCATCTGGGAGTGGGTCCCACTTGCCAGTAACAGCAAAAGTTATGAACTCCGGATTATATTATAAATCATTTGATTTTTTTCTTAATTAAACTTTTTTAAAGTTTAATCAAATTTGTAGAAAAATATACTAATATTTTTAATACAAACATACTATCAAAATATATTTAACATTAAATTTAATAACTAATTTATTTTTATAGATGTTGCTATTTTTTTCTATAAACTTGATCAAACATAAGAAACTTTAACAAAGAAAAAAAATCAAACGACTTCTAATAATAACGGAGGAATGGATGGCTGAATTGAATTCAGGGCAAAAATTAGCACTGCAATCTCGCCGTTAAGTACCTTTTTTTTACCCTCAAAAGTTAACAAAACACGTACAATTCTGGTTTGCTTCACAAATTACAACATGAACATACAAAGTCAGGGAGGGGCACATCAATCTGGAACACATCAGGGTGTAGGAGAGAATGGAACCCAAGGGAAAAAAAAAAACAAGGATAAGTAGATGAGTTAGCTGTGAAGAAAGTTTTTGTCAGCTGCATCGGTGGCCGTCTTCTGAACATTCAGAACTTTGAGATGATCCCTGACCAGCAGAGGATGTCATGAGTCTCTGCGGAGAAGATGTAGAATAGAACCAAGATTAGCATGAGGCATATAACTTGCATTTTGCACAAACGATTTCACAGGCATAGTGTACTAAAGAGATGCTTCAGGATATGCATACTATTTACTGGAAGTGTAGAGCGATCATGTCCTTGAGTTGCTAGACCTATCTAATATGGAAAAAGGTTGAGCAGAAACTATTCTATGGAACAGCCGTTCAAAAAATGTACCTGACGATCTTAACATTTCTGAAGGACAGCATCACAGTAAGAATCAAGGTAACATCGCGAAGCAAAGGTGCTCCAAGGAATGGCCGCTGATGAAGTACCGGTTCACACTGTAAACCTTTCTGTCAGCAAGTCCTTCAAATCTTGCAAGAAGGTAAAAACCTGCACCAGGATGCCAATCAAACAACAGTTTTCGTTCAGTTTTTTTTAGATGAGTTTCTGCTAACATAACCTAGTACATTAGATGTTAACAGTTACCTGTGGCAAGAAACCAAAATCTTGAGTGTGTATATTTTGGAGGAAATAAGAATAGCATTGCAGGAATTGCAATGCAAGGAGTGGAATTCAAAACTACCCATAACGCATATCATCAAGAACCCTGAAATCATCCAGAACAGACAAGTGGACTCATTTTATATCTGATATACTGAGATCAACAATGGAACACGCTATAGGAGCTGGGGCACTATTACCTTTCACAGCACTGCTCACCAGTATGAGAGATAAGAGTGATAGCAAACAAGATAACCCGCCCTTTCATAAACTCTTTCAATTACCAATATAGACAACATTGAAGAAGCTGATATCATCATCTGCGTTCAATAGCATCGAGTGAACATTCATATCCAGGAAAAAGATAGCTACATATTCATTAATAGCATTGGTTATGCACGATAACATGAATAGTCAGATTGGATGCCTGCACAGTAGTATGGAAACTCAGACACATACTTTTTTTTTTCTTTTTGCCTATGGTTAATACTTGGATGATACTAAGGAAATTCAAGTAGGTGAACTGCGTTTGTTGAACATGAACTACTTAAATACAGTTTTTTCTCCCAGTGGACTCGAAGCATAAAATGGCATCATATAAAAAAAATTCCAAGTCCAGAACCATGAAAAACACACGAAATAAGTAAACAGTAGAAGGGAAATTACAGAAAGATGAGATATTTAGATACCGGCAACCTGTCCCAAATTAAGCGGTCATCATCTGGTTTGAGGTGATAGTAAGCTGAGCCAAATGCTGCTGCTACATTCCCAGCATAGAAGAGGAACCATCCCAGGGCCTCCCATCTCAAGCTGCACAATTCCACAGTAAAACAAAATATTAAACACCAGATCTTACTTACTGATCTGTTTTTCTGTTAAATAAGGATAGCATAATAGGATATATCTCTTTTAAGCATCATGCCTTCAATACCAGCCTAGTTGTACAATAATCAGTATTTCAAGAAACATGAAGATCACACACTTGTAAAGCAAAATTTCATCATCAAATTTACAGATTTGAGTACGCGGCTTTGGTGGAACACCCTAGCTCAAATTCCATTATATACCCATTCTATAATATAGCAAGATTACAGATTATTAAAGCAATTTGATGAATAAGCATGTAATAGCAACAGGCCCAGGCAAAGTTATTCTAGCATAGCAGCAAAATTATTATTTCACTGGTACCAACATTACAGTCCATCTTTCTCTCAGACAGAAGCAGTTTTGAGTTCACGACCACCCCTTTCACTTTGTTGGTAACTGTAAATAAGTTCATAACCAGGGGAGTAGTAAAATGAGCAGTTACGAAATAATTAGGCAAAAACTGGCCTCCTCTCTCTAGGTTTTCGAGCATAATCAGGGTAAATTGACCTCCTATATAATTTTGTTCAAGCTCGTGGTACTCGATTCTCGAATACTTTAATTACAGCTCTTCCCTCGCTACAAATCACGAAACAATGTAACTTCACGCACTTCATAATCCTTTAGGCGAGACATTTCACCGAACAGCAGCCGAGCAAGGGCAAAGGGCGGAGCGCGCACCTGATGCCGAAGCACCCACTGCCACAGAGGCAGAGGACGAGCCCGGGCACGCCCGCCAGGAGGAGCGGGTAGGCGGTGAGCACGTTGAGCGTGTTGGGGACGCGAGGAGGTTGCGCATGTCGGCGAAGAGGTGGAGCGCGGGGGAGTGGCGGAGCCGCGGCGTGGCCACCAGGAGCAGCGCCGAGGCGAGGACGGCCCCCCCGGCGAGCGCGCGGCGCCGGTGCTCACGGCGGAGCGCGGCGGCCGCGAGGTGGCCGAGGCCGAGGCCGAGGGCGGCGCGGCCGCCGCCGCCGCCGCCGCGGTGGGGTGGTCGGCGGCGGCGAGATGCATGTGGCCAGGGGGAGTGCTCAGTGGAGCAGAAGAATGCGGCGAATTTTTTCTGGTGTTGGGCCGCCTTGTGGTTGTGGGCCTGCTTTTTCTTGGGGATTATTTTTTAGCCAGGTCCCTTCCATTCATCGGCCATACAAATTAGTCCCTGGGATTCTTTTTTAACTTCGACTGAGTTTATAGAAAAAATTAGAAAATATTTAGAGCATTAAATTAGTTTCATTAATATAGTAGTATTGAATATATTTTGATAATATGTTTGGTTTGTGTTAAAAGTGCTAATAT
This sequence comes from Oryza longistaminata, assembly GCA_009805545.1. Taxonomy (NCBI): domain Eukaryota; kingdom Viridiplantae; phylum Streptophyta; class Magnoliopsida; order Poales; family Poaceae; genus Oryza; species Oryza longistaminata. The sequence goes on from CM020178.1 coordinate 8,103,501, forward strand.
ATATTTTATAAAATTTGTGTCAAACTTAAATAAGTGACTTATAATATGAAATGGAGAGGGAATTGTATCTTTTTAATCATCGACCAAATAATATTTTTTTAAGAAATATTGAATTTCATGATCTTAGGATTATACAGATTTGTTGTCCATCTCGATTGATATCTCTTCTCCAACTTTGGTGAGCTCACAAACTATTTTAAATATATATGGCCCCATTGATTTTTCTCTAAATTTTGGCCAATGATATTATTCAAATAAATAAATAAATTGAATAAAATTACTAATAGATCATCATAATTAATTTAAACGTGACTTGTACCTCAAGTGTATTTGCACAATTATCTATAAAAAGCCAAATTAAGAAAACCAACGATGTCATATATGTATCTAAAATGGAAATATTGCATTTCATATATAGGACATTTGGAAGAGCGGTAGAGTCTGAGAAACAATGTGGCGAGGTGTGTGCAGTAAAAGTCTAACAATTTTGGTAGTTTGGAGAAGTGGGAGACTCTCTGAAGCAGATGTAGCTACTTAAAAACTCTTCTTGCACAACTTTTCCAACTTCACTATATTTTCTGCACGCACGTTTCACAAACAGTTAAAACATCGTGTTTTTCATAAATTGTTTCTCTAGAAAAGCTGTTTTAAAAATCATAAAATTTTCCTTTTCAAGTTTTTTTAGCAAATTTTATTAACTAATAATGCGCTAATAAGAGATCTCGTTTTATTCCGTATGGAGGAGATTAATTAGTTCCCACAACAAGGAAAATGAAACAGCCTATATGGTAATGGGCATGAGGCATAGGGCAAGAGGTGTGTTCATGGCGTACAATAATATGTTTAGGGGGTTTAGATCCACCCCAAAATTTTACACCATATCACATCGAACGTTTGAACACTGCATGAAGTATTAAATATAGGCTAAAAAAATAACTAATTGCACAGATTATGACTAATTTGCGAGACGAATCTTTTAAGCTTAATTGCTCCATGATTTGACAATGTAGTGCTACAGTAAACATTGCTAATGACAGATTAATTAGGCTTAATAAATTCATCTCGCGGTTTACTAACGGATTCTGTAATTGGTTTTTTTATTAGTGCCCGAACACCACATGCGACACCCATCCCTATATAATATCCGATGTAACACGCCAAAACTTTACACCCCTGGATCTAAACACCCCCTTAGAGAAATCTAAGATTCTCAAAAAACAAGCAATTTACTAGTGAGAAACGGCCAAAATATTTCTCTAATATATTATATTCTCCAATTTAGATTCGCAATTGCGAGTATCAACTGCCGAAAAACGGCCAAAATATCTCTAATAGCATTAATATTTCATATGCTATATTGTTTCAAAAAAATTATTTCATATGCGATATACTTGGAGTCAGGGCAAATTTTACTTTGGCGTACCACATCTGCTATATAAAGTTGGGGTGATCATTTAGCGTTCAATATGGAGGGACGCGTTCGCGCGCATGGCCGCCGCAGGGGCGCGTCCCGACGCCGTGACGTGGACGGCGCTGCTCTCGGCGCACGCGCGGTGCGGGAAGCACGCGGATGTCCTTCAGCTGTTCGGTGAAATGCATAGGAGCGGCTGCGAGGGGAACGCCGAGTCCATGGCCGTGGCGCTCTCGGCGTGCCCTTACGCCGGCGACCTTGCATTGGCCAAAGGGAAGGCGATACACGGCTGCGGCGTCGTGAAGGGCGTCATCCATGGCTACCTGTTCGTCACCAACTCGTTGATCTGCATGTACGGCAAGCTCGGAGAGATGGACGACGCCAAGAAAGCTTTCAGGGACGCGACGGCGAAGAACACCGTGACATGGAACACCCTGATCACCAGCTACGCCGCGGCTGGGCTGTGCGACGAGGCGTTGGACGTGCTCGCCCAGATGGAGCAGATCGGCGGCACGGTCGCGCCCAATGTGGTCAGCTGGAGCGCGGTCATCGGCGGGTTCGCGTCGTCCGGCGACACTGACCGCGCACTGGAGCTGTTCCGGCGAATGCAGCAGCAATGGCTCTCGCCGAACGTGGTGACCATGGCGACCGTCCTCTCCGCTTGCGCCGACCTACTGGCGTTACGGCTGGGTCGAGAGCTCCATGGCCACGCCATGAAAGCCGAGCTAGACAGGCACTCGCTGGTCGAGAATGGGCTCATCAACATGTACGCGAAGTGCGGGAAGGTCTCCGGCGCACGGAAGGGGTTCGACGGAATGAAGACGAGGGACCTGATCTCATGGAACTCGATGCTGGCCGGCTACGGCATGCACGGCCTGTGCGACGAAGCCCTCGCTCTGTTCACCGACATGGCCGGAGCTACGGTTGAGCCCGACGGCGTCACCTTCGTCGCCGTCCTGTCGGCGTGCGGCCACGCCGGGCGTGTCACGGAGGGCCGCCGCCTGTTCGATCGCATGGTGAGAGCGCACAAGATCTCCCCATCCATGGAGCACTACACATGCATGGTCGACCTCCTCGGCCGCGCCGGCTTGCTCCGGGACGCGTCGGAGCTCATCGAGAGGATGCCGGTGAGACCTGACCTGTGCGTGTGGGGAGCGTTGCTGATTTCCTGCAGGATTCATGGTGATGCAGCCATGGCCGAGGCCACCATTGCCAATGTCCTGCAATCCGAGGCCCAGAGCACCGGCAACCACATGCTGATCACCAACCTGTACGCCATGTGTGGGATGTGGGACGAGTCCAAGAAGGTGAGGGTGATGACGAAGGAGGCCGGATTGAGGAAGAATCCGGGGCAGAGCTGGATTGAAGTGGACAACAAGGTGGTCGCCTTCGCCGCCGGGAGCGCGCCGCCGAATCTCACCGGAGCTGAGGATGTTTTCGGAGTGCTCGATGATCTATATGCAGAGATGGAAGATGAACAAAGATGAACAGCAATGCACTATGGATGATACTGCTAGCCTAGTAGCCTTCTACTGCCTCTGAATTTCTCAAGCCATTCCTCAAAGAGAAACAAGAAATCCGAAGCAGCAAAGCCATCACCAATTCACCCATCAGTGCAGGCTGTGGCATAAATGGCTCGGTCCCAGTTGTTTCTGCATTGAAGAAAGCTCAATTCCATCAGGGCATCCACAGGCAAGAAATCTTCATGGCCGAAGTACCAGATAGGATATATGAGAGCATTTGCTGGTCGTCAGCCAACCACCTGAATCTCCCAGGTTTTATGGTCAAGGACTCTGGACTTTCAGGCGCCCAAGAGCTTGGCAAGCGCATTACACCATGGTTGCAACTAGCAACATAAAAAGCTCCACCAGGAACAAGTTCTGGTTACGGGTTCGGGCTACTATTGACGATGGTGAAATCGCGCGGTCAGTTATCAAACTCTACTTGGGTGAGATTGAGGTCAGCTTCCTGTGACGCTGCCAGAAGGCGGCGTCGCTCTTCTCCTGAGCCAGCAGCTCCTCGAATGTCATCTCTGCGGCCTCGGCGGCAAGGGCATCCTCACGTTCCGCCTTCTCCACCAACGCACTAAGCTCAATCAACTGCCAAGGTAAATGGCATTGTTATCACAACCTTCATATTTCAATATAACAGGGCAGAGTTGCTTTTAATAAGAACATAGTAAAAGTTTACCAGTTTGTATGACTGTGACATCTGAAGCTGCTCTTGAATATAGTTGTAGATATCCGCATCCTTCTTTAGCCTTTTGTGCTCGGCTTCCAATTTATGCACCTATGCCAATGCCCGAGACGTCAGTATATAAAAGAGACATCAAAAGATGTTGTTAGCAAAGATTTGCATGAATAGATCTTCTGGTCGCAAATGTATCACTTAGTCATGTTGGTACGAAATTTGTTTTTGTCAAATGCATCACCTGTTCGCAGAGGCGGTCATAACTGTTAGCCCTGCGACTACAAGGGTTGGATAGTAAGGCCTTCTTTATTCTGCAGCTTCTTTGAACCGTCTCCGACCTAATAGGCATAACACATTATTTGGAGTAATGGATGTCTGAAGCTAAATTTCATGCAAATAGCAACATACTTGTGCAGCAGTTCATTTCTTGCATCTACCAAACAGTTAATGAACTCGTGAACCTGAAAAAAAAAAAGTTAAAAGCTATATAAATCATGATACACTTCAACATTACAGGGTAGAATCTAATTCGTAGGGGCTGTTACAGAATGTAGAAAACTAAAAGCCAAAAGAAACAAACAGTTGCTGAACAAAAGAAGCTTTGGTTTCTTTTCAGCAGCTCAACGTTGTCTCAAGCCCATATTACCTGGTTGAGGCAGCATAACAGAACATATGAATCGTGTGTTGTCCTTTGAGTTGGTGGCTTCACTCTTAACTCGAAACAAATTTCTGGAGTCTTAACACTACTACAAAAAAGGCGGTTGACAAACAGTATTCCTATTTCTGGTATATAGTTGGTTAAAATGTAGAGCACACAGACCAAGGAATCTAAACACTGAAGAAGTGGCCATTTAATCAGATTATATGGTCCAAAATATTGTGATCAACCCAGGAACAGAGCAAGCAGCTAAGATACTACTCCCTCCGGTTCCATAATTTTTGAAGTTTTGGACAAGGTTGAGGTCAAACTTATGTAACTTTGATTATCAATTACTTCAAAAATATTTAGTTTAAAGGAACTAGAACAACATATATAGATTTGTCTTTCAAAGAATATAAGAAAAGTAAACGTGCATTTATTTATTGTATATATTATAATAGGAAAACAAAGTCAAAGATATACTTTGGAGACCGTGTCATCGTCCAAAACGTCAAGAATTATGGAACCGGAGGGAGTACGTGCTCAACATATCATTATCCAGCAAAGTGATGAATAAAGAAGATTATGTCCATAAAAGCAAGAAAAAACACTTGTGAACTTACAATTAGGTCTCCCTTTCATTAGTGAGCTCCACTTGACACTTTGATTCCTCTTTACGAATCATTTTTTTTTTTTACTGAAACAAGCACAATAGAAACTCCATACTACTTAATTGGGTAAAGACAAGGGTCTAACTTCTAAGAGTGATCTTTTTATGACATGGATCATACATTGGATCCATACCAAGTTAGTGAGGCTGTAAGGAGTAGTTAACTCTACCTAGGTAGCAAAATTCCCCCATAAGATGCATAAAAATGGAATTCTTTAAATCATTGGCACCTTAATAGAAAATCAAGGTTCATCTGCGAAAAATAGAAAGTTGGAAACACTGGCACCTTAATTTCACTGAATCACTGGTTAGAAACGCAAATTCTGATAGCACCTGCTTGAATTGCACAAAAACTACAGGCGTTGAATAATTTGGTGGTGAACACTTCACACATTCACCAAAATTTCCTATTCTTGTTCTTGCATATACTCAAAACAGACCAACCTCCCAACTCAAACTAAAATCCGACTGTTAAATAAATCCACCAGATCTAGCTGTATCACAAATACAAGAAAATATTACTAACCTTGCCAGTATCATTCCTTTTAGCACGAGCGATTTGGTACATCTTATCATACACCTCTGTGATCCGCCGTCTCGTTGCACGGCACAACAGCAGGAGGGGGAAAGGTGATGTTTTTGCCTCCTTTTTCTTGTGAACAGACACCACCTCACCCAAGCCCTTCTGCTTCCCCCTCCTCCCCCGCCTCCTCTTTCCTCCACTCTCGCTACCAAGCGGCGTCGAACATTGGGATGATTCAGGAAGTGAGGAGTGCTGGTAGGGGGAATGGAGAAACGTGTTGGCGAGGATAGTAAGGAAGAAACGAACAAGGGAAGTCCTCATGGCTATGGGTTCCGGCAGAAGATCGGAGGCGAACCCTCAATGGTAGGGCCGTAGGAGCCGGTCACACAAGCTATATCTAGATCTATTTCGATTATTTTGTTTTTGTTTATTTGTTCCTAGGAGGGCGTGGGTGTGGACGTGGGTTGGCGGTGGGCGGTGGGGGGAGTTAAAGAATGACTCCGTTTGCTTGGCACTTGTTTGAGTCAATGGTAGAGGATTTGGTGTTTTCTAAAAAAGAAAATGGCTTTTGCTTGCTTTCCTTCATTAAAAGCTTCAGTTCTGATTAGATATGCCGTGTACAGTTACCATGAATGTGTGTCGATTGGGTCAATGACCCAGGGTTGTGGAGCATGGAACAGCACTTCTACTACTAAAATACATAGTGTGTGTGTCACACATCTCATGAATCATACACATAGTAAATGAATTCAGTATGAATTACAGAAGGGCGTGTGGTGAATATGGTGAACAGTTCGTTGTTCAATCTTCAACTTTGAGATTTATTTCCTTTCTAAAAATTTTCAAGGCAAGTGAACACTTTAACAGCCAATGACACAAATAAAGTTAGAAAGTTGCACCAAGAATTGACGAGCAAAACAAACAAAACATTCGCTCCAGCCCCTTGTGCTAATCTATTCCAGTTTATGTGCCACCCAAGCAAAGAGGAATGCAGACCGACCAGATGAAACCACGCCGTGCAATTTATACTTCACAGGAAATTGCCCTCTGCCTACGTAAAAACTATGAAATAAAATGAGGTTTTGCCAAACCACTGTCATGTGGCCTGAGTACTGCATAGTGCCAAAGTCATATATGCATTTATCTAGTTTTACCAACACGGCAAAATAGAAGTCTACCACTGCTCTAGTTGGGTTCTTTTTCAGCAGGTAACAGTGACACTGTAACCCTGAAGATATATTGCTGTCAGTGTGAATAACACTAGTGTAGTTTTTTTTATTTCTGTCCTAAGCAAAACTTGCCGCATGTAGAGTCAGCAAAACCATTGATTTAATGCTTGCCGCACTAGTGAAAATGTACCAACCAACATCATTTAAATCCATAATCATACCTAAGTCTGATTCTATCTTGAAATTCTGAAATGAAAGCAATTAGCGAAACAAACAAACAAACAATGAACGGCACCCAGTTGTATATATATAAGTCAAGCATATGCTACTGGAGTCACATCTTTACATCCCTAATTCGAGTAATCGCAATGCACAAAATCCTTGCATCTGAAGCAACATTTGTGATAAAGAATCAGAGACGCGGCGCACTGCTGACCGCTGATGGATGGTGAGGGAGTGGGCCTGGCTGGCCCGCGGGAGGTCGTCGTACACGCGCGGTGATCCGCCGCTGCAGCGCGCCGGCCACCGAGGCGAGCGGAACCGCGGCCGCCGCCGCAGCAGCTGCAGCGCAGCGCCTCGTCCCCGTCCCCGTCCCCGTCCCCTCGCCGCCCGCCGCGTCGTCGTCCCCGCGCCCTTCCGCTGCCGCCTCCTCGCCTTCCGCCGCCTCCTCCTCTCCCTCCCGCCCTCCTCCTCCTCCCCCTCCGCCAACCCCGCGCCGGCCTCCGCCTGCTCGGGCAGCGGGGGGAGCTGATGAGCCTCGCCCTCGCGACAGCGGCAGCGACCGCGCAGCAGGGCGAGGGAGAGCGCCGCGAGGGCTACGAGGAGGAGGACGAGGAGTGCTAGTTGGTGCGGCGGTGAGTCCATCGCCGGCGAGAGCTCGTCGTCATCCCCAGGCGGGAGCTGATATATCTTTTTTTTTTCTTTTTCCTTTTAAAATTTTATTTTTCTCTCGCTGGAGTGCGGTTGGGAAATCGAAGTGGGAAGCGTGGGAGGAGAGGAACTGAGGAAGGAAGGAAGGAAGTTGCGGCGTTTTAAAAGCTCCGCGCGGCACGGCGATGCTCTTTTGCTTGCTTTGGGGCGTGTTTAGTTCATCTTAAAATTAGAAGTTTGGTTTAAATTGAAACGATGTGATAAAAAAATTGAAAGTTTGTGTGTAGTAAAATTTTGATGTGATGGAAAAGTTGGAAGTTTAAAAAAAAAGATTGGAACTAAACTCGGCCTTGGTATTTCGAGCTACTCTAGTAGTCTAGTGGTGGAGCTGCAATGGAAGGTATTCTAGGATAAGAATGAAACATCACAGGATCTGTTTTGTTTCTGTTAGCTCTAGTCTTTTGAATCAAAATATCTTAAGCAATCTAACTTTTTATCTGGATTCTTAATAAAAGTTATAGTTGTACATACTATAAAATAAATTGAAAGCTAAAAACTGAAATAGATTCTTAGAAAGTTGACAACCAATAAGCTACTTCTCATAATTTTAGCTTCCCAAATAGACCCAAAGTATCGATCGCAACGGCTATTGAGGTGGAGGATGAAGAGGCTGATAAAGGCTTTTTAGGGCCCCTTTGAATCACAGGAATGAAAAAACGGAGGAATAGGAAAAATATAGGATTCTGACAGGAATATAAGTGTAAAACAGAGGATTGCAAAATATAGGAAAAATATAGGAATGACCGTTTGATTGAGTCACAGGAAAAACATAGGAATTTGATGAGAGAGAAAGACTCAAAGGATTCTTAACATGAGGTAGAACCTCATGCTAAATTTCCTCCAAAACTTGCATGGGAAGAGGCATTCCATAGGAATTTCATGGGATTACATAGGATTCATTCCTTTGATTCAAAGGGCTATATAGGAAAAATTACTATAGGAATGAAATCCTTTAAAATTCCTATGAATTTCCTTTGAATCAAAGAGGGCCTTAGTTTTGCTTGTGTTTTGTTGGTTGCAGCATGCAGTTAAGTTTGATTGAACGTGAGGTGTGATATGTTTTGTTTAGTGAACGTTCATCCACTTTGGTTGGGTTCATTTCAGCGTTTGATACATCCTAAGCATGTCTTGAGGTTGACAAGGTCAATATGGGTGTTTTACTGTCAACGGATATGTCGGCCTACTATTAAAGAATAATTAGACGTAAATGCGAGTACATGTGTTAAGTCTAGAACTTAAACCCATATGGACTCATGGACATGTTCCACCAAAAAAAATCTAACCATTCGAAATATTTTCACTTTTGCTAGGTGACAATATATTATATGTATTGATGGTACTTAGTATTTTTCTATACTTCCTTTGCTATGTGGGTGTATGCTTGGTTACATGTATCCAAGTTATTCATTCAGAGGCTAAGAGTATTCGAGGTACAAATCTTTTTTTAATTAACTGAGCTCAATAGTGCTTCTATAATCTAAAAACATCAGTAGTACATATCTTTAAGCGTACTAAACTGCTATTAAAGCATATCTATTTGTACATGGTATTTATGGGCACCAAGTTTAAACCCCTAGCATATGGGATCATCGTGTACCCACGACCGGGGGTGGACTCAGACTCAGTCTCAGGGGTGGACCAAGGATATGAGGCCTCGATGTAAAAGCATGCGTTATCTTATTTACTTTCAGTGTGTATTTGGCTGCCCCGAGGCCTAGCATAAACTCTTGGTCACTTCATACCTACCCACGTCTGAGTTCACCACCATATATATTAGCTACGTTCTCTCCAATCTTTATTTTACTGTCATTGATAAGTTTATTATACAACGAGGATGTTTTATTAGTCTTAAGAGTAACCGGTGAAGTGTATGATGGTGAAAAGATTTGAACCCTTCGGTTATCGTGAGAAATGCTTATAAGATCTCAGTCAAAGTTTGTTCAAGTGTTTTTATGTGTGTTTGTTGTCAAAGTGGTGTTTTTTTTCAATAAGATTCTTTTTATCGGTACCATGACTTTATGGTTTTAGTTATAGGACATCGTGAAAATTATTATCAAAAGTTGAATATTTGCTACTAGATACCGTTATTACTGTTATGTTCATTTTGTTTGGTGAAGAGAGAGAACACAAGGAAATATATCTGAAACGTCCTTGAGGTATTTGCATGTGAAAATTTCAACTTGGACACAATTCGGAGGAGTGGAGGCAACGTATGGACGGTGATCAAAAGAAGGTTGTTTGCTAATTAGTTAATTTATATTCACTAGCTTCGCACAGTCCACGGTATGTAAGTTTTTTCTCCCCACCCATAACAATAGTAGTTCGCTCTTAGCATGTTTCAACGATGAAGAGAAGGGAAAGCAAAATACAATATTTGCACATGAAATATTATGTTTCGACTGTCATTCACGAGACATAGGTACAAACGAGCGACCATAGGCAGAAAGTGTTTATGTGGTCTCGACTCTCAAGGCAGCAAGGTGAGGAAAGAAACATCAACAACATCTCCTATAAGAAGGTGCATGATGCATTTGGCGCCCATATATATCATCGACGTCGGTGGCATCGACGGTTACGTCTGGTAAGTCGAAAACACATGAATGGATAAAACGAACTAGAACAAAAATGTAAAATTCTACTATTATCAGTCCAAATTCAAGGCTGAAAAATAATTAAAGAAGGGAGATGAAGAAACCCATAAACCATTTATCAAGGTCTAAGTTTAAAATCGACCGTGGCTCAATCAAAAGTTCATTTTCCCCATCTTGAGCCGTTTTAAGAAGCGAAGAAAACAATATTTTGAAAAAAAAAAAATCCCAAGACACAGGGAGTATTACGCTGTTCTGTGTGTTTTGTGCGTTTTCAGAATACGTTTTCGACGTCATAGGCTCCATCAGTTCTCCCCACACTTTTCCCCTCCGCTTGAACTCGCCGCCACTGAAATGCCCTCCAAATCCAAATCCTCCAACAATTCGATTCGCCTCCTCCTCCGTTTGCTTCGCTTCTTCTTCTAGAACCCACCAAACTCTCGGCCTAAACCCTAGCCGCACCCCCCGCCTCCCTCTCGTCGCCGGCGGACCGCCCGCCGCCGCCGCCATGAGCCGCTTCGACGGCCGCGCCGCGGACCCCGGCTCGTACCGCGACCCCGCAGGTAACCGCTCCACCACCGTGGTTCTGATTTCTAAACCCTAAGCCCTAAGTTGGGGGTTCTGATTGCTCGTTGGTTGTTGGTTGGGTTGGGGTTTGGTTGCAGCGAGGGGCGTTCGGGGGCGGGACGAGGGCTTCGCCCCGACGAGCAGGGCGGACTCCGCCGCCGCGGCCGCCGACCTGGAGGGTGCCGGCGTGCGGGAAGAACTTCTACGTGGAGTCCCCCTCCGTGCCGCATGACGGAGGAGGAGTGGAGGCCTACCGCGCGCGCGCGGAGATCACGCGTGGAGGCGCGACGTGCCAGCCGTGCGGAGTTCGCGACGTCGGATTCCCAGTTTCGCTGCCCTGCTCTTGGCTCTTCGTTTGCTGCGTGCACGCTATCCGTGCCTGCACTTACTATAGTATACTATGTATGCAATTTAGATGAACGTGCTCCAGGAGGAATTGGAATTTAGATGGACGTGCTTCAGGAGGGGAAGTATAGGTCTATGTTTCGTTAGCTGGTTGTGTTGTAAATTACAAGATCATCAAAGAATTGAAGTATCATAAAAGTTATTTCACACCACAATTTCTGCTGGGCGAATTTTTTTGGCTGTAAATACTCAAACTATTTTTTGTCAAAGAAAGACGTACGCAGCGATGTCCACAGTAGTACAGCGAAGAAACAGTAGGTAAAGTAGTTCTAATAGTCAATGGTCAAAAGGTGAACTTTCGAAGTTGAGGGTTGGAAACTGGATGACCATGATTAACAGTTGTAAAATGATTTTTCCAAAGAAAAACAGCCAACAGCGATAACATTGCAACCAGCTCAAGTGCTGAACACTAAATGGTGAAAGTATCATTTGGTTTTTCTTTGAACTCCGATTAGGATTTGTTGGTCCTCTCATTAAATCCCATTATCATCACTTCATCAGCCAATTCATTCCTCAGGAGGAAAGGATATGAATATGTCACTTGTTATTCATTTAAGATCTGTGTGTCTCTTCAAAGATTATTCTGCTTGCATTCTTGGACTTAGCCAATGATAATTTATGAGCCCCTTTACCTTCTGAACTACATTCTTTATTATTCTGCTTTTAATCTTGGACATCTTACATTCTATTTCCTGATCCAAGATACTTAACTTCCTGTGCAGAATATGTTTTGCAAGAAATTACAAAAGCTGGGTTTGTAGAACCTACTCCTATCCAGTCTCAAAGTGCAATGGCACTGAGGGGACATCTTATTGGCATTGCTGAAACAGGATCAGGGAAAACACTTGCTTACCTTTACCTGCCATTGTTCATGTTAATGCTCAGCCATTCTAGGTGCGAAATGTTGCTTATGTTCTTAACCGATTTTCCTGGATACATTCTGGACTTCTTTTGTTGTAATCTACTAACATTTTTCGCGTGTTATTAAAGCCTGGCGAGTGCCAATTGTTCTGGTGTTAGCCCCTACACGTGAACTTGCTGTGCAGATACAGCAAGAGGCAACTAAGTTTGGTGCGTCATCAAAAATAAAAAGTACTTGCATATATGGTGGTGTTCCAAAAGGTCCTCAAGTTCGCGATCTTCAAAAGAGTTCTCTTCTTATGCTAGGAAGTTCAACACCAGAAGGAATCTTGTACTGCACGCATGAAGTCATGAACAATGTTTGAAGGACATTCAGTTGGTCAATAATGAAATGACGACTTCAAAAGGACATCCTATTGATCTATAGCTTAAATGATACATTCATCCTGTGTAGTATTATTTAAGTTGTCACTGTTTGCATCCAGGCGTTGAAATTGTTATAGCCACGCCAGGAAGACTGATTCGATATGATAGAATCACATCATACAAATTTGCGGAGGGTCACTTACCTTGTTTTAGATGAGGCAGACCGGATGCTGGATATGGGCTTTGAACCTCAGATTAAGAAAATTGTTTCTCAGGTATGCCTCTTCTTCTGAATCTATTATTCCATTCTCAACAATTTTCTAATAATTATGCTTGCTAATGTTACATGCTTTTACTTATACACTGTCAACAGAATGAAAGGTAGCATGTATCCATTAGTAATCAAGCACATGAGATCAACCTATAATCTCTCCCCAAGTTTGTCGCATCAACCTAGTCCTCTCATCCCTAGCAGCCAACGACCCAGCCATAGATATTCCTCCATAACCGTGCCTACAACATACCACAGTGTTTTACATAGTGTTAAGGATTACCATCTGCCTTTTCAGATTCGTCCAGATCGCAAACATTATATTGGAGTGCTACTTGGCCAAAGGAAGTTGAACAGCTAGCAAGGAACTTTCTTTTCGACCCATACAAGGTGGTTATTTGCCAATGCATCATTTTGCAGATGAATTTATGCAACTACTATCTGCTCATCGTGAATCAATGCTTTTTTGTGCTGCAGGTCATAATTTGTCTGAGGAGTTAGAAGCTAATCATGCCATTTCTCAACATGTGGAGAGATTATCCGAGAGTCAGAAGTACAATAAGTAGGATCGCGTGACCTTTTCTCTTCATTACACACTGAAATGATTCATTCAGAATGCATTGATGATGAAATTCTTGATGTTAAGGTTGGTTAATCTACTGGAGGATATAATGGATGGCAGCCGGATATTAATATTTATGGAACGAAGAAGGGATGTGATCAAATCACTAGACAGCTTCGGATGGATGGTTGGCCTGCTCTGTCTATCCATGGTGACAAAAGCCAAGCTGAGAGGGATTGGGTTCTTTCTGAATTTAAATCAGGGAAAAGCCCTATCATGACAGCGACTGATGTGGCTGCTCGAGGCTTAGGTATACAAAAATCCTCCCAGTCAATGAATTATATTTATTTCTTAAACTAATGCCACTTATATCGGAAACAGATGTTAAGGATGTTAAATATGTCATTAACTATGACTTTCCGGGATCATTGGAGGATTATGTTCATCGCATTGGTCGAACTGGCAGAGCTGGAGCAAAAGGAACAGCTTACACGTTTTTCACTGCTGCTAATGCCAGATTTGCCAAGGATCTGATCAACATACTAGAAGAAGCTGCGACAAAAGGTCAGCCCTGAATTAGCTAATATGGGTCGTGGTGCACCACCCCCTTCTTCAGGCAAGCTCTCTGTTTTACTAACTATTTCAAATTATTGTAGAAGCAAGTTTACAGATTCTGATTTCTGCCTACTTTCTTTCACCTATAGCGCTGCCTAAGAATTTGAAAATTCTGAATGTACTGACTATTGTCACATCTTTTGCAGGTCACCGTGATAGATAATAGAGGGTATGGAGGTGGCCGGTCATGGAGCTGATTTTCATATGTTTATTGCAGAGAGCAATGTTTGGCCTTTCTTTATGGATGGCTGTTGTATTTCTGGCTCACTGAATCTTTTAACTAATGATCGGTAAAGATAGATTTATATAACTTAAACACCGTGCCCCTTTTATGAGATATGACTGGGTCCTTCTCATCCACTGTGTTGCAATAGCTCAAATGTTGGCATTGGCATATAATATTTTGCTTACAGTTATTAGGACGGTTTCTCTATCATATTTTTTTCAGTGTGCCGACTCATACTTGGATCCATTAATGTTAATATGAAGCCCTTTTGATTTCCATTTAGAAAGATAGTTAATTAGACCATCATTTAATCATATTTGTGGTACCGAATTTGACCAGACATTGATGAATCCTTGGTTTTCATGCAATTTGGTTATTGCCTGAACACTGATGGCATAATTTCACACTACTATTTGTTTAGCATTGTACAATATATGCCTACTCTGCATATCTTCCCTTTTCCCAATTTACACTTCCTTTTGCTTCGCTGTGGTGATCAACTGAAATGGCTTTCTTGGGATCCTATACGCCTTCTGAGTTCTGAAAGCCAAACCAACAGTTCATGATCGCCATGTGACAATAACTGTAGGCTGTCTGGTGTGGCCATGCGGTGCGGCTGGTATGAAGACAGTTTAATTTTTGCTCTCTCCCCAACATAGGATGCTCTTCATATGTATCTATACTATTCCTGCAGTTATTTACAGTTTGAGAAACATCTCTGTGCGCTGGGACTGGGGGTTTAGGAACTTTGTCCCATAGTCAGTTGTGCTGTGCATCATAAGTCAATGTCCTGGAGTGAAATTGCAGTCTGAAATTTCTGGCCCTGTTGGGCGTGTGGTTCCCTCTGTAGTGGCTGCTATTGATATATCCACATCTTTGCTAGTACGGCCTTCAGCTTCTTACCAGCTTTTTACTGTACCAATCCAAGATAATATGGTAAACAAGGATCTGCCAGAACAATGGATTTGTGGTCCTTGCTGCTGTTGCAAATCTAATACATCTGTCATTTGGAGTTATTTGGCATGATATGATGATAACCAGAAACCTGAATTTTGTTTCTATGAAGAGAGACCCTTTTGCTGCAGTGTGGTCCATGAATACTTTGTTAACATCCACAATTTGTATGAATCTTATCACCATAGGTACATCAATCCGTAACTCTTAGTGCCAATTGGCTATCTGTTTTGAATGTAGGTCCACAGTTTGCATTCTGTTTGCGCCTTAACTACTTTTTGCAAAATCTGTTAGTTTTCATTCTATGTTTCATGACATCACTACTATTCAGGCTTTTCTGGTGGGTGGTTTTTTGGGGCTTAAAATCATGGCTATGAACAAATCATTGAATTTTTGTGTCTAGCTAGTGGACTGATTTGGACTTTAAGCATCTTCTTATCTGCTTTGATGTTATTGAGTCCATCTGTTGGTTCATGTACATGCCTTAGTTCATATGACCTGATGTATTATTTGTGTGTATTAACCAGCAACCATGCTAAAATTTTGCAGCTTGATATTTCGATGTTCTTTTGGTTCTGTGGTGGTCACGTTGAGCCGTATTATTATTATTATTTTTGTTGCGATTGTACTATTCTGTTGCAGGACCGTCTTGAAGCAGAGCTACAATAAATCTGGGGATGCATTTGGTTCGCTAGGAGGGCTTCTCTGGTGGTCCAAGAGCTGTAGCTGCAAACCGTACAGCTTGGCAATATGGTAAGAATTCAATAATTCTAATAAGAGAGGGGTGTTTAAAGCTTGTGTAGTTGAGCTTGTTGCTGCATATATTAGCATGTTTTCTGTAGTCATCTGTTGATGATGTATGGCCGCGGTTTTGGAAATGTAGTGGTTTCCAAAAAAGAGGGAGATCCTATGCAACTTTAGTTTAGAAAAGCACGGTGGCAAACATGCACACATGCGGCTGGGCCAGAGGAAAGAAAGAAATAAACGGAGGAGGCTTGTCCATGGTAATTGGACCATTATGCCACAGGAGAGTTAATGAAAGTAAGGAGCCCATGTTAATTGGACCATTAGGCCACATGAGAGTTAATTGAAAAGGCAGGACAGGGCAAAGCGTGTGTGCGTGCCTGCCTCCCTTGCTCCCCAAAAGTTGGGCTCATTAGCCTCTCTACTGTGCAGACCTTGGAAGGAACTGCAGAAGGGAGGTCCAGTCCAGATATTATGTTAGATCGTTGTGCTGCTGCTATTTGATCTTGGGTCACCATTATTTTCGTGCCGTAGGACATCGAGCTATCTATCATGCTTACCATCATCCTCGTGAGAGAAGATGAGGAGGGTTCCAATAGCATCTGACACGAGGAAGACAAAGGCGGTGATACATGTTCAGTGGTATAAATGTTCCAAAGCCGGGAAAATCTAGCTCAAGAAAGGGAAACAAACAAGTAGGGCAGCTGATCTGATCTTGACTCTTGGGACGAATCATTAGCCACGACGTTTTATGTTTGGCAACCTGAGTTTGGTTCCCCTAGGTTGCTCTTCATTTGTTGTGTGGTGCCTTAACCATCAGCCTTATGATGAAGGCATATCTCCCAAAAGGATCCAGTGGCTTTTACCCCCCTGCAAGTCTGCAGCTGAACCTTGCAGAAAAGATCACACAAAAAGCTGGGCTACACCAAGGGAAACTCAATTCACCAGTCCATTCTCTCTTTCTCCTGTCCTGTATTCGTATACTACCTACAGTGGAGTATGTTCCATGCTGGATTTCTCTCTCTAGGCCCTATATGCTTATCTCTTCTCTTCCTTCCCCCACTCCAAAGCAAAGCAGATGCATGCAGCCGCAGCTGCACCACACTGCCCCAGGACCCCAGCTTCTCAGTGGTCAAAGTCCTATCAGCTTGCTGCTTGCATAGGGTCCCTTTTCCTGTGCCCATTGATTCATTTCACTCGCTCCTTGTGGACCAATGCCTCCATGTACACATACTACCCTACTATAGTATGAGTGGTCACCACTAATATAGTATGAGCACCAGCATCAAATCAAAGGCCAGTGACAGTGAGCAGTAGTTCTACAATAGTAGTACTGTTAATTAATCGATTAGTAGCTTATACATCAATACATGTTGGCTAAATTAACAAAGCTGCCTCCTAGCTAATGCTTGCCTACCCTTCCTGTATAATTACACCATACTATAGTAAGCACCTCTATCAATGGCTAGAGCAACTGGCCATCTTGCAGGGACCATTGCTCAGAGCTTGCCCCTCCTGATCATATCCCTTGCTAGAGTAGTACTAGTACGTATTTATATATATCATAGTGGTAGCAGCAGTATAGATCGATATATAGATGATATATATGTATGTGCATCTTGGTGTGTGCAACTTGGCTTGTTGCATGCATGTGTCGACTCGTGTGGGCTACTCGTACTCGACCGACCGATCCATGCATGCATCTGATGGATCTCCTCTACTAGCTGAGTATGGTGATCGGTATAGTAGTAGTGGTGGCTACTGGCTTAAGTCGTCGTCGTCCTTGGCCGTGACCCTGATGGGCATGCCCCGCTTGAGCCGCACGGTGGGGAAGTTGACGATGTGGTCCTCCTCCGCCACCCACCTGCATCCATGGCAGCAATTAGCAGTCCATTTCAATGTCCTTGTCAGGCAACAACCATGCATGCAATGGATGGATCAGCAGGTCGATTATTCAGAAAGAGAGATTGTAGATGAGAGATCTCATCATCATAATCATTTATCAATAACACATGATCGATGGTGATGCCACTGCCACTCCCTACTATAAGGTATTTAACCGGATGGGATCGCTATCCGATCAAAATACCTTATATTTTGAGACGAATGAAGCGTATTCTAATATAAGCATTTTCTAGGTTATACCTAGAGTCCTAAGCATCTTGTCCAGATACATACCAGAAATACTTACATTTTTAGAATGGAGTATCATCTATCTTAAGTTTGAGGAAACCATGCAGGGAGCACCTAGTATACGCCTGCAACTCTGAACAAGAGCTTTACTACTATCAATGTTGATAGTTGATTTACTGGCTTCATGTGGGCAGTGGCCAGTTGCTCGCACAACACAGTAATATGTTATATGTAGGCCAGCTAGCTGCTTGTGCAACCAATGCAAATGCGTGCAGATGCAGTGCACGCATGCATGAATCTGTGCTATGCATGTGCCAGGTTCCAAAGTCCATACTAAATTACTGATCAATTTACTACGGAAACTGGCATGGGTTTTTTTTCTCTAAACCTGACATGCACGATGATGTAGCCGGATTGTCTTTGTCAGACATGTGGACCCAATGATTATCAAACCCACATATGAGTGACTTTTATGAGTGACAAAGTCACGTGACTTTGATTGTAGAGGATCCTGATCCAATATAGCTTAGCTACATAAAGCACGAGTAGTATTATGTGATTTTCTTTTTGTACAAGATGTTGCAAAACGCTTCTCTTGGGATTAATTAGATAGAATTTCAGCACAAGCATAGTGGGGAATTGGAAGATGGTCAAAGAAGACAGAAAAACACATTGGACTGATGGACTCTCCAATCTCCATTGTTTAAAGTGACATGATGTTTCTCTAGCAAGTCGGATTCTCTTGTTTATGGGAGGAGTATAGTATTGTTTGCAGGCAGGCATGCAGCGGCCATACCCTGGCACGTACTCCTACATTGATGCAGCGTGTCTGACGACCGGTCAAAGTGGCACGTCGGCCGGCTAGATCAGCTGGATGCGTGCGTGGTACAGTATTATATTCGCGTTCCTGGGATTCAGTTCAGTCACGGACCGGACAAGGCACAAAGTATGCATGCACGCACGCATGTCACCCATCTCATCTCATCCGACTGTTCGAGCCGAGAGAGAGCCCATTCCGGCTGCCTAACCATCACACCCATGTCTCCGGTCTCCCCCTTCTTACCCCTTCGCCAATAACCACGCTTCTTCCCCCCCTCCCTCCTTTCCCAACTTAACCCACCCACTCGAGCACGTTTTCTAAACTACTAAATGGTACGATTTTCTTTTATACAAAAATTGTTTTAAAAATTATATTAATCTATTTTTCAAGTTTTTAGCTGATATTTAATTAATTATATATTAATAAAGCACCACGTTTTCCACCAGCCCTATACAGACTCCACTATACTCCTCCATCTCTCTTAAAAAAAAATTATGATCAACCTTTTTCTTTACTCCCTCCACCATAAAATATAACAACCTTATACCGAATAAGACATATTTTGTGTCCAGATTTATTATACTGGAATGTATCAGTAAGGTTGTCGTATATTGGGACGTACCCAGCTACCACGTTTCAGAGGGTGCAGCTAGCGGCGGTGGGCAGGGCGTGGTAGCTGACACGTGCGGGCGCTGTAGCTGTAGCAGCGGGCGCCGTAGCCACGCACGCGTACAGCGGGATAGGAGTGGTAGGCGTTGGTCCGCATGCATGCACACCACACATGCGGGGGGAAGGGATGGATATGCGCCGCATGTGCGCGCACGTGTGGCCCCACGCGCGGAACAACACCCCGCTCTATTCGCAGTTGAGGCTGGACCCACCTCCCCTGCCTATTATACCTGCGTGTACCTTGGGGTATCTTCCTTGATCTTCTTCTTCTTTTTCTGCTTGCCCGGCCGAAATTATTTGTCTTTGTTTCACAATGTAAGTCATAGATACATCAATATGAATATGTAAAATGCTAGAATGACTTATTGTGAAATGGAGGAAGTAGCTTTCATTTTTTTTCTTACACATGAAAAATGACGAGTGTTCCTACGCAGTGTAATCCTCCTCGCGAGAAGAAATAATTTACTGTATTTAAGAAAATTATAGAAATAGAATTTGGTACTCTCTCCGTCTCTTAGAAAAACAATTTCTAAGCTTGAATCTAGAAGTAATCTATATCTTAGATTTAAAACCAGAAGTTGATTTTGTAGGACGAAAGTTGTATCTCCCAGTGTCAGAGGCGAAAATACCAAACTATATCTTTCGATCAGCGGTAGAACGACCAAACTATATCTCCAGGTCGAACGACCGTCTAGGCTTCGCTGTCGGCGTCTCCACTACCAATCACCGTTGACGCGTGTAAAAATGGATTGATCACTACGTAACACTATTAGTTATCCGGGCTCGACGATGTCGCTGGCTTCACCACCGCTTTAGATACCTCCTTAAGCACACTAAGATCACTCCCTCAAGGAAGATGAGAACAGAGGAGGTATAAGCATGGGAGAAAGCCTCGTGATGCTATCCCTAGTGACGTATTAGGACCAGTTATTATCTGACATAATTTGTTTCTTCTTTTTTTTTTATCTCTGGAAAGATTCGGCTTGATCTTCAAATCCTCATGTACGTACCCGATCTATATACACCCCCACAATTATTCTGTCAATCAACGCATAATTCATCTACTGTTCCGCTCTTCTATTGTTCTACAGAGATTAGTTATTACTAGGAACATGAATGTGCATGCGAAGAGGGCATGGCCAAATGATAGGGACATGACTACATGAGATGCATGCCATTGGTGCCCGGTTGCGTGCGTTATATGATGCAAAGGCCGTGATTTTTATTCCATTCATTATATGATGTATTTTTATTCTATTATCTAGAAAAAAATGTTATCGGTGCCGAGCGATCATGGAAAATTATGCAAAAGTTGTAGTTTTTATTCTATTATCTAGAAATAAAAAAAAGCTATTGTTGCCAAGTGATCATGAAACAAAGCTAAGGAGTTGGAATCAATGGCTGCACTAAGAATGGCCAAGATTGAGATGTGGTGATCCATACCTGAAGCTGGTGACCAAGTGGTGAAGGAAGATGGAAGCTTCCAGCCTGGCCAGATCCAGGCCTGGGCACAGCCTCTGCCCACCACCAAAAGGAGTGAAGCTGCCACTGCTCATGTCCTTCTCCTGTTGAGATTGATTGATTTCTTGACCAATTAGCACATTATTAGACTTCCCAAATCAAATCATAATGATAGGATGCCTCAACAGTAGTACAGCACCATCATTTGCCTAGATTAATTATTTGCATATCATTTTCAGAGCTTACACAAAGTACACAATAAAGGAAAAAAAAAAGAAGGTGTGTATTCCTTTCCTCGATAGCTTAAGCTTATGTTGTCTGAATTTACCAGTTCAAAGAACTACCAAATCCATTTATTTTGGGGGATTCAACTGACTCCTGCCTAGGTGTATATATCAATCACTAATGCAACTTTGAGGGAATCTCTGTTATTTTCTGCAATACTAAGTGTTAGTACAAGGCAATGTCAAATCCATCATGAGATTACTGATACAGAAGTAAGCCCACATGTTAGGAGTCCCACCAAAACCCCACTCATCAAATCCTTATTATGCTGGTGTTGCCTAAAGGGGTAGCAATTGGATGAACATCTCTACCAAATGTGGGGGCTCTTTCTTACCTTCCACCTCCATGGGTTGAACTTGTAGGGCTCATCGTAGAGCGTATCATCGAGGTGGACCGACCGGAAGTACACAAACACGCACCACCCCTTGGGGATGAGGTGCCCCTTCACCTCGACGTCGCGCACCGCCTTGCGCATGATCCCACCGATGATGTTGCCCAACCGCAGCGTCTCTGTTATCACCTACACTCCAATTTTCCAAATCGCATGGGCTCATGAAAAAAAAAATGAAAAAAAAAAAAAACCACACGGGGCCAGTAGATTTTGAGCTATAGAAATTTATGTTACAGTGTTCATGAACTATACTTACATGTTGTGTGAATGACAATGACATGTAGTCTGTCCACTGCAAGGTCTCACCCATGTCGGTTTTTCGCCTCTTGAGTTGCATGTTCTCCTCCTGGTAGCATTACAATGTGATTGGTGTTATTATTCATCATTGTTACAACAAGTAATTACTGACGGTGGATTTTATCTTCAGCCGCCATATGCATGTTCTCTAACAGTGGTAGACATGCAGAGGTTTCAATGAGTTTATTGCTCACATGGCATCAAAACAGAAACACGGTCGACACGCGAGTAATTTCTTAGCACTGTAGTGATGTAAATGGAATCTAGCATATGACACAATGCTACTGGTGTAATAGGACATGCTAGCTAGGAAATATTACTGCTGCCTTCTAATCTCCATAGAATAAATAGCCAAATTATGTAACCTTCTTTTTTCCCCAGTTGATAAAAAACCTTCTATACTTCAACCAAAAAAACTATTCCTTGCACATGCGTTTATAGCCGGTTAGAAAAAAAAAACGCATAATAGCACAAACTAATGATATGTAAGTAGATGATACATCATGATAGTAAGCCTTTTCTTTTGTGAGAAGGCGACTCTGTTCTAATGATATGTATGTACCCGACCTGACATTGACAATGATGCAACGCACGTCATCTTGCAAAGACTGGTCCAAACACAAGTAGTAGTAGTATTTCTTTTCAGATGGCACATTAGATAACAAATAATAATGATAGCTCTAAGATGCCAACAAGAAAGGGATGGACCAAGGTTGGCACAACCCTTTATATGCTGCTGATCCCTTCTGCCCACCTACGTATCTCTCCCTTATTCGTAGGCTTTTTATGATCTAGTTTTTGTTTGGGGACACAGATCCTCTGCCATTGTGTGTAGTAGACAATAGTGATAGTAGTATATCATGCACAACACATGGCTCTGACAAAATGAATAGTTGATCATGTTCCTTTCAGACAAAAAAGAAAGAAAATCCAACTCTTTTCAGTTCTGGACCCTTTTTGCTGACTGCCCATGCCCAGCAACAGAGGATCCTTAATTACTTCCTAGGGTATGGTTTTTTTTTGTTTTCTGTTCAGGATTCATCTCTAGCATCTAATTATATGCAGGTATTGATCCAATTAAGAGCTTACTGTGTTGTAAGAGAGGTTTCAGGTATACAGGCTTACTTCCAGTTGGTGCAGGGCGAGAGGGCACTCGCTGAGGAACTTGACGGCGAGCGTGATGAGCACCGGGACGGAGTCTTCGGCGGGGATCATGAGGTCGATCATGTTGTCGGAGATGAGCTCGTCGGTGAGCTCATCGCTGCCGTCTCCGATGAGCACGTCGATGGCGT
This sequence comes from Oryza longistaminata, assembly GCA_009805545.1. Classification (NCBI taxonomy): domain Eukaryota; kingdom Viridiplantae; phylum Streptophyta; class Magnoliopsida; order Poales; family Poaceae; genus Oryza; species Oryza longistaminata. The sequence goes on from CM020178.1 coordinate 8,126,541, forward strand.
CCCGCGGCGGCGAGGCGGCGGCCCTCCTTGCCCTCTTGTCCCGGATGATCCTCTGTATCAGCCTCGCCATCTTCTTCTTGGCCTGATGACCACACACACACAATAATGTGTCAAAAATGTGCAATGGATCGAGTGCAATTGTATACATTTAATCCAAGATTGTGAAACAGAGAGAACATATTAAGAGAGGTTAATGGTGATGGCAGCTGAGACACTGATCATGCTGCTGCTGATGCTGCATGGAGTAGGGCTGAGCAACATCAGACATAAAGGAGAGACAGAGTGGCTGACAGAAGAGAGTAGTGGAGATCAATGTGTGGTGCAGTGCAGGTTTACATGGAGTACTACAGGTAGAGAGAGAGAAAGAGAACTTAGATGAGAGGGAGAGAGAGAGAGAGAGAGAGTACCTGGAGTGATCTGTAGAGCCTAGTGCCAGGCAGCTTAATGGGGAGGGACATGAGGCCGACAATAAATTCCTGGAATTGCTGCTTCAGCTGCTGCATCTCCTCCCCTGCCTCCAGCCCGATCAGGCCCCTCACCAGGATTTCGAACACCACCTGCATTTGCATTTCATCACCATTTCTTGCGATTACATTTCGTTCCATCCTCATCTCTACAAATTGCAAATGTTCAAGACTGTATTTGCATCTCTTCCAGAGGAATACGCACAGAAAAAAAAAAACATTTACGAGTGCACAAACACACGCTCTGGTGGCGAACAGGAACGTGGATTTTCGGCTGCTGGTAGTGGCAACTCTACTCCGATGGAGTGGGGCCCACATGGAGGTGAGCCACTCTCTTTCTCTCTCTCTATAGTCAGAATATGAGATGAGTGTGTGTGTGTGTGTGATTGGGCCCACTCCTTTTGGGCCTTCCCTTTCCCGGCCTTGTGTAAGTAACTTCCATGTGGTGACACGGGCGCGCACGTGTGCACGCACGCCGGCGCTCGCCCACGCTCGCCCACCCACTCTGCTCCTCCAATTCATCCACCCACTCTATCTCGACGAGGAGCTCGCCGGAGAGGGAGAAGAAGGAGGACGTACGTACCGACTTGGCGAGGTGCTGGACGTGGAGGAGGGAGGAGTCGGGGAAGGAGGAGAGGGCGGGGGAGAGGCGGCGGCGCATGTCGGCGGTGAGCTGGGACTTGAGGTGGGAGGACTTGAAGAAGGCGCCGACGAGGCCGTGGACGCGCCGCTGGAGCGCGCCGTTGATGAGGAGGATGGAGGACTTGCCCATCAGCTCCGTCAGCGACCGCGGGTACCACGGCACGAACGCCCGCGCGTCGCTCTGCAGCACGAACCGGCTCACCTCCGCGTCCGCCGTCACCACCGTCGCCGACCCGAACAGGTGCGACCTGAACACCGCGCTCCCGTGCCTGCACCATGCATGCACACCCATGCCCGTCAGTCAGAGCCGAACGCCTCGGGACGGCGGCGGCGGCGGAGGTGGCTAGGCTTACAGCTTCCGGCGCTTGTCGACGAACGCCTCGGGGCGCGGCGAGTAGGCGCACGACACGAACTCCAGCGTCTCGCCCACCACCGGCCACCCGAAGCTCCCCGGCGGGAGCCGCGCCGCCGCCGCCAATAGACTAAACAGGGTACTGCTATGCTCAGATGTTGATGATCACCCACTATTGTTTGAATAATCTTTAGAAGATATCTGGAGTATCACTGTTTACTTCCTGTTTTTGTTGTTTTTTCAGGCAAATGAATTCTGGCGGGAAGCTGAAATTCTCTCTAAGCTTCACCATCCAAATGTTGTGGCCTTTTATGGTGTTGTGAAAGATGGCCCTGGTGGTACCTTGGCAACCGTAACTGAGTTCATGGTTAATGGTTCTCTTCGGCATGTCTTGCAGCGCAAGGACAAGTAACTGCTTCCTGTGCTTTTTATTTTAATTTAATTTGCTCGTTTTGGGTGAGTAACAGTGTGCTTTGTTTTCTTACTGAGCAGGTACCTTGATCGTCGTAAGCGGCTTATCATAGCAATGGATGCAGCATTTGGGCTGGAGTATTTGCACTCCAAAAATATTGTGCACTTTGATCTGAAGTGTGATAACTTGCTGGTGAATCTTAAAGATCAATCTCGTCCTATATGTAAAGTGAGTCACACTTCATTTCTAGTGTTATAGCACTGTTTTATACCATTTATTAAATAGTTGCTTTGCGTTTTGATCACTCAGTGGATTTATCATCTCGATTTCTGTTCACTGTTCAGGTTGGTGATTTTGGCCTATCCAAAATAAAAAGAAACACCCTGGTTTCAGGTGGTGTGAGGGGGACTCTCCCATGGATGGCTCCCGAATTACTCAATGGTAGCAGCAATAAGGTGTCTGAAAAGGTAAAAACATTTTTCTTGGTTTTCTTCAATTTTTTCTAGCCATGTTCTTAATGTTCCTTATGGGTAATGAATCCTCTATCATCAATATGTGCTAGCACTTAAAACAATTCCAGGTTGCAGATTTATATGCAATTAATTCAACTATAGCAATATTTTTAGATTTATGTTTAGGGTACTCAGTCATATATTTGTCAATGGTACAGGTTGATGTATTTTCCTTTGGCATTGTTATGTGGGAAATACTTACTGGAGAAGAACCCTATGCCAATATGCATTATGGCGCAATTATTGGTATGCAATTCATCCCTCATTTTCTAGGAATTGTTTGTTCTAATATGAGAATATTTCATGTGTTTTTCTTTCCTTACTGAGAAAACTAAATATTCGCTTCCTCCTGTGAATCATTGAACCTACCCCATGCTTGTGCAAATTTATATTCTTTCCTTGAGGTTTGATTCACCTATGCTACTATCTATTGATAGCTGTTCACGGCTCCATTCTGACATATCTGCAAGCTTATGGCTCCTGTCACCTGTATGTAAAACAAAGAAGACAATTTTCCCCCATCTTTTGCAAACTGTATTAGCTTTTCTAGTGTGGGTTAAATAGTACACAAACTATTTAAGTATTAAAAAAACTTCTTCCTTTTCTGGGCAATAAAGTTAATCAGAAAACAGTGTATGATACTACATTTTATAAAACAGTCAATTTTGCATGCTTCCTTTGCTAATTACGCAGTCCTGAACCCTGGCTGTCTTAAATTCCAAGTCACACCAGTATTGTGCTCTGGTACTCAACAATTCAACATGACTAAATGAGTCTTTTGCGGAGCATTGTACTTCCTTGAATTCAGTCCTTTTTGATGACCCTAGAACTCCCCGTTCTTGAAATGTTCTCTTCGTCCAGCAACTTATAATACGACATCTTGAAACTCCGGTTGCAGGGGGAATTGTAAACAACACATTGAGGCCACCTGTGCCAGCGTCATGTGATCCAGAGTGGAGAAGGCTTATGGAGCAGTGCTGGGCCCCAGATCCATCACAACGCCCAGCATTCACAGAGATAGCTGGACGACTCCGTGCCATGTCAGTTGCGGCAAATCAGGCAAAGGCGGCATCCAAATAAACGGCGCAGGTGGGAATACTTATGGGTTCCAGTTTGTATATTATTTTTTTTGGTTGAGAATGTAATACATACATGTATTTGGTTGGAAAGTAATACATACATGTGTGCCCTATAGAGAGTGGTTTGAAAATTAATTGCTTCTCACGGGCAAGGCTGCATCCAGTTATATACCGTTTTATTTGGGGGGTTTTATGATGTACAAAGCCTTATTTGGATTTGGAGAAACGTTATCATTGAAAGCTCCTCGCCCATATACTGAAAGCTGTGTTATAGTGTACTCAAATGTGAATAAGAAAAACTATACAGGACATTTAAATTCTGTTACCCTCTTCCTTTTTTATGAAGATATATGCATGTTTTTGTGTTCTCATTAGTTAACTAAGCGCTCACATCATGTACTTTCAATTGTTTGGCATTTCATTCTCACTGCAGGGTAACTGGGTAAGGTGGCCTTTCCCCAGTTTTGAGAAGTACCTCTAATTGTCGTCAGCTGTTGGTTTTCAATGTTTTATCTTCACCCACCTTATTTGACGCCAAAAAGGAAACTACGAAATGAGATTCAATCTGACAGTTGCCATTAGTTTGAGACTGAGTGAATGAGCTGACCTTGGTGTCTTCCCAAGAATAGTGTATTGAGATTGGATTTGCATCAGTGCAATTTTTTATTTCGTCTATGAAAGTCAACATTTTAAGGTACTCCGTTTTTTTTAAGAGATTGACCAGTGCTATTCGCAAACCGAGATGATCAAGTGACTGATCTTGTTCTGCCCAAAAAGAAAAAAAAAAACTAACTAGAGCATGTGCCCAATTTATTAGTGGCTTACCTCGCAAGATTTTTTTGTATGAAAACAGCAAGCACGAATCCTCATCTTCCTTTTCTCTTTTCATGTAAATTGAATCATGAAATGAGCTTCGCTAATAATTGGGCACATGCTTGCCTAACAGGCTAACACTACCCAGTTGCACTGTCCGAGTTCATCTTGTAGAGTAGAGGCTTATCCACGCAAAAAGAGCCAAAGAAGACTCCTAGGGTTCCAAACTGTGCACCTAGCCAGACTGCAACAAATGGTGTAAGGTTCCTGTTTTCACTGGTTTCCACCGAAATTAGGCAGATGAAACAAGCAACCAGTATGTGATGGCGATCATACTAGCGGATCTTTAAATTATCATATGCCAGCGCAAAACAGTTTTTACTCACATGTTTGGAAAGGTGGAAATGCCACATTGCCAGTATTGGAGAACACTTTGCTAACGATCGATATGTTACAGTAAGGGCTTGTTCACTTTGATGCCATTTTCAACCTTACCAAATTTTAGTAAAGTTACAAAAAAAAAATGGCTACATTTAGTTTGCTGCCAAATTTTGATAACTATATAAGAAATCGTACCAAAATTTTGGCAACTATGCCAAAATTTGGTAAGGATTTTTTTGGCATCAAAGTGAACAGGCCCTAAATTTTGTCTGGGCTCTAGAGAATTTATAGATTTATTACTACCGTTGGACTTGACCTAGAGATAGAAGTTTATTTACCCTTCAGCGAAAAGTAACTTTAATTATTCTAATTTACTACTCTCTTCATTTCAAAATATAATTTTATATGATTCAAAATTTATACAGCAAAATAAGTCTTTCTCCATCTATACTTCTTTATCTCAATAAATTACAACAATTTCTCGTCTCAACCTTAGTTTCTATTAAAACTCTCAGAAATGCTCATATTTTTATTGAAACAGAGGAAGTAATTTATATTGCATACCAAAAATGTAAACAAAATACCCATCGACATAGAGGGTTGAAGCTGAGATGGACAAGTCTGTAATATAATTTAATCTAGAATTTAATAAAATGGATTTATAGGCCATACACATATTTCACTCCACTCCATTCATATCTAGTACTCTACTACGATAAGGACAGTACTACAGACATAGTTAATGACAGCATACCCATTCTTATTCGTTGTTATAATTAATCTAGTCAAGGCCATAAGCTCTCTCAAATCTTCAAAAGACGAAAAGAAGAAGTTCACTACTCTGATTCCATATTTTCCATGGGTGGTAGCACACTACAAACTACTTTTTAAAACTGATAGCCACATAAAACAAATACCAAACAATTGGCGCCATATTTTGGAGTGAGCATATCAACCTCTCCCTCTGCTATATAAGCAACCATCGCTTCCCTCATCCTCCTTCCCAGCGTGAACTAAAAACACACCCGTAATTGATCGATGATGTTTTCATTTTTCTAAACACACGCACGCATACTTGTCCCTATAAATATACACACACATCCTATTTATCAACAGGTACATAAAAAAAATATAGTTAGCCGTAAATACGAGCACTCATGTCAAATCTACGATTTAAATCAGGATAGGTTGATTTAAAAAAAAAACTAAGGCCCCCTTTGATTCAAAGGAAATTCATAGAAATTTTAGAGGATTTCATTCCTGTAGGAATTTTTCCTACAAAAACCTTTGAATCAAAGGAATGAACCCTATGGAATCCTATGAAATTCCTATGGAATGCCTCTTCCCATACAAGTTTTAGAGGAATTTTAACAAGAGGTAGAACCTTATGGAAAAAATCCTTTGAGTCTTTATCTCTCCTCAAATTCCTGTGTTTTTCCTGTGGTCCAATCAAACGATCGTTCCTACGTTTTTCCTGTGTTTTGCAATCCTCTGTTTTACACTTGCATTCCTATCAGAATCCTATGTTTTTCCTATTCCTCCGTTTTTCCATTAATTCCTATGATTCAAAGGGCCCTAACTAATTGAGCTAATCCTTACTTTGCAATGATGTTGATTTGACTACCAATAGCTCTTACATTATCAAAGTTTAATGAAGAATGAAGGGTGAATAACTAATCTAGTAAACTTAATTTGATCGGTTTTATCTTTTTATTGTATCCACGCATATCCTTTAAATATTTGTTTTTAGCTTAGGGCTGCGTACGTTTCAAGGTGGTTTGTGTTTTGGATGATCAGGCGTACAGAAAAGAAAACAGGTAACATAATTTCGATGATCAGGCGTACATGAGTATTAATTGTTATAAACTTAAAAACTAGATTTACTTGATTTTTAAAAAATAACTTCTATATAAAAGGTTTTCATATTAAGTGATTTGATAAGCGTACTAACAAAAAATTGAGGATTTAACCAATCCAGAATGTAGTTTAAAACGGGCCCTAAATCATCCTTTGGACCACTTGGTGCGCCAAATGGCTGATCCTAGTCATTGGTTGTATTAGAAAAATATCCGTTTTACCCTTAATTTACATTATTACATACTCTACAAAAGAGAATAAAAATGAATAAAACGCTTCCCGTTATTTCAACCTTAACCTGCTCATACAAGGGTTGAGCTTTAACAACTATAGTATCATATACATAGTTACTTTCGTAGAATATAAATTACTTTGCATTACTGATAGAAAAAAAAATCATTGTGTGCAAATTGAGTGAAGTAGCATCATATAATTATTAGATGTATTTATGATAGTCAGATCTATAGGAGTTTTCATCATACAGTTACACCGTATTGATAGTAAGCCTTTTTATTTTCTATATATATGAACGAGGGGTAAAAGGATCATTTAATCGAGACATGTTGATAATATTTAGTCATCTGGCTTCCTAAGTAGGTCTAATGATGAGTTTGAATTAAAACAAAAACTTAAAGGACTAAGAAGAGCAGATTGAAACATAAGAACCAAGCTGAGCCTTAAGTGAGACATAGACTATCCACCCTTTAATAAATAAAAACTATATGGTTTTATTTAGGATGTAATGCATAACTACTAAGTATATGCAAACTCACAATTAAAATAGTATTGGCCAAACTTGAGATATAAATTCTCAGCGACAAATTTTTAAAAATGGAGGGGAAAAAACCTCTCACCGAAGTGAATAGTTATAATCTTGTGTGTGTGAGGATGGTTCATCTATGTGATAACAAGTTAAAAGTATGATAACCCTTATGTTTGCACTAGCCTTACCCCTTTTTTTAAGACATCACGATGCACGCGATGATGAACCACCGAAGTGAATAGTTATAATCTTGCGCGTGTATGCACTAGCACGATGCTTTACTCTATCTGCAACGGTGGCAACCTGGTCAATGTACTTTCTTCGCCGTTCCTAAATAAACTTTTTGTGTGCTACTCATTAGCCCAAGTGGATAAAATTATTCTTTCCTTTGCTGCATGTATATGCTATTAAAATCCTTGGAACCTTACAAGATTCACTCTTTCAATTTATTCTATTTCTTTTGTTCAGAGCATCCTGCAGTTCTTCAGGTGCGCCCTGATCAGATGTATCATGTTGTGGACAACCTCAACTGAAAGCTTCTTCCCTTTGAGAGAGAGAGAGAGAGAGGATGATACAAAGTATAGTGCAATACTGAAATGTTCTTCATGCTTCTACGATGTTGGTGATTATGCTAATCGACAATCTAATTAGGCAGTAAAGAAAGCTATAGGTTCTGTTGTGAAAGAGTTTCATGTTATTCTTTTTTGATCTTCTCTACTATACATACATCGAAATATATACAGCCAATGTATTATTACTAATTGAGGGAATATCAATTACTTACAATGTTGTTGTAATTCCTACACATCTAGTAATATACAATCTGTATGTTAGAACCTATAATGGAATATAATCTTCTGATGGATTGGGTCTTATTAGGCATCTTAATCCACAATATTGACCTGTGGAATGATTTGCACACCAGATTACTAATGATGTGGCAATTGTGGCTAATGCAATGAGATAGGTGATAAGTTGATAACATTTAAGAACATGATATACGAAAGTAATGCAGAGTATTCAATTCATTTGTTTTTATTGTCCTCGCAAGAAAGATACATACACTAAGTTTGTTTTTTTTTTGTTACAACCACGAGTGTTCTGTGGTTATCCATAGAGCAAAAGGAAACATCTTTGGAAACTTTCACCTCCACATGCATTGTTCTCTAGCTTGAGCATTATGCATGATATTCTTTATCATCTTGACCTCAACTTCTTTTAAACCTAGTCCCGATCCATCATCAGCTATACTCCCATACGCATCCAACGTCTGTGCAGAGCGGCCCGCATATGTTCCTTCCCCCCCCCCCCCCCCCCCCCCCCATCGCTGCGCCAGATATTCTAGCCCATCGAAAAGAGATCACGGAGCGTTGTGGAGTGCATGGCTATGCGTGGCTTGACAGCCATGAGTTTAGACTGATTTCATCTACGATGAGCGCTAGAGCCAACGCTATGCGTGCTTGCCACGTCGCTACTCCCCTAAATGTAGTGTTCTCAAACGTGCCTCTAAAAAACTATTAATATTTTTCCTTACCAAAGCATTCCAAAATTGCCCATATCTAAATTTATAGTCATTTTCGTACTAGTATATTACCGTCGACAACAGTGGCAATTGATTATACAAGGCAAAGATTTTCACTATTGCTTCGTCGCAGCTAAATCATATGGGCCCCAATTTAGCCCGCCCAAATTCTAGAAGAGTTGGGGCTAAAAGATTGTTTTTTACGCACTGAATACGTAAATCTTACTTAGGATAAACAAAAAATGATATTAATTAGCTCTGTGAAAGCGACAAGCCTGGACATATGCGTCCATTACTCCACGCCTAGCTAAGCGAATGTGTTCATATATTACTATCCCGCGGCTACTGCTATGTAGGTCATACCTACTCACACTATGTTGCCG
>CM020178.1:8135745-8154610 GCA_009805545.1 Oryza longistaminata
AAACCTCAAGCAACACATGCATATGAACAATAAAGAAATTTTCATATCCGAGTACAAGTTTGCACAACGTGACTCACATCAGCACACAATAGTATCACATAAGAATAGAAAACCATTCAAAAGTCATTAATATGAAGCAATCTAGAAATTCCAGAAAACAACACGAAACTGACCCCTCTTGGAACTCTGTTGGTTTGGCCGTCGAGCTACCCGGTAAGCCGCTCGAATACTTTCGGTACGACCGGCGTGCGCCCCCCGGTTTGAACGGTCAACAGTGCCGACCTGCACTGTTCACTGTTTGAAAACACTATGCACCATATTTTTCCAAAATACCCACATTTGACAATATCACATAGATTAAAATCATCACATGATTCTACAGACACATATGAACATTCAATTAGAGGTAGTAAGGTGCAAATGAAATAAAATGGATAATATTCTTTATTATAGGGATAAATTTGCATATTATAAATCTCACAAATAACTTAGAAGAAGTGATCCAAAAGGTACAGTACGAAAAAAGAGATTTTAAGAAATTGTATTTTAAAAATACAACATACTAGGAAAAGCATTATCGCAAGCGGCCGAAAAGGGTCTTCGCAGGCGGGCGGGCCGTCCGCCTGTAAACCAACGACTGTGAAGATCGCCGATCTTCGCAGGCGGGGCGGCCGTCCGCCTGCGAAGATAATTTCGAAGCGGACGTTGGCTAGTCCGGTCCGCCTGCGAAAATAGGAACCGTCCGCTTGCAAAAAAAAAAAAAAACTTCCGCCTGCGAAGATAGTTAGAAAATATTGAAATTTAATTATAATTTGGCTGTAAATTACTTTTAAATTATTTATTAGAAATTCTTGCAGGTACATATATTGGAAGGTATCAAGCATTTGGTACTGAGAAATCTACTTATATTGCATAAATCAAAAGTGTGCCAAAATATATAATTACAATATTGTTTTACATTGTCACTTCAAATAACGTCATCTAGTTACATTATGGCATAGCAGTGTTCCACTCCCGAATCCTTGAATTCGTCACTTGCCGCTAGGGCACCCTCTGGGTCGAGAAATCTCCTTTGACATGACAGCACTCATTGGTGGATGAAATGGCACAGAATCACGCTGCACATTTGTGATACCTGTATCGTCAAAGCTTGTTCGACATTCTAATCTTGGCAACTGCATGCATTGAAATTAATCAATATATTAGTATCATAAATATCAAGAGCTGTCTAGTACATAGTATAGAGGACTTACATCCTCCGCGTTAGTCCTGTACCGTCCATTAACCCTAAGGAATTCGCACGCATAATACCCGCAAATGACCGTTCCTCGCGGTTGCTTGTGACACTGCAGGACATATCATAGAAAAAAGTAGTTATAATTTGCAATTAGTGAAACTATTGGATCATAAAGTGAGTGGAGTATTTACCGGCCAATAGGTACTACTAGCAGCTTCTTCCGTGTTCGGGTCTGTTCTCTACCCTTGAACTTGTAGTATTGGTATGCACTGTATGGATGTCATACCGTTTCAGAGTAAGGAGGATATTTATTTGTAATACATCCATATACAAATGCAAGATCATAATAACTTACTACTGTAAGATTGTTTAGAAATTCTTTGTATTGCTGTTGATTGTAATCGAGAGGATCCAAGACTACCACCGGTTCCGTCTTTAGGGTGGATGAGTAAACAGATATAATGATCGCTACTATTAACAACATTATAATTAGTTAGTAACAGCTAAAATAAGACATATGTTACAGATAAATGTACCGGACTTACTTAAAATTATAAGCGGCCATGACGACTCTCTTATTTTGAAAGTGCAAGAAGGCTCGTCCAAGTACTGTGCGACAGTAATCAATTTCTCTTTGTGCAAGCCCTTCTTGTATTCTGCTATCTCTTCGATTCTTGCCCTTCAGCTGGTCTGACCCTGGTGCTAGCGTAACGGTATGCTGTGTTTGGCAGATTCAAGTTGGATCCAAGAAGCCGATGGGTTCTTTTTTCTTCTTAGCATCCATGATTGCATCCTACAGAAGAAGTTTGTTAGTAACAATCACATGGATTTGTATTGTACATATTTTCATCTAATTAATTAAAACTCGTACTCACATGCACCAAACACCGACATAGTTGACGTCCATCTTATCCCGACGATATATGCGTGGAGATCTGAGAAATCTAGCCATACGTAAACCTTCTTCGCCGAAAACAATCTGCCGGTGATCGGAGCGTTATAATTGCCCAAGCCTTTCTTGCTGGCCTCCATGTAGAATTATGTAACCTTCTTCATCTCCCATGGTGCTTCTTTCAGTGCCCATTCCGGCAAGTGCTTTCCCATGTTCGTACTTTTCCGGCAATCATCGGTGGAGTATGTTGGCCCGGCTAGCTCAGAAGCCTTCTGGGGGTCGTCATCTCTGAGCTTGGCACGTTCCTTACCCCCTTGAAGACGGTTAGCATGAACTTCTCCTTGTTTGCATCTTTGGACTTGGAGTCATGGCTCCAAGCACTCGTACACCTCGGGTTCTTTCGCAGGAGAAGGGTCTTCAAATATCTCTGGCTCTGTACCATCCCATTCCATCCTGGTACTTCATCTTTGTCTGACTCGACTGATGCCACAAATTCCTCCTCTGGTCTGCCACTGTAATCTCTATGGGCACATCCAGCACTTGAATCTCCATGGCTGTCTCCGCGGTGCAATCTCTGGCTGTCTCCGCAATGCAATCTCCGGTGGCACTTCCGGCACTGGATTTTCCTTTATCCATCTCTGGATCATCCGCCTTATCAGTCACCTTCTCTAGGAGGCCTCGGAGGTTTTTCCCAACCCGGTTTAGGCAACACAGGTTTTTCCCCGGCGTCGGTGCCCAATCCAAAGAATATGTCATTCTTGTGCCAGAGAATTACAAAGATCGACCGCATCCTCAGGTACGGATATACCATCTGTAGTCGGGTAGTCAATGTCGTAGGACTCAAACCCTTCGTGGACCACTTGTGGCTGCACCTTGGCATACGCGATCGGGTATGAACTGTTCATTGTATGTTCTACCAGGGATAGCAATGGCTGTACGGCCTCAAGAGTTTTACCGGAGCGGCCAATGGGAACGTGCAATCTGCAGGGTGTATTCTCCTTGAGGTCATCGAAGGGGTAATCTGGCTCAGTTTCTTTTGGTTTCGGGGCGAGGCAAAATCATGTGCTTGATGCAGAAATCCATCATTTGCCTTTCAAACTCCGCAGCCCCTTCGTCTCTAAGTTTTATCCTGTACGCTTCACGTTTCTTGTGGGGTCATTTTGAACCCTTCCTTCCAACTTATCTTGCTCGACACCACTCGAAACCCTTCCCCATGCTCAGGATACCCAGCGCCGTACTTAGCACATCTTTCTCCTTTTTAGGCTTGAAATATCCTTTCTTTGTAACTGGATAAATTTTCTATTTTATCGGCAACGCTCTGCGAGCTCCGGATTTTCAAACGAACTTTTCCCTCATCCGTGATCTTCGGAGTTCTAGCTCTTACCCAGTCCTTGATCTCTGTGTCCACTCCTCCATTGGTACCGGTTGCCCCTTCTTCCTCATTTCCTCCTCCTCTTTTGTCCACTGTTCCACCTTTGGTGCGTAGCCCGCGGAGCCTAAGCGATGAGGAAATTTGTTCTTCTTGGCCAACTCTGAATACTTTTGGCTCCTTTTTAATTTCTTCCGGGGAGTTCTTCAACGTCAGGAAAGTCGCCCACTGATTGGGGTTATGTGCATACGTCGAAAACGGGTGTGCGTCCCGTCTTCACAAATTTCTTGTTCAAGGTGGTTTTCCAACCACGCCAAGACTTGGCCATTGTTTGCAGTGCACAATTTCTCACCGCTGCCTCTGTCCTTCCGGGAACTGGAAGATTTTCTTCAACTCTTTCCACAGGACTTCCTTATCCCCATCCGTTACATGATCCCAGTCCTTGACCGTGATGGAGATCTTCTCCCTTACTTTATCGCACACTGTGAACTGAATTTCGCACGTGCCGTCTTAGGGCGAGCGGCTCTCTTTAGGCGAACATGGGTACAAACATGGAACCCTTCATCCTTTCTATTCACGCTTCTCTCGCCCTTCCTTCTCTTCGCCTTTGCTGACCGTTCGCTTTCTCGTGTGGCCGGTTGTGTTAGCTGGTTACGTCGTCGTCTTTCGACGGAACTTTTTTCTTCGGCTGCTGTTTGATCGGCCGTGGCGCCGTTTCCTACGAGAAGGTATGCATGGAAGTTTCGAATTTAGCTCGGGCTAATAGCTATCACTGTGAACATTTTACATATTAAAGTTTACTTACCCCTTCTTTAGGGGGAATGTAGTCCTTGTCGCTTCTTCACCGTCGCCCTTTTTCTCTCTTCGGGGCTTGGGCTTGGACAGGATCGCTTGGCGACGAGTACTCCTCGTCTTCGCTTACCTACGTCCGCGTCGGAACTATCATCCGGTTGTGGACCTTTGGTTCCGGAGCAACCACAAACAGCAAGGGACTGCTCCTGCCCCCTAAAACCCTTCTCTTCAGTCCCTTTTAGTACTATCGGCCCATCGTTTCAAACCTCTAATATAAAAAAAAAGTGTTATCGTCAACATTTTAAATTACTCAAATTAGTACAAACAAATTAGTACCAAAAATAACCGTTGATTAACTATTGTCGTATGAACAAATATAATAATGCGAAGAGATTTCCAAATTTAACTAGCACTTACTATTTATGCTAAATTAATTAGTACAAACAAATTTTAAAATAGCGAAAATAATGACTACTTTTACTATTATGCTAAATTAATTACTACAAACAAATTTGTACCAAAATTTTGATATGTTATTATCAAGCTGTGCACTAATTTCACTTCCTTATTTCATCGACATGTTGACTAAAAAAAATGGAAAAGCAAACATATCCTCCACATTTTAAAAAAAAATTGTTAACATACCCTCCACAATGTTATTTAAAAAAATTTGACAAATTCACATATCTGCAAAATTGAACATACCCTCCCAAATTTTCATTAAAAATCACCACATCCAAATTCACCATTCACAATCAACATATAACCCCTCTTCACATAATCACCCAACCCCACACCCACATTGCACACACATATATACCCCTCACACCCACATGACACACATATAAAAGGAAACACCCACTACACGCACGTCCGTGTGAGAACGGCCGACGAGATCTCGCCGTGAAAACGCGCATCGCGTGTGGACGACGAATGTGCCCGACCGAGGTTCGGCGTGGACGACGAATCGGAAGTCGTCTTCCGAGGTACCGTATTCGTGTGGACGGCACATCCAGCGACATGAAGACCGTTCGGCCCGCCCGAGCGGGACAGGAAGCGGCCGACGGCGGTGGAGGGGCTGCGGCTGCGACGGAACCAATGCGCGCGGGCTGGAGGCCGGCCTGGCGGCCGTGGGGTGAGACACGGCGGGCCGGCCGTAGGCGCGCGAACAGGTGGAGGGCGCCACGCGCGGTGGAGGAGCGGTGGCGCGCGGGGACTGACGCCGGTGGTGATGGGGAGCCGAGCCGTGCGCGCGGTGGATGACAGCGCCGCCGAGAGGAGAGGCTCCGACGGTCAGGCACGCGGAGGCGCCGCCGGCAGTGAGAGCTCGACGGTCCGGTCTCGGTGGTGGACCGACGGACGGTCGGCTGCGGCGGGAGGACGGCGGTCGGAGACCGAAGGTCGCTGGCGGAGGGGCGGCGCGGCGCGAGGACGGCGGAGGCGTGCGGCGGTTGAAAAATTTCGGCAACCTGACGGCGCCAAATTTTCTAGGTTCCCTGCCATGATTAGAAATTTTGGCGCCGAGGCTTGCCCTTATATAGGGCAAAGATCTTCGCAGGCGGACGCTGGCCGCGTGCGAAGATCTCTTTTACTATCTTCGCAAGCGGGCGTTCCCGCCTGCGAAGATCTCTTTTACTATCTTCGCACGCGGGCCGTCCGCCCTGCGAAGAATCTCTTTTACTATCTTTCGCAATCGGGCGGTCCGCCTGCGAAGATCTTTTTAACAAACTGGTAATTGCATAAAAATAATTACACTTTTTAAATATTACTAACTTTAAATTTTTCTTACTAAATTTTCACAATTCAAATGGTAATTGCACATAAAAATTGAGTACTTTAGGAAATGTAATATGCAAAATGTTGAGTACAATGTTCGTCAATTTGCGATACGATCACCATCACCTTACATACGACCATTACATAACTACTAACTTCCTTAGATGCTTACATGCCACTCAACAATCTTACCCATTAACATTTTTGCCCACACCGTCCTTGCGCATGTAAGGCTCTTCACGGTCTTCTGAGTAGATGTTCTCGACACTTCTTAATTCTTCTGTACAAACTGACTATAAAGTGGCATACTATCGTATTGGTTGTAATCTTCGACATTCTTCAACCCCATCCCTCCAAATCTTGTTTCCCCTGGGTAGCACCTATATTCTTTCTTTCAAATTTGAAAGGTCTTTCACTAAAAAACACTTGGATCCAGCCACCGATTGGCGATTACCCAAGGATCATCCTTGTGACCACACTCGCAAGGTCAACAAACAGTAAGACCGAACTTATCAACATTTACCCCGTTCGGGTATTTTTACCCTACGCAGCATTAAATATGGGGATTGCATTGTGTGCCATAGTCAATTTCCATATTTTCTTCAATTACACCCGAAGTATGATTGTTTTTCTCCTGTTCATCAATTCCTGCGCTCACCATCTATCCTGCGACACGTACTGTTCAGTCGTACAGGTCTTTTATCTCGGGCCTCTGTGTCTAAACGACTAATTCCATTAATGTCATATCCCTGCCAAGAATTTACTGTAGTTGATGGACCACAAGCCAACCGTTTCATAGTTATTCATCGGTAGTTTCTCCCTCAGGTAAGTCTAGGTCTCGCAACCAATCTATGAAGAGGACGCTTGTGTTCTTTCATCATTTCCAGCTCGGTTGCTGGAGCGACCCTTATTGTTTAGCTCGTATTAGGTTTCGATTTGTTGATTCGATGTACGGCTCGACGATGAGCAACTGCATGAAGACGTGAAGTTGAGTCTTCTTGGATTACATGCATTTGTGGTAATCATGATGAGGTGACGACGATCATCTTCTTTCCTACGTTTTTTTCCCCTTGCCACTCAAATCTCACCTCGGCACGTCGGGGCCAACGTCTACTCCAATTGTCATATTCGATCCCTTGAGATCAGTCCGACTAACACAGACAACTCGCACAAGCGCTCCTTCGGATTGGCAGTTACTCACTATAAGCCGTCTCAACCAATATTTGTAGTCCCTCTACTAAGACAGTCGTGCCAATACGAGTTTCACGACGTAACACCTTCAGATAACGGCCATTGTAATACGCTACGTTTGAACATGAATTATCTATGTCTTTATCGGTATATTTATGACCACATTTGATGGAGGTTACCAATGGGCCAAGCGCAACCATCTGCGGCACAAATGCTGAACAATGAGGTGCTCCATAATAGTTCAAAAATGACGGAGGGAAACCAACATCTCAAGTTGGGCAAACACTAGAAGGGTCTGGCCAGGTCTCATGTCGAATATGTTACAGAGATTTCCCTAACTTACGTTACCTCCGAGACTATAAATAACCATTTTGTGTACACGCTGGCACGAAGGTTCGAAAAAGTGCAAAGACAACCTAATGTGATGCAGAGCGAAAGCAACACTCTAAATGCTCAAAGATACTTGTTGGTATGGTGAACTAACCAATATTGTCAGGAATGCCCGCAATCACAAAAGAAGAAAAACACGTCTCCAGGTGAGCAAGACCATGGCAAGTCATGGTAGTGGACGTTGAGTAGGTGGAGCTCATGCAAGGTGTGTATAACTATATACGCAGATATATCATATCAGATCGAAACACTCTTGGCGTTCGTCATTCGAAACTAGATGGTTTTATCATTCGGATCTCTCAAAATATGTATGATGAACCTGATGCACCATCCTGACAGTTCCAGTCGACTTAGTCAGCCCCTCTCAGTGAGTTGCAAAATGACTTCTTTCTCGTTCAAACTTCTCAAAACGGGAGAAAGCCACGCCTTACCCAGGTACCCCTAGCAGGAAAATGAAATGGGTTCGCATACCCAATGAGTGATGAAACAGCCTTGGGGTGGAAGAATACATAGTTTGATAGGTACTTTGCCCGCCCTTCCTTTTAGTCTTCTCTTACTTCACCTTGAGGGAAAATGCCTAACACAAAACATGTTCGTTCCCTGGATTTGCCATCGTTTTCATCTTACAATTAAGGTCGCATAAGAAGTTGATTGCGACCATCTTTAGGTTTTCTTCGGCATGTTTCAACAATGTTTATTCTAACTATGTGTCAAACACATTCTTCTCAAAGATGCGATGACGTTCTATGGCACCTGGCCGAAGCCTCCAGATCTTTCCAGTACGGGAGATACCCTTAAAAAATATGGAATTGCTTCTGAATGGGGAGGGAGTAGAGATGTTCCGACCAAATAGTGTCTGGGCTATACTGACCACATTGTCATACTGGTCCAACTAAAATAGACACTGACCAAGTAGTTGTGTTGGACATGTTATGTAACTGACATAGCCATAATCACCTCGTCGCGGAACAACGGCAAGGAATGTGACGGGCGGCGAAAGCAACCCGATGATAAACAGTTGGAGCACGTTTTGCACTAGGTGTGCCTAGGTGGTCGTGACATGTTGCCGCCTGCAGCCATGCGCGAAGGATCCATAGCTTCTTGTCACACTCCATCGTAGTGACCACGCCGCTAGCGCCAACGCTTCTTGTTGTTGTTGTTGTTCTTCGAAACCGAGCCAACATTGTTGCTGTTTATATTACTAGGAGTGGCGGGTGTGTAGTTGTTTGGAGTTAGCATAAGGCAGTTCAGTCGTGGCTCCTTTGTAGGTCTTGCGTCGTCCAATCTTGCCTCATGGCCATCAGCTGGGTGCTAGTTCCTTCGACGATGTGTGTTAGGCATTTTGTCGATGCATGGTGGCTTGTTTTTTCCCTGTGGCTATACAACCTCTGAGTGCTATAATCTTTTTCTCCCTACTACATCGATATGAAACTTTGTGCTGTTTGTGCGAGTTGTTTTTTTAAAAAATATCATGAGTGAAAAAACTGTAATTCGTGGTTTTTAAGGGAAAGGGAAATACACGATCAAGGAGCAGTGCCCACTTGGCAACGACAGAGAGATGGATCAACGGGATGAGAGACAAAGGTGGTGTTTGAATCTCCTGAAGATGAAGATGAAGATTAAGTGTTTCACGCAAAACGATATGGTAATATGTATGATTAATTGAGTTTTAATTATTACAAACTTAAAAAACGGATTAATCTGATATTTTAGAACAACTTTATATAGAAAGTTTACGTACAAAACACACCGTTTAGTAGTTTAAAAAACGTGCCACAAGTATCCAAAAGTTTATCCAACTTTTGTTGGAGAAAAGAACAGGACCCGCTGAAACCCAACGAAAGGAGTGCCATACTATCCTCTCTCATAGTACTATAGACTATCCAAGGTATAATAAAAGACTCAACATGTTCACCACACAACTCCTTCTGTCTCAAAATAAAGAGATTCATTTATTATTAAAAAAATAACAGTGAGGAAAAAAGTCCAAAGTACCCCAAGTTACTTAAAAAAACTATTGGTTCTAAGGGTATTGAATGGAAAACTTGTCGACTTGTGGAGTATTGGTAGGCAAGAGAGTATAAATCATATTTTCTAATAAAAATTTGAACCCTAAAAATTAATTTATTTTGGAACAGAGAAAATAGTTATTTAATTGAAGCAAGCAATGACCCTCATAGTAGGTCCAAAATAAAAGCTCTTTTGGAAGAAAAATTCTCAAAACATAGGAAAGGAAAAAAAAAAATTAGAAATCGAACATCGAGCACATGAGTTTGGAACGCAGGAGTAAAAGCTCCTCTGGAATGCACTAGTAGTATTAATGCATTTGGATGGTTCAAGAGAAATAGATCATAGGAAATTTGAAGGAATTTTGTTTGGAGAGAAACAATAACTCTTCTCAAGGGAAAATAAAACAATAACTAGGTCATGTTCACGCTTCAAAAAGTACGTTTTCTCAAAAAAAAAAAAAAAACTTCTAGTGCATTGATAGACCACTTATCTCAATCTACTCAAGTTGTTAAGTTTATTTTAAGAGTAAATTACACTCACAACATAACAATAACAATTAATAGGTGGATGTAATCCAGTACAAGAACTTAAATTGAATGTCCGAGTACACCAACTTAGCAAGTGAGTGCAATTTACTATTACAAGAACTTCGGAATTTACTATTTTGGTAGATCAACTTGTTTAAATATGTAATATTTTGGTTACCGAGTGCTAGGTGAGTTTTTTCATGATATCAATATGCCATCACATACTAATTCTACATATATTACCTTAAAATCTTAAATTTAATCTATAAGAATAAGAATTACGTTGCTCATCCAATTTGCACCACCATCATAAGTTTTTTTCCTTCACCTTTTGAAATCTCAACCGAATTATATATACATATATATTAAAATTTAATTAAGTTTTAATTACTAGAACAAACAAATTAAAGTATGCAAATATTTTTTGTAGAAAATAAACATTTAGCAATTTTAAAAACGTGCGCACGGAAAGATTTTACATCGTGGTCAACCCGGGGGCAGCAGCACATTGATTTATCGGTCACACCGTTCACATCACACCAACAAACTTTAGAAAAGATTTCTTTGGCACCGGGAGACGGGAGCTGAGACCAATTTCTAGAATAGAGTGAGAGCATTCACCACTAGGCTAGCAAAAGATTCCTAGTGCTAGGCAGGGGCCGGGAGTAGTAGTAGTAGCAGTGGTAGGGCGTCTAACGACAAATTTGTGCACGGGGTTGAGTGCGATCGCTATCTTAATTTGCGCACACGACTGGTTTGAAAGGGCCTGGAGATGAAGCCAGTCACATCGCTGTCGACCAGGAACACAAATAGTATAACTAAAGAATACCCTAAATCCGTTATCAATAATAAGAAAAAAGACGAATATGCTACTCTCTATGTTGTGTTTCGATAAAATGTTACTTTATACGTTGCAATGGATAAAATGCTACTCACTTCATTACTACTAGACCGATGATTTGCCACCCTCAAGGGTTTGTCTTCTTGACACATACTTCCACCATCCTAAAAAAGCTAACCTGGACAGCCCTTTGTCCAAGTTCATTGTGTCACATGTCCTCCTGGGTTGACTTTTTTTTCTTTTTTAAACGGAGGGAGTATTAACCACATCTAAATGCGATAATGCCCCTTGCTCCTCTGTGGCCTCTTTTTCCCACGTTTGACGAAACTATGTGTCGCTGGCGAGGGCAAGAGAAATTGAGCTCCACGGACGAAAAGTTGGCCAACAAGCCTCCTTTCAAGTTCTCTTTCCGTCCTTCCATGACCAGACTCTTGCTCTGGCTCCCCGACGGCGACAAGGAGGGACCATGAGAAGGAGAGAAAGGCAGGGAAAGAAAGAAGGGGAAGCGGTGGGGAGGGTTGAGCCTAGCGACGACTAGCCTCCTACTCTTGATCCCGGGCGGCGACCGACATTAGAAGAGATGGGGAGAGAGAGTAGAGAATGACGAACCCGACGAACAGATGGATGGATGGATCTAGGCCCCGTTTAGATTCCCTGTAAAATTTTACACCCTATCACATCGAATGTTTGACACATGTATGAAGTATTAAATATAGATGAAAAAATAACTAATTACACAGATTGCGTGTAAATTGCGAGATGAATCTTTTAAGCCTAATTGCACCATGATTTGACAATGTGGTGTTGCAGTAAACATTTGCTAATGCCAGATTAATTAGGCTTAATAAATTCGTCTCGCGGTTTACAGGCGGATTCTATAATTTGTTTTGTTATTAGACTACGTTTAATACTTTAAATGTGTATCCGTATATCTAACGTGACACGCCAAAACTTTACGCCCCTAAATCTAAACACAACCCTAATATGATGTGTAGAAGGACAAGGGCATTACTATCTTTTCACAGCCCTAATATGATGTGTAGAAGGACAAGGGCATTACTATCTTTTCACAGCCCTAATATGATGTGTAGAAGGACAAGGGCATTACTATCTTTTCACAGCCCTAATATGATGTGTAGAAGGACAAGGGCATTACTATCTTTTCACAGCCCTAATATGATGTGTAGAAGGACAAGGGCATTACTATCTTTTCACAGCCCTAATATGATGTGTAGAAGGACAAGGGCATTACTATCTTTTCACAGCCCTAATATGATGTGTAGAAGGACAAGGGCATTACTATCTTTTCACAGCCCTAATATGATGTGTAGAAGGACAAGGGCATTACTATCTTTTCACAGCCCTAATATGATGTGTAGAAGGACAAGGGCATTACTATCTTTTCACAGCCCTAATATGATGTGTAGAAGGACAAGGGCATTACTATCTTTTCACGCGGTTAATTTGTATCAAAATGGCTAAAACTCTTCCAAAGGGGCAAATTTCTATACACGATGGTGTTTGAATCTCCTGAAGATAAAGATAAAGATTAAGTGTTTCACGCAAAACGATGTGGTAATAACATGTGATTAATTGAGTTTTAATTATTATAAACTTGAAAAATAGATTAATATGATATTTTAGAACAACTTTCATATAGAAAGTTTTCGTGCTACCATTAGTAGTTTGAAAAGCGTGTCACGAGTTATCAAAAGTTTATCCAACTTTTGTTGGAGAAAAAGAGGACCCGCTGAAACCCCAACGAAAGGAGTGCCATACTATCCTCTCTCATAGTACTATAGACTATCCAAGGTATGAGATAAAAGACTCAAAACATGTTCACCACACAACTCCTATCTTCAAAATAAAGAGATCATTTATTATTAAAAAATAACAGTGAGGAAAAAAGTCCAAAGTACCCCAAGTTAACTTAAAAAAACTATTGGTTCTAAGGTATTGAATGGAAAACTTGTCGACTTGTGGAGTATTGGTAGGCAAGAGAGTATAAATCATATTTCTAATAAAATTTTGAACCCTAAAAATTAATTTATTTTGGAACAGAGAAAAATAGTTATTTAATTGAAGCAAGCAATGACCCTCATAGTAGGTCCAAAATAAAAGCTCTTTTGGAAGAAAAATTCTCAAAACATAGGAAAGGAAAAAAAAAAAATTAGAAATCGAACATCGAGCACATGAGTTTGGAACGCAGGAGTAAAAGCTCCTCTGGAATGCACTAGTAGTATTAATGCATTTGGATGGTTCAAGAGAAATAGATCATAGGAAATTGAAGAATTTTGTTGGAGAGAAACAATAACTCTTCTCAAGGGAAAATAAAACAATAACTAGGTCATGTTCACGCTTCAAAAGTACGTTTTCTCAAAAAAAAAAAAAAAACTTCTTAGTGCATTGATAGACCACTTCTCAATCTACTCAAGTTGTTAAGTTTATTTTAAGAGTAAATTACACTCACAACATAACAATAACATTAATAGGTGGATGTAATCCAGTACAGAAGAACTTAAATGAATGTCCGAGTACAACAACTTAGCAAGTGAGTGCAATTTACTATTACAAGAACTTCGAATTTACTATTTGGGTAGATCAACTTGTTAAATATGAATATTTTGGTTACCGAGTGCTAGGTGAGTTTTTTCAATGATATCAATATGCCATCACATACTAATTCTACATATATTACCTTAAAATCTTAAATTAATCTATAGAATAAGAATTACGTTGCTCATCCAATTTGCACCACCATCATAAGTTTTTTTCCTTCACCTTTTGAAATCTCAACCGAATTAATATATACATATATATTAAAATTTTAATTAAGTTTTAATTACTAGAACAAAAAATTAAAGTATGCAAATATTCACGATTATATTGACAAAATTAGTACTTAAAAACTGAATATGTATGACAATGCTCGAAAAAATTAATTGTTATATCATTTTTTAAGTTATTGTACCATAATCGAACCTATCTTATAAGTTGTTGTACCCATATGCTCACTTATTAGTTCTTCAACTAAATCACACCCTTATCACACTACAACACTCACTTCTCATGTTCATGTACTAAATTGCACCCGCATGCCAAATTAAATGTACCATGAATGCAACTTAACCTTTCTTAAAATATGTAATTTATCCTATAATAAATCCATAATCTGCTAGCTCATTAATTTAAATCAACTGGGGCCAAGGAAGTCATACTTATTTTTCCTTCAGAATGGGCTATAGGAAACCATATCCATTATAATTTAAAAGCTCATTCTTATGAAAATCAAAAGGACATTATAATGCACTTAAATCCAAAGGGCATTATAGGAATAAAATCCTAAGTATTTGAATCGTTTACAAACCTTACGAAATCCTCCGTCTCATAAGAAACCCGATCGTAACTACGAACCTGACACACGTATAGCTACGTAGTATGCATTTCCTGTTTATCGTAAATTGGTAATCTTTGGACATATGGCTAACCTCAACCCATTTCACAAAGAATAGAGGATGACACAGGAGACGTAGAAGTATTTTCTTGCAACTCCAGTGTTTTCCAAACTAGTAAATCAAAGTACGCAGATGCAGTAACTTACCTACTGTTTCCAAATAGATTGGTGCAAGTCAGTATCAAAAACAAATCGCTCCTCACCCGACACCCTGCTCCAAAAACAAACGAACAAACAAACATCACATCAATCACGAACGGAAACGAACCCCAAAAGAATAAACGCAGGTAGACGTAATTAATTAAAAAACCAAGCAACAACACAAACATTATCATATTCAGAGAGAGAACAGCAGCGACACGCAGCAACGGCAAGCGATAGGTACGTGGTACGTCGCTGCAGGTCAGGTACGTTTCCTTTGCCGCTGGTACGAAACCACGCAATGGCTCCGGCCCAATCCGCGGCGCACACGCACTCCCTCCTCCAGGGCTGCAAGGGCATGCAAACGCAATCCCGGCTGCGTCGTGTCGATCGCCCGTCAAACTTACGGACCATGCGAGATGCCGCGTTACATCACTCACTAGTAGCACTGGTACTCTCGCTTCCGACAAGGCTCCACAGGGAAATATCAGTCACTCGGCTCGTGCAACACTTCGCCATCAGTAAAGAGTGATCTAATCCATCAACAGAGTTTTCAGTGATACTGTATCACAGGATTGATGTTGAACACACTAACCGTTTAAAAAATACTCCTTCTGTTCTAAAATATAAGCACTTCTAGAGTTTTTTATGGGGATTAAGGAGATAACTGAAATTAAATGAGACATAATTATGGTTGGTTACAATGAGGAAATATGTGAAAATGTTAAATAAGATATGATTATGATTGATTGAGATAAGGAGTAAACAGAGAAGTAGCTATGTTTTGAAACAAAATTTAAATGTTAGAAATAATTATATTTTAAGATAGAGGATGTGTGTGTCAAGAGGATGAAGAAGATACCTGTGTACATGACATGTGGGGTCCACTCGTCAGGGAAGAAGCTTTTCCAAAAGCCACATGTGTGTAACCAAACGAGCTTTTGGCTTTCTCACAGCTACTTTTCCAAAGCCACTTTTTATAAAGTCACAGTCCACAGCTGCTTTTTTAAAAGCCACAGCTCAACCAAACACACCCTAAATTGCATTTGAGTGACATCACAACAGAACTACGGAAGAGCGGAAGCCCATGCTGAGGCAATTGGAGGTGAATTGGATATCCTATCTAGGAACGTATCCTATACACGTAATGCCATCATGCGTACATGGACTTTCAATAGTAAAATTAGAAAAAAAATAGAGTGAAGTGTAACAGCAGTCCCTAAACTTGTGCATGTGTGTCACTTAAGTCCATGAACTCTCAAATTGCATTTTTAGGTCCCTCAACTTGTCTCGGGTGTCATATAGGTCCAAACGAGTTCTAACCCGCTTCGTGAGATGATGTGGCATGCCACGCTAACGCTTATGTGTCCGTGGGATCCACATGTCACTCACATAGAAAAAATAAAATTTAAAAAGAGGGGAGATTGAGGAGAAAAGGAAGTTTTTAATTTTGAAAAATAAATGAAAAAGAGAGGAGAAAAAAATGTTCTTAATTATTTTTCTATATGTGACTAACATATGGGTTCTACTGACACGTAGGCACCACCATGGCATGCCACGTCAGCACACGGAGCGGTTTAGAGCCCATTTGGACTTATATGACACCTGAGACAAGTTGAGGGACCAAAAATGCATTTTGAGAGTTAAGGGATCTAGGTGACACACCAACACAAATTTATGGACCGCCCATACACTTTACTAAAAAAATATATATACATGGACTTTCAAATTTATCCTGCATAAAGAGCGAAAAAAAAGATAAAGTTATGATAGACTTGTAGTTTAAAATTGTCTGAATTTTATTTTCACGGCTAAAATATAATAAATTTGGGTTAAGATCTTACATGTAGTTATAATACGCTTTTCTTTTTAATTTTTCGGTGACATTTTTTAATTAGTGTGCACGCGAAACTTGCGTGCATAGAATATGATCTCTCATCTTACACTGTCTTATCGACCCCTAGCTTCTATGCTCCTATCATTTGGCATATAAGTGTGAGTAAAACTTATGCTCCCTCCGTACTCGTAAAGGAAGTCATTTTGGACAGTGATACGGTCTCCAAAACACAACTTTGATTTCTTATTTCTGTAAAAATATTTATTGAAAAGTGATATATGTATATTTTTACGAAAGTATTTTTCAAGACAAATTTATTCATATAATTTTTATATTTTCAAACTCAACAACTTGAGAGTTATTTATGATTTATATTCTCAAAGTTTGACTTAAACATTATACTAAACGACTTCCTTGAATGAGTACGAAGGGAGTATATACACACACACGCCATTTGGAAAACTACGATAGAAAAAAAGTTTAAAACCAACTCCAAAGTTAAATATCTAAAAACGCAAATTTTGACAGCTGCTTATACGCTGAAAGTAAAAAAATCAGCTCCGAAATAAAATTCCAAAATTTCAAATTCAGATTCGCACATTGATTATTCATTCCCCTTGGGTTCGTTCTAGCGTGTCTTGGCTGGCGACCGTTACAGTCAGCCAGTCACCGACCGACCGCGACGACGCCTCCACATTGAGCAAGTAATCCACGATAATAAACTGATGAATAATTTGTTTCGAGCGATCTTAAAGAAACGTAGACCCTCGTATGAGCGCTCAGGGCGACATGTGGATACCTTAAGATCGGATCATTATTAGTAGCTCTTTTATCCAAGCAAGTGAAGTTGACATACGGAAAACGAAATAAATTTGACACAAATCCAAAAAGAAAATGAATGTGACACGAATACTATTATAGCTGATGTTATGTGTGTAGGGACCAGCGGTAGTGACTTGCCACTCCTACCATCATCAATTTCACGATAAGATGGATGAAATGGGAATAGATGTTATTACCACATTTACTACTTACATTTAGGCTGAGTTGGGGAACTGTCACTCCCTCGCACGGAAAACGGAGCAGCGATTAACGCGTGATTAATTAAGTATTTGTTACTTTTTTTAAAAAAAGATTAATTTGGTTTTTTAAGCAACTTTTGTATAGAAACTTTTTACCAAAAAAATATCGTTTAACAGTTTAAAAAGCGTGCGCGCGGAAAACGAGGGAGAGAGGTTGGGAACGAGCACTCCCGAACGCAGCCTTAGAGCAAGTATAATAGTGAGCTATAAGTTTACTATAGGCTTGTGGAGGAGAGAGGTAACAAAAAAAAATCAAGGGGGTTAGCTTTCATGCAAGAGCTAGCTTAACACAATCTCCAAAACAAATGCATTAAATGTACGTGAGAGATAGAGAGAGGAGAATAAAATTGTAGCCAATCTTATAACTAATCTATTATATATGTTATTTTTAAGATGAGCTAATAATAGGAAGTGAGCTATAGTATCATCCTTGCTCTTATGCTCCAATATGCAGCACTATAAGGGTGTGTTTGGTTGGGCTTTTCAACCTGCTTTTGCTTTTGTAAAAGCCAAAAGCCAACCAAAGAGCCCAAAAGCCACAGCTACTTTTACCCAAAACCAGCTTTTGGTGTAGTACAAATCAAAAGTACCTCTACCCCTGCTTTCACCTGCTTTTGGGGGAAAAAATTACCCACCTCTGCCATTACGAAAGAAAACGGTTCGCTAATATTCTATTCCCTTCTCTCGCTTCTCACACGATGGAGCGCCGCCCCTGCCCTCCGACCGGCCGGCCGACGGACGCCGGCGCCGCCTCCTCCCTCCCCGCCGACGCCGGCGCCGCCTCCTCCTCCCAGCCCGACGCCGGCGCCGCCTCCTCCCCACCCGACGTGGCGCCCTTCCCGACCCCGCCCGACGTCGCGTCGCCTCCTCCTGCTCATTCCGCCACACGCATCCGCCTCCGCCGCTGCCGCCCGCCTTCGTCGCCCTCGTCTTGGCGCCGGCACGCATCTGCCACCGCGCGCGCTCCTCCGCGCGCGTCCGCCTCCGTCGCCGCCTCGTCTGCCGCCACGCATCCGCCCGGCCGCGCCGCTGCGCGCGTCCGCCCTCTCGCCGCCTCCTCCCGCCGCGCGCATCTGCCGCCGCCGCCGCCATCGCCGCCCTCGCTTCGTCATCGCCCGCCGTCGCGGCCTCTGAGCGCCGCCGGCGTGCGTACTGCAGCCTACCCCGCGTCACCTGCGAGCCCCGCGCGCGCTCCGTCTCAGTCTTAGCGATCTTCCCTGTCGAGCAGAGCGGACTAGCAAGACAGCAGATGCGACGTCCGTGCCTCGAGGTCCTCCTTGCCTCCTGGTGTTGTCAAGAGGATGAAGAAGATATCATCGCTACGGA